>JAWZYV010018972.1:0-615000 GCA_038373885.1 Cheiracanthium punctorium
AAGCCAGAACTACGCCAGAACTGTTTACCAACACAAAGAAAGGACCAAAGCAGAGCAAGCGCCGATACACAAGTTAGTAAAACACCGCACCGACCTCCAAAGCAGCAGGTGCCAGAACCAGTTTTGCTTCGCAGCCGGAATGACAACAGCAAAGCAACTTCTCTCCGGTTTGCCGTGTTAGCAGCGAGGATTATTTTTGATTTTGTTTCTGGCAACAACGAACTGAGCGGGAAAAACATTTTTCCGGTGGGATTAATTCACGAAATTTTTGGCTTGGTGTGTGTGTCTGCGTTCTCGATGATGCCTAAAATTTGAAGTTTTTGCTTTTAAATTTTGTGTCTAAATGCAGCAGAATATAAATTTGAGAAAGAGAATTTTTTTTACTCTGTGTGTTACCATGAGATGAAGAAAATGTATTTGTGAAGAAAATTGTGTGTGCCATGTGCGTGTATTATCTGAAAGCTCCTGATGGAGTTCATCCCTTTTAATCCAGCACAACCGTTTGTAGTTCTGTTTGCATAAGTGCTTGGTGTCTTCTTGGTAATTCAGATTAGTGAAATATGTGGTTTACAAGTGTTTGTGAAAGTACCATGAAGAAAAAAATGTTTTTTTTTTCCACGTGACAACACTTCAAGGTGGTCACATGGGAACGTAATATCCTTTCCAAAGATGCCTCATCCTTCTCCTGTGTAGAATATAGTAAAACTAAAAATATTATGATTTGATAAATTTGTTCAATAACCAAACAGCTCCAGAAGGTGTGTAAGATACTTAAGAATTGTGTTGTTTCAAATAGATAGTATTGTGTAACTTAGAAATTTGATATGCATATCTCCTTGTAATGTTTCATTGAATATTTTTTTTTAAATAAACTTAATCAAGATAACTTTAAATCGCATTCTTTCTGAGTAATCTACTTAATAATATTTGCATAACTTGAGATGAATTACTGGTGTTAAACGCAATGTACTGTCAGGTAAGATTAAAATATTTTTAATTGAATAATTTTAAATTAATTTATTGTTGATTTAAATTTCATACAATATTCCAAAGATTTTTATTACAATTACATTATACTTGATTGTCATCTCTGTAACCACTGAACCGAGTCTAAAAATCTTGTCACTATTAGCAATCTACCCTATCTTGAGTAACATAAGCTAAAATTTATGCACAAATAGTTATTTTACTGGAACACTCAAAATAATTCTAATACATTACGCTCTATGGGCATCTCTGTAACTACTGAATTGTTCCTGATATATATATATATATATATATATGTACACACATATGTGCGTGTGCTATATATATCTACGTGTGTATATATGAAATCCCCCCTTGGAAAATTTGGAGCCCCCTCTATAAAAACGGAATAGCTACGGCTCTGGGGGATTACCAGGGTAAGAAGGGATTATGTTAAGAGTGAGGAAGGATGGCGCAGCCGGAAGGATTTCAGAGAGTGAAAAGTGAAAAATTGAAGTCAATTTTTGCATATGCAAAAAAAAAAAAAAAAAAATAGATAAATAAAAAAATAAATAAAAAAATAAATTAAAAAAAATTAAAAAGACAAAAAAAAATTAAAATTGTAATATTAAGGTGGACGAAATGAATGAGCTTAATCGTTTATTACGTAAACCATTTTATTACATCGTGTGGAGCAGGCGCGTAGCCAGGAAAATTTTTCGGGGGGGGGGGATATGAACTTATATGTGTATAAATAGATGGAATTTCATCACTAATCCAAACACACTAATCCAAACATCACTAATCCAAACCCCTGGCTACGCCCGTGGTGTGGAGTGACACGTGAAGCAGGCTCCTCGTGCCTCACTCCGGTAACTGTGCAATAATTGTACAGGCGTATGGCTTCATAATTTTTGGCAATTTTCTTAAAACGCTCGACGCGTTTTCTTATTTTTTTAGTTTTTAGACTATTAATTTGTAAAAAAAAACAGGGGGGGGGGGGTTGAGGGAGGGCAGAGCCCCTTCTCACATAAAAAACCCATTATTTGTTGAATTTATTCGTGTTTAGATTCCTAACCCTAAACTATTTCTAGAATTTTAATATTTCTAATAGTTTTTGCGCTTTAGGAAACGCACTTTTATAGCCCTAAATTCTTGTTCAAAACGCGAATTCTATGCTCATTAAATCTTAAATTTTTTTGAATTGATTGTTGTTTGCATTCCTAACCTTAAATTTTTTGTAGAATTCTTGTAATTCTTTTAGTACTTCCGCTTTCGGAAACGTGGTTTCACGGCCCTGGTTTCATGTAGGATGTATACCAAAGCTGCGCCGGAAAAAATTTACATTATTATGTCAAACGGTTATTCTGTATTAAATCTTTATAATCAGGACAAGACTTTATCCTCACCCGTTATTTTTTCCTGAATGACTTACTAAATAAAAGATGTGGAGCTTTCGTTAGCACTAATATATTATAGATGGGAGCACTATAAAATTTCAAATCACATTATCAGATAGTGGTTTGAGGATTTAGGCTGCCTTTAAAGCATGTTCATATTTTAAAATAATTAAAAATTAATTTATTTGGATAGAGTTCCAATCTTCCTTCCTGTGTGGATTCTATAATTTTTCTCAACTGAAGGAAGGCAGACCTTTTGCGATGTCCGAAACTATCGTTTTTTTGTATTTTTTATGCGTATTACGTTATGCGATTTTAAATAATTTGACATTTTGATGCCGATTTTTTGTTGAGTGTTCTTGCTACATTCTTATTTGTTTTATCTTTTTAAATAAATACGTTTCCCCGCTTGTTTTTTACCTGAAGAGGGTAGTTCGTGTCATCGAATGTATCATGAATTTAGAACTACTTGAGCCCGTCCTGAAGTTTTTGATCACAATTTAGATCCACATAAAGGAAAAGATATTTCTAAATATTGCCGTCTTTCAGAAACAGCTTGGCCCGACCAGTGGCCGAGCGCATTTGCATTTACACAATAAGAGAATCTTATTATGTAAATGCAAATCCTCTAATTGGATAGAAGAGGATTATTCTAAATTTAATTTATACTCAAAGCTTAATTTTTCTAGAATGTTACATACCCCCATGAATTCTCCAGTGATTTACAACAAAATTCAAAAATTCTACTTGTAGCCTTAGCGCGCGCGGGGGGGGGGGAAACGTTACCCCACCACAGCGATCCCGGAACCAGGAAAAAATTTCGGGGAGGGGTTTAAGTTTTATGTTTCAATGTTGCAGGTTTTTACTACCCTTTTACTAATAGTAATATCCATCCCCTTCATCCACACACATATTTTGTCTCAAAATCTTTTTATTTAAAACATTTGTTTGTAAATTAAAAAAAAAAAAAAAACTTCTCTTTTCTACCCTTGATTTAAATATGTGTCCTCTTCCCGCAACTCTTATCATAGTATTACAATTTTTTCTTTTCGCGTTAGAGAAAAGATCTCTGTATTATAATACCTTTTATCAACAGCAGATGGCAGCACCAAAATTAATCTATGTGCCATCCAGTGAAATTCCATTCTGCTGAATGCCTGTGTTTATTCGGGGCCATCGTGATTTTACCGGGCCTGCTTGTGTACTCCAATGATTCATCCAAAGAGGCCAACGGATGCTCACTTATTGGTTCCAGCACTTAGATATGTCATCTAACCTCCGATTTTAACCAATGAGGAACAAACGTCCGTAGGCCTCTTTCGAAGTGCACAAACACGCCCTCTAGAATCACGATGGCCCCGGTTTATTGCTACTGCCCACGCATTACTTCCTCCTCGTACAAACAGAGACAGCCCGAGGGACGTGCGGGGCCCCAGGCGAAGCGCAAGAGCGGGGCCTCTTCTCTATCATGTCTTATGAGATAGCAATAAAATGGCCCAGGAGCGGGGCCTCTATAAGCGCGGGGCCTTAGGCGATCGCCTACATTCGCACCCCCCTTGGGCCGGCCCTGGGGTACAAAGAAGAGTGGCGCAACCGGTTTAGAGGGGGGGGGAAGGCTGAGACAAAAAATGCTGCTGAACTCGGTTATAGTGACCTCGATTATAGCAATCCCTCTCTTATAACATCAAAATATTCTGTACCACTTATCCACACAACACAAGCGGACTATCAAAGTAACTCGTTACAGAGTCTATAAATAAGTAAGTATCTAATCTTTGAAATGACGTTGTAGCAAAGTTTAACTGTATTTCATACATTAACTGAGGTATTTTTTTAAAAACCAACTTTTTTTTTAGAGGGGGGGGGGGTTGAGTAAAAATATTTTAGAATTAAATTGAAGACAATTTTTAGAAATAAACTGTTTTACTTCATTAGTGACAATTTCAATTTTTTAAACTTTTCGGATATAACTCTCCAGCTTTAGGGGAAGCTTTAGACCTCATAGCCCCCCTTCGAGGGTGCGCCTATATCGCACACTGACATTTCCCCGTAACAAGCTCCCGTCTTCACTAAAACGTGAAATCGGCTGAAGATAATTCATGCACGGTTTATTCTTCCATACTGAGGATTGGTTCCAACTCTCATACCTCATGCGGCATGATGTTGAAGCAGGGTCGCCAAGTTATATCTCAGCGGAGTCGGGTGAGAAAATTCTTTTCTCGCACATCTCGGATCTCGATCGCATGCTAATCTATTTGGATGCGATTTTTTTTTTTCATTTCATTTGAAAGCTTATTTGATTGTGATGAATCTTAGCTATTCTTTCAGCTGTTTAATGGATGTTGTGACAGAGCCCTCAACGAATGAAGTTGAAAGATTCTGTTTGCGGCATAGTACAGTGGCGGCTCGTGGGATACAGCAAGTACAGCCGGGCTGCACTTGAACTTATCAGCACATACTTTAAAATAATTTATTCTACTAATTTTCCTAAATTCAGATTAGAATTGTGGAATTCCTACGGTAAATTAAAAAAATCTCCGAAAAAACCCAAACAAACAACAACAACAAAAAAAAACCGTATTGTGGCCGGATCGCTCATTCAAAAAAAAAAGCACTTTAATCTTCCCGCAATTCAATTGGGAAAATCTTTGGTTCAGCCCAGAGCGCTAAAAAGAAAATTGGCAGCACCGTTGCCATGACAACAACTACGTAAGCAGCCTCTCCGGCATAGGGAATATGCAGCTGATACAGCCGATGAACGATTTTCTAACGGCGGCTGAACTTGAGAACTCAACTCGCTGATTGGCTCGGATGAGAAGTGAGGGAGGGGGTAAGGAGAATATATTTTCGGCAAACTCTCGACTTTATATTGCTGAATTGAACAAGAAGGTAAGCCCGAATAGACGCTTATGAATGGACAATGACCCATCAAAGCAGTATTGTTTTTAAGTAAGCAAGTACTGTCATTTAGAGGACATGGCGAGCGAGAAAATTCTTTAAACATGGGAAATTTTAAAGAGCTTTTAAAATTATGGATATCTGAATTAAAACAACGCCTTTTTATGGGGACATCACTGACCGATTCGCATGTTTAAAAGAAAGGAGGATTGATTTGACTTATAAAAAATAAGTAAATTTTCTTTTTTTTCTTTTCTTCTCAAGTTATCGTTACAAAAGAAAATTCTAAGGAAACTTCAAATCAGACACGGATTAATGCAATTTTGAGGATAAGAGCGGCTGGTTGAAATTTATGTCCATTTTATGGAAGTAAAATAAGATCTCTTACATTTTTTATGTAATTTCTTTTTCCCCCCCCCTCGGTGAGGGCTTAATCCCCCAGCTTTCGAGGGGGACCGCCAGGGGGGCTCATATGCTTCCGGCTGCACTAACAGTTTTGACCACGGGCCGCCACTGACATAGTAGCTTCAGCTTTCAAACGGATAAGCTGATTTTAATGTGGTTTGTTTCGCTTGAAAACTAGTTTAAACAAAATGGTTTTCAGCTATATTAGATGATATTCACTTCATAAGTCGGAGGGTTTTATAAAGTTTGCCTAATAAGTGTGAAGACAAATGAGGAACAATTAATTGCAATAAAAATTAAAAATTCTAGAGATTTTGAACAGTGATATGTTTTTGGATTGATAATTAGAATCGTATAGAACACATACAATTGTATATATCGTATATAATATACATGTAAAATACGATGATGTTAGTGGTACAGACATTGTCACGCGGTTGAGTATGGATCTATACTACTCTCAGGTTAATCAGCATAAACTACAAATTAAGAAACGAAGAAGTGCAAAATGTGGGACGGAAATTCAAAATTTTGTTACACTTGTAACAAATCACAATTAGAAAATAGGATATTCTACAAGATTTTTATTATTTTGTTTTATTCATGCAGGGGCGTAGCCAGATTTTTTTTAAATGCTAGTTAACCCATTTATGCCTAGTGTCCTTTTTTTGGGACGGCCTTTTCGCTATTAGTCGAAAACGTTATTTATTTTTCCTAGCCTTTATTCATGAGTATTGAGCCTCAACTCTACAAAATATTTTAACATGACCAAGTAAGATGTTGATACTTCGATTTTTATGTATAGTGATTTTTTAAAAAATCATCCCTTGTTCAAGAAGTTAACATCAGAAATTTATCTATTATTTCTGTTATCAGTAAAAATCGAAGAAAGTCGCAAAAATATCCAGGCACAAATGGGCTAAATGTAGCCACCCCACCGACTTAGCCTCTGTAATTTCAAGAATTATCTAAAGTTGAAATGAATAACCCCGCAAAAGCCTCAAAAGCATTTTGAATGTCTCTTTTGAAACTGTTTTCTTTTATAAACAGTCAAGTTGTGAGAATTATGAAAAGGGCAAAAAGAAATGGTAGACATTCGATATTTAAAATAGCTGCCAAAAGGAATTACACTTCAGCGGATTTAAAAAAAAAACATTTCACTGCTTGAGATTTTTTTCTGAAAATTGTATAAAACCAACATGTTTCTTGTTTACAAAAATGCATAGTGTAGTTTGTGAAAAAGCAATATGAACTGTTTCAAGTGCCACAGTTTATTTATCAAATGTTTAACGCACATTTGAAAGCTGTTCAAAAATCCTCTTACACCTGTAGTTTTTAAAAAAAGGATAACCTTAGTTGTACAGCCATAACTACACAAAATATTGAGAAGAATTGGAATTAGCCATGTTCTTGAAAAAAAAAAGAAAAACTAAAACATCGACTAACTGCAATATCCCGATATAAGATGGTTAAAATATCGATGACTGAAATTTCAATATCGTTCAGCCGTATCCTGGTGGGGTCAACAAAGGCGTGAAGTCCATTCCCTACTAGCAATTTTGATCGGGCTACCACCGGCCACGCAGCCAGCCGATGACGGCCCGAGCAAAATTGCTAGTAGTAGGGTTCTATTATATTAAGCTCAAGTAAAACACTGCAGGCAGATGCCAAGTCAGACTTCAGCCTTAGGTATGATGTCACAGTCACGGACTTCCTGAAGCTGCATTTTACCCACTATATCATGGACTTCTCGGTTTAAGAATTTACCAAGATAATACTTACTGATGGTGGCTGTCGTCTGCTTTCTCGGAATGTGCCTCCCGGGCCAAACTAGAAATCAACTTCTCTCGGAGAAAGGGCTCCTATACATGAGTGATATATGATTGTAATCGTTCTGGTGCAGCTATGATTAATGCTAGTAATTGATGCGAATAGGACCCATATAATAAACAGGAAGAAGCCGCACGACGTTTTGATTTAGCTTGCTTATAATGTATAAATGTACAAATATAATAATGTGAAATAAAATAAATGCTCAGGTTACAGAATTATGCACATATAAATGCATGCTAGGGTGGGCCGAAAAATAACTTATTAGTTTGAAACATCTTTCACGAGTTTAGTGATTCGGTTTCAAAGCCAGTTTAACTTAGTTATCTCTCAGGTAAAAATTACATCACGCGCAAAATAATTTCGTAACTTTATGATTTAAGTTAGCTTTAAAAATGTCATAGAAAGGAACGACTTTTAATCCCATTTTCCGCGAGAATAGGACGGTTATTCGCAGCAAATTGGAATACAAGTGTACTATTCGGAAATCTGTTGTTATTGTGTCTAGAACTCCGATACAAAACAAAATACAGTGTGAAATTATTTTCTTCTGTTATGTTTGCGGAATCTTATTATTGGATTGCGAATTCTTATTTGCTGGGAATGTACACTCTAGGAATTCTTAGATTCACCAAAATAAAATAAATAGAACATTAACTTGATGGTACTTTAAAAGGAATCGGATTTTTGTTTCTATTCTATTTTGCAATTTATTTCCTTTACATATGTGGAAATATTTCTACGAAGCCCATTAAAGAAACGTTGGTAAATCCACATTATTTAGAGGCGAATATGCTTTTGATTCCTTTCAGGGGTAGTGATTTAGGGATAGGTTATTATTGAAATAACTGGAACCATTTCAAGAGCTATAGTTTCATAGACGATGCTTATCGTTCAATATTTACCCACGATTAAAAATAATTTACTTTTAAATTTCAAATAAAGGTTCTTTTTCGCTGCAAAAAAAAAAAAAAAAAAAAAAAAACCTTCAAAAATACTTATTCCCACAGAAGTTCAATAGAGAACGCCAAAATATCGTCTGCAGGATATCAAATGCTGAAATGTTAATGTTTTATTTTCATTTTGTTGTGCGTAATCTGGCAACCAATGATATTGTTTTCGTGCATTATTGACACTTAATCACAGAGTTTTGGATAAAAAATATAGGCAAATGGTCGACGAGCTGATACTTGAATATTTTCGTCTTCTGTTGTGCGTAGAACTCTAAACATTAGAGAAACAAACTATTACAAATTTCCGCAAAGTAAAGTTTTTTGTTGTTGTTGTTTCAATTCCTATTATTAGTTCACACTCTCCCCATATATATCTTGTTCAAATTTTCAATCGTTAATAAAATACTTTTTCATTCATACACTCAAGTTCATATACATTTTTTTAACTTACAAGTTTCAAAAAATGTATTTGAACTGTATTAATATCAAGTGTCATCCACTACAGTGGATGACACTTGATGTTAATACAGTTTTGGTCCCAAATCGACTGGATAATTTATCTACAGGACCGCCCAAAAGATTCTAAATACATTACGCTGTATGGGCCGAAATTCCTTAAACTCGCATATCTCAAAAAATATTAGATGTAGAATGTTAAAACTCTATATTCAGGATTGTTGTAACATCTAGTTGTGCCCCCTCCTTTCGGTCCCATTCGACTGGATAATTTACCTACAGGGCCGCCTACAAGATTTTAAATACATTACGTTTTTGGGCAGAAATTCATTAAAGCGTATTTTAGAGATATTAGGCTAGTTTAAACGACTCAGAAGTGACATATGCTGTTAAGGGTTATAAAATGAATTTTTCCATCAAAAATAGTGCCTTTATTATTTATAGTTCTACTACAGGAACACTCAAAAGATTTCTAACACATTACGGTCAATGACAGTTTTAGGGACATTCATCCATTTCAATCCCAATACTGTCCTACCATATAGTTAGGTAATGGACCGACCACGGTCACATGGCAACCTCAAAAATTACGCCAAAAGTTGCCAAGCTTGGCAACTTTTGGTGTACGTGTGTATGTATTTAACTCTCAAATCTCAAAAACTATTAGTCGTAGAATGTTGAAAATTAAAATGAAGTACGCCCACAATATTATATATGAAGTGAAATTTCATATATAAGATTGGTTATGTTTCATATATAAGATTGGTTGTGCATCTCAATTTTTGGTCCCTATCTACTGGAGAGTTTATTTACAGGACTTCTCAAAAGAATTTCAATGCATTAATGTCTATGGACATCTTTAATATATTATATCTGTAGTCAGTCATTGTTTGGTCCATGCCGAAATCTCGCCATTTGTCATCGACGGTGGAAGGTTTTGCCAAAATATCACCAAATTTGGCGATAGTCAGTCATTTATTCCATGCCCAAAATATCGCCATTTGTCTTCGTCCTTGGCGAGTTTTGGCGAAATATCGCCAAATTCGATGGTAGTCACCCAGCAAACACACAACTGCCCGCAAAATGACGGCCGGGTACCCGTCGTGCTGGCGAAGTGCCGTATACCGGGAGCAAGGTAGATTGCCACCGTCTGGAAGTCACTGGAGTACCAGTGCCTGAAAAGTGCATATGCGCCGGTACATAACTAGTAACGGCGAACTGCCATGTGTCTATGACATGCACAAAACAGTTAACGGCGTGGTACTGCTTAAAATGTACCGGGCCAGCACTATTTGGCAGTAATGGGCCTGTATATATTTCGTAGTGTTGGCATAAAATTTCGTTATTTTAATTAAATAATATTGTTTCACATTCATACGGTGTAGAAGTGTTAGGGGATATAAGTTCCGGGCACCCAAAGGCAGGGTCACTGCAAAGATTTTTTTTTTTTTTTTGAGGGGGGGATGTAAGGGGAGAAGTTCATATTGTGCCTTCAAATATTTTAGTACTAAAAACTAAAATAATACAAACGAGTTCAGTATGCTATAAAAATGTTTACTACACAGACAGTGGAACCTCCACTCTGTATATGACAGTATGTAACCCCCACTTAGTACAGAATTATGAATTTTAATCTTAACATTTTTATAATTTATATTAATTTTTTACAATTTTGCTAAACTTTTCCTGAAAAACATATTTGGAGACTTTTTTCTACGTTAAGCCCCTTTTAAAATCTACCGAATTAGGGTGCAGAAATATGTTAGAGAGTATTACACGAAGACCAGTCAGGGTTTTGCATGAGAGCTCAGCCCCTGTAGTCTTTTTTTTTTTCAGAGAATTTTAGATTAAATTAAAAAATTTAACAGGCTACATAATTGCTTCTATTGACATTTTTTTATTAAATTAAATGTAGCAGTGGTAAAACAAAAGATTACTTAATTTTTAAATATAAATTAGGTAATTATGCTCAAATTTGCAATAAAACAAATTAGAGCTCCTGCAGCTATTTTGTTAGAAATTCAGAAATGAACCAGTATTTACATATTATTTCTTTCAATCTGTTTCGCTCTTTGTGGCTTATGACCGCAGCTTTGCTAATTCTTATTCTGTACATTAAAAAGAATTTCTTTTGCAGCTGTTCTCTTTGGGCGAGGCTGTTAATTTTTGCTTTGTTCAGCAGTCTCCCAGAGATGTCATGATCGAGTTGTTCTTCACTGACACGTTTTGGTAACCCTTTTAAATTTCTGCGCCTAATTGTTTTTGTTTACTAAATTAAATACATTGATTTATTCTTAACCGCTGTGGTTGCGTTCGCCTATTTTTGTATATTGGCATATTTTTGTTAGCCCTGCACTGCCAAGTTTGTATGTTAAGGCTTTTTGTTTCACTCCGTGAGAACATCTACATCACTTTAGCTCCAGTTCTTATTTTTGGCAGGTCGCATAAAATCGGCAGTCCATCCCCGCCCCCTAGCCATCCAATTAGTTTATACGATGTTTGTCTGTATTAAAATAAAATCACGTTGATGTTTCATTTCGTTTTGCTAATCTTGAAACGTTGAGCGGGAGTTATGAAATATGCTTTTTAGGATACAGTTTTTCCGGTTGTTGTTGCAGACTTTCGAGAAGGTTATTGCTATAGACTAGTAAGATATCTCTGTTAGGAGCAATAATAATTATAATAAGATTTGCTTCTGCAGTGATATCTTGCTGGTTATGGATACAGAAAGTGGATTTCAATTGTAATTTTTACAATTGGATTTTACATTTTTTAAACAGTCGGGAAAATATTACAGGTAAATTTTTACTTTCACTGTTTTTATGTACACACGGTATCCACCGGTGAATTTAGCAACTAATTTAAAGATTAGGCGACTTTTTCAACCAAAAAACGCATTTTCATACTATTTTCAAGTTTTGGCTACTTGTACCATACTCCAGGCAACTCATTTGAAAATCTGGTGTTGGTTTTTGTCAACTCCCTTTCTTTAAAGCTGCTACTGAGCTTTCAGAAAGCATTCTAATCTGTTTTTTTAATCGTGCTATAAAAATAAATGTATTATATGTTCTGTTATATATATATGAAGTTTTTAAATTTATCATTTTATTCAATCCTACTTAAATGAAGCTAAATTAAGCATGTTTATTTCTTAACTACAAAATCATTCAAAAATGTTACTATTTATGGAACTAAAATTGAGAAAATGGCTATTAAACTGGTGACTTTTTTTAAGTCGGTGATGTTACTAATGATACTTATTTTAGTGTATAAAAGTACTTTCCTCCATAAAATTTGAATCATGCAGTATACAACAGATATAGATACAGAAAATTTCTTTTCAGTATAGCTAAGATTTAAAAAATAATTTAATCTAAACAAAATGTACAATAAAGCAAAATGTTACCGTAAAGTTATGTGTGTAATCATAGTACAATTTTATTTATTATTACTTCCTGTAAGATTTTGATTAGTACATACACACACACACACATATATATATATATCAAACATAAAGTATTATAACTCATTTATAAAATCTCTAACTCTGAAATATTGAAATTAAACTGTTTATAAATGATTTTATGTTGGTTCTGAAATGTGTTAACGCCTATCTCACAAAAAAAAAAATCTTTTGCGACTGCAAATTTGTAAGAAAATTGCAGTTTATGAAAACTGCACACAATTCACTAATGATAGGCGCACATAATTTGCAAACGATTGACCAACGATTTTTCTGTTTTTTTATCTTTCATTTATGTTGTTTTTTTCTTTCAAAATGTTACCCTTAAGGAATGGTTTTTTTTTGCGGGGTGGGGGTGGGGGTTGATGAATAAGCCCCCTACCCCGAATCCGCCACTGGCTCGTATTTTAATTATGGCAGCATTACTGTAAATAGGAACTAATCCGGTACCGTTCCATTACATTGTAGTCACTGTTAAGGTACCAGGCCAGTGCCTTTATTTTTAATAATAGCCGGCACCCGGCCGTTTCATTTTGGGCATTATAAAGTTAATGGGCCAGTGCCTTTATTGTGAGTAACGGCCGGCACATGCAGTATGCCAGCAGAGTGCCGTTGCCTTCCCGGGCTTCTGGCAAGGTACTTCTCGGGCGACCCCTTTTGGTACGATTCAGTTACTTTTTGCAGTGCCGGGCCGGTACTGGACGTAAAGGCAGTGACAAGGGACTCCGCCAGCAGGTGTGTGTTTGCTGGGCAGTCACTGATTGGTCCATGCACAAAATCTCTCCATTTTTCGTCGACCTTCTCGAGTTTTGAGGAATGCCAAATTTGGCGATAAAAATAATTTCGCATTTCGCATAACTCTAAAACTTTTAACTGTAAAATGTTGAAATTTTGTATTTCGAACTATTGTAACATCTAACTGTGCTTCTCTTTTTTTTTCAATTACTACTATTAGTTCACACTCTCACGGAGGTGGTATCAGCTATCTTCAGCATTGGACGAAAGGAATTAGTAACTGTAAAAGAAGCTCTTCAACCTCATGAGGCGTTCAGCGTCAATACTTAAACCAAAACATTTAGTTGGTCCCTTTAAAAAGCAGTGAAAGATGTACGATTTTACGGAGTAATTAGACATCTTCTCTTGCCGATAAAAGCGAAATAATATTTTTACACATTTCACGATATCAGCTCTTATATTAAACGAGGAATGTTTGTGTGTGTGTGGGTGTGTGTGTGTGTCCGAACGATCTCGAAAACTGCTCTAAGGATTCTTTTTAAATTTCGTACCTGGGGGTTTTTTGGGCCCCTGAAACGATTGAGCTAGGTCAATTGATTGAAAAATCTCTTAAAACGCTCAAAATTTAAAATTTAAAATTTTTGGACGGTAGCGCCATCTATTGAGCGTTTGAAAAACACACTTGATCCAATCTTCCTAAAAGTGACGCTCAAATAAGTTTGGGGCAGATTAAAAAATACACGCCATCGATATATAATAGTAAAAATTACTTTCGCAAAGAAATAAAATAAATGGAACTTGAAATTCAGTACGCAGACAAATAAATATTTTAGTAACTAGATATAGTACACCATTCAGCTACATAAATTTGTTTAGAATTAAAAAGTTAGTTTTATTTCAAAATATCGTCCTGGCAACCAGCGAAAGAAAAAGCGAAAAGAGTCTTCGTTGCCATCCCCGCAAGCACCTTGATGTAATATACGTAAATAATTTAATTATTCTTAATTCATAGTTATTAATACAAAACTATTCGTAAATCTTATGTGAAAAATTGCCTGCATTTATTACAATTATCCTTTTGTAACTAACGTAAAGCTAAATGTATTTTCGCGTATATACTAAAACAATAAATATTTTTCATGTATTTTATTGATCCATATGATGCGAATTTCAAAAGTGCATAAAAGTTTCAGCTTAGCCGAATAATTTAAATGAAAATGACACCCTTTTCAGTCATTCACAGTAAGAAAAAAGATCCTGTGACGTAACATGAAAATTCCATTTTTTTTTTAAATAACCGCACTAGGTTGAATTCAATTTTAACTGCCTTATTCCGCCAAGTTTACGATAAATATTTAAATGTAGTTACCCTGACGATTTTTTTTTTTAATGGGTCAACTGTTTATAATGAAACGATGTTCGAAACTCCGGTGAAAAAATGATACGATCGATTCCTAAATTGGGCTCGCAGCCGATATTCAAATTAATTTTGCAGATGATCAGCCATCAGTTTAGTTTTCATTCACTGCAGTTGATGATTTCAACTCATTTATTTTATCATCGTATGGACAACCTTTTAAAAGTTGCGGGCAGAACTTTACGATAGTGGCCTCCTGGGCCTGACTTCAGGATGTTAGCGCAATCGCGGGCCGTATAATTCGGATTTATATGGAAGTTTGAATGTTTTATATAGGTTTTATACAGGGTTTTGACTTGTTCTGAGGGCTGGTCCAAAAGCCACGGCGGGCCCCATCCGGCCGCAGGCTGGGAGTTGTCCATATGTGGAAGCAGTAAATTGGGAGGCTGAAATCTGGTTACTAAGATTTTTTCTAATAAATTTTCAATTCTTATTTAGAAGTGGATTAGACTGTGTTGTTTTGTGTTGTGTACTATCATTAAACTAAAGGATAAAGCCCTCTGTGGAGACAATTACAGCGGGCGATAGAATGTCTACACTCAGAATATTTAATATTTACCCACTTAAAATCAAATAACTTCATATTCAATTTTTATTATACATCGAAATTCGAACAGTATAATCTGCAGAAACATTTCGTATTCGAAACATTTCGTTTGGTATCAACATCCTCTCCTATATCCATGCTTAATGCATAGAAAACCGTTTTATTTTTGAAAAAAAGTTAAACTGAGTAGTAATTTAGAAAAGCTATCTTAAGCGAATTGGAATCGTAATTTTCCCTCCAAAGCCTGATAACCGTGACTTCAATGTAACGTCAATGTCACTTGCAATAGATAATTCTGACACTCAAATGATTAGCTTTTTTTATTCTCTTAAATGAAATAGAGCTAAAAATACAAAAAAAAAAAACGCTTAAAAATCAGGGAACGGGTGGATTATCAGATTTTTTCTTTCTTTTTTTTTTACATAATTATGATAATTTTCAGGCTGATCGCACCAACGAACCTTGTGTAAATTTTAAGTTATTAGACAATACATTTTTAATCTGTTTGGATGGTAAAAGTTTTATTTTGAGTGGTTGAACTGGAATTGTGACAGAGTCAGGGATCAGCGTAACTATATAGGAGCGATGTATTTTTGATTTATTCGAGGTTAGAAGTCCATTTTCTTCAGTCCATCCGTTTGTTCTATTATTGTGAACGTTTAAGTAGTTGTTAGGGTTATTATAAAAGAATATTTTTGATCTATTCTGTTTTTGATTTCATGATTTCGAAGTGTCCTTTTGTACTAATAATTTAAATTGCGTTACACTTTTTATTTTCTTAAGGGTGAGTTTATAAAATAAAATTATGTTTAAAGCATATTTATGTAAGATTATACTTTTATGGCATCTATATTTATGTATCTATAAGATTGAATTTACGTTTGTAGAATTTGTTTAGGCATGATGTATTTTCTTTGAATTAGAAAAAAATAAGTATTTTATGTTTGAATTGAAGCACTATAGAGAAATTTACAATTTCAATCGTAAAGAATTATCATCATAGATGTATTATAAAGACGTAAATGAATGAAAGTGTAGCTCAAAAACGAGCTGTGGAAACATATGATCACCGACAGCAGCACTTAACCCAAATGTGTGAACGTGTAGTTAAAACACAAGCAGATGAAACAGATTATTAGTATTTGGAAGGAGAACGACATGGAACAGCTAGACGTCGACAAATACTTCGGGTAAACAGTGTAAGTATCTACAAAGCTGCCACAAATGTGGGTACTTATTATCATAGTTTAAAACTTTTTAACATGGATTGCATTCACCCTGGAGCTTTGCATTTTTCTGAACAGTAAAAACAAAAATTAACCGAAACCATTTTGGGGACTGTAAGATTGATGTAGGACATTCCGAATTTCCTAATGAATTGGTGTGGTTGTTTCTTCGATGTCACCCACATTTCAAAGAATTCGAAATTTGAAAGCATACTTTACAATGGCTTTGTTCACAGTATATGACGAGTAAAACTATTAACGATTTTGGTGTGTACTGCTACGTTGCGAACAGTGTATAACAGACTTGATGAATTTTTTTTATAAACTCATTCATCTGACAGTTCAACCAACTCAAATTCTTGATGCTGAATTTGAACGTCCTCAATATGGACAGATATATTTCTGAAGTAATGAAGACGCTGTTAGTGAATGCATTGCCCAAGATCTTCGCTGATACCCTCGTTGATCTGCTACAGAAGGAAAGGAGGCACCTTACGTTAAACTACTTTTTGCTCAACTCTGATGGCACCGACCATCGAATATTTAGCATCCCTCTTCAAAACAAAGTATATACCATTGTAACATTGAATGCCGACCAAAGCTTACCTGATAATGTATGAGTGATCCGACAGCGATAAAATCTTTGGCAACCATGAAGATTATTGATACGTGCCAAGGCATTTACGTATTCATTATTTTACACTTAAGGAGCCTTTAGATTCTGAGCATGGCTCGGTAACCTGGTACTTTATATAATTGCATGATACTGACTGTGCTTTAAAATTAATATGAATGCGCTAAGTAATATGGCGGCAGAACAGGCCGCTAGAAACAGCAACGGGACAAATTTGATTGGCTGCCGTTCGCACCCCTTCTAAACACAACGGTTTTTTATATTAATTTGCCTAGTTAAATAGTGATATAAAAGACCCAGATACTTGTAGTATTGTACATTTGTTAATTACAGCCATATATTACTTATTACAAAAGTAATTATTATCGTTAAAACCATACTGGGTACCTATGACGTTTTGTTGCGTCATGTCTCGCTGACCATGTAGCAATCTTTGTTCCGCTGCTGTTTCTATTCGCTTTAGTTACAGATTTGGCTTCACTCTGAAATAGGTGGTGCCAAATCCACATATTTATACCTCTATAGTATTTTATATCAAGTGTCTATGGCTGGATCTAACGATCGCTCCCCTATATAGTAAGGTGACCATATTTTTGAATTTAGAATTGTGGACATACTTTATAATTCACTAGCAGCGTGGCCCGGCGTTGCCCATGCAATGAATGAGAAATGCCATTTACCTTAAATATAGATTGTAAAGGAAAGGAATGTGAATCCTCCCGCTGGAATGATAAAAAAAGGACACGGAATTTCCCGCTGCAACCAAAAAAAAAAAAAAAATGAACACGGCACCTAATAGAATACAGAGGTTGCCAGGAATTGGACTTGGCTAGGCTGGAATGTGAATCCTCCCGCTGCAGCGATAAAAAAAAAGGACATGGGTCTTCCCGCTGCAAAATAGAAAAAAAAAAGAACAAATCACCCGATGGCGTAGAGGCTACCGGGAACTGGACGTGGCTAGATTTCTCCTCTTCTACCTCTCTGTGTTCTAACAGTCATTTATCGCTAATACCTACGCAACTACTAAAAACAAATAGAGCCCAGTCGTCAGTATGAAATCGTAACGGGAAAGAATGTGAATCCTCCCGCTGCAGCGATAAAAAAAAAGACATGAGACTTCCCACTGCAACGAAAAAGAAATGAACATGGCATCTGTTGGCGTACAGAGGTTACCGGAAATTGGACGTGGGTAGGCTGGAATGAGAATCCTCCCGCTGCAGTGATAAAAAAAAGACATGGGATTTCCCGCTGCAAAGAAAAAAAATGAACACAGGGCTTGCCAACGATCCGAGTTACCGAGAATTTGACGTGGCTAAGCTTTTCCCATTCTACCTATCTGAGTTCTAATATGTAGTCTTTTATCACTAATGCATACGCACGAACGGAAAAAAATAAACAGTTTCCAGTCATCAATATAATAACCAGTCTGCCTGATTTCGCGTAGTGGCGGCGCGAAGGGGAGGATTGGTGGATTAGATTAGCACGGTCGCCGTCTCATCTCTGTCTGTCATTCTCCACTAAGGCGACCATATTTCTATAAGAGTATTTTGGGGACAAATCAAGTATTGTCATTGAATCCAGGGAAAACTTGGGGACACTCGAAAATATTTTTGAGGACTTATTCGAGTACACAACATATTACCATGTATACCAGTATGCCCATACTTTAAATCATGAGTGACTTTGATACTTAAAAATGAATTCTAATAGTTTTTTATATCAATTGTGTATTCTTATTTCTAATAAATTAATGGAAGTATTTAATTCATTTATAAATATTTATTTAAACCAGAAATATGAAAGGAACATCATGCTGAAATATTGCAATTTATTTAAAATTAATTTATCTATTGTAATAGTATTTGTATTTTTCAGAAGACATTGCTTTTTACATTGGCTAATTTTGTGATAATTTTTCATGAAACTTTGTACACCCTCTAAAAAAAGCATTCCAGTGCAAGAAAAATTTCGTACGTCAATTTCATATTTAAAATATGATTCTACATGAAAAATGATTAATCATTAACAAAACTGAAATAGGAAATTTGGCTCATAGTCGAATACTTCATTGAATGTCTGTACACGCTATACACACACACACACAATGACAACAAACGTTTTCAGAGATCGAATTTTGTTGTTTCCCTGAGCAGAAGGCACTTTGAGTAGTTTTATTTTATTTTATTTCTCGTAAAAGTACAAAAGTACAGTCTCTATATTTCTCGTAAAAGTACAAATCTTTAAATTTGGGGACTTTTCGTGTCCCCAAGAAGTATTTTTGATGACAAATTGAAAAAACGATCTATATTTGGGGACTGTCCTCGAATTTCGAGGACGTATGGTCACCTTAATCTCCACCTCTCTCTTTCAGGACGCCAGAAGAAATTCCTCCCTCCCGCGAGCGCACTCACAGTTGAAGCGACCTTGACAACCAGAGGGGGAAGTTTGCGACTTTCCTTTGCGGAATTTGCAGTCCACAGAGAATTTTAACCTGTGATCTTTTCAGAAAAAAAAATCATATAAAAAATCTAATAAACATTTCTGCACGGTTCAAAATTTAAAAAAGTGAGAAATAAATGTTTAATAAGCGGTAGAAAGATGGAAAATTTTTGCCCGTTAGGTTTTTCGATGCGACAGTTTAAAAATAGCATATTTTTAAAAGCAGTACATTTTTTTCGAAACAGGATTTCCTTTAAAAAAATCCCAAAAATTGCAAATGTAAGTACGATTTTGTAACAAATTTTATTTGAAAAAGAAAACTCTGTAGTTTCCGATGATATAAAAAATATAGAGTTCGGACGAAAATTTAGCTCGCGATAACGTAAAATGTGAGAAAATGGCCAAAAACCTTACAAAACATAAAATAACTCAAAAACTATTAATCCGATTAATTTCATTTTTACGGCATTAGCTTTCTCTTGTCCTATTTAGTCAGTGTGCCAAATTTGGTCCAGATCCGTCGAACGGCCTGAAAGCGTATAGCGAACAAACAAACAAACTTTCCTCTTTTATATATATAGATGAAATAATTAGCAGTAATCTAATTAAAAAACAATGTAATAATTAAAAATTGTCCCCAAATGCTTTTTTACAGTTTGGGGACAAATCGCAAGATATAAGGTGACCAGATTTTTGAACAGCAGCGGTCATCTTCGTATTCAGCGGTATGTATCGGGTCTTAAGGTTTGTCCCTTTTGTCGGAATTGTAATTTGATGCCTCACCATGGCACACTGGTTATATCACTGGAAAGGGTAGACGGGCGAAGTATGAAGGTCCCGGGTTCAGGTCCCATCGCGCGTCCGTCGACCTAACCGTTCGGAGTTTTCCGTGGTTTTCTCCGAAACTTAGCGTAAATACGGGTTAGGACCCCTTAGAAGGCCCCCCCACGGAGGGCATCCGCCCTTGTGTTGTCCTACTGACGAGGATTTATAAGTGGGCTTCGAGCCAAGCTCACAAATCCGATATACATGTTCACAATAGTATGTTGTGCAATTTGACCCAAGTCATTTCTGCCCATATCTTAACATGCATTGGATGGCATAAGAACCAGCTATTACAAAATACATATAAGCTCCATAGCTACAATTGCCCTACGTGAAGGACGTACGTAGCTGTAAACGACACATTAAGTGACGTGAGCTGTCCTCTCCGGACAAATAAATAAATAAATATTATCAGTACGTGGGAAAAAGTTCGAGAAGTATCTGCAAAGGGTATAAAAGGAAAGCACACAGGTCGGCTCAAGCAGGCAGTTCTGAATTGTCACTTGCACAGCGCAGAACGTTATTAGTAAGAGTTAGAGCTACGTCGTCAGAAGAATTGCGTTTTTTGGCTGTTTTGCGAAGCCGTATGGTAAAGTTGTTAGTTAATTGTGTAATATTAGTCTATGCTGTAAAGCAATTGAGAGTGCTGCTTGAGTTTAGTTTGTGGAATGTTCTTTTTGCATGCAAATTGCAATTTTTGAGGAAATCATTCTGTACGACTGACTGTTATATTCATTGAATTACTATTTGTTAATTCCTGTGAATTGTGCGACGAAAAGTGTTCGATGATATTCTAGAAGCAATAAATATTATGAGTCTCCCTTAGCTTTAAAAGTTATAGGATCATAAAACAACTAACTGAAAATAATAATTTAAATTTAGATTAATTAGAAAAATCAGTAATTAACAAAAGTAATAAAAATTAACGATTGTTTAACGCCGAGAAGACTTTGAGTAATGAGACACTCCCAAATTACATCACAAATTAATTCATGGAAAAAGCTCTTAACTTGTATTTAATGGTATATTTAGTAGTACATTAATTTATTCGATTACAATAAAAATACAAGACTGAAAAAAATCATGTATGCCAAATTTTTTATAACAAATTAACAATTTATTAATTTTTACGTATGACGGTGTAATGAGGCCGAAGCTTTTAAAATTTCGTGTCAGTGTTTCAGAAAATATTAGAGGTTGTTATACAAAGAGACAATTTAAGTTTTTTTAAATGTACAGAATCAGGATTCTGCTAGAGAAATACAAATTCAAGTTCTTAGAGATGTGAATATGGTAGTACATTTGGAATATTATAAGCACTACATCTCATATAATTCTGCAGTTCCTATAGCTTTGAATACATATAGATTTTTAAAGAATTTTCCCACCCAAAATTAATATACCGACCCCAAATCCAATTTCTATAGTTTTTTAACTCTTCTCTCCAATACTCTTCCACTAATTAACTGATTCGATAAATTGTAGTAATTAATATTACAAGGAAAAAATATTCCATGCCCTGAACTTCACAGGGAAAAAATAAAGATAGATGGAATATTTTTTTCACTGATTTTAATAAGACATTAGGGTACATTTTACAATGAGGCAAATTCGATTGATTCGTATCATGTAAAATTTAGAGTTGGAATTGAAGATGCTTTGCTTTATAGTTTTAGAAACTTATACAGTACACAATAAAGCAGAACATTTTTGATTAATTAATTTTTTTTATTAAATATTAACTTTTAGATAATGTGTATTTGATAGATATATGCAACATAAAAACTAACACAATATGTTTATATTTAACCCTTAAATGTACCGTTTTACCTTAAATCAACATGCTCAATTTAGTCTTCCAAAATATATGAAAATAATATTGAGCTCTAATCATATTTCTTATGTGTTTTTTTAATATTGCAGAATAATACCGAGAAAAATTATTATTATTATTGTTATTCAGTCAAATTTCAATGTTGAAAGAAGTGGAAAAAATATACATAAGGCATTGAAGGGTTAAATATTATACAAAAAATTAGTATGTCTATGATGAATGAATTTTCAAATATATTTAAAAAATTTGGATAACAGAAACACATATTGGAATTAATGCTACAGTTTCAAATGCTCAACAAAGTATTTCAAAGAAAAACTAGCACAATTTTTAGTATGGAGACTATTTGGCTTGTAAACTTCCTTCATAACATGAATTCAAATAATACTGTTTTATTTATAGAACTGCGAAGTTTTACATATAATATAACATTGATTGGCAGTGTATCAAAAAGATAGTTTCTTTGACATTCACAGAGACTAAAGATCATGTCGAAAGGTAACTACGGGGCAAGGAGAAAATGGACCAACAATTTCTTTTAATTTTTCTCACATGGACAAAGGAAACAGACAGAAGACGTTAAGAATCTTCCAAGCCGTTAATAACGTGATCACAAGATGCAAACGGTCATACTGGTCAATACTCAACAGAACAATCAGTCTTTTAACTTCTATTTAACTTTTTATATTCTACACGTGACATAATTTTCAACAAAATATATATATCTCATATACATAAAAAGAATCGGTCCTCTTTCCATTCTGGATCCTAGTACGCATTCCGCAAGAGTCATTGTCCTTCATTTTGATTCTTCAGGCACAAGGACTGATCCTTTAAGACACATAATGTTTGGTGAAAAAAATATTGTTTCGGACAAAATACACTATGTAGACAAAGACAAGAAAAAAAAATACTATATTACTAGAACATAATTATAAAGAGTAAAAAGATGCCTGAGTTACACTGTATAAATACGACACGTGACTCAACCCTGGACACCACCAGTTGCTGATGCCCGCGTTGCTGCATCAACTCAAATAAAAGGTCCTAAAAGTAGACGAGGAAGACTTTGCATGTTAAAGAAATGTTAAGGTTGTTAATAATAATGTAAGGGTGACGCTTATGTAAAAGTTCTGTGATACAAGGAGGACTGATGATATCGATTGTGGTGAACTGGAAATCGAGAGAGATTACGATTTCTCAGCAGTCAACCTTCCGAAGTGACTGGTGTCGTTTTAATTGACTAGTTTTTACCGAGTTT
The DNA here is from genome assembly GCA_038373885.1 of Cheiracanthium punctorium. Taxonomy (NCBI): domain Eukaryota; kingdom Metazoa; phylum Arthropoda; class Arachnida; order Araneae; family Cheiracanthiidae; genus Cheiracanthium; species Cheiracanthium punctorium. Next base: position 23,290 of record JAWZYV010018972.1, read on the forward strand.
CTGACCTTCTTTTTTAAAGTCAACGTTTACCAATGATGTCGGGGGCAGACAAAGTCGAAGCAGCACTCTGGGCCCTTGATGAGTCTTTATCACTAGCGTCCACTGCTTTTATCGTATCAGTCTCTGCACCACGAATGGGGTAGTTGCGAGCAGCCGGAGGCCTGTATCCCCCGGTGTAAGGGGCTGGTTCATAAGGTCTTCTGAAAGTCGCCAAGGGCATGCCTTTATCAACTGTCGGAGCTTTACCAGCAAGAGGTCCTCTTGGACCATCCGGCGTCACTCTAGCCATTCCGAACTTTGGAAGTCCTATTTCGCTTGGACTTTTCGAATATACAGATCTCGGGGCCCCAGCTTCCAAGGGTCCCCTTAGAAAGTTGGATTTTACATCAGTTGGTCCTGTGGGTTCTTTGTCTAAGGTTCTGATTGAGGTATCTAGTTTTTCTGCTGGCCTGTTATATCCGCCGGTTGCAGGTTTAGCCGAGCCAGGTCGACTGTCCGGCGGTGGCCAGCGACCGTAGCCGCTTTCCTTGCTGTCTACTGTAGATGCTCTGGATTCTTGGCGAAGTCTCTCTGGCTCATTCTTGGCCGGATTGGCGACGACTTTTCCTCCGACTATGCGGTAAGTTGGTGGTGGGGGAGAGATATCTCTGCGTTCTTTCATATGAGGTGGTACAGGGGGTGGAGCCGGAGGAACAATGACATCACTCTCTAGACTTTCGAAGCTCTCGCTTATGTATGGATATTGCTGTTGTTGTTGCAAGCCAGCAGCTCGTGGTTTCTTAGGAATAGTTTCGCCACCTGTTAAAAAAAATATACATATATATTGTATTAAGGAAAGGTTTGGCACAGTGTTTAAAATTTCATACCACGGACTATTATTAAGAATATAAATTATTTTCAAGGCTTTATCTTAAAAAATATTACCCATTTACAGCCAAATTTAGACGTCACTGCTGTCGTATTGATATATACGATAGCAATCGTATAAATATATAATGCTAGTATTGATTGAGAGCATGAACTCCCAGACCGAAAGATCTTAAAATCATGCGGTGGAATCATTTAGCAATTGTTAATTACAAATATTTTATAATCTCTACTTAAGTTGAAAGGGTCGTTTTTCTTATAAATAAGTTATGGAACAGGAAGAAAGAAAAACCAGTTGGAAATCGCAGTTTTTAAAGCCATGTTACTTATGAAAGTAAATTTTCGCAAACCGTTCAAAGAACTTCATTCGTATTTAAAACCAACGTGCGATTTTGGACAACACTGGCGAAAACTTTTTTGACAACAACTGGCTATGCTGTACTTTTCTAGCGTTGAGTAGTTTGTCGAGCTGTTCTTGGATGGGGCGAACACTAGTGTTTTAAGAAGAAAATAGTTAATGAGGGACGCGCGACCATGATGACTCGTCTTGTCTCGTCTCGTCCTTTCATATCGAAGTATCGTCTCGTGGTCCGTGAGACCGGTCTTGAGTATTGTCTCAGCCAAACTGTCTTTAGTTCTTTGTTCAAAGTAAAAAATGTACAGTCATTTCACATTTATCGGGGTCTGGCATAGTCGCATATTATCTAATGTCTTCATATTTACTTTCAGGTATGAAGCATCAAAAAGTAATTGCATGCGATGGAATCTTCTGGCAAATTACTTTAAAGTGGTTCTTTTAAGAAATCATTCAACTTTTGAATAGCTTTTTAAAGAATTGCTCATGATAGAGACTCAGAAAAATTTGAGAAAGACTCTTCACAGGTGGCATTGAATTCATATAAACGTTCACCCAATAAAAGTTTTGAAACACTCTCCAAAAAAAAAATTAATTTAAATGGGCAGTGGTCTAATTAATGGTCACTATCACCACATCGTGATAACACACAGTGATTTCTGGTCGGCGAAAATAATAAATGGCGAAATCGGTAATAAAATGGCGAAAGTATAGTGTGGACCCCCCCCCCTTTTTTTTTGTGTCAAACATAGAGCAGACCACAAATCGGGAGCGACAAACAACCCCATTCTTCTTTGAGGAGGGAGATTTTTATGACTGGAACAAACTTTCCACGCCTATATCGTTCGCCCCACAGGATCAAACTCTTTTCAGTTTGCTTTCAGACTTGGCAAGACATGGCGACGATTAATACATCTTTTGCATTTGTTGGCTTTGTTTTTTGGGGAAAAGTGAAAAAAAAAGATTTGGGAAAAAAATGGTTAAAAGAACAAGGGTTAATTTATTTCGTATTAAATTTTTTGAAAATTTACGATTTCCGCCAGATGATTTTCATAACTATCTGCGAATGTGTGAAGAAACATACATGGTCAGATAGTCGGCGATTGCCGAGGGTCCGCAACCCTAGGGCGCCGAGGAGAGACTCCAAAAATATACACACTACTTTATAATTCCAGTAATTTGATACACATGACACTGCGGATCGAGGGAGCCTCCGGAGTTCCAACAGCTTTAATATGCCACGTGATATGTGCTGTAGAGTCTTTTCTTTTCTTTTTTTTTTGTTATAAAATATATTTTACAGTTTGTAACAATTAAATCCCGATTAAAGAGGACTTTTTTTTCAGTAGGCTTGGTTTGTTTACTGTTGTCTCCCTTTTTCATTAAGTATTACCGTAGGATTTATGGCTGCAACAACGTGATTTGGTTGCCTAAAATTAAATACTATTATTCGATTTTATTTATAAGTAATATGCCACTCTTTATTAATTAGTATACTTATTTTTCTAGCAGACAACTAGTTTAGGTACGGTAGATAAAAATTGTATAGAAATTTATGAAATTTTTTTTATTTAACTATTTTTCAAGTGACAAAACAGCTAAATGTGGTTTAAACAGGTATGCCTGATTTTCAAATAAGGGGCCCCCTTTCAAACCCTCGTTCAGGGCTTGTCCTGTTGCTCTTACATCGCATAGGACATATATTTTTATGTTTGAAATATTTTAATGACCTTAATAATTTTAATCTAATCGTCAAAATCTGAATTTAATTTTTTTCCCTTTCCTGTGTCTCGCCGCAAAAGAACTCACGTCAATTTTTTTTATCACGCATCCTTTCATCTGCTCTACTGCAAAAAAAAAAAAAAAAAAAATTATTAACTATTGGTGTATCGTTACTTATGCTGTCTGCTCTCGCAGCTTCAAAATGCCAGGAGGTTTTGTTTCCGCCGTGAGAACGTCTGTTGGTTGCTTCTCGAAATTTCCCGAAGTGATTTTTACCTCTACCTTGTTTTGAACAATCTTTTAACGGATTTTCGTAACGGCTTTTGGCAGTTGGTGCGCGTTATCCATGTGGGGAGGTCCCTCACTTGGGAAGTGAGGCGGCCTCCACCACTGACGCATAATAAACTTCATACTGACGATTTCCCCAAGTTTTCCGTTTTGAATGCACATCTAAATCCTGTAGTTTTGAAGTCCCTGGTGACATTGTTTACTTAAAGTCTAAAGATAAAGATAATAAACACCTTACTGGACCTTATAAAGTTATACAAAAATATTCTCCTGTTATTTACTCAATTCAATTTGTGGGTCTTCCAACTTTTAGTTTACGGAAGCCACACTTGACTTATATCAGAAGGTTTTACTTTTTTACTTAAACATCATTAAATTTCATTAAAAGACGAAGTGAACAGTAACTAACAACTTTTATTAAAACTCAACAAACAAAATGACAGAACAAAGATTATCGGAATATAAATTATAAAGTTCCAGGTGCAAGAGCCGCCATAGTACGGTCGGGCATTATGCACTCAGCTATACGCTAGCGCTAAACTAGGGAACTGACAAAATTATGCTGCAGCGAGTACTGCACGTGCAAACTTCTTATACTCTGCACAGTATTTTGCATACTGGCTGCACAGCAGTACAAGTGAGGTGGCGCTCGACTCCAGTCTCGTGAACCATTGACACTAACGAATCTGGAGCATCGCTAGAGTTGATTCCGACGTTAATTCTCGGAACAGTTCAGTTGGTGCACAAACACTGGTGGCGAATGAAGGTCAGACGCCACAAATTATTAGATAACCCTGACACTTCAGTTCGCCAAATGCATATTGTTAGGTTAAAAGTTGCCCCTAATCGAAGATCTTTACTTAATGACTTGCCTGTAACTGATAATCACTATTATATTCCTACCGATTACTCTTATAATTTTAGACCACGTAAGAATTAATTTAACTTTTTGTAGTTTTTTTGCTGTGCACTTTCAACGTGAACACAGCCTTTTTGTTTTGAACCTGTACCTTCCTTTTTTCAAATTGTTGTAATATATTTAAATAATTTTTAATTACCATAATTCAATTGTTGTGACATGGTTGTGTGGCAATTTAAGTTCCCCAATGTGGTAAACATTGAAAATTTTTTCTTCTACTGTCCTATACCCCACCCCTTCTCCTCTAGTTATTGGAAGAAATCCCGTTTGATGTAAGTGAAATCAAACAATTGCACTCAATTTTTTTCTTATTTTTTCTCAATTGTTACTGGACTGTGCTGTTGTGCGACTTTGTGATTTCCACTAATTGCCCACCCTTTTCGTATAATTATTTTATTCTGTGATTTTATTCCTTTTTTGGAATTTTTCATAGAATTTAATTACCCTTTCTCTTTTCAGCTGATTAGCATTTTCCTTTTTGTTACCCTCCGCTAAAGAGGGTAATAGTTTTCGGCAGACGAAAAAAGTCGTGGATGATAATTGATAGTAAATAAAATCTTACAGATCTCACGGAAATTTGAAACACACCAAGATCCGACACATGATTGGAATAATGGATACTTGAAAAATTTCAAAGTAACGTCAGATGAAACAAAAGGGGAAACTGTAAGATTTTGTCAGAGCGTCTGCGACTGGCTGTCAAGTTCCCGAGGTTCCGATTTCATTTTTCAGAACTTGGATTTGTTTCCAGAGTCGCGTTCAAACTTTTGTCCCTCCTCGGAGCAAGTGGTGGTGTTCTGTCGTGGCATTTCTAAAATTTTCATTTTTGCGGGATCAGTGTGAAATAGCTCGTAGGCTTGGTATTTCACGCTCTACTTTCAGTATTACATCGTTAAATATCAGAAGAATATACCCGGGACTGTTGTTCAAGGCCGCGCTGGCCGTCCTCGCCAGTTGTCTAATCCGGAAGAAAGTCATCGTGAAACTAACCGTCTATTTATGCAAAGAAAAAGGGAAGATCCAGATTTTCGTGCTCAAGAAGCGGAATCCAAATCCAGAAGACAAGACAGAAAACGTTTACGACTCTGTCTAGATATACCATCGAAAAGACCAAGAACAGATACTGATCTAAATGTAAGGTGTGAAGAACTAGAATTTCGTAAATTAGCTGAGAAATTTTTCGAAGCTGTTGCTGATGGTCCAATCCACCAATGCTATTGTTGTGATCGACTGTGGTTCAAAAAGTCAATAAGAACCCATTCCAAAACAACTTTACTGTCCAAAGGAGCGACAACGGACTTTATAAAACTAGTCTTTTACAAAGATATCGATGATATTGGCAAATTTTGCAAAACATGTTACGATTGTTTGATTAAATTGACAATACCAGAATTAGCTATAAGCAATGGCTTCGAATTCCCCGAAATACCGGATTGTTTAAAATACTTGACACCACTGGAAGAACGGTTGGTTTCTCCCCGTTTGATTTACATGCAAATACATCCTGTACATGGCTGCCAATACAAATTAAAAGGTTCTGTCAAAGAACCTCTTTAGCGGAGGGGAAACTAATTTCAGCTGAAGGCTGAATATTATAATTAAATTTAGAGGTAGTCAAAATCGGTTTTCTTCTTTTTTTTTGGGGGGGGGGGGAAGAAAACTCAGCTAAAAGTTTTAGCTTGCAATGCTAAATTTGCAATACCCTTTCGTACGAAGTATACCAAAGCCAAATTTTTATTTTATTTGTTTCACGAGTTTTTTTTTTTTTTTTAAATGAAAAGACACGAGTAAGTTTGAGTTCTTCCTTTGATGTTAAATATGGGATAAAGTAAATGTATATATTTATATGTCCTTTCCTTTCAAAATAGCATTTTTTACATTTTTAAAATAAGAACAATGTTATAATAAAATATTTTTAAATGTTTACAATGTTAGTGTTTTTGAATGTTAGAATCCCAATTTTTAACATTAAAAAAGGTATTCAATTCAAGTTGTTGGAGGATCGAAATGGATTGAATTAGTTAATCAAAACTTGGACTTTGAATTTCCAGCGGTATATTATGTTATTAAGAGATTAAAAATTAACCCTTTTTCTAGGTTGAATACAATAGAAGAATCAGCGCAGAAAGGATGCGTAATCGAGTGTCACTTAGATGACGTCACTGAAACATGGAAATACTCTATATGACCCGACACCGTAGGGTAAAGTGCTTACCATTGGGATGTTTGAAGACGCTCAAGTCCACTTCTGGAACGTAGCACCCATCCGAGGACTCCTCCTCCTCGTCCCTGAACCTGTGCGGAGCGGCGCGGTCGGCCGGGGCTATGACCGCCCTCTTGGCTTCGAGGGCGCTCTCCGGGGTGGACCGGCCGCGCACGTTCCTGTCTAGGGTCGCTTCCACGGACGCCTCCTTGGATCTGCGTTCCTTGTACTCGCGCTCCCGCACCTGCCTCTCCTTGATCTTGTTGTAGCAAGAGATGGAGATGGAGATGCACATAGCGATCACCAGGGCGAAGAAGATCACCAGGATGATGATCATGTGCTCAGAGGTCAGTACCACACTGGCTCCCAGCGCTGGAACGAAGAATTTAAAAAAAATCTCTAATACTTTTAGAAAACTTTTAAATACGCATTGCATTGATATATATATTAAAAGTATTAGGTTGTAACGAAAGTTTTCCGCCACTGCAAGTATTGCCTGCACAAGCAGTTCGCGTTGGTGTCTTTGCCAATATTTTGCGAAACGATTTTTGTTATTTGAAAGAAAAAGACTTGTTTTACAGCACTGTGTTGTGAAATCTGTAAAAAAATATCGTTATGATTAAGTATAAGGTGTCTGAAATGGAACTATCACGCTACCAGATTGAACCATCATTTACTCTCAGTTCTGTTGCAAAAAGTCAGCATTGTGGAGACATTAGATATACATAGGTAATGCAACACGTAATTATTTTATTGAAAAAAAAAAGATTTTTAAGAATTGAATTTGATTTAGGGCCTAAACAGAAACAAAGAAGTGAAATTTGACAATAAAGATAAATCTCTATATTTTTCAAATAAAAAATTTGAACAAGACTAAATAAATTTATGATACTTTATAAGCAATTTTTCTAGAATTGATATACACTGATGGGCATAAAATAAGCTGTCTTGTAAAACTTCATCTTGAGCTTTGCAAATGCAAGTGTTTGTTTCAAAAGGTGTTTTATTTATTTATTATTATTAAACAGAAAAGGAACTCGTCTAAAAATTATTCATCTTCCTTAAAAAAAAGAATTATTCTTTGTGACTGATAAAATATATCGAAACAGAAAATCTTCACTTGAAATCAAGACTTAAAATTAATTGCCTCTCATTACTGTAACAAGAATGCTCCCAAGAGCCTCTAGACTTTAAAAGACAGTGAAAAAAATGATGTTTTTGAAAGCAATCAAAACTAAAATGTATCTTAATGCAAGACAATTTGAGAGGTTAAAAAAAAAGAACTACACGTGTAAAAAATAATTGAAAACTCTCAACTATTCCTTCTTTTTCTAGGAAAAAAAAATCTAGAGAAGAATGCTTACAGATTTATCTTTGGCTTGCAAAAAACATACACTCATCATTTCAACAAATAGAAGTTTAAAAAATGATATGTTTGAAGTTGTTCCCGTAGCTCATAATTACAGTTCTGTTTTACGTATTCAAGGTTTTTAAAAATTTTAGTTTAGCGGTGTGCTTTTTTTTGTGTGTATGTCCCATTTAGACACACATCATGGATAACTTTTTAAAACCACATTCTTGCCATAAAAGAGAAAAGAATCTTGTGAGTAAAAAAAAAAGTGAGATAAAATTTCTTATAAAATCTCAGCAAAAAGCGTTGTTAATGTAATGATTTTTAAAATATTTTTTAAAATATTGTCTTTAATTAAGAATGGTGAAAACAGCAATAATTTTACCTTTCGTTACTCAGAGAAAAATGAAAATAGTGTGAATGAAATGAAATCAGTCACAGATTTAAAAATTTTTAAGTAGATAAAAATCTAACTTCCTTTCAGTTTAGAATTTCAATGAGCAACATACTAGAAAAAGTTCACTAACATTTTTATTTGTTTATTAGTGGTCAAAAAATGCTTGAACTTAAAAAAGAACCATACCTGAGAAGAGCTATCGTCTAATAAATTTTAATTACCTTGGTTACGGCCCCTCCTCCCTCTTCTCAAAAAAGGACAAATTTTTAAAACATGAAATTTCTTATACAAACTTTTGCAGATATTATTATTAATGGACTATATGTACGAATAGAAAACATGAAAATAAACTTAAAAGAATATTGAAAGAAACCCAACAAAAACCGAAACTTCTATGAAAAACTATCAAGCACATATTACATAAAATAGTAGGCTATTTTATCATTCAGTAAAACCTTACTGCCGGAGTTTACATAAATATTTCTCATTTTCAGAAGCACTGCAGCTTACCTTTGTGTTTAGAACATTACACTTTATTGTTCACGTCCTCTGGTAGCTGTAACACTATCCACAAGCACTTGTTCCATACTCTTTTATTAGAGATAGATTACAGCCGCCTTCACTCCACCTCTTACAAGATTACCTTATTAATACAAAAAGGAGATAACGCCTGGAAAAAGACACGTCCCCACAATAAAAACGTGTCGACGTAATGTGTCTTCTCTTTGCGATAAATAATGGGTGCAGTGGTTGTTATTATTATCATTATACTCCCCACGGTAGACTTTCGAGGCATTTACAGTAATGCGGACTGGAATGATTTACTTCGGAACGACGTTCTTTTCTGGAGTTAGGCCCGCTGAATTGGGTAATGGACGTTTTATCTTTTTTCTACCGTGCACATCTGAGATGGACATAGTGATCCAAACGACTTCAGGAGTATGGAGATATATAGTTTGCAATTTTATAAACATTTTCCAAACGTCAAAATACATGAAAAAGGAAAAAAATAATTATAATTCATATCGCACACATTTATTATAAAGCACTTTCAAGCAATCTTCTTCACTCATAAACCACCGCATAACGAATGATTTACCTATTCGTTCCATCATTGCAAAGATGCAATGGTATAGATTCCCTCTTCAGTGCACAAGTTACTTCCTAGTATTGGTCTCCACTATAGACTAGCTTAATGAAAATATAAGCGTAATGATGTATCTATCCAGAGATCGTATATAGACTGCTTTCCAACTTACATGTTCTGAAATAACTTATATGAAAATTTGAAAAGACTCCTTCATTCTCCTTCTTTTTATGTGAGGATTTCACTCAAAAACTGAAAGTTTATGTGACATTGGTTGGATTACTGCACCATTTTATGTTAATTTCGGCGACTGTTGCACGTAAATTTCCTATACAATGTAAGATTTTGTTTTTAAGGGAAGTGTTACTTACTTATTATTAATGGATTTGCCTAAAAACTCAGTTAAACTAGTTAAAATTTTCAAATCTGGTCAGCTTGTCAACCATCCTAGGGGGCTGCGCGAATTTGCTTACATTATCTTTCCAGTATCACATGGATAGCTGAATTCACCAGTGAAGGAAAAGAGCCACCAACAATAATATTTTTGTTATCTACTAGGGGCCAAGGCCCCTAGACTCGCTACGTTCGCTTTCCGTATGAGGCATTCGGCCCCTAATAAGGCTTATTCGTAAAAAAGACATAATTTCAACAGACAAAGGACAAAGGTTGGATCAGATAGAATATTACCGAGATGCACATTGCTTGGTTCTTGCACGTTCCCCGGAACATAAAAATTTAAACTTCACACTATTTTGAATTATGTGAAACCCATGGAACACCTTGCCTTTAAGCCAATTATGGCGATTTTTTATAATTTGGTGACTTGCGTATATGTATAGTTAATAATTAGCTTTAAGAAAACAGTATTGCATATGTTTTCTTTGATAAAAACTACGGAACAGCTAGGATAGCTTTCCACCAATTGCGAAATTTCGTTATTTGGTGATTTACACATGCTCATACCCTACAATTACTCCTCATGTAAAGGTTACCGGGAAAACCGTTATCCATAATTTCATATACATAATCCTTTGCAAATTGGCGTATTTAGCACCACGAATTATATCACCTCGCTGCGTTGGCAAATATCCAAAGTGTAATGTAACTGCTATAATGGCATATAACGCCGAAAAATATTTCTGCTGGTAGCGAATACTCCAGCTGGACCGAACCGGCTTTAAAATAATCTGCATTTTAATTATTTTTCATTTTCAAGATACTGGGTTCTAAGATTTTGGAACTCGCGCGGTTTAGATTCACCCTGCTTCGAGAGATACCATTTTGCCAGGTCGTACCTAATGCCAAGATGGCGCTTTTAAAATCAGTTACAATTAGTTATTCTGTTTTGGAAAAACGAATAATCGTTAATTCTAAACTCCTGTTGTCAAAGCGAACTGACTATTTGAAAAGTGTCAACTTTGTGTAACATACTTTGAGTTATTTATTTCATATATTTTTTAATTTGGCGTAAAATTGGTGTACTTCTACTTCATGTTTGTCAATATCATGCGATTCTACATACTTGGAATTGCTTTATTGCAAAGGAATGAATGACTTTTATGCTGGCGAAAATTTACCAAACCTGGCAACCATTACGTTTATTTTTTCAGTTTTTTTATTAGTATCTTCTAAAATAATTCGCTTTTCGAAATTTCAGTCAGTTTATCAGGTTCCCCGGAATTTTCCGAATATTGTCCCGCATTGGCAGCAAAAATTCACGTATTATGCTATTCCATTGCTGACAGTTAGAATTGAGAAATCTGCACTGGCTGATCTGTTGGCCCGTGCCTTTGCTTGGTAGAACTTTGGGAACAGGTATTTCTTAACCGTAAACCTTCTAATGGTCTGTTATCTGCTCATATGCATAATGGTCTGCTATCTGCTTTACATGTTATATAAATATCTTTAATAAAAATCACTGTGGCTGGGGCCGCTCCTAGGAGACTACGGACTTGGGTATAAATTTCTCTCTTTGGCATTCTACTTCCTACACAGCGCTGAGTCATGTTCAAAATCCATAATCAGTAACTAAAAAATAAAACCATTAGTGTCTTATTTGCTTTAACCTTTCTTCATCTCTTCGTCGCAAGACTGGATTATTCGTTATGCATATGCTTAAATAAGATTTTCTTGAAAAGTGTTTATAATCTATACGTGCTGCACAATTCACCTTCCTTGTACGTATTTTTTTCAGGTTTGACAAGTTTCAGAGACATTAGTGTGCCTTAAATTAGTCTGGGCTTTCCAGCATTGTGCGGTATTTGCATAACCACAAGGTGCGGTCATGACTGTCACATCAAACGTATGACGTTTGTGCTAACTTACCTTTTAGGCAAATGTTGGGCTCCTCGTCGTACCGGTATTTACAGTCGTATTCACCGTCACATCTGAGAGAGATATCGACGCAGGTCTGGTCTCCGCAGCTGAATTCAGTTTTGGGGTCGCACTGCTCTGTAAAATAGACAACAAAACACTAGATACATCGGCTTTAAAAGAACTTACACAGCAACAAATACTTAAACGATCGTTTTAATTTACGACAGTGATTATAAAAATAGGTAAAAGATTGTAAAGCTACGATATTATCTAGATTATACAAGTTATTTTAAAAGCTTTTTTAGTATTTTATGTCTTAATCTCGAAGTTATCTTGCGTTTAGAAACCTTTATATCAGAAACAGTCACCATGAGCTCAGGCAAATCAAAATTTGCAAGGAGGAACAAAAGACAAATGAATTTTACAAAAAGCTACCAAACTCTCGCAAGTCTATAAGAATACTGCTAATGGCCGAGGCTTGCAGAAGGGACTATTGCAGTCAGCGTTTATACTCCTCATTATATAGAATTTTCCGTATATGCTTTAATATTATAATGATAAGTACATGATACGATAAAAGCGACAATTCCAAAACATAATCCCCCTATTAAGCTATACATCTTTGAAATGCTCGTTGATTATCCGTTCTTCATATGATTTGACCGTTGTAACGTCAAAATATCGGCAAAGAACATATTTTCTACTGTTCATCAACCAGAGAGAGACAGAGAGAGAGGGAAACCAATAAAACTGCGCTTTCTAGAACAAATGACAAAAAGTTATCGGGGAATCTGAGGATCGAAGTCCTAGACCTAGATAGACGATGCATTAACTCCTTTTGCTTTTAAAGCTACAAAATATTTAGGATTATCGAAATTTTATGTTAACAACCCATTAATAACTAGATGTTATAGTCTCGTATTTTTAATGACTTCTTCCTAAAGGATACAGTTTTTCTTCGTGAGCGGCGGATATAGAAAAGTTCCAAGGGAAGGACGTATTAGTATGAAACACATTATCAGAGATGGGTCACTCTCTCTCTCTCCCTTTTATTAACCAGTTTATTTTTAATTTTGAATCCATGTTAAACCAGTTCTCTCTCCTGATTAGAAGGACGCAACGAAGAAAATTTTCCTTCACCAAAATGCAGCAGACAGGCGAACCATGTTGAAGAATGGACGATTTCTTCCAATCCATGGGCGGAAATTTGGCTCGGTGGTTCACGAAGTCGTCGGTGGTTATCCGTCAACTGGCAAAACCAGTTGTTTCGTTACCGACTGCGCTAACAACTCCGGAGGAAAACGGGAGGTCTTTTAGCCAATCACATAAGAACTCCTTGATGCTCCTCCTTAAAACTCCACCTCAAGTGACCTCAAGGCGGGGAGAGTTAACCACGGCGAAATTTTAACGACGAGGGGAGAATTCAGCTCATGGTTATGACCTGCTTCGGTCGAAAAGATGGAAAGCTGTTGGAGAGATAGAATACTTTGTCCTGAAATGTCAGTTACGAGGTGGAAGCGGGGACGGACAGAGTGGGGAGGGGACAGCGGAGCCGGGGGGACACCTGACACCGCTAGTCTGACTATCGAGCTCGACGCACACGAAGGGTTGTAGGCAGAGGCTTCGAGGGCTGTCACAAATGCCCAGGGGATCCCCCGTCGGGTTTCCATTCGTGTAATGCTCAGTGTTAGCACGTGATATAGTAGTCTCCTTACATTGCTCTTGCGCAATCATTGGTCCAGCAGAGCGTCCAAGAATCATTTTAGGAAGCAACATCGATCAAGGGAGTCTTCTCCGTTATGTCTTTCTAGTGATGAGGGGGGGAAAACAATAGAAGGGTTTATTTGCGCTCAAGGGGGTTCAATTACCCTATCGCCCACCTCTCATGGATCCGTTAGAGTTCTTCGCCTGCCATTTTTTTAACCCTTTAACGCGCAGTGTGTCCGCTCCGGGAACGCCAAACTCTGACGTTTTGACTGTTGCCAGTCACGAAGAATAGATTGGATTTCTATAAAAATAGTTGCGGGTGACATAGCTCCAACGAGAATCCTTTACTTTTAAGCACGTCCATTTCCAGTCAAAAAATTGGTCACGATTATTTTTAAAACAGCACTGACATCTGCCGAAAGATGGAAGCCCGCGAGAACAGCCGGATAGATTGCCCAATGCTGAAAAAAAGGGCAGGCGTTGCCATCGCTCGACTTAACTACCAGCAAGATGGCGGACGATCGAAACGTTCATCGCGTGCCACAGCTGGCTGTGCGCGAGCACAGCCAGCTGTCGTCAAAAAAAGGGGTCTCTAGATCTGTGTCACGCGATGAACGTTTCGATCGTCCGCCATCTTGCTGGTAGTTAAGTCGAGCGATGGCAACGCCTGCCCCTTTTTCCCAGCATTGGGAAAGGGGGTTGCCTCAAAGGGTTAATGGATGCCATCGAACCGAAAGGCACTGAACTAATTAGACGCCAAACTCACCGTCTTTCGGGATTTCCCGGAAAGCCGTGTAGTGGAGCGTGAAGTTCGTTTCTTTGAAGGCCGACTTGTGAGTGAACAGGCGGATGTGCGTGACGTTGTTCTCTGACTTTTTGGGCTCGGCCGTCGTGCCACAGAACTTCCCGAGCTCCTTGTCCGGTGTCCGTCCGTCCGAGAACAGCTGAATGAAATTCTGGTCGCAGTCGTTAGGGCGCTTCAGCTTGTAATGCTTGAAATTCAAATAGATCTGCGGAAAAAGATTAAGAAATAGTAAAAAAATAAATTATGCCGAACTCATTTAATTATAAAACGCTTTCCAACACATACTTGCGCACACGCTACTGCATAAAGCAGGCTGTTTAAATCCACCATTGCTAACATGCCCTTCTGTGCTCACCGTTGCTTGAAGGCGTGGGTCTTGGAGTGTTTCGTGGCAGCCAGATGGAGTGAACGCTTTGCCATAGCCTTTACTGCAAACATTCATGCCGAGAAGTAGCGGTGGATCCAGAAAAAAGGAAATTACTGCCGCCACATCTTTATAACGATAGGAGGTTAAAGCAAATAAAATAAGTTTTTTTTAACTTCTGTCCTTAGAATTTAAATCTATGACAGCCCCTATAAAAGAGCTATGCTAAGTCCACACTTTTCAATGGTAGGATTCTCTTACACGCTTCAGTAATGTACACTACCTAGAAATAAGTAATTGGAAATGTGTGGCAAAGGATATAAACACAATTTATTACTTCCATGTACGAAGTATAAGGAAGTAATGCGATCGCGAAAAATTTCAGTAGCCAGATTGGGACGAAGAAACCGATTTTAACTACCTCTAAATTTACTTTTAAGAATTTTTGCGATGTATCTCATCGTAGGCTAGTATGCACGTTCATACAAATTCATGTACAACCCATTTTGACCAATTTTTTCCTGACGTCCTGAAAACTATTAGTCGTATGTACTGTACAGACTCGTACGTATGTAATTCACGTATGTATGTAACTCGCATATCTCAAAAACTATTGGTCGTAATGTTGAAACTTTATATTTAGGATTGTTGTAACATCTAGTTGTGCACCTCCTCTTTTGGTCCCGATTGACTGAATGATTTATGTACAGAACCACTCAAAGGATTTTAAATACATTATGCTCTATGGGCAGAAATTCATTAAAGCCTATTTTAGAGATATTAGACTATTTAAAATGACTCAGAAGTGATGTATGTTATTAAGGGTTACAAAATGAATCTCTCCATCAAAATTAGTGTCTTTATCATTTTTAGTTCTTCTACAGGAAAACTCAAAAACATTCAATACATTACGGTCAATGGTATTTTTAGAGACATTCAACCATTTCAAACAAGCAAAATACCGTCCTATCATATAGTTAGGTAATGGTCCGACCACTGTGACGTGCCTCCCTCAAAAATTATGCCAAAATTCGCCAAGCTTGGTGATTTTTGGTGTACGAAGTGTATACATTTAACTCTCATATTTCAAAAACTATTCGTAGAATGTTGAAAATTAAAATGAAGTACGCCGAAAAGATTTTTATTTCATAGACGTACAAGGACATGTCTTGCCCACATCAGATTTTTTTATATTTAATAGGTGGTAGAGTCTCCACCTGAGGCAATCACATCCTTAACCCTCTGGAGGATTCTTTGCAAAAATGTTTGGATGATGGACAGAACATTCAAATATCAGAAAAGAGTTGTACCAGGAGGCTCTTCGTCGCCTTCGTGACGCTGTGCGGCTCAAGCGACCGAATCTGTGGGCAGCAAAATCTTGCCCGTTTTGCATGTTTGGTTCAGGCTTTCCTTCAAACACAACATTCTTGCGCATCGTCAGGCTCACAATTCATCCGACATGGCTCCGTCTGACGTTTGGATATTTCACAAATTGAAACTGCAGCTAAAAGTGACACGACTTCAGTCAAGAGAAGCCATTACGCAGAACGTTACTTCGCGGAAAACTACGTTCCAGAATTGTTTCCAACAATAGTGGAAGTGCTGGGAGAAAATCGATTCTCAGTCCCAAACTGTAACTTTTAAGAGAGTACCAAGTGGTTGTGTCTTTTTACTTTGAACGGAATAAAATATATGAACCGCAAAAATGACAGCCTCTATAGTATTAGGTACGGAAATTCACGTCGATACGACAGCGAATTGCCTAGTAAAATGAGCTCAATCACGTTTGGCTCATGGTTTGCCACCGAAAACATTTGACAAAGCGTTGACTTTTATTATTTTCTCAGAGAAGGAAATTTATTAAAATGACTTTGTGTAACTGTGTGATGGGGAAGAAGATAGTTTCCCGACTAACCTTAGTCGCTGAAAGCGTTCAATTCAAATTGAATTTAGAAAGTTGTCAGCTTAATATTTTGATAATAGAGAGAGAGAAGAGTATTTATACAAGAACTGTTTCGGAGACACATATAGCTATTTTCTTTACCAATTTAATCAGACAGCTTTTTATAGGCATATGCTTAGCTTTATATGCCTTAGATGTGCCTTAGATGTTGTGTGTTATGAAATGGAGAAAAGCGGATGCGTACTTTTTTTCATTTTATAAAAGAAGAGATGCTTAAAAATGACATGTAAATGAATTTATGATGCTTGGAGCAGAAGTTCTTGAATTTACCAATAGTAAGTTCACATTATTGTGTTTTCTTATGGCTAGTTTCTATATCTATGAAGTAAGTTTATTATTTGATCAGAGTTTAAAATAGTGATAGACGATTATGCCCTATCGTGCTACACATATTCCATGGCCTATGCTTCCTACTTAAATTAATTGAGTTTAAAATAGGGCTATATTTCATCGACGACATTAAAATTGAAAATTTCTCTCGTGCTATGGCTGAAACGAAAACGAAACCTGCATTCGTCTCTTGGATGTAACTGAAAACTGTTTGTTAGAGAAAAATAGAATTTTAATTTAGCTTGTTTTTTTTAACCTACTGTTGTACAGCACATGGGCGGTCCAACACGGTAAGCTAGATAAGCATCGCACCGGGGCGCCGTCTTCGAAGGAGCACCAACTCAAACTCAAAAGCTTGAAAAAGTATAAAAAGGGACGCCTTTTTTACATTTGCAGGGGGCGCCACGTACCCTAAGGTGCCGCCTGGTGCAGTTGGCGGTAAAGATCGAAATCATTGGTAATGTACGAAACAATAAAGTCAATAAAGATATAAAAAATATATTTGATTATTTAAAGAAATTAATTGATCGTTACACGAAAATTACCAGTGCTGACAGTCCAAGACATGCACACCAAGAAAAGCTTTTCAGACAGATAAGTTTCTCACACAGGAACATGATTTCTTATAGTTTTGCTTATAGGAAGCCTTATTTCGGGTTGAAGGGAGGTCGTTAGATTTTCCCTTTGTGTATAACCTATGTTGTAAAAAAAATTACGCAACTAATAAATTGGTTACGCAACCAATAAATTGTTATACTTCCAAATAGGAACTGTGTAAGTGTAATTGGGTCAGATTAAAGTGCTATTCAAACTGATACAACTACGTGATTTCATAAGCTGTCAAACTTCTATTTCATTTTAAAATTAAAATGCCTTTCACTTTTTCACATAAAATATAACTTTTTCTCTAACACTCTCCTTTTTGGGTAATGGCCCTGAGCTGTCATTTTTTAAGGGAATAGAACAGTCAGGTCTTTCACTAAACAGAATAAAATATGGACCGCAAAAATGACAGCCTCATAGTAGTCGAGACGGGAATTTACGTCCATGGCTAATAAAATGAACTCAATCACTTTCGGTTCATGGTTTGTCGCTTTTAAAGCTATATAAAGCAGCGTGAAAAATGACTGACAAAGTGTAAGGCCCGCTCGCGCGTTTATTATTTTCTCAAAGAGTGGCGGGTAATTGATTGAAGTTTTAACGAAATGACACAGGGGGTGCGCGTGTAGTGTAGTATAGGGAGGAAGATGGCTCCTTCCTTGTCTACGTCAGTCGTTGAAAGCGTTTAATTTAATCTGGAATTCAAAAGTTGTCAGTGTGAGAATAATATTTTGACAGCAGAAGATGTATTTATTCGAGTTCTATTCCTTCTGCGTAGAAGAGTTATAGACATGAAGCCACTGCCTTTACTAATTTAAAAAGAACAGATGGTTAGTTGATTTTATAAGTAGGAATCTAACTTAAATTAGAACATCTTCATTTTTCGTATTTTTCATTGATATTTCGAAAGAATACTACACCGAATAGCATATGAAATTCAGAGCGAATCTTCTGAAATCACAGGAATGCGCTTGAAGCCTTCAAGCCTCAAATAAAATCGTTCTGATAAAAACAAGAGATTTTTTAAAGGGTAATCGACTCGAAAACGATTCTGTGTGCCACCATAGCTGCTGAAGATTAAATTACGTAACTTTGAAACAAACCATCCCCTAGTAAATTATAAAAACGTAACTTCATTTGACTGAGCAACTATGGGAGCTGCATGGAAAATGTTTGCCACGCAATAAAAAACAAAAAATAAATTTGAAAATTTTTTGAATTTGAAATTTTATTTCTAAAAGGATTTTAACTTCTTCAAATCTTTGTGGAATGAATAAATGAATAAATAAATAAATAATGAATAAATAAAATGTTTGAAATAATGAATAAATAAATAAATAAATAAAATGTTTGATTTGGCTTGTGATAAACTAAATTCTGCACTGTTCGATTCATCGGCCAGAAATTTTTGAACATTTATACACATTTTTACATGTGTGTTTCTCTTCTGGTAGCACAGACCTCTGGGGAGGCGGTATATCCATAACAGAAGGTATACAGTTAAATCACATTTATTTAATAGTGAAATAACTAATAAAAATAAAAAATAACATAGCAGGATAAATATTAAAAGGAATAACATGGCGATCGAATACAATAACAAATCAAGCATATTTTTAACAGAATAGAATATCTCAACAGATTGAGTAACAATTATTTGTATTATGAACAAATATTTGGAATGAACATTACACAATCGTTTGGAATGAACGTAACACAAATCAATAAATTGTACGGGGAATGTTAGGTAAAGTAAAACATCGTTACAAAAATGACAAAAAAAATTATTTTTAAACAAATATTCATTTCCTCAGACTTTTGCAGATGAAGATAATCAACGCACTTTTGAGTTTTCCTAAGACGTTTCTCCAAATATGACTTTGTTCTATTGTATACCTAAACATCCATTTTTCTTCCCAGAAAATTTAATTGCCTGAAAAAGTTTGTCAGCGGACGTCATTTCTTATTACTGTTACTAGATTACAGCTCTATTTTGCAGTTGTAAGCAAAAATGAAATTGCTTATATTCAAAATTATATTTCAGCCTCACCTTGGCACAGTGGTTATGTCATTGAAAATGGTAGACGACCGAAGTGTGAAGGTCCTGGGTTGGGTTCGGGTCCCGTCCCATCGCTGGGCTGTCGATCTAACGGTCTGGAGTTTTGGTAGTTTTTCTCCAGATGTAACGTGAATACGCATTAGAACCCTTAGAAAGTCCTCCTATCAAGACATACCCCCATCCTTGGCAGATCGCTCTAGCGGTAGAGTTGCCATAATCACACACACAAAATTATATTTAAGGAATTTAAAACTAATGATTAAAGAAAGCATAAATTTAATAGTTGATACTTTTTTAAAAATCAAGACAAAACAAAGCATTTTAAAGCCACAAAAAGTGGGAAAAACTAAAGTATGATACAGGATAGCAATCAAACAGGACTCACATAAGCAATTTTGGAATTGCTTATGTGCGTGCTTACAGCAGACTGACAGTACATGGTGACTGAAATTATTAGCAAAGTGTTGTTACGGCTTGCGTATGAAGATTCAACTTAGTTTAGCGCAGTAAAATATTTATTTCTTAAATTTATTTTTGTAGAACTTGTGTTAGTTAAATTGCATAAAATAAATACTTATTTTAAAAATCTAAATGACTGTTAGGAAAGTAAAGCTTTATTGCTTTCCACAGTACCCGCATGCCATTGCCTCATCTAAGAATTTTAGCGATCTTAAAAGTTAAAAAACACGCTCGTTCTATGATATTTTTGCTATTTTTCGAAAATTTGAACTTGGAAAGTGTCTCAAGAGCAACATTCACCCAATATGAAATTTTACATATATATACAGACAAGTACAGAAAATAAAACTTAGTTACTTTAAGAATATAAAAATCCATTTGCTTTCCGCTTCAAAGTCCATTTTTTTTTGTGATTTTTCAAAATTTTAAACTTTGAAAGTGCTTCCGGCATCACTAGACCAATAGGATTGAATTTTTTCTCACACGTATGTGCGATGTGCGTATGTGCGAAAATATAGGATAAAAGATTATTTTCTTTAAATTTTTGAAAATCAACCCTGTCCTCAATTTTTCGAAACAGCTGTACAAATAAACTGCTGATGTTAACCCTTTTGTATAAAGGAAAGAAAGAAAGAATGCATTTTTAAAATGTAGTTTTGGTATAAGATATTTTAATTGAAATCATTTGAATTATATTTACCTGAAGAAAAATGCATATTTACAAGGTTTCTAATTGAATTCTACACTACAGGTATTTTAGATAAACAAATTTTGATTTTCTTTTTCATGCTTATTGTTCTTTTTAAGTCTCAAGTTTTACAGAAAGCTATTTAGAACGCAGAAATAAATCGTTTTTAAAAGTTTTCCTACTTCAAAAATTTACCTTAGAAACTACATCTTTGTAAGTTAATGTCAATTTCCCCCTTTAAATCATCCCCCCCTCTTTGCACACACTCAAAAACTGCGTTAGAAACTTACTTCTAGCCAAGATTTGTACATCATACCAAAAAATTTCCAGAAAGTCTCCTACGCTTCATATCACCTACACTTTTCCATAAGCAGTAACTACAGCCAGTTCATAAAACAAGAAAATAAATTTTACCCGAAACTTGCAACAAATGAGAAAGTCAGAAGCCATTTAAGTAAGTGAATTGAAACGAAATGGCAAAAATGTAATGTAGTAAGTCTACAGCCTGTCTGGAAAAATGTTCTGTCTTGGGACTTGCTAGAATTTATTTATTTCATTTTGCCGAAATATATATACATATGTAGTATGCCTAACGTGACCATTTATTTTTTCTTTTAAAACGGGACATCTAATAATTTTCTTCCTCAAAACGGGACATCTACTGTTTTAAGAAAAGAACTTGGTTAAAAAACACATATGCTATAAAAACTAGTGCAAGACGTACGTTTCGGGTGGTACTAGGGATTGCCCCTTCTTCAACTTCAAAAAGACAAGAAGGTGAGAAATGTAAACAAAAGAGCACAGAAAAAAAGTAAGTTGTCATTCGGAAGGAAAAAAATTCTTAGAAAACTAGAGTGAAAAGGGAGAATAAAATGGAGAACGGGGGGAAAAGAATAAGCAAAAGAGTAACATAAGTAAAAAAAAAAGAACAAATAAAAAATTAAATAAATTTAATTAGTTGACAAAAAAAAACATTAAAAGAAGAAACACATGAACAATACACCCCAACCCAACGATCATAAGGTGGTGAAGAAATAGAAAAGAGTTTACGAAAACAGTAAAGAAAGCGTTAGCATTTTCAGAAACAAGGATATCAAGAAAAGGTTAAGAATTGTTGCATTCTTCTTCAAAGGTAAACTGTATAGAATACACAACAGAATTAACAATAAAAAGTTAATTCTTGATTCCTGTATACGAGAATGAAAGAGTTGGGAAAGCGATTTCATTCCTTATAACTTTTAGCGTTTTATTTGCGTCTCGAGAGGGGAGGCAGGGAGGTCTCTCTTTTTTTTTTTTTTTTTTTTCTTTTTCCCAGAAGCTGCCGTTGGATGATTTTAGATTTTTTAGCGCCCTTTATTGAAATTGTTACTGTGGGTTGCTCTCGTTCAAAAACGGGACACTGCGGGGGGCATTTTCTAAAAACGGGACATTACGGTGTCCCGAAGCTGCGCTTGGGGACAACGGGACAAGCCACCTAAAAACGGGACGTATGGTCACCTTAAGTATGCCCCGACAGACAGAATTCGGTAACTTTCAACTGCTGTTGGCATTAGAATAGTTTAAGAGTGATAATTCATTGTATATTCGTGTTATAATAATAATAATATAGTGGCAGATCGAAAGGTTGAGGGACGATCCGCTTTCTTTGAGAGTATTTAAACTTACTCTTGAATCCGTGTTTAACCTGTTCGCTCTCATCACTTGAAATGACACAAAGAAGATTCTCTTTCTTTGACCGATTTCGGTTAGCTTAGAATATCTCGTTGAAATTAACAAACATTGATTGATCCCCCTTTTTCGCGAGACTAGGGTGTTATTCGCAGCAAATTGTAATCCGGGTAAAACCGTAATTGTTATCGATATTGCTGTTGGGTGGTCTAACTTTGGAATCTAGGCAAAGGACAAATGCACTCAGAAACAATGCAAAAAAAAAAAAAAAAAAAAAAAAAAAAACAACTTCCTGCCATGCAATTTACAGAATATTTTTGGATCCTGGATACCGATTTGATAGGAATATCTACTCCAAGAGCTCTTATACTCGGATAATGAAAATACATACATCCTAACTAATATTATAAATGTGATAGTGAGTTTGTTTGTTTATGACGCTTTCACGCCTAAACCGCTGAATAAATTATGATGAATTTTGGTTTTAGATATAGATGGGACCCTGGAGAAGGTTATAGGCTACTTAGAATTTTAGATTTTTAATTACTTCTTTAATTATTAATTAAAAACCGTTTTTACGTTGCCATGCTTGGCGAGTTTCGCCCGTATCAAGTGATTCATGTTTTGAGCTAACAAGAATGCTATTACTTCAATAAAGAAGCACGTGCATCTGAAAAACATTAAATAATACGGAAATTATGCCAGTTTTATGCCAAATCTATCTCTAATAATAAAAATGAATGTTCTCCAGACAAATCTACAGAAAGCAGAGCTTTGAAAATTTGAGCATGACTGGGCCCATGACTTCGGTAAAGTGTACCTGAGACTCAGAATTTTAAATTTAAGTACTTTTCTAACTATTAATTAAAAACTGTTTTATCGCCCGCACAAAATGATTTATGCTTTTGAAATAAAGCAGAATTTCTATTTGCAAAAATACCATGCATTTGGAAAACATAAATTGGTATGGAAATTATGTTGATTTTACGCCAAATTAAAAAGCATAAGTAAAGAAAAGTGTACTTACGTATTATGCCGGCGGTCCACCAAGACGAGCGATTTTTTGCCGAGATAAAGGCGGGGAACATGAAATTATTAATGGTTTTGAATACGTTTGGCAACTCATTTGACGAAAAAACAGTTTGGCGGGAATGACCGCTGGGATAATACGTAAGTACCAAGAAAAGTCCAGATGTGTTTCTTAAAGTTCATAAATTTCCAAATCCTACCAATAATATAAATGTGTACGTTTATGTGTTTGGATGTTTTTGACTGAATCACACAAAAATGGTTGGAAAAATTTATAATGAAGATAGCTTATGCCCTGGATTAACATACAGGCAACCTTTCAAGCATATAGCATAAATAATTCTTTTACAAAGACACTCAAAATAATTCTAATGCATTGCGCTCTATAGAAATTTTGTAGCTACTAAACCGATTTTAAAACTTTTTTCACTGATTGAAAGTTACATTATTCCTGAGTATTATTGTTTGTTTGTTTGTGGATTAAGACCGATTGACTGCACTAGGGTCCTAGGCCTATATGGGGAATTCTCTGTGTGGAATTTTCTAAGGGATCCTAGCGCGTATTTTCGCGAGGTTTTGGAAAAAAAAAACACGGAAAACTGCGAGCGGCTAGGTCGACAGGCGCGACCGGGGTTTGAACCTGGCACCTCCCGCATTCCAGTTTTGAGAGCAGAACCTCTTAGACACTGGTGGGACCCTGAGTGTTATAGGCTACCTTTTATGCATATATCACAAATAGTTCTTTTACAGGGATACTCATAAGAATTACATTACGCTCTATGTGTATCTCTGTAAGTACTGAACCGATTCCAAAACTTTTTTCACTGATAGTAAGCTACACTATTCTTGAGTATTATAGGCTAAAATTCATGCATGTAGCGCAAATAGTTCCTTTACAGGAACACTCAAAATAATTCTAATACATTACGCTTTCTGGGTATCTCTTTAACTACAGAACCGATTCTAAAACTTTTTCGCTAATAGAAAGCTGCACTATTCCTGATTAACATAGGCTAAAATTCATGCATATAACATAAATATTTCTTTTACAAGAACACTCAAAACAGTTCGCAAATACTGTCGCAACTGTCTCTATTCGCCAAATGCCTGAAAAAAATTTAAATTTAGTAATTCTGCATACTCTCTTATTTTAAATGAAGTATACTACCATGCATTATACTTCATTTAAAATAAGTAAAAAGGCAAATAATATTTAAATGCAGTTTCTTTAGTCGCAAACATATTTGTTATTCACACATGCTTCGTTTCTCTCGGGACCTAATTCTAAAGCCGACGCGGACGAAGTCGCGGGTAGCCGCTAGTATAAAATATATAGAACAAGAGCTTAGTGATGTTTTAAAAAGACTCTTATTTTTTATTTCTATTCTTGCTATTTTTCATTTTATTTCCTTCGCATGCGTGGCAACACTTTTACGAAATACATTAAAGTAACGCTGGCTGATCGTTCGGAGTTTGAAGGAAACAATAATATAGAGTAGGCACGCGTTCGTTCTTCTGTGTGGAGAAAATGAAGCAACTGTAAGCGTATTCTTGGGAGGTGTGGCTCGATGAATTGCATCATCGGCTCTTTACCAAACGGAATCCAAACGGCTCTTTAACTCCAAGCTATGCCTTACAAGGCTGGCGTAGGGTTACTTCATTTTTCTCCCATAGAAGAACATAGCGGACAGAGGAAAAACCGTTTACAGTTGTGGCTTCATTCCCCCCCCCCCCCCCCCCCCCTCATGCCTATGCCTACTCCAGGTTCCTAGCTGCACAGGCTATCTTCTAACTAAGAAGTGGTATCACTGAAGTAAAGGAAGCATTGTACTCGCGAAAAATTCCGTTTTAAATATTTTGACTGAAAAATCGATTTTGACCACCTTTACATTTATTTATCGAGTTTCTGCGTGACGTCTCAACTTACGTATGTATCTGTGAACATAATTATGCAAGTACGAATGTAAGATCTACTTTAACCAACCGCGAATCCACTTTGACTAGTTTTCTGGGGACCTCTGCAGCTCGGATAACTGAAAGACAATCAGCCGTAGAATGTTGAAATTTTCGTATTTAGGGCTTTTTTAACATCTTATCCTCCTTCTTCCTTTGATTGCCGAGTAATTTATTTACTGTGCCACTGAAAAGACTTATTGCATAAAAATCTGTGTGAACTTCAATACATTGTAACTCCACGGACAGTCGTTGTATAGGGAATGCTCAAAATATTGCTAACTGTCTTCAATCTTGGCGAGTTAGGCGAAATACCACCTGATTTGGCTCCAAAAATGACTTTCTAAAAATGAACCCGGCTTGACAATATATATTTGTATTTGGGATAAAATTATCAAACCTTAAAATTATTGAAGTATCGCCATCTCTCAATTTCAAACTAAATAAGTTCGAATGAAGTGCGTCAAAAATTTATATAACTTAACAGCGTACAGGGAAGTGACATAAGATATTTTTAATAAAAATATGCTCTATGTTTAAAGCGTAGAAAATGTGATTGTGTATGATATGTGTGTGTTTTACCTTGCAAAAGATGAAGGTGTATTGAAGTGAAAACTGGCAGTTCAATGAACGGAATGTTGCGTTTTAGACGCTTTCAAAGGGGTTTAAAATCCAGGGTTTATTAATTAAAAAGTACTACAAGTTTAAAAGTTTTTATCTCTGGTAAAAAATATTTTGAAATAGCATGGAATTAAAATTAAAACTTATTTTGCCGCTAACATTGTTCCTATGTATTTGCCCCCTTTTTTACTTGTTATGCCCCCCCCCTAAAACAAACAAACAAACAAACAAGAAAAAAAAAAACGAACAATAAATCTGAAATTGGATTATCATTTTTTTAATAAAACTTTTTACTTTTCTTTCCTGCAAATTATTCTTCTTAATTAGCTCATTATCATTTAATGAAAGAGAATTTTTTTCGTCAGTAGTCACTAGTCATGAAAAAAAAAAAGGTCCAAACAAATACGGAACTGCAAAGAGCTCGATAATTCATTATTATGCAATGCTAAATAAGGAAATGAGAGAAAATGAAAAATATAATATTCGAAAAATTGTCACTCATTTTTTTTTAATAGCCTGACACGCTCTGAACTTATTTTTCAGTTTTATGGCTACCGATAAGTGTTTAAAACAATTTTTGGCTATGCCCTGAAGTTCTAAATTACTTATTTATTAAACCAATTTTCAGACTTTGTGAAAGTTATCTCGAAGTTAATGGTTTTGAAATTTGTATTTTAAACTTCTGAGTGCCATGGAAAAAGGTAAAAATGAAAAAATTGTTTTCAATTCCTGATGAGTTTAGTCAATAGAGTAAACAAAGAAATTCACTACCCCTTGCAATCATGTTTGACCTGTTCCCTAGAAACACAATGGCGGAGATTTTTCTTCTCTCCGCTCATGGCTCTTTCAGTGCTCCACCGGATACAACCATGGAGCGATTTTCAGAAATATGGGCCAAGGGCAAAATATTCATAGCCCCCCCGCCCTCTTGCGAAAACTTCCTTATACAATACAAAGTAACTTTCATATCACCATACAAAGAAGGATGTTATAACATCATGAAAATTAATTTTTAATCAAGATGCAAAATAAAATGGAATATATGGATAATAATATTATTATATAGGATAATAATATTCCCATTATATTATTTAACTTTCAGTTCTTAATTTCATTCTATATATTTCAAGTAAAATGCTCCACAGTATTTTTGTATGTATTTTCCTAATTGTTTATATCAGAGTATGTATTTATAGTGGGATGGATCTTTACTTCACTCCTCTTAGGAAGTTATTTCTTTTTATCTGTTCCCATTGAAAATCAGCGCTCTCTGGTTTCCTCGCGATCAGCATACATGACAACATAGGCCGTAATGAAAAGTTTGCGCTAAATAATTGCATGTGACCATACCCTTTAGCTAAAAAAAGGAGTAGATATAATGATAGAGCTATGAAATAGTGACAGCGTAATTATTATTGTACTATTATTTTTCATAAAAATAGTTTCTTTGTGAGTTTAAATGAAGTCAAATTTGCAAATTCTTGAATTTAAAGGATAATTTTGGGGCCCCCTTTTTGTTGGGGGTTCGACCCGAATGCTCTGCCGGAAATCAATCCCTGGATACAACGTTTCATTTGCACTAGGTCACGGACATACAGACAGAAAAACGGATTTTTGAGCTACCAAAACGCACGTTCTGTACATGGGCGCTCATATAATTGCTTGTAGGGTGGAGCTAAGCCTGGGGTCCGGTTAAAGTAATAGACTCAAGTTCAGTGTTGAACCACTTCTATAGGTTAAACTAGCGCATAAATCATTACGGCAATAAATATTTTTTTGGGAGCTATGGGGGGGAGGGGGGAGGATGGTACCACATTGTCCATAAGTATGTGCGCCCATGGTCTTGTACTATTTGTCTAAAAAGGTTAAAAATTCAGACCAGTTTTGATTAATTATTATCCACCGTCACCAGTGCAGGACCAATGTAGAAATTTAGCCCATATATTTTATAGGGAATCAGGAAATTGAATTACGTTTCATCAAGAGCCAACTACAGTTCAGAACAAACATTGAGACTTTTGTTTGTGCCTTAGAATATACAAACACAGTAAAACATTTTGATTAGGGATGCCTGCGGGACGAGACAAGGGGCTGTCTCGTCCCGCATAGCAACTGCAAAGCTTTCTCTCGGTTCGCAAATTCCTAGACAACAATAGGAAATAAGCCTGCCTCGTCTCATACATTAACTGCAAATCTCTGTCTTGTCTCGTTTCATAACCTTACTACCAAACAATAAATTTGTAAAATTAAAATTTTTGGTCTTGGCAATTTGTTTACTGTTGAGGGAAATGACATCACAAACAATCTAGCCGGTTACAGGTTTAACTCGAAATACCATTGCATGGCCGAGCGGATAAGACACTGAACAAGATAAATGGCTGAAGTTCGGGCCTGTCAATCTAGGTTGTAAGGTCCTAGATTGTAATCCTAGATTGTAAGGTCTGAATTCGGGCCTGTCAATCTAACGGTCAGGAGTTTTGGGCGGTTTTCGCCATATGTAAATTGAACGGGCGTTAGAACCCCTTAAAAAAGTCAACCGCCCAAGGCACTCCCCAAGGCAGATGCTCCTCGTAAAGGCTTGCCATAGCACAAACAAACCGAAATCCCACTGACTTTATACGTTCATTGCTACTAACAGTAGAATAACGTGATTTTTAGCTTCCCTTACGCTCAAGCCCGTCGAGAGACAAACTCGGGGCCGGGGGGTGGATATCTGCCGGCCCCCCCCTTACCATAAAAAGCTTCAATGAAATGTTTCATTAGCAATAAGATAATTTTAACCTCAAATGTTTGCTGTGAGAAATTAAGCCTATTCATGAAGCACTGACGAAAAAAACATACTTTATAACTAATAATTATCAAAAAATAAATAAATAATCACTGTGATAATAAGAAGTGTAAAAGGGTAAGTAAACTCACCGCAAACAACTGAAAAATCCACATTCCGAGAGCAATTCTGAACAATTATATTCCAAGAACATTTTGGGGATGAATGAATTTTCCCGCGCTTGGAAATTACCAAGTTTGCACCTGCCGGCCTGGAGTTGTCATGGTGATTCCCCGCGTATGAGAGCACAAAGGGTGGTGCGTTTCCCCCCTCCCCCCCAAAAAAAAAGAGCGTACGTGACGTCAGCAATCCAGTTTCGTTTAGGACCTCGTCTCGTCTTTACTTATTCCAGTCGGTGTTGGTTTTCGCGAATTCTATTTCTGTCTATACAGAAATTTTTTTTGAAAGTTTAGCCCGGGCCCCCAGAAAACACGGGCCCAGGGGGAATCCCCCTCTTCCCCCCCCTCTCGACAGGCATGCTTAAGCTAACATTTTATGAATGCAGTTAAGTGATGATGAGCCATGTACATGAGTAATGTAATGTGTATTTCTTCATAAAATTCACATGTTAAGCAGTTTTTCATACCCCCACACAGCAACGACGGGAAAAAGAATATTAAGTGAGCAGAGCGCTTTTCTCACTGATAGAAACCGAATTAGAATCAAATAGCCGCCGCTAATAGCAACTAATGGAGCTAGTCCTAAGCAAATATTTTTCGAGTTAATTTAATTCGGATTTTCTGTGAGCCATTAGCAGTGGAAGATGCCAATTTTATCTTTCCTGCATCAAAGATCCAAGTTTGTTTTGCTTGTTTCGAGGGGGAAAGATTTTATCAGAACTGAATTTGTTTTGGGAGAGGAGTTACGGCGCGGTATGTTATGAAAACGGAACAGTTTCAGTGGAATTTATTTCATTTTCGCACGAGAGTTATTTTGTATTGCTAAGATTGTTTACTCCTGATAATAACACGGTTGTATTAAATCAGTACAAGTTTCATACCGTGTTTTAGTTAGGAGTATTTGCTAGTTAATTATGCTCCTGATGGTATACATGAGAGAATACTATGGGATTCATGGAAGGGATTACCGAAGTTTTTTTTTTTTTTTTCAGCATTTTATGTGCCTTAGCTGAATTTACCCTATTAGCCCATTATGTGATAAAAATGGATCTTTTACAGGCGCACACAAAATGTTTAAGTGCATTAAGAATTTGAACAATATTTTATCAAATGCGTTCAATTTTTTTTTACTAATGGCCAGGATCAGCGGCGTGCTGGAAGTTTGACTGCTACGAGGGCCACAGATATTGGTCATTTCATCATGGAGGCGCCTAGTAGGCGGACCAATGTTGCCCTCTATGAGAGGTCTCTTAATTTGAACCAATTCCAGATGAGAGACCTAGCACCTGGATTAGTACCCTAGAGGGATCGTTTTGACATGGAGGACATTAGAACAGCTACAGATTTAACGTGCACCAGCTTTAACGAACAACGTCTCCAGCAGACTCGGCCAAGAGAGGGGTTCATCCTTCTAAGCACTGGCCAAGCCGGTGCTGCTTCATTTTCGGTGCTCTAATGGGAACTGAGTTTAATTGATCGATCAAGTGCCAGACAAATGCGCTGAAATTAGGTTGTTTATTAACAGACTTCAGAAAGGAGGAGATTATCAATTATTCGGAATCTTGTTTTTAAAGCATAGTCAGTTATAATTTATTACCACATGGACCGATCTCGATCATTTTTTATTCGAAAGGGGGTACGCTGGGGATGGTCCCATATGGTAAGGTCACGTTCTGATGGCATGACCCATAACAAAATGTCAGAATTTTTCATTGCTCATGAGTACATAACGATGAGTACACGAGTACATAAACGATGCTTGGACAAATCTTTTAAGGTTTCGGGCTATTTGAGTCATCGCGATGGCGTTATAGTGAAATCGGTTTTCTTTTTCATAAGAAAACTCTGCTTGTTCAAATAAAAGTAATCGAAATTGGTTATTGAAAGTTGTAATAGCACGCTCGGCATCGAAAGTGGTACATGCGGAGCCGATAGTTCTTTTATACAGAAGCACACACAAGCATTCTGACAAATTACGGTCTTTGTGATTAACCCTTTGAGGCGCAACCCTTTTCCAATGCTGAAAAAAGGGCAGCCGTTGCCATCGCTCGACTTAACTACCAGCAAGGTGGTGGAAGATCGAAACGTTCATCGCGTGCCACAGATCGAGAGACGCTTTTTTGACGACAGCTGGCTGTGCCGGCACAGCAGGCTGCGTCAAAAAAGGGTCTCTCGATCTGTGGCACACGATGAACGTTTCGATCGTCCGCCACCTTGCTGGTAGTTAAGTCGAGAAATGGCAACGGCTGCCCTTTTTTCAGCATTGGGCAATCTATCCAGCTGTTCTCGCAGTCTTCCATTTTTCAGCAGATGTCAGTGCTGTTAAAAAGAATCGTGACCATTTTTTTACGGGAAATGACGCGCTAAAAAGTAAAAGATTCTCGTGGAGCTATGTCACCCGCAACTGTTTTTATAGAAATCAAATCTATTCTTCGTGACTGGCAACAGTCAAAACGTCAGAGTTTGGTGTTCCCAGAGAGGGAACACTGCGCGTTAAAGGGTTAAAGAACGTGAATTGATTTGATGCTGTTCTATTTCAATCTTTCTATTCTCCATCCCATTTTCTTTTCCTATTTTATTTTTTTGCCCTTTCTTTTATGGTACTTACTTGTTGTTTAAAAGTAATAGTATCTATGTTGTTTGTGATCAAGGCTGAGCTATTCGATGGCAGGTGCGACTCTAAGGTACGTGACGCTCCCTTGCAGACGTGAAAAGGGCCCCCCATTTTATGCTCTAGATTAGTGCGAATCATGGAAATGGCGCCCCGATGCGATGCTTACCTTGCCTAGAGTGCATCTCATGTATGGTCCACACACCAAATTTTGGTTGCAATCCGTTTTTCCGTTTTAGCTGTAGAACTCAGGTTTATAGGTTGAGTTTAAGCGCAAAAGCGCGAGAAATCTCTTCTTGTCTCGCGTACAGCTATAATATTAACTGAATTATCAGTAGCTGAACGACTAATTATACTATTTCCTAACTAAAGAATATTTAAAATTAGGTAGTTTACAAAGTTCAATTAACTTTTTTCTTGTGTAAACGAGCGAAGTAAGAATGATTTGAATATTTCTCCACTGAAACTATAAAATATCTGCTCTATCAAAAGAAAACAGTAATTTCGCCAAGCAAGTAATTTTGCAAATTGATTTAAGCTTAGATTGCCGAACACGTTAAAATACCAAATTATTAAATAACTGAAGCAATTTCCCGTAATTTAATCGATCGACAAATATTACTTTTGCGACCCTCTCTTTAAAATGGGAAGCGATTTAGTAGAATTCAATATGGCGTGAAACTAACCCAGTGGTGATAGCGTTAAGTAAATATACTTTTGGATTTAATGTAATGGAGTGTACTTCCGTGCTAAAGATACGAGTTTCACTTGCAGGAATGGATGATGGGTATTATAAAAATTTACATGCATTAATGAGTGGATTGAGTGAGTAGTAGACATTCTGGTAAATTTATGAAGTACATTACAGGATATAAAATTTTGTGGAGATTTTTGTTACTGAATGATATTTTTTATAGTATTTCCATAGGACAGTTATTTTGGAAAAAAAATGCACCAAATGAGATGTCATTGAAAAGTATTTTGTAAGCTTATTTCACATTCATCGCAATTACAGAGAATATAATTGAGAGAATAGCCAATTAAAAATTAAGACACTGTTTTTTATTTTTTAAATTTAACTAATTTAAAAAAATGAAGTTAGTATCTTTAAAAGTAAAATATCTCTAGAATGTAAAATCTCTCTTTTTTTTTTTAAATAAAGTAAAATGTCTCTAAAAGACCTGTCAAAAGGCTACGTAGGTTATTTTCGTCGGCAGACATTCTTTTATGAACATTTTGCTTCCGCATAAACATTTTACTTAAACAAAACTATGCATTAATTTATTTTGTTTGAAATGACGAACGTCTTCGAAATACATTTTACAACAAGCTTTACTCATAACCTAAAGATTTTTGATTCTTCATGGTAAAATTTAAATGTATCTGACTTCAAATATCTGATTCATATTAAACTTGAAGAAAAAACCCTTGGAATCTTCGTACATAAAGTTCAACAAAACGAGTCAAAGACAAAATGCAAACAGAGGTTCTCACTGATAAGGTTTTCTTGTACGCTATGTAGTGGACACACACATAAAAAAGTCAGGATAATGATAGTTTTTTGTTTCTCTTTAATTAAACGTCGAAATTCCATGAAAGGGCATTAGATTAGTTTTGCTAATGTGTAAATCTATTTAAGAATATTACTTTTGTAAAACGAAACTTCTTTATTACGGGGTTCGTTACAGCAGAGTTCAATTAATTACAGAATTATTAAAAAAAAAAACATCTCCAGAATTGTGTAAGGTTAATCAAAACTGAGCATAAGTGCATAAATCGCTGACTTTCACAAGTGGACAAATACCTTATCACTGTAAAATAATGAGCAAGAATACTTTGTAAAACTTTCCCCCCCGGCCAATCAACTTTAAATAAAGTTCCTGGAATTCTCCGAGCAGGGCACTTTCGGAATGAGTTATTCGACGTATTTCGGGAATGAAGCTCTGGAGTTTGTTTTGAATTAATGAGTTCGACAGTTCTTCAGAGAATTTGTGCAAGAGCTTCCAAAGAAAGCGAGTGTGTCTGGTGTCGTCTTGAAATAAAAGAGTAGAATTTTTGTCGTGGATGGGAAGTGAAGTGTCCTTGAAAATGCCGCCATAAAGATTTATTATTGTAACAAATAAATAATTCGCTATAAATGTAATATAACGTGTTGTTCATTCTTTATCATTAACGAAATAAAACTATTTCAAAACAGTATTTTCGAATGTATTGATGATAAAATATTGGGTTGAGGAAAAACTTCTCGATTTTTTGTTATTTTGCAATTCAATTTTTCTTTTACTTCAAATGAATTTTTTAAAACAACATATAAGCCATTATTATCGCTGAGCTTTTGCCATTTTTGTTGGAGAGCCATTATTCCATTGCTCTGCGATTTACAGACATAACACTTAACCAAGTGATTTTCAGAGGCATCTGTTGAATTAATTTTTACTATTATTAAAGGAGTTCTGCAGAGACCTAAACAAAGGGTAATCAGAGATTCTACCCCGAATCTTCTCATTCAAGATCGCTCAGGTTTTTTCGGACCATCAAAGATTATGTGGTTCTCATGTTGTCACGATGGAACACAACACTTTTCCTATAGGTCCATTCTGACCGTCTTTTCCCCCATTGCTTTCTGTAATCTTCATAAATGTTGATAGTAGATGTCAGAACCAGTCGTTTCAGTAGGTGGTAGCAGCTCATACTAAATGAGACTCCTTTCCAATTGTCCTTGGTGGTCAAACTCAGCTTAGCAACAGTTTGCGAGGACTCATCTTGATTCGACTACTATCTTTTTTTTTTTATCAATATAACTGCCATGTGTGATCCATTTTTCATCCCATGTAATCATTCACTTAAAAATATGTGAATTTTATTGCGTTTCATTAGCGATTAGCTGATGAAAACTCAGTCAATCAAATTTTTTTTTGCGATAATTCACGCGGCACCCAAACGCCGAGTGCCTTTGTGTATCTAGCCTTACTCAAATGATTTAAAACGGTTTTGTTGTCAAAGTTCAGTTCCTCAGCAATGTCATAGCTGCTTATATGCCGATACTGCTCAAGTTTTGCTTGAATTAATGGAGTTTTTCAGTCATGGATTGGAAAAAGCGAGGTGCATCTTTGACAGCGAGTAAACCAACGACGGACAGTTCTTTCTGATACAGCAACATCACCATAAACCGCACAATATTTTTTGGCTGCATGCGTTGCATTCATCCCTTTTTAGCAATAGAATTTTTAGTTTGAACTGCCACATTTCCAATTCACTTACGTCTGTAACATTACTTTTACCCGCCAGAGCCTTCTGACATAATCTAGCGCAAAAAGCGGCAAGAATTTTTTCACAAACCGAAAATTTTCCATAATCTTATTAGAAATAATATCTTATAAGAAAACCAAAGAGAATTTCTTACCAGAAATACTTTGTTCTTCTTTCGAATGACAGCTTGCCTTGCGTTTTTTTTTTTTTTTTTTTTTTTTTACTTTCAGTTCTAACCTTCTTGCGTCTGTTGATGATGGAGCTTTTTGCAGCCGAGGTAAAATGGACCTTTTGAAGCACCCACAACTATCCTACTATGGTACACTGTTGACTCATGGCCCTTGTATTCAGTGATATTCAATTTTTGTCTTTTGCTACTGATAAGATTGATCTATATTAATACAATACTTGTGAAGGACAATATATCATTTTTTGTTGCTTAATAAGAAAAATGTGCTGCCTAGGTCAGTATCTCACAATCTTTCGAATACCGCGACACACTTTTTCGGAACCTTTTCTATAGCGGCCCACTTTCACAACCTGATCTATAGAGACCAACTTCAACCGCCGAACATTGAATTTTTTCCGATACATAACCCACAAAAAAGGACATTAAAATAAATTTTCATCGTAGTTGGGTAAATTGTGAAACGATACATCTACATATACATTTGACAAGTTTTTATTGCAAACAAAATTGACTCGCGGTCCATAATGTGGGAAAGGCTGGTCCAGGTATCACAGTTGACATCTATTTATCGGTTAATAGTTTCAGCAGCTGGAAATGTGGGCCATTTTTGATACAGGTCAAATAATATATTTGAATAATTTAAAGTTTATTTTAATTTCAAAATTTATTTTACTTTTTAACATTTACCAACAAAGCTGAAAATATGATTATTGTTTGACTGCCCGTCCTTCCGACTGTCTCCAGAGTCGTCCGTGCTCTAACTGCCTCAATTCATGCATTGATTTCTACAAAATTTTTATACATGTTATTGCTATGTTCCCTACTGAAAATGGTTTATGCAGAATTTACAGTTCTTTTACAGGATACTCAAAAGAATTCTAATGCATTTCAGTCTATGTTTAGAGAAATTAGTCCAATTCAAAAGCCATACAATGTATAGAAGTTTATACAAGCTTACACTCTTTGTTTAAAAGGATGAGTAATAACATTTATAGTTTTTTAATGGGTCTTGCAAAATCACATTAATAGTAATACAGTTTTCCTGAGATTATGTCTAAATCTACGCCAAATGGTAGAAAAAATATCAAAAATTTGTAGAAATTGTAAAATTTCTTAGAAAAATCGTCTTCGAACCGACAACAATTAAAAATTCCAGAAAAACAGTTTTTTTAAAACGCATTCTGAAATGCAAATCGCATTTTTTTCCTGGGACGGGTCTGCATGTCACATGACTGATAGTTTGTTCTAAGTATAGAGGGGAAATAATTGCCGCAGATATATTGTTTTCATTATTCGAAAATAAAAACGTAACGCTTCCGGTTATTTAGCTATGTGTCATGACAACGGATAGCTGAGATCTAGATAGTTTAAGATGAGTGTCAAGCATGGAGAAGACTTCCGCACTTAATCCGCAGATTGCTTGACAGACTTTTTCTTTGGACATATCACTGGTGAAGTGTGATACATATATTTTTCGAAGATAAATTTTTTTATAGACAAATGGAACAAATTAATGGGGAATCCAGTTTTTGAGGAAGTAATGATGAAGGTAGAAAAAATAAAAAAAATCGTTTTTTATTTAATGTGTTGCAATTCTCGTGTGTAAATTTAATTTGTAATTAAAAATTACAATTACTAAAACACAATTAATTAAACAGAATGTGTCGTCTCCTCGTTGTGATTATTTCAATTAAAATCATTTTTTTAAAGAATTTTAAACTAAGCTGAAAAGTGTTTACAAAAAATTGAAAAATGCTCATGATTTCGGTCTGTCTGTCTATCAGTTCTCCAATTGCCGTAAACAGGAAACAGTTGCATAGTAATTTAGATATGTTATTTTTACGTATTGAAGTTTATAAAAGTTTGTAGAAAACAATGTATGTAACACTGTTAATTACTTTACAGAGGTAGATAAAGAAACTTCTCTAGATTTAATTTCTAAAGGTAGTGACCAAAAATAAATAAATAAATAAATAAAAACTCTAGCGTCTTAATAGCTTTAACTTGCGTTTTTAACACGATAGAAATGAACAGATGTTTGCGTTAAACAGTTGCAGTATGTACGCAGATAATACTGTGTTGCAAAGTGTTTTGCAATTGGTACATTCAGCATGGCGTATCATTGTTGCTTTTCAAAATTTAAAAAATAAAATCCATTATCCAAAGCGTCACGTTTATTTTGGTTATAATGCACATCTTAGCACTGCAGAAGTAATTTATGTATAGCAAATAGGATTTTTTCCCCCGAAAGAAAGCCGACTTTAAATTACTTCACCATAACGAAAAATTATTCATCGCAAAAACAGAAAATATTGGGAAGCTGTATTAAGTTTTGGGAACTTATTTTTTGGAGTCGAACTTTGTGATAAATCACCAAAAGTGACCAATCTTCGAGACTTTTGATTTACAACTACCACCTGTTTTTTGGCAATTCTTTATGGTTTAAAAACATGTTTTTTCCCTCAATTTTCTCAATGAAAATATCACCAAAACTTGACCAAATTAATAGGGAACCACGCAAAAATACTTCCTTTCTGATAAAAAACGAATTATCAAAATCAACATAGCTACATGGTAAAAAATAATCATAGCTGAACGTACATAAAAAAAAAGGATTCAGGCGAATTGAAAACTTGCTCCTTTTTAAAGTCGGTTAACAAAATAAGTTCAATTGTTATAAAGAACTTAAGAAATACATACTTTTATATAAAAAGATATGCAATTGTGAATAAAATTTGACAGTTTCTTTTCGAAATTTAGAAAGAATTTGGACAAGAAACTTGGAACTAGAACTCGGACCAGTGGCACAAATAATAGGAACCCTGACCAGAAGACAGCACGGAACTGTCAAGCTAGTGAGCAAGTTTCATATATGGAAAGTTAAATGACCTGTATGAATTTATATGAAAATTAAAGCCTGGAGCCCGAACAATTCTGTAATAGCGATTGCTAGATTTTTTTTTCTGCCATCTACCTAGAATGATAAAAAATTTATTGTGTCGCATACTATTGCATTTATTTACGGTAGCAACAACAAATACTTTCAAGACAAGTAACCATAGCTACTAGGCCTCGGTAACCCAGATGGGAGAGCCGTCGGTCTCGCAGCCGAAGGTTTGTGCGTTCGATCGTGGGACCAACCAAAGACCGCCTGACGATCGGTAGTTCTGCCATCTATCGGTTCCTGAATGAGGAAGAAATGAACTCTTCGGGAGTCTCTGGTAGAAATGAACATACTTGGCAGGTGCCCGCTATCGATCTAATCTGGATTTGGGGTTGGTACAAAATGCTATCAAGCAGAGGTTCCGAAGCCCCCATAATCTATGAAAACAAGACTGAACAGAATAGAACAGAACCATAGCTAGTAGGGGCCTTCAATAAATTAAGAAACTCTCGAAGGGGGGAGGAGGGGTTTAACCAGATGTGACAGGGAGGGAGGGGTCCACGATTCTGTTTCATAACACCTGTGTTATAAAGAATTTTCACATTTTTGCGCAATTGTAACAGCGTATGTATTAGTCCAAACTTTTTCACTGTTATTGCAGATTTATCCACAAAATCCCATCTAAAATCCCAGTCTTTTCCCGGCATCTTAATAAGAAAAGCAAATTAACAAAGACAGAATGTCGGTTATTGTTCATGTTCCTCAACATTGCCAAGCTACAGTGCTAGCCTCCATATACTTAGATCTTATGACAAAATGTGACGTAAGGGGAGGGGATCAAAATTTACCGAAAACTGTGTTTCATAAATTATGGAAGTCCTGATATTAAACAATGTACTCTTCTTTAACGGTTGTTCTTGTTGAATTCACTTTTTGGTAGGGGTTGAAAGAAATCCAAACAAGTAGTAATAAGCTTCAACTGAAACATTTTACGATTGATTCATGTATTGGTAGCGACGAGAAACGTTAGTACGCCAAATTTCATCTCTACTGGCAGAGGGAAGTGAGACAAGAGGGAAGATAGATTACAAAATTTAACCCAGGCACAGAGTTTACGAACAGTACCAGTTAGATGAAATAAGAGTGTAAAAAAAAAAAAAAAAAAGTTTCATCCCAAAAGACAGAAAACAGCCACGTCCCTTATAGATGGATATACTCGGGAGAAAGACGTCATTCAGAAGTAAATGACTTCAGTCCGCATTAGTCCTAAATGTCTTGAACACCTATCGTCGGGAGTTATAAGGATGATAACAGAAACCACTGCACCCATCATCGACCGCAAAGAGAAGAGGCATTACATCGACACGTTTTTATTATAAGGACGTGTCTTTTTACCGGCCGCTCAATAGCCATCTTTATTTTTTATATTAATAAGGCAATCTCGAAAGGAGATGGAATAAAGACGACAGTAATCTGTCTGGAATAAAGAGTGAGGAACAAGTGCTTAAGCGGGCAAGCGTCGCAACTATCCGAGGACGTGTACGATAAAATGTAATGCGCTGTGCGCTGAAGTATATGTTATACGGCACAATGAAGCTGCCCATTCTGAAAATACAATATTTATTTTACATCTTCGGGATAGCTCCTCATTTCTGAGGTTTCCTTCGACCGAAAAAAGCTCGAACTTTTCTTTTCCACAATCGTCTGTTAAATTGTTGCCTAAATTATCACATAAGTGCTCATTTTATTTATATTTATTACTGAACTAGAAGTCAAAGCCCGTTGTGGACGCAATTACAACGAGCGTTGGAAAAAACATTGAAGAAAAAGTCTACACATAAAATATTTCGTCCACCTAAAATAAATAACTTCATTTTCAATTTTTATTATACACCCAAATCGAATTTCATGATCTTATGGAAACGCGCTGAAACTTTTGGCATTCGAAAGATTTCATTTTGTGTACACAGTCCCTTAATGAAAAAAAAATATATTATGTTATCTGGAAAAACTATTTTAAACGAATTGGAATTGCAAAATTTTCATTTCAAAATCTGATACCTGTGATGATGACGCCATTTTCACTTGAAAAAGGTAATTTTGTCACTCAAATGATTCACTTTTTTTACTCTCGGTAATAAAATGGAGCTGGAAAGAGCGAAAACTCTCCTACAAATGAGGGAACGGGAGGATTTTCAGATTTTTAAAGTAGCGCAGATTGTTTAATATATTTTTATACATAACTAGCTGAAGTACCCGTCGTTGACGGGTTAGTACTGAATGCAAATTTCTAAAAGCAAGAACTTTCGTCAGCATTGTTGGAGTACACAGAATGGATGTAGTATGTTGCCAAAGTAAAGAAAGCGCAATTATAATTTTTATGTATTGTTAAAATATTACAGGTTAGAGAGTAACTAAGTAATATCATTTCATTCGCTTTAGTCGTAATCATGGGATGCGCAAACGAATATTTACACATATTCAAATAATTTTCGCAAAATCTCAAAATCTAATCAACATTTTTGAAAAATCGGAAGCCTAGAATTTAAGTTGAGTGACAACCTATCATGTCACCCAATTTTGTTTAATTCCCTGCTGTCTTTATTTCGTGATGCTGGAACAAACATTTTAGCATTTTTAAACGATTTTCACAAAATCTCAAAATGTAATAAAAATATTTTAAAAATTCAACACCTATAAATTAAGATTAGCAACTACCTATCATATCACCAAATTTCGTATTAGTCGTTATTACGCGATGCTTGAAAAAATATAACCGCATTTTGGGAGAATTTTCACAAAATCTCAAAATCTAATAAAAAGTTTAAAAAATTGGACACCTATACTTTATGTTGAACAACAACCTATCATGTGACCAAATTTCATATCATTCGCTTTTGTCGTTATTACGTAATGTGTGAACAAAAATTCACTCAGTTTGAAACGATTTTCGCAAAATCCCAAAATCTGATCGTTTTTTTTTTAGATGCTTATAGTTTAAGGTGACCACCTATCATTTCACCAAATACCATTTTTTCACCTTTGCAGTTATTACGTGATGTGCGAACACAATACGCAGTGTGAAACAATTTTCGCAAAATCTCAAAATCTAATCAAGATTTTTTTAAAATTCGACGCCTATGTTTTAAGTTGAGTGACCACCTAACATGACACCTAATTTCATATCATTCGCTTCAGTCGTTTTTACGTGATACTTGAATACAAATTTACGCAGCTTGAAAGGATTTTCGCAAAATCTCAAAATCCAATCAAGATTTTTTAAAAATTCGACGCCTATGTTTTAAGTTGAGTGACCACCTATCATGATACCCAATTTCATATCATTCGCTTCAGTCGTTTTTACGTGATGCTTGAACACAAATTTATGCAGTTTGAAACGATTTTCGCAAAATCTGAAAATCTAATCAAGATTTTTTAAAAATTCGACGCCTATGTTTTAAGTTGAGTGACCACCTATCATGACACCCAATTTCATATCATTCGCTTCAGCCGTATTTACGTGATGCTTAAACAAAAAAAAGCGTCACGGACAGAAGGACAGAATGACAGAATGACAGACAGACAAACTTTTTTTTGAGGGTCGCATCGGATTCCCGGGTGCTTGAAACAGATAGAAATCGCAAAATTTTTGAATTCCAAGAAATGTACAGACAAAAGTCTAATTTTATTTATATAGATTATGAAAATATTCAATCGGATTGTGCAAACGGTGTAAATGTTATTGCGCTTTTTGTGCTTTTAAATATTTTTGAACTTTTTAATCTTCTTGGAGTAATGGCGGTAAAAGTTTTATCTTGGATTGGCTACCCGGAATCGTTTGCGAGGAGTGAGGGATCAGCGTAACTATTTAGTAGGATGTATGATGAATAAAATAAGCACTTTTGGGTGCACACTGTTTGAACTAATTTATCTGCAGTATTCAGGGTGTTTCAAAATTCGAGGTACAAACTTCTAGGAAGGGTAGACTGTTACAAGAAGACGACTCAGAATCACATAGCGCAGCATCATCGGAAACGTCGTCTTCAGGTAAATGTTAATAATCCATTTAGAAGAAGTGTTCAAGTAATAGTGAACTTTCCTAGTAAAGTTTTTCAAAAACTAATGCAATTTTCCCAGATTGCATGTGATAAAATTTGTTCATTCAGAATTTTGCTTTTACATTACACTGATGAAACTGTCGGAGTAGAGCCCATTGTTTATGAAACTTGCGTAAGAAGTTCTACGCTCACTTCACTTCTTCCAAAGCGATTATTACCAGGCACACGAAGACAACGTTTCCGCCCCCACAGTGCCATTGTGCAGGCACACAGTCAACTGTGACAGAAAACTTCTTTAGCTCTGTGGTGCCAGATGGGCGAGTCGATTGACCGCCATGTTGTTGTAGTTAAATGGATCGACGGCAGCGGTTGCACGTTTTAAGTGTTGGGCAATCTATCCAGTTGGTCTTCTATACTAATGCGAAAATATTTGCGCTTTGAAGAGTTAAAACATGACTTATAATTCATAATGTATATGGAAATATATATATAGTAAAATATAAAATAGCTAAACTTACGTAGTATCGGATCCCAAGTAATTCATCGAGCAAGTGATAGCACGTAATAACAATTAAAAAACTGGAACCAAGAATAAAAATGGAAAATCCAGTGAGATTAAATATTGTAAAAAACAGAGCTATCAGAGCTAAAGAAAAGTGGGAAAACAAGCTAGGTGAGAACACGTGCGCTTAAGCCTAACTTCATGAACCCAAACAAAGATGTGGAGATGGAATGGAAAATTGAAACGGAGCACTCTATTATGAAGTACCACCATACTCACATTTCAGTTTAAAAGAAAAACAAACAAAAAAAAAAAGCTTGTATATATGTAAATAATTGAAAGAAAGAGGGCTTTAATCTATCCATTATTTTAAGAATTTTTATTTCAATTTTGAAAATTTTCCTTAACATTAAAGTGTCCATTTTTCAGAGATTCATAACACATTGTCTCTTTGTAGGAAATAAATGAAAATCTGTTTTTTTTACACACTAAATTCAAATCTCAAGCAAGAAGGTGGGGAAGGGATATACCACTAAACCTTGAAAACACAGTTGTACTCTAACGGCCGTATTCACCAAACACTTGACACGCGGATTAAACCAAAATCGAGTGTTAAAGTCATCGGGAAGATGTATTGCCGATGACTATAACACGCGTTTCAAGTTTAATCCGCGTGTCAAGTGTTTGTTGAATACGACCGTTAAAATGTAAATGACTTCTCTCATAAAATATTAACTATACAAAATAATTGATTAAATTGATTTACTAAAGTAAATTAAAGCCCCTCAATTGCCGATAAGTGCGTCAATTAATAAGCAAGCTGTTATTAAATTATTATTATGACTTTCAGAACATGTACCACGAAAGGAAAATATTCTAATCATAAAAAAATTCTACTTTGAGATTTTGGATATATTTACACGTTTTCGGGTCTTCTAGATCATGCTGTTTTTATGAAATGTATGTATGTAGTATCTGCGCGTGTGTGTGTGAACAGGATAGCTCCTAAACGGTGCATGCAATTGAGCTTAAATTTGGTAATGTATTATAGACCACCTCGTACAGCCGATATTGATTTTGGAGTGTATGCGACTTCTATTTTTTTACAGAGATGAAAAAGAATTGTTTTACAATACGGTCTATGGACGGAAATTTTTGAAAGAGCGCTAGCGTCTTATTCGGTGCATTCGATCAGTACAAATTAGGTACGTATATTATAGGTCACGATTACATGATCTTTATAGAGTTTAGTGTCTGTAGACCCGATAGTTTGTTCACAGTTTTACAAAAAAAATTCTTTTACGTTATGGTCTACGGACACCATTTAAATTCTGCTAGTGTCTAAATGGTGTATTCAAATAAGTTCAAATTGGGTATTAATGACTATGTCATTTTATCTTTCCCCCACCCTTCATTGAAAATTGTACGAAAAATGTGTCCCCAAAAAGCGACATAATTTTGTATATATTTAAATACTATTAGTTCACAACAGCTTTAATCTATTGTCACAATATTTCGTAAACTATAGAATATGCATCACATGTATTTTTTACATATATTTAAATAGTATTAGTTCAAAACAGCTTTAATGTATTGTTACAATATTTCGTAAGCTGTAGAATATGCATCACATGTATTTTTCTATAAATAGGTTACACTCATAAAAATTTCAACATAGGGTTACCAGGCGAAATACACGCAAGATGTGAGATAAAATGACATAGTCAATTAATATCGTTTTAACATGGCAGTAATGAAACTAAAAAATTAGGGGGTTTCAGAGGGAGGGTGTTTCCCGGCTCGAACAACCGAGTTTTTTATATTATAGATCTACATCACACTACCTGTATAGATTTTGGTGGTGTGAGGATTAAAGTTTTTGTACAAATGAGAATAGGAATGGGAATAATTTTTCGTTATTGTTAAGAGTAATTTGAAGTCGGTTTTCTTTAAAAAGGAACAAGTATCATTTTTTAATCTGTAAGCATTGGCGTAAATTGGAATGTAACATTGGGGGGGGGGGAGGCAAAATGTTTCGTATTGTAGAAAATTTTATTTTCAAATAGGTTATATCTGAATACTTCCAATTTTAGGGGACAATTGCCCCCTCTAACCCATAGTAAGTTACGCCTATGTCTGTAAAGAAATCCTACGTCATAGTTTGATATCGTGACCTAGATAAATAACGAAATCAGTCAGATTCTAAATTTTAATGTTCATTAGGAAGCTAATTTTGAAAATCTGTACAGTATGAAAATAAAGGTTTTACCTATAATGAACTGATGTTTTATAGCGTCCCATAAAACTGTCATATGGGTACTTGGAATTAAAAGAATTTTGATTTAGAATAAAACATTTGATTTGTATTACGAATTGACTTTGATCTTGGCCGAAACCTTCCAAAATTGTTTCGTAATCAGAACTG
The DNA here is from genome assembly GCA_038373885.1 of Cheiracanthium punctorium. Lineage (NCBI taxonomy): Eukaryota > Metazoa > Arthropoda > Arachnida > Araneae > Cheiracanthiidae > Cheiracanthium > Cheiracanthium punctorium. The sequence continues at coordinate 67,906 of JAWZYV010018972.1, forward strand.
CTGCGACGCTAAAACATAAATCAAGAAATTGCCCGAATACTTTATCAGGCAAAGGCGAAGAAAATCCGGGGCATCTATCTTTTATGTAAGGGAATCGAATTTCCGGTCGTAATATATGTAATATTCACTTTATTCTCTGCAGGCATGAACAAAAATTACTATTCTTTTTCTTTCCTCTGGAGATCCCCCCGTCCCTTGCCAAACCTTTTCCGAATGACCCCATAACGAGAAATGACAAACGTCGTTTCACTTCCAGTAAGACGTTACTCACTCTATTTATTACAGTGTGTGAGGTTGGCCGCAAATATTTTTCTGGGGCTGCTTTCGTCTCCGTTTTCGATGTAGCAATTTTTTTCTCCCGTTTTCACCTTTAGTAGAAGGAAAGATACATTGAATGATAAAGAGCTGTAGTGCGTAATTACGTCTCGAATGAAGTGTTGGACGGCTGCACAGGTAAAAAAATAAAACAAAAACTCAAATTTGAAGGATTACAATTGCAAAACTAAATAAGGTATGATCATTGAAATTATATGATTCCATATACTTTAACCCTTTGAGGCGCAACCCTTTCCCAATGCTGAAAAAAGGGCAGCCGTTGCCATCGCTCGACTTATCTACCAGAAGGATAGCGGACGATCGAAACGTTCATCGCGTGCCACAGATCTAGAGACCCTTTGTTGACGCAGCTGGCTGCCTGGGAGGCTGTGTCGTCAAAAAAGGGTCTCTAGATCTGTGGCACGCGATGAACGTTTAGATCGTCCGCCGTCTTGCTGGTAGTTAAGTCGAACGATGGCAACGGCTGCCCTTTTTTCAGCATTGGGCAATCTGTCCAGCTGTTCTCGCATTCTTCCATTTTTCAGGGTTGTTAAAAATAATCGTGACCATTTTTTTACGGGAAATGACGTGCTAAAAAGTAAAGGATTCTCGTGGAGCTATGTCACACGCAACTATTTTTAAAATCAATTCTATTCTTCGTGACTGGCAACAGTCAAAACGTCAGAGTTGGGTGTTCCCAAAGCGGGAACACTGCGCGTTAAAGGGTTAAAATGCTATTTCTACAATACAAAATAACATTTCAAAGTTTATAAAATTATGCATGTTCAATGTATCAATCTCCAAAAAAACTTATGCTCAGGCATAGGCGTCAGCAGTGTAGGGGAAAGGAGGTACTTGCCTCTACTCTGGATTTCTGTGAGCCTTTCCCCCCCTTTTTTTTTTTCGTTTGGTCATTCCGACATGGTACCATATGTTAAAGTAATCTTTGCCCCCTCCAGAGAACATTCACCTGAAACCCACGTGCTCAGGAAAAATTTTGATAGATCAGCGGTCGATCTCCCATGTTTAACCTGTTCGCGCTCATTATTAAAATGAAGCAACAGTAGAGATTGCACTCCGTCACCAATTTCAATCCGGTCCGATAGGGCCCGATCCGAACGGATTGGCCATATCAAAACGATTTCTCTTTCTTTCCAAAATGAACTGTATAAACGATGTTAATTGAGTGCATCATAAAGTTTATAAAAAAGACCGTTTATTTCTTAGGAAATCAACTTGTTATCAACTGTATTAATTAAGCAACAATTACGAATAAAATGAACAGTGAAAATCTATTATCTAGAACAACTAGTTATATTTTAATCTTTATATTATATAAGATCTAGGTTAGTACATATAATTATATATATATATATATATATATATATATATATAATATATATATATATGCATGCATATTGATACGAATTTTAAGTCTGTTCTACCTTCTGGCTGTTGAAATTCATATTCTACACTTCAAATAGTTAAATTTTGCTTTTTGTTGCATCAAAATCGGTCAACTAGAACTGGACATACGGAGATTTGGGTTTCCCGAATGATTAGTATAGCGTTTCTCTCGAGAAATATTGGTCCTAGGCCTTCGCTAACCTCACTTTTGGGGACTTATTTTTCGCCAAGTTTGGCGATAATTCGCCAAAAGTTCTCAAGCCTGGCGACATTTTGGTCATCTGGCGCCATTTTCCGAATGGGGCTTGTAAAGTTAGTTTTTGTGCATAAACTTGCACAATAGCCTAATATTACTCTTCTATTATGCAATCAAAATCGAGCTTGTTCTAGTACATTTCACGGATGGTTCTCTCTGGAACATACCACGGTGTTCGTCGAAGACTTTAAAAGCAGCGGGCCCCGCCAGTTTGAGTCAGTCTTGCTACTGCTTATGCCAAGAGAGCAGATGTTCGTGACAGCTTAAGGCTTTGTATTGACGCTATAGAAGCGGTATTTTCTCTAGCCTTTTGAATCTTTGTTCTTAAGTGCTGTGTGTAAATTATTTATTGCTGAGTCCTGAGGGACTGTTTACGAAATCCCTCGTATATTTCTACTTAATTTTTGCCTGTGGATGTGGTTTATTTAGTGTGAGAAATACAGCATTTGTGAAAGCTTTTGTACTAAGCGGGCTGTAATCATCAGGTCACGAGCTGTTTGAGCTTGTGAATTTTGTACAGCTGATTGTTAGACGAAGTTCTAGATGCAATAGAGTTCGTTTAAATCCTGACAAGCGGACTCTTTACTAGAACTTTCTGCATCAACTGGACTTTAGAACTCGACGAACCCAGGAATTAGCAGAGTATTCTGCAAGAATATATTATTATTAGATATAACATAACAGGAAAAAAATTATTTGTAATAAGAACAAAATAATGGATATTAGTTAAATAGTACTTGCGTTATTATATAATATTATACCTACTTGTAATAATAAATTTAATTATAAATATTATATTATAAATATAATATTTAGTATAATAATTTAAGTTCAGTCTTAATAGAGGTCGCAAATGTTATCTATGAAAATTGTCTTGCAAGTTACATTACATTATCCAAGTTTCTTATATTACTTAAATCAACACGAGTTCCAATATTATGTAATTTCGTCACACTAAGCAGACTTATAATAATAATGATAACAGTTGTCATAGATATGTTTAATGCATGGCACTATTATCACAATATAAAGTATTTTTAACAAACTTTCTTTAAATAATAATTTTGGGAATACCGATTATAAAAAATCAAGTTTGGCTTTTGAAAAAGGATCGCAGGAAACTAAAAGCGTTAATCGTGTCATCTGCTAATCGACTTCTTAGAGAGTTACAATTTCAATCAGCGGCTGAAAAGGCAACTTTAGCTTCTACACATGTCGATTTTATTGTCAGCAAAATGTCATGAATATAAGACAAGTATTGTCCTCGAGCTTTATAGTACTTTTCGGATCCGGTTACCGGATGACAAATGAGGCCGTATCCGGTTTTCCGGATTGCAATCCCTAAGCAACAGTGAGAAATTTCCGTCTTTGCGATTGCACAAGAGCAATTCTGCGAGCAAGGACCATTTAACCCTTTAACGCGCAGTGTTCCCGCTCTGGGAACACCAAACTCTGACGTTTTGACTGTTGCCAGTTACGAAGAATAGATTTGATTTCTATAAAAATAGTTGCGGGTGACATAGCTCCACGAGAATCCTTTACGTTTTAGCACGTCATTTCTCGTAAACAAAATTTTCACGATTATTTTTAACAGCACTGACATCTGCTGAAAAATGGAAGAATGCGAGAACGGCTGGATAGATTGCCCAATGCTGAAAAAAGGGTCTCTTCAAAGGGGCTCTCTCTCGTCAAAAAAGGTTCTCTAGATCTGTGGCACGCGATGAACGTTTCGATCGTCCGCCATCTTGCTGGTAGTTAAGTCGAGCGATGGCAACGGCTGCCCTTTTTTCAGCATTGGGAAAGGGTTGCACCTCAAAGGGTTAAGGTCCAACAACCGTAATTCTTTTAATCCTTAATAACATAAATTAATTTCGCGCTGCTTGAAATAGCCGACTATCTGAAAAATACGCTATAAGGAATGACTACTCACAGAGCGTAATGTTCTGGAATTCTTTTGAGTGGTCCCGTAAAACACCTTTAAATGCTACTGCACACGGGCTGTCTAAATAATGGACGGCCAACATCATGAGACTCTTTTTATTTAATCGACTTTGATTTTGAGCTCCTGGTATTACTTTAGATTTCATTAGTGACGAACGATCTTGTACCATTATGTGTACAGGTCCCCAGACGTCACATAAACAGGAGCAAAATGCACCTGCAGAACCGAAATCATCTGCTGACTTGACGCAAAAGTCGTTACCACTCACCTTCTTCCCTTCGTCCGCTTCTATGGTCCACATGCACTCCAGGGTGTCGTCCTGGTGATACTTGTCCCAGAGGTTTTCGATTTCTGACTTGTGAATGATGCCGGAGGGGCCGGATCGATGAAAGGCACACTCTGGGGGGAGAAAAAGAAAACAGGATGAGAGAGCCAGAGGAGGCCTTTGATTATTTTCAGGCTGTGACAATGCGACAGAGGAAATCATAAAAGGAATAAATATTGTAGAGCTGTGATGAGTTTTTCCCATTTTTCTTCGAAAGTGTGATAGGGTGCATTCTGAATTTGTTGGCGGAATACCTTCTGCAAGTGCAGCACAACCCCTCTTGGGGGCCACTCCAAATCAGTACTCGTCCATGATTACGTAAGAGGAATCTCTGCTGCATCGTATTAGGGATATCGAAAAATAATGCCCCTTTTTAACATAAAATTCTAACAAGTAAGTATTTAAGAAGTTTTTAATGTCAAACAAGCTGTGCTTAAAAGCAGGATTTATACTTACATTTTAAAGAAAAAAAATGCAGGTAATATATATATTTGTTTCGTGAAAAATGGCCACATTTTTACTCACGTCCACCTCTACCCTCCTTGGAGGACGATATTCAAATTGCAATGAAATGCATTTTTAGGTATTCCTGAGCGTTGGATTTTACAGTAAGAATTTTATGGACATTTCTTCTTTTGAAGTGAAAACTTCTTTAGGCGCGTTGGGCACTTTAGAGATGAAGAAAAAGCAACGAATTTGCGTGACCGTCAAGCTCAGATACATGGGGGAAAAGTGGAGTCTGATGGTTAGAAAGCTCGCCTACTACGCCTTGGGTATATCCAGTCGGGGTTCGATACCAGTCGCGGAAGCTAGAAGGACGCAGTTTAAAAGTAACTTGAAGTTCTCTCGTATGATAACAGGTGGCAGCACTAAAATTCAAAGAAAGGAGCAAGAAATCTCAGCAGGCAAGAAAAGATGTAGCTATGACGTCACAATCCACTTTTCCCCCATATGTATCTGACAGTGACGGTCACCCTTTCCGCTACTGGTACCGGGCGTGGTAGGCGAGCTTTCTAACCACCAGACGAGTTCGACTAAAGTTTGAAGTGATTGTTGTTTCAATTTCGGAATGAGAACTTTTAAGTATCTAAGTAAATAAAATTAGACTTTGCCTGCACACTACTTGGTATAAAAAAATTTTGCAATTTCTATCCGTTTTAAGCATATGGGACCCCAGTACGACCGTTAAAAAAAAAAAAAAAAAAAAGCAAAGCTTGTGTGTGCAGGCCCGTAGCCAAGAGGGTGACAGATGGAGCTGAGCCCCACCTAGCAGCATCATTTGCCTCTCTAGAAGATTTCACATTAAAAAGTTTAATGCAGATGCTTTGAAAAACTTTTGTATATTAATAGTAAGTTAAGGTTATTAAAGTTTGATATATTAATAAGTCTTTCTTTGTGATACTCTCTTATAGTCATTTTTGTTTTGTGTGTTCTCATGTTCCAAACATGAACTTTGACAACTTTAAATCCATTATGTTTAAGCCGATGAACTTTTACTTCTTGGAAGACGTTAGGACTTTTAAGAATTTATTTAATTGTAAACTTATGGCATTATTTAATAAATAAATATAGATAAAAATGTTATCGTTAAAAAATATATATAATGACACCCCACTTAAGTTAGGGTGCCCCCCCACTCCCTGAATAGAAAAAAAATCTGGCTACTGGCCTGTGTGTCAGTAATGTTTTTTTCTTTCTTTCTTTTTTTTTTTTTTAAATTATTCGCAGATCACGTAAAACTGACTGAAGCAAATGAATTAAAATTTGGTGACATGATAGGTAGTCACTCAACTTAAACTAAAGGCTTCAAATTAAAAAAAAATCATTAGATTTTGATCAGAAAATTGTTTCAAACTGCGTAAATTTTTGTTCGCACATCACGTAATAACGACTAAAGGGAAAGACATGAAATTTGGTAACATGATAAGGATCACTCAACTTAAGTTATAGGCGTCGAATTAAAATAATTTTTGTTTAGATTTTGAGATTTTCCTGAAAATCGTTTCAAAATGCGTAAAATTTTGGTTTAGTATGCATAAAAACTCAAATTTTTAACTGAAAGTATGTACTTTCAAAATATTCAAAAATATCCACTTTTTATGTACAAATTGTGTACAATTAATATGTTTTTGCAAAAGAAGTTCAGACTTTTCTAGCTGGGTAGGTGCTAAAATTTTCGATTATTTATTTAAAAAACTGTACTTAATTTGAATAGCTATAGAGTTATTGCGCAAAAGTTAATTTGATAATGTGGAGAATGTTAATAATTTTATACTGTACATTATTTGAATTATAAGTGTTATACTAAGTGGATTTGGATTTGAATTATAAATCTATCACTCATTACAAACAAATAGGATTACTGTTCATTACAACGTAAATTATGATTGTTACATAATTATTGTTAATTAAAAAATTGACACATATAATTATTAATTAAATCGAATAAAATCCAACGCGTAGAGAAGAATAAGTATCGCCGATGTATATACGTTACGCATATACCAGCAGTGTCACGTTGCAGCTTGTACGCGCGCTCCCTCCCTCTTTTGAAATTTTAAACGTGCACACAAATCGAGGGCGAAATTTAAAATGTAATTAAATTAAAATATTAAAAATTTCAAATGATAACCCAGTGAAAATTGCTTTAAAATGAGTACAAATGTACAAAAATATATAAAATTGTGAGAATATCATAAATAAATGTGCGATACCCTTACAGCCTCAAAGTAAACAAGTAAACATTTAAAAGATTTTTTACAAAGAATTTCAAATGCATAAAAATGTGAACAAACGGTCAGAAATATTTATTTTTTGTAAATAAAAATACAATAATGTGTAAAAAACCTGTTTAACTGCATAAATAAAAATTTTATAAAGCTTGACAAAAAGTTTTCACTTCTGAATTGCAGTCCTACGAGTGACTGTTTTTTTTTTTTTTTTCTCTGAGATCACATTGGGTACATTAAAAAGACATTTTACCCCTGCTCATAGGTTATGAATTTTGAAAAATCCTGTATAATTTAGCACCTATGTTAAAAAGCTCACTTCCAGGCCGAATTTCGTATTATTCGCTTCAGTAGTTATAGCTATGCAAAATATTGACATACGAAAAAAGGACATTACTTTCTGGTCCTTCTAATATTTGCAGTGACGAGAATGTATAAGCTAACTGACTTTCTTACCTGTGTGTTGTAGGGGATTTTTTTTTACAGCTGAAGAAGAGTGAACCTTTGTACCACCCGAAACGAACGTATTACACAATTTTTTTTTCGTATGTGTGTTTTTATAACCAACATTTTTTTTAGGGGGGTGGGGTGATTTTCAATAGGCCAATTGTTCTTATATAGTAAATAATAAATGCTTTATTTAACTTTCTTGCGTTAATTGACGCTTCTGATAAAGTTTAAGTACTAAATACAGTTATAGAACCTTACAGAGTATTATCATTTTTCGTTATTTTAACTTCCCGTTCTTACTGAAAACTCTAATCAAATAATTAAAATTAATGAACTCTAATAAAAACTAATTAGCTTAAGTGTCATAACCTGCGCTAAGTATTAAAAATATTTTGAATTTTTTCTTATCGGAACACTCATTAATTTAGGAAGCAGACATACTTACTCCCGTTTCTCAGATCAAAACTATTAGTTTATAACTAGTAGAGAACAAAATATTTCATTAATAATTACTAATAAACTCTCTCCTCCCCAACAACGAATTAACGAATATTTTTTCCTGTAACTCTTATTTTTTTTATAATTATTTTCAATTTTAGTTTATTAACATTTTTAGTAAAATAAAAATATCTAACTTAAAAACATTTTTCTAAATCATAAAATTAGAAGAGAATTTTTAATTATGAAACTGAAACTAAAGTACGTTCTTGAAAAACAAAAGGAATGAGGGGTAATTTTTTAGTGTCTGGTGATATTAACGATACTTGTTTTCAAAAGAAAATGTACACGGAAATCAAGTAATGGTTTTTATTTGGTAACATATTCTGTGATTGCTTTTAAATTCAGGTCATTTTCCCTAAATTTGGATGGGTAAATTTTTGGACATGGCAAGTTCAGCTTAAAAGGTTTATGTGTAGAACACACATAATAATATCCTAAATGTAAAACTAGTATAAAAAAGGAATACATGAACTTCATTTTAAAATAATTATGTTAGAATTTCATTTGTCTGACATAAAAGAGCCGGAAGAACGTTGAAAAAGCGAAAATACTGGATTATAGGGAGGTGATAAAAAAACAAAACAAAAACAAAACCCTTTTTAATTTTACGCATTGCGATTCCAATACCCTGTTTTAGAACAAAGTAGAAGAATGAACTAAATCAGTAAATTTACAGTTACAGAATTAACTGAAGTTTAAGTACATGAAGCACGTTTGAAGAGTTTTGAACTGCGATTATTATAGATGATTATATGTATTATGTGTATGATGGCAGTCTGTTTTCCGAACGTCGAATAAGTTGAGATTTCAAATAAGTGAGGTTCGAATGAACGAGACCCTATCGTATTTATTAAAATCTTATCATAATAGGCTAGAAATGCCACTAAATGAAGAGGGCCTTTTTTTGCAAATTTAAATAAAGTGTTCGTTGTCACACATTTAATTATTCCGATGTCGGCGCAAGCTGAGCTCTACCAATATAAATAGCAAACGATATTTTGATATGATGTGCTTTTCTGTTGAAGGAGATTAAACATTAAAATAAACTTTTATGTGCTATAAATAATGTACAGATTTGCCTGTCTATAAAAGGCTTTAAAAGTGAGTTGAAATTTATTACAGTAATGATGCTTTAAACGGCATAGAAATTAAAATTATACAAATAAGAACAACTGAAAAAAACCTACATATTACAAATGGCTCACCTTTGTCATTATCATGTCCATTTGGTCCTGAAATATTAAAAAAAAGTTTATAATATGTCAATACAAAAATATAACAAAATACATATTTTTCATCTACATGAAAATGCTGACATGTTTGAATGATAAAGTAGAAACTCTTTCGTTAAGTATGAAACCGAAACCAATTTGTTTAAAAGAGATTTAAAAAAAATTGAAACACTATCATATTTTAAATATGCACTATTAAAAGCGAATCATATCCAATGCGTAGTTTCAATTTTTCTACCTTCTTGCATTAAGTTTGAAAATGTATCATTATTCATGAGTATACCGTAATTTTCTTCCTTGTTCCATAAAACACTTTGAAATCCAAAATTTACATTAAAATCACTTAATAAAACTGTTTTATAATCTTTGGCAAGCATATTCTAACTACACTTCACCTTTATAAATACTGTTTGGAATGTGCATCCCAATCCACGAGTGTGCTATGTTTGTCTTCCCTGTTCCATAAAACATTTATTTTAATTGAAATTTGTATTAAAATCGCCTACGAATCTTCGTCAGGCATGTCTTAATTAAACTTCCCCTTAGTAATAAACTTTTGCCAATTTCTGGCCAAATATGGAAGACATCGCCAAGCTAGGTTCACTTTTGGAGACTTATTCTTGCGCTAAACTTGGCAATATATCATGAGAAATTGCAGACGTCGGCGACTTTGAACATTTTATTTCCCCTGATATCTGGCAACCCTATTGAAAAATGCAACGAAAACGTGTCGACTCATATCATTTCCACAAAAATATGGCTAGAGGAAAACTTGGCGCGAAGGGAATAGCACTCTAGTGCTAAAAAAGAAAGGAAGAAAGAGGGAGTGAGAACAGGACCTGACTATCGCACGAGCATTTGAGGCCCGTGCCGCAGATAAAGGTCCGTACATGCAGATAAAGACCAAAAATTGTCTGTGTACTAAGTGTACAGGGCACGAAATTCGAAGCAGGACATTCCGGTCCCTTCTCAATTCGGCGCCGCCTTTTTTCCCCAATAAATTCAAATGAATTTAATTTATTGTTGTTTGCAATGCATACTAGGATTCATTTTAATTCCTCAACTTACAATAACGTCTTATCGATTTACACATATTATTGATTATACAAAACAGTAATTCCAGTGTAATTATAATGATCTTTATTTTTTTATTATTATTATTATTACTAGCCGCTTTCGTTGACCAATTCTGGCCGTCGATGGCCACCTCGCGGCCAAAATGTGCAACCTAGAGCACACGCGCCGCTTCGCGACGGACCAAACAACCTGTGTCGCCACCAAACAACAGACCAAACAACGCGGTCGCGGACCAAACAGCAGATGTCGCCACCAAACAACCTGTTGCGCTTTTTCTCTCACCTATCTACGCGAGAGATTATGTTCCGTGATTTTTTTTCAAAGAATCAAGGAATGAATCGTTTGCTTCGCTTGTGTTTAGTTTTCGAATCGTGATACCTCGCTAGATATTTAGAGATGAAAGAAGCTGCAAGTTTGAAACAGGTTAATTTTTTAGAGATCTTTAGAACTGTACAACAAATATTAGCTGTTAGTTAGAGATAAAAATATCGTTTTTATCAAAACTTCAACATGGCTGCAGAGGCACCGGGAGAGATGAGTCGATCCCGGAAACGTTACAGATAACGGCTTTTATTATTCAGATAAATGATTTTTGACTGCTAACATTTAGCCTCTTTTCAAACATTGTCTTATTTTCAAAATGGGCATTTTCAGATTGCGGTGCGTGGAGGTAGTCAGCACAGAAACAATTTTATTTATTTGTTCACGAAACTTTACAATCAATGTATAATAACATGAAATTATAATTACATATATGGAAATATAATTACACAACGTGGGAAAAAAAGATGTTACACATTGTAATTTAAAGCATCACGTCACGCCATCTCCATTAACACATAAACACAAAATTATTTTACATATTTAGGGCTATTAACACATACCCACTGTAATAAGGAAAAAGTAAGAAATGGAATGGAATATCTGTCTCAAAAGAGACGAATCGAAAAAGTTACGGGACCGAAAGGGGAAGGTACCGAAAGAGCGGGACCGAAAGGGGAAGATACTGAAACAGCGGGACCGAAATGTTATGGACCGACAAAATTTATAGAGTCTTTACATAGGGGCTCAAAAATGTTATAGTCAGGCCCCCTGAGTGAGAAAAGCTCTCTCACCTTGGTTGGGGATGGGCACGTACTCGTAGACTGCCTTGAACCCCGTGTACTCTATGCTGTCGTCGGAGGTGAACTGCAGCCACATGTACCGCTTCGAAGAGTACATCTTGCGCGGGAACTCGTTGCCGCAGAAAGTGCCGATGAGGGGCGAGTACCCGTAGGCGCCGTCCCTCACTTCCAGTTTGTCGTACTCGCAAGTGGTGGAGTCCTCCAGGTGGAATTGGTCTCGGAAATCCAGCATCACCATGTGGCCGGCGTCAGCTGGGTAAAAGAAGAAAAAATGATGCATCGTCACGACACTGACAAAGAACTGTGCAAACAACAAGAATTAGTATGGAATGAAGCAAGTACGGAACGTTCAACTCTTTGACGTGCGGTCGTTTTGCCGTGAAACCACTTTATTTCAGCGTTTTCACTGCTAGTCGGAAAAAAAAAAGGTTAAATGGTCCCAACGCCGATAAAGTGAAGCCGTTACCATCCAGTGATGTAGCGAGCAGAACGGGCGCCCAGGGCACGATTTGGCGTCCCACACTCCTATTTTCTGTCATATTTCTTTGTTTTAGGGACGATTTGGCGCCCCTCTGTGATCGGCGCCAGTGGCACGATCAGGCCCGGACTGTCCAGGTCGGCGATTGCAGAAGAGCCCCAGAGAGGTCGAAACCCCCCAAAATGGATATAGAACTTTATAATTAGACTAATTTAATAAATATATATCATAATGATTTGATTCCTTACTTTCCAGTAATCTTAGTCTTTACTCAGTGGCGTAGCGGGGGATCCCAGAAACCCCCCCGGATCGAGCCCCCCCTGAAGAGTCAGGGGACCCGAAAGTTTTAAAATAGTTAAATGTCGTTTTTAGGCACGCAAGCTTAGTTTTAAAATGTTACATATTCTAATATTCTATTCCCTCTAATTTCCTCATTAAGGGGCCCCTTTTCAATCACTAGACGAGGGCCTCCAAAGGAGCCAGTCCGAGCTTGGGCAAGACAGCCCCCCCCTCCTGCTCCCCTCTCACTACGCCACTGTTCTCATCGACCCATTTAGCAACCAAAAACAAGGCGGTCGATCGAAGAGCCCATCTAGCACCACAGAGCTCAAGAAATTTTCTGACACAGCTGGCTGCGCGGGCAATCTATCCAGTTGGATAGGGGACCCACTGGATAGCTAGCCCAGCGTTGGGAAGTCCATTCAGTTGCTCTTCTACATTGGTGTGAAAATACTTGAGTTTCAAAGGGTTAAGATAGTACATGGGGTCCATCCTTTAGCTGTGAGAAGTTCCAGCTTAACCAAAAGAAGACATGCCTTCGTGAAAGAGGAACTTTTATAGAGGGTATGAGGTCTCCAAATTATAATTCCAAGCTGGCAGCAAAAAATGCGGTGAACTTTTTTAAGCTGACAGCAAAAACTATTCAGATCACTGCTTTAAATTTTTTAAAAAGAGAGGAGAGCAAATAAACAAAAAAATTACATGCTTCACTTTTCTTGTAAGTATTCTGCAATTTCATTTGTAACCTTAAAATACATGAGAGATAGGGGGGAAACAAATGCACACAAATACGGTTTCAAATTTTTGGAATTAAACTTACATCGTAAACCGTTGATCGTGGCAGCTATTTGGGCTCCGCTCACGGCATTTGCCGTGGTTGTTACGACTCATTTCGAGTCTTGTTGGGCATAGAATACTTCGACATGACGTTTCCCTTATGCCATCTTACTAAGCAGCTGAGTGCACATCGTTTCTAAGCAGATTCTGCCATTACACTCCTACTGTATTAAATTCAGAAAAGGGTGCTAGAAACATCAGTTTTAGTTATCATAGCGCTTTAAAACTTAATATGTCTCTTTAAAATCAATGTCGAATGTTTGCTTAACCATTTCAATTTATTACAATTACCCAACAGCTTGAATTCAACACCGTTTTTGAATGATTAAAATTTGGGCTTCTCTCATTGAAAGAGTGCATCACGAAAATTTCTTGCTTTTCACGTAGAAAGAATTATCCTGGTTGCTATGCTCGTCAAAATATACACCAGCGCGGCTAGGACAGGCGGGGCAACTAATGAGCCAACAATAATACGTAGGTTGCCTTTTATGTTTTTACAAACGACCAATAGGAGGTGCTACTGAAACTTTTCTTCTGGATATTCGTAAAATTCACATTTTTTAATCAGTGGCATTATAGAAATTGCCTGCGTATTTTGTTTACATGAGTGTTCTAAAGAAGCCAGTGAGTGAAAAAAAATGGAAGTTTTCGTGAAGGTTTTCGTTGGATGATTTTTTGTAATTTTAAGACAGGCCTCATTCGACAAGAATACTTAGTATAACTTCGTGAAACTTTTGGTAATGAAGCACCATCAGAAAAGACTGTTTACAATTGGTTTGCACAATTTCGTCGTGGTCGTGCTTTCGTCAGTGATAAATCTCGTGAAGAACGACTGAAATCGATAGTGATTCCAGACAATATCGATGCTATGCGTAACATGATTGAAGAAGATCGGCATGTCACATATCGTGAGATAGAATCATCCCTTGGCATATCACAGACTGCAATACATTCGATTTTGCACGAACATTTAGCTGTTAAAAAGATTTGTTCCAGATGGATTTCGCACAATTTGACAGAAGCTCAAAAAGAGGCTCGTGCAAATTGGCGTAAGGAAATGCTAAAAAAATTCCAATTGGGAACTGCAACATCCGTATACAAGATCGTTACAGGTGACGAAACTTGTATATATTCGTATGAGCTGGAAACTAAACAACAATCCACTGTTTGGGTGTTTACAGATGAACCGAATCCCACGAAAATTGTTCCTTCATCAAACACTTGCAAGAAAAATGCTTGCTTGTTTCTGCGGCCTTACAAGACATATCGCAACCATTCTTTTAGAGGCTCGAAAAACTGTTAACGCTAAATGGTAAATAGAAATTTGTTTGCCAAAAGTCATCAACGAAATCAGGAAAAACAACAAAAATCGACGCATCATTCTTCATCGCGACAACGCCAGCTCCCACACAGAACGTGAAAAGATTGATTATTTGAAGGATAAAAATATCAAATTAATGTCTCATTGCCTAAGTTCTCCTGATTTGTCGCCTGACGACTTTTTCTTGTTCCCTTATATCAAACAAAAAATGCGCGGGCAGCGATTTTTATCACCTCAAGAAGCTGTTGATACCTTCCAAAACCATGTTTCGAGATATCAATTTCAGAGTGAAAAAACTGTTTCAAGAATTGGTTCCAACGGGTGGAAAAGTGTATAAATCTTAAAGGTAAATATTTTGAAAAGAAATAAAGCAGTTTGTTTCCAAAAAATTATTTTTTTTCCTATTTTTTGTAGAAACTTAAAAGGCAACCCTCGTAGCTCCAGTCCCATTGTTGATATCTTCTCTCTATGCCTACGGTACAAAGGGAGTGTTTCGCTGGACCTTCGCACGGTGGATAGTTTTCTCTGCGAGATCAAAGTAATTCCTGTTTTGAAATACATCTTTTTCATGCCTTGCACTCCCCACGCTAGTGTAGACGGCAGCTCATGAAAGTATAGCGTTGCTTCACGCTTACCCTGCCGCACTACTTTATACCTACCTCCACAGTTGAAGAAAGATAGATTCGTTATATCACCTGAAACGGTCTGTACTGCTTTAAGGTCGAGTAATTCAGGGATAAATTTAGTGGATTCAATAAACTACTTTGTTAAATAAACGAAATTGTTTTCTAAGAATAGCGTCAAACGAATATTTACTGAATCAGCAATTCTTTTCTTTCGTGTGGACGGATAAAAAGGGCTATTTATTTCAGAGTTAGGGGATTTCATTAACCATATTTTATTACTCAGCTTAGGGAAATAAGAAGTCTTACATTTGGCCGTTCACCATGGAAACAGCAATCTGATGGACATCCCATAAACGGATAACGAGATAGCAATTATATGGAGGGGAGCAATTAAGGAAGGTTCCTCTCTGTATCATCGAAGATTATAGATAGCTTCAATCACACGCTCCTGATTAAGATCTTGTATTACGGGGTCATTAAACAAATGCATAACCTCTGGATACTTTGTAAAGGTAACACATGACATAATATTTAGCACGATACCTTAGAGGTAAGTTACATAATTATTACAAACAAAATTTGCTCTTTTATTTTATAAAATATAAGATATTAATCGATTCGTTGCATTAATTAGATTTCAGAAGGAAAAGTGAACAAATTAATCGAGAAAAACCAAAAAAGAATTTTAATGAATATGTGGTTTTTTCAAAATTAAATATTTTAATAATTTATCGATAAAAAATTAAATTGCATAAATGCATTCTGCTCGCATCCATTACACTTATTTGTAAATGCAAATAATATACTGCATTTCTTTAATTATTATTCAATATTTCACTTAAAAAGTAAAATTTTTAAGACTGTGCGAATTAATTTGAAATTTTAAAATCGAATAACATTACTTACAAACAAAAACCTAGGTGTAACAATATAAGAGTTGTATAACTCCAAAAACAAGACTTTAACCGGCATTACTCCAAAACAATAAAAAAATTCTTCTAAAAAAATTCAATAAAGTCCCCGCCGTTCATGTGATCGGCTTGAAATCCGTCATAGTTACGAAAAAAATATATATAAAAAATTCTCCTACTTTAAAAAAATCTGAAAATCCTCCCATTCCCCACTTTTTAAGCGATTTTTCGTTATTTTCCCCTCCTCCGTTAATACCGATGGTGTAGCGATTGTGAAAAAGTGAGATATTGCAAGTGAGATCTATGTCATTTTGATGTCACCTGTTTAAAAATGCGTTTGAAACTCAATTAGAGTTATCAGGCTCGAAAGTAAAAAGTACACCTTGAGCAAAATAATTTCGCAAATTTTCTGATCTCAGTTACTTTGAACAGTTCTTTGAGATAATCAGATTAAAGATTGCTGTTCTTCACGAGACCAGTAAATAAACCTTGGATCAAACTTTGAAGTAACCGATCACTTAGTGTTCTAGTGGTTTTTCATGGACCATGGACCAAGGATCTAGATAAAGGATGAGGATGTTAGTTTTCTGAAGCGCACTTTTAAATTGAGAGTGAGAATAGAACTGCCTCACCGCTGAACCGTAGCTACGCTTCTATGTGCATAACCAAACTTCTTAATTTTTCGAAGCTTTACAAAGAGAGTATTCAAGTGTTTCTAAAGATGTAAGAGAGAGACCCCCGCCCACCCCCACTCCCCTGCCGCATCGCCGAACGTATCAAACAACAGAGCAACTATATTTGTGTGACTTATGCACAGAGTCTATCGTTACCGAGATAACTTCACTACGAGTTTGATGTTTCCACCTGACATAGGAGTCGCGTGATTGAAAAATGTTGGGGGGGGGGCTTATATTAAATTTAAGAGCAGAAAAGGGAAGTTTCTTTTGAATTTCCATATAAATTCCGTTTGTTGAAAATCTGCAGATTTAAGACAAAGTTGGAGATGCACGTGCCATCTACGTTATGCCAATGCCCACTAGTGGGGGAATGCTAGTGGGGGCTAGTCTATGGCTAGTGGATGCTAGTGGGGGAAACCCACTAGTTTGATAGATATGCTTGTTCTTTCTTTACAAGAAATTCAAGAAAGACCAAGTTTGCATTTATTTTTTCCAAGTTTCATAAATTTCGAAGGAATTTGTTACGAAGCTTAATCTACCACTGAACACAGGTTTAGCGAGAGATGATAGTGAACTGCTGTGAAATTTTCTGAAATGTATGCAAAATTTTCTGAAATGAAGCGTGAAACCCCACCCTCCCTTACAATGGACTTTCCCCCAAATATTTAACATTTTTACAAAATTATATTTGCACTTATAAACATACTTAAAACGTATTCCTCAACTATTTCACTTACGCAAAATTTTGAAAATTATACATAGTTCTTACATAGCATAAAACACATTTTTTTGAACTCCATCACATTTTTTGGATGAAATAGTTTGAAATTTCAGGCATGAAAATGCCCAAATTTTAGAAATAGTTGAACTTAACGTGGCATTAAAACTGAGGACTACAGGAAGGAAGATTGAGCTTCTACTAACCTATAAATTTTAACTATCATTAAAAGATTTGCAAATGCCATATACCTTTTTTGGAGTACTTATTAAGTGCTATAGCACTAAACACTACCACTTCTATTGGTATGAAATACAAGAAATAGCATGTTATAATTTTCTTTAACTATTTTTCACAAACTCGTATAGATATTTTAAGTAGATTTCCAAAAAATCAGGTCTAACTAGCGAAAATCGTAAGTGCATTTTAATATAATAGGTATGTAAAAAAATGAGGATATATCTATGAAGTTGGAATCCATTTTTACTTTTTATGTATAAGTACAGTTGATTTAAGTAAAGGAAAGCTAAAGAAAAAATTGTCGTTCACAAGAAGGATGGGAAAAGATTGTAATTGGAATGCTCGAGCACAATTTTCTGTGTAATTAACTGAAACAAGCAATTTCCGCATTTTCGTGGACGTCTTTCATAGAAATTTTCGTAACGAATTATATCGGAATTTCCGGAATACAATTACCTCTGGGTTTTAACCTGCTTACTTTCATCTTAGAAAACACACAATGGTGAAAACTAATATTCTATGCCCAGTGGAGCTTATTAACCTGGATCTCTGAATAAATATCTGGAATTGAATAGGACTTAAATGCCTTTGACTGATCCGAAGTAGAAAGCAGCATTTGTCCCAAAAGAGTCTTGCATGTTTTTAAAGATGAGGGCATACGTATTAAACATGAATTAAAAAAGATAATCAATCTCTTTGAAAAAAATTCTGCTTCAGACAATTTTAAAATCATAAAAAATACATTTGAATAAAATCCACAATTATTAACAGAAATCGTTCTTGGATCAGTTTTGTTTAAAATAATTTTTTTGCTGAGATGGACTAAACCCAGACAGCACAGCAAATTTGCATCAAACTTGCAGTAAGCTTGATTTATCAAGAGAATAAACTTGAATTAAGCTTGAAAATTTCAAGCGTGTAAGCTTAATGCAAGCTTGAATCAAGTGTTCAAGTTTACACTTGCCCAACTTGCATTAAGCTTGACATAGCAAGCTTAATTTCAAGCTTAAAAAATTTTCCTAAATACACGTGGCGCCCGTCGGCGAACTCGCCCCACATATTTTATTTTTCCACGCATTTTCCCTTCTACGCTGAAATACCAAGTTATTTTAATCTGTTTCCATCAAGCGTCCGCGTTCGAAGGTTTGGGAAGCCAGCGTCCTAACCACTCAGCCAACCTGGCTTGCACTGATATGACTAAAAGTTTAAAGTGACTGTTATGGTTATCACGCCGTTTTCTGGCGAGATTGATCAGTGGCTGATGCCGATTTGTTTCTTTTATTTTTCCATCGGATGAATCAAAATTAAAATAATGTTATATCTGATTTATAGACTCTACTAATAGGGAAATAAGCATAATATAAACTTAAAAGCAGCACACGTTTTAAAACTTTCAATATCGCGACACTCATGTTGGGCAATATTGGCCAAAATCGAGACAAACGACTGATTTTGAAATCAATTTCGTAGTATAATTGTATTTTATTTTGAAGAATTTCAATATTTGGAAATATAGATTTTTTTTTTTAATTCTATGGTCGAGTACATTTATGACTGATGATAAATTATTTGTTATGTGGATGTGGCTTTCCAAATCAAGCAGTCATCAAGTTGTATTCAAGTTGACAGTTCAAATGACTTCTCCAAGCTTGCTGCAAGCTTAAAATGAATTGAACTGTCAAGCTTGTATTAATACGTCAAATTCAAAGAAATGTCAAGCTTGATTTAAGCTTATGTGCTGTCTGGGAAGTGATCGCGGAATCATTTTGTTGCTAGAAGACTGCAAAAAGTCATCAAATAGGTTGGAAAATGCATAATTTTATTAAAGTCCATCACATAAAGCAAATTGAAAAAACAAAATAACTTTCGTGCTAATACAATATTTCTTTAATTAACTTAGCATTTTGTTAAATGAACAAAAATTTTGTAAGTTCAACACAATAAATTTGCTAAAATAGTTACAAACAATTTTCATTAAAATTAAAAAAATTAGGTGAGGAATCTAGGAGTTCTTTCTTTCTCCTTTTTAAAATTTTGTATGGACTTTAATAAAATAATGTATTTTCCAACCTGTTTGATGACTTTTGATGAGCCCCAAACAAATTTCATTAAAATAAAAAAAATTAGATTAGGGCCCTAGAAGTTCTTTCTTT
The DNA here is from genome assembly GCA_038373885.1 of Cheiracanthium punctorium. Lineage (NCBI taxonomy): Eukaryota > Metazoa > Arthropoda > Arachnida > Araneae > Cheiracanthiidae > Cheiracanthium > Cheiracanthium punctorium. Next base: position 87,504 of record JAWZYV010018972.1, read on the forward strand.
CTTTTTTTTTTTTTTTTTTTTTAACTTTTCACCGCGACGGGCCAACTCACCTTTTTGGTTTTGAGCTTTGTGTGAACCGGAAGGATCACTTATTATAAAATCTAAAGCTTAAAATATAGAATTTTTAATATACAAATACATTAATAATAATAAGATAGACCACATGGACATTTACAGTAAAATTTTGAGGAAGAAGTTATACTTCTTTGACCTCCCGAGCATAGCTTGAAATTTATTTATTTAACAAATGCCAACCTGTTGATTATGAAATACCAGGCTTCGCGCCCTCCAGAACATATCAACAATACAGCAATTACAATTACATAAAGCAGGACAATCTTCAATGTGCTTAGCAATCATCTCTTGTCCAATATTACATAAAATACACACAGGTGAATTGTCAATATTAAAACTAAAGAGACATAGCTTGAAATTTCAAAAGCTAATTAACGACGATATTGCTCGGATAAAACAAGCTTCGAGTTTTGTGAAAATTTATAGTAAACATTTTACTAAATCCAATGAACGTTCATCCAACGAACAATTCAGGTTCATTATCTATTCAGCTGTCGATCTGCATAGTATGTGATTTGTCCGAAACCATACTAAGTGAAAATATGTTTCAATAAATACTCTTACTGAGACCGCAAGAATACATGCATTTTGCGTTTGACAGATGCAAAATCAGGATTGACAAAATAAATAAATAAATAAATAATTATTATTACTAGATGATTCGTAATAAAACGTGTACAGATTAATGATATCAGTTAAAGTTAACTGTGACATAAAACTGCTAATTAACTTTGAAACACCCTCAAATATTGGAACAACTACGGGTACCTTCAACACGCGAGTTACTAATTTTACTTTCTATATTAGATACATTTATTTATCTTAACAATACAACATTTCTAACAACACGTTGTTAACCGGCGTGTTGAATAAATCTCGCATGGGTTAGCCCGAACACCAAAATCAAAAATTAGTCAGTCCGAGGACCATCAGGGTTGGGGTGGATGCGAGACAAGACGAAACAGAGATTTGCAGTCGTCTTCGTGACGAGACAGGTCTATTTCTCATTATTACAATAGGGCTTTTGCTAGACGAGACAAAGATTTACACTTGCTATGCGAGGAAAGACAGGCCTCTTACTCATTATTACATAGGGTATTTGGTTTACCCGATCGCAGTTGCGATCTGTTTCTCATTATTGCATAGCATTTTAAATAGACGAGACAGAAATTTGTAGTTGCTATGCGAAACGAGAAAAGTCTATTTCTCAATTTTACATAGGCTTTTAGCAATATAGACAAAAATTTGCAGTTCCCATGCGAGATGAGACAGTTTTTCGTCTTTCGTCCATCCCTAATTCAGGCCCTGACTTTTGATCTGAATCTACCTCATTTCTCATGCGTATAGAGAGATCTAATGTCTATTATAGCAGCATCAGTTTCACAATTCTCTAGCAATATTAATTTATCCTTTGACATTGTAAAGACCACGAGAAAAACTAATTAATAACGCAACTTTCCAGAAGACTCAAATCTTGAATAGTCACACATTTAGCTAATGGCTTGGCAGCTGCGTGTAGTAAGTAATTAAATAACATTCCTTAGAATTCTTCGTGGATAAATAGCTGTAGTTTCCGTGATTAAGCGCATGCACATGCATACAGAAGGATAATTACAATGATGTGGAAATCACGTAAACGGTAACAATAAAGTTTTGGAGTTGCCTTTTTCATCTTCGAAACGTTTGACCACTGAATTTATTTCCAAAACAATTAATTCGCGGGAAAGGAGTTAATGTTTGTAAGCAATATCTCAGGATACAAGATAATATTTTCGAGGACATTAACCCTTTAACGCGCGATGTCCCCGGCGTGAGGACACAATTTTCACATTTTGACTGTTTCACAAAGAATAAATTTGTTTTGAATAAAGTACTTAAGGAAGTCATAGTTACAAGAGAATCCTTTTCTATTAAGCATATAATTTTCCGTAAAAAAGATGTCCGAATTATTTTTATCAGTACCGGCATCTGCTGAGAACTGGAGAATGGGATAAAAATATACATTGATCTAGAAGAAAAACTAGATACACTGTCGAATACCGCAAGAGTGCAGTCGTTGCCATGGCACGAATTAAGTACCCAGGAACATGGCGGTCGATGGAATCGCCCATTGCGTGCCACAGAGCTAAAAACATTTTTGACATTGGCTGTGCGGCGGCTACAATTTGCGGCATTGGGGAATGCTTGCGATTCAAAGGGTTATGAGGCGAAAGTTTTTAGATGAGACAATCTCGAAGGAAGCAGGAATCGAGAAATTTACAAGTTCAGTTAACTATTATCGAAATTACACGAGGCCCATTAATTGTCACTATATTCCGAAATTCCCCCCATTTCAGGTAAATTAATGCTATTTAGTTTTATAGCAGTGAAAACATAACGTACATTATTTTATAAACAGGGTATGAGATATGTTTTTTGATCATAAATGTGGATTACACATTTAAATTATTTCGAACAAATTGTTCGAAAATTAAGGTTCTATTGGTGCAAAAAATTACATTTTGTTGAATGTAAATCACCTAATAAAACGCATTTATTAATTTTTGAACATAGTATTAAGTTATAAAGACATCTGCTTTTCGGAAAGTTGATGATTTATAACAGCAACAAGTCTGTAATTAGCAAAAATTTTCTTAATTTTGGCAAAGAATGGAAATTTGGAAATTAAAATGCATTGTATGCTTTTTAGCTACAGATTTTGCGAAAAATTTTAGAAATAATATATTTAATTGTTTATCATAGAACAAATGTAGTTAAGAAAGAAGAAATCTGTTTTAAGAGGACGACTCCTCAATAATGGGTGGAATACTTTCTTTCAGACAAATAAACAAACAAACAAAAATAGTTTATTATAGTTGGATTTTGTTTGAGCAAATAAAACTATGCTAAATAAATTTCTAAAGTGCCATGACTTGCACTGTTAAATACTGGTGCATTACAGCAAAACAAATATAAATTGAACAAATCCAGAATGAAGTATCATTTTTATCTAATCGGGAATCTATTCTCGAAAGAAACAAAATATAACTTTAAATAAAGTTTCCAACTCAGTAAAATGAAAGAAGAGCAGAAAACAATCTAATTTATATTTCAATATTACGTGATTAAGCCACTTTGAATTGTTATCTTGAACAAAAATATAACTTATTAGAGAAATTTGCATGCTGTAAATTTCTATGTAAAGCGAGAAAACAAAAACCAAATAAAGACAGAATAAAATGCTCGTCCAATTTTATCCTATTAAACTGCATTTCATTTATATAAGCTGTTTTCAAAAGCTTTTAAAAACTATTCAAAGGTCTTCAGGCAGTCTAATGATCTCTTACACATAAATGGATTAAATTTTTGTGAATTTTTCATGTTAATCTTCCGTTTTACAACAAAATCAATATTTTGTCGTACCAAGGAACATTTATTCTTCCTTAGTACCGAAACGTAATTTGTAAAGAGAAATAAATCCTTTTTGAAACAAGAAAGTTTTACCCTTTTATCAGATTAAATTTAGCTGTGTTTTATTTTATTTCCACTATTAAGATGATAATGCAAAACTAGGTTGGCACATTTATCTTCAATTCTATTTACTTTAATACTAGTTTATGTTAAAATAGCTGCTTAGCCCAGTGTTGTATGGACGTTTTATAAGTATTAAGGGATAACTTGCCGGGAAAAAAAAGACCTATCAGCTGATATCTGCTAGTTAAGTCAGCCTAGTTAGCCCGTCATCTAGCCCCATTTTTCGCAAGCAAATGCCAATTATTTTCCCAGTTACTAATGTATGAAGTAACAATGATTTTTTAAAAATATTTGTCTGCACATAAGTGCAATTTTTAAATCACAATGTAGAACTTAAAAAAAAAAAATAAGTTGTGAAAATGATAGTTTAGTTTCAGAATGAAAAGCAGTTCAGATTGCTGAAGGAAATGCTGAAACTGGTTCATGATGAGAGTATGAGGGCATGGTATGTTTCAAGATATGAAATCCGTTCAGCAGTGTGCATCCAACAATAAAGAAACGGGAAAGCGTAGAGTGTCTTTGCTTTAGAAGTTGGACAAAAAAAGGATTTATCATTATTTTTCCATTACTTTTTTAACACTGGGCTAAAAGTTCAGTTTTTAAGATTATCAGGTTCCTCAAGCAATCTGATCAGGAGTTTGCTTCCGCATTACAAAATGAAAAATTACTAAATAGGGTAATTCCGGGAGAGTCGCCGCATTCGGCAGTCACACGCGCAGTGCAGGTGTGCAGTGAAATTTCCTTAACTGGCGTATAGCAGGAATCCCGTTCAATGCTTTAGTTGTAACTATAGAAGCTTTATTTTGAGATAAGCGCATGATTTCACTATCCAAACTTTTAAACATGTTACACTTAAGTGCATTTTTCACGCTAATTACTGAATCCATGCATGATTTCGATCTCAAAACTAAGTGTAGCACCTGTATAGAGTACTGTGTGTATGGTTACGCCACTTTCCGTTGCGAAGACAGGCAACTGTGATGTGTTACGTCTGCGGCGTACAAAATGGGATATATGTCACACTGCCATTCCGGTGCACATGCCGCAGTTTCTTTTGTACGGGATGCCGCTTTTTGTAAAATTTTAATTTATCTGTCCGTCTCTTAATTTTTATATAATTGAATTTATTTTAATGGAGTATATTTGCTGGATATAACCAAGTTTTATTAACTTTTTTCCCTTTCGTTTCGCACAGACTCACCAAGTTGTGCATTTATTAGTCGTTAATTTTAACTGTAATAATTTTGCATTTCAAGTTTCTCTTAAATGAAATATTGATCTTAAAAATCAGATTAATTTTAAATTTAGTTTACAGATTTTGTTAGAAACACCCACATTTTATAAAAGAAGTACCAGGTTACCGAGCCATGCTCAGAATCAAAAGGCTCCTTAAGTGTAAAATAATGAGTACGTAAATGCCTTGGCACGTATCAGTAATCTTCATGGTTGCCAAAGATTTACATCGCGGTCGGATCACTCATTCATTATCGGGTAAGCTTTGGTCGGCATTCAATGTTACAATGGCATATACTTTGTTTTGAAGAGGGATGCTAAATATTCGATGGTCGGTGCCATCAGAGTTGAGCAAAAAGTAGTTTAACGTAAGGTGCCTCCTTTCCTTCTGTAGCAGATTAGCGAGGGTAGCAGCGAAGATCTTGGGCGATGCATTCACTAACAGCGTCTTCATTACTTCAGAAATATATCTGTCCATATTGAGGACGTTCAAATTCAACAACAAAAAATTTAGTTGGTTGAACTGTCAGATGAATGAGTTTATAAAAAAGATTCATCAAATCTGTTATACACTGTTCGCAACGTAGCTATACACACCAAAATCGTTAATAGTTTCACTCATCATATACTGTGAACAAAGCCTGTGCTCGCGCACAGCCAGCTGCATCAAAAAAGGGTCTCTAGATCTGTGGTATGCGATGAACGTTTCGATCGTCCGCCATCTTGCTTGTAGTTAAGTCGAGCGGTGTCAACGGCTGCCCTTTTTTCAGCATTGGGCAATCTTTCCAGCTGCTCTCGCGTTCTTCCATTTTTCAGCAGATGCCAGTGCTGTTAAAAATAACCGTGACAATTTTTTACGGGAAATGAACGTGCTAAAAAGTAAAGGATTCTCGTGGAGCTATGTCACCCGCAACTATTTTTATGGAAACCAAATCTATTCTTCTTGCAACAGTCAAAACATCCGAGTTTGGTGTCCTCACGGCGAGGACACCGCGCGTTAAAGAGTTAATCCAAACAGATTAAAAAGGTATTGTCTTAACTTAAAATTTATACCGTTCGTTGGTGATATCGGTCTGAAAATTTTCATAATTATGTAAAAAAAAAAAAAAAAAAAAAAATTGATAATCCACCCGTTCCCTGATTTTTAAGCGATTTTTTGGTATTTTCAGCTCCATTTCATTTAATAGAATGAAAAAAGCTAATCATTTGAGTGTCAGAATTATCTATTGCAAGTGACATTGACGTTACATTGACGTCACGGTTATCAGGCTTTGCAGGAAAAATTACGATTACAATTCGCTTAAGATAGTTTTTCTAAATTACTACCCAGTCTAACTCTTTTTTCAAAAATAAAATGTTTTCCTATGCATTAAGCATGGATATAGGAGAGGATGTTGATACCAAACGAAATGTTTCGAATACGAAATGTTTCCGCAGATTATACAATTCCGATTTCGATATATAATAAAAATTGAATATGAAGTTATTTGATTTTAAGTGGGTAAATATTAAATATTCTGAGTGTAGACATTCTATCGCCTGTTGTAATTGTCTCCACAAAGGGCTTTATCCTTTAGTTTAATAATAGTGCACAACACAAAACAACATAGTCTAATCCACGTCTAAATAAGAATTGAAATTTTTTTTTATACATTTTTAGAAAGTGAATATATCAACCTTTCAAGTATATTAGGCAAGTTGGAGTGTATAGGCTGATTATTTTACCAACTATGCGAAAAATTCCAGAGCTGGGGCTCGAACCCAGGGCTACCGCTTAACGTGCGGGTGCTCTACCACTGAGCTACTCTGGGACGATTCCCAGATGATGCGAGAATGATGATCAAATGCGAGAAGTTTCATCTGGGAATCGTCCCAGAGTAGCTCAGTGGTAGAGCACCCGCACGTTAAGCGGTAGCCCTGGGTTCGAGCCCCAGCTCTGGAATTTTTCACATAGTTGGTAAAATAATCAGCCTATACACTCCAACTTGCCTAATATACTTGAAAGGTTGATATATTCACTTTCTAAAAATGTATAAAAAAACTTCCGCGGCGTAATGGAGTTGTCGCGAATTAATTGTTTCATCTGTTCCATCTGTGGTTTGCAGAGGAAGATGATAAATGCCAACGGTTCAAATGCGAGAAGTTTCATCTGGGAATCGTCCCAGAGTAGCTCAGTGGTAGAGCACCCGCACGTTAAGCGGTAGCCCTGGGTTCGAGCCCCAGCTCTGGAATTTTTCACATAGTTGGTAAAATAATCAGCCTATACACTCCAACTTGCCTAATATACTTGAAAGGTTGATATATTCACTTTCTAAAAATGTATAAAAAAACTTCCGCGGCGTAATGGAGTTGTCGCGAATTAATTGTTTCATCTGTTCCATCTGTGGTTTGCAGAGGAAGATGATAAATGCCAACGGTTCAAATGCGAGAAGTTTCATCTGGGAATCGTCCCAGAGTAGCTCAGTGGTAGAGCACCCGCACGTTAAGCGGTAGCCCTGGGTTCGAGCCCCAGCTCTGGAATTTTTCGCATAGTTGGTAAAATAATCAGCCTATACACTCCAACTTGCCTAATATAAGAATTGAAAATTTATTAGAAAAATTCTTGTCAACCAGATTTCAGCCTCCCAATTTACTGCTTCCACATATGGGCAACTTACAGCCCAAGGGCCGGATGGGGCCCGCCATGTCATTTGGACCAGCCCGCAGAACAAGTCAAAAACCTGTATAAAACCTATATAAAACATTCAAACTTTCATTAAATCCGAATTATACGGCCCGCGATTTCGCTAACATCCTGAAGTCAGGCCCATGAGTTCGCTAACATCGTAAAGTTCTGCCCGCAACTTTTCAAAGGTTGTCCATACGATGATAAAATAAATGAGTTGAAATCATCAACTGCAGTGAATGAAAACTAAACTGATGGCTGATCATCTGCAAAATTAATTTGAATTTCGGCTGCGAACCCAATTTAGGAATCGATCGTATCATTTTCCCACCGGAGTTTCAAAGATCGTTTCATTATAAACGGTTGTCCCATTAAAAAAAAAAAAAAAATCGTCAGGGTAACTACATTTAAATATTTATCGTCAACTTGGTGGAATAAGGCAGTTAAAGTAGAATTCAACCTAGTGCCGTTATTAAAAAAAAAAAAAAAAATCGGAATTTTCATGTTACGTCACAGGATCTTTTTTCTTTCTGTGTATCACTGAAAAGGGTGTCATTTTCATTTAAATTATTCGGCTAGGCTGAAACTTTTATGCACTTTTGAAATTCGCATGCTGTGGATCAATAAAATACATGAAAAATATTTATAGTTTTAGTATATACGCGAAAACACATTTAGCTTTACGGTAGTTACAAAAGGATGAAGTAATAAATTCAGGCAATTTTTCACATAAGATTTACGAATAGTTTTGTATTAATAACTATGAATTAAGAATAATTAAATTATTTACTATATTCCATCAAGGTGCTTGCGGGGATGGCAACGAAGATTGTTTTCTCTTTTTCTTTCGCTGGTTGCCAGGACGATAGTTTGAAATAAAAATAACTTTTTTATTCTAAACAAACTTATGTAGCTGAAAGGTGTAATATATCTAGTTACTAAAATATTTATTTGTCAGTGTACTGGATATCAAGTTCCATTTATTTTGTTTCTTTGCGAAATTAATTTTTACTATTATATATCGATGACGTGTATTTTTTAATCCGCCGCAAACTTATTTGAGCGTCCCTTTTAGGAAGATTGCATCAAGTGTGTTTTTCAAACGCTCAATAGATGGCGCTACCGTGCAAAAATTTTAAATTTTAAATTTTGAGCGTTTTAGAGTTTTCTCAGTCATGTGACCTAGCTCAATCGTTTCAGGGACCCAAAACCCTTCCAAGTACGAAATCTAAAAAGAATCCTTAGAGCCGTTTTCGAGATCGTTCGGACATACACACACACATTCCGCGTTTAATATAGAAACGGATAAACCAATGTTAAAACAAATAAAACACTAATTTATTTTTTTTTTTTCACTCTGAAATACACTGATGTTACGTTGTCGATGTAATAAAAATTAAAATTCAATTAAAAAAATAAGTATTTAACTCTAGTGGGGAACGAAGTCGGCAGACTAATATTAATTGAAACCTACTAATACGTCGCTTTGTATTCATTTAGCTTCTTTTTGTTATTACATAGGTAATTATAGTCCAGATATGAATATTTATTTTAATATTTTTTTATTTATTTTTCATTAAGTTCTTATGAACAAGAGCGGCTTCGCACCCTGAAGTGCGGTGTCTCACCCGCAATGCAATGTTTCAGGAAAAAATTGTTAAAAAATACTAATTATTTATATATATGCTTGTTTGTCAGTACACATATTCTATGTCCTCCATTAAATAGCACAGCATGATTTATTTTATTGTATGTGCACCCTGGGATTTTTTATAGAAAAAAAATGTGCGGCATAATTCCCGGAAATGCCCTATAATCAAATTTAGGTGCAATATTCAAAGTTGATTTGAAAAGCATTCTAAGGAGATATATAGATGCTGAAGTAATTTCGGATGAAAATTCAGCTTGCAGGAACAAGAATTACGCGAAAAAAGTTTTAAAAAATGTTTTAAAAAAGGGGCATGACTAAAATAATTTTAAAAAATCAGATTTTTTTTTTTTCGCCTTTTTTAGTCAGTGGAATTCGGACCTGTCCCGTAGCCTACCACGCAACTATCGATGTAACGGTCTGGAGTTTTGGGCGGAATTCTCCAAATGTAACGTGATTGCCCGTTACTCCTTAAAATGTCCTCCTCTCGAGGCATCTCCACTCAAGGCATATAGCCCTCGTGTGATTTTGCCTAAATCAGAAAACTAAAATAGTTCAGATCCGACAAATGATCTAGGTGTCTATAGCAAACATGCAAACAAACCGACAGACAAACAGGAAAGCTCTTTTACGTACGCGGAGTCCAAACGTGACGATGTCTCCCAGTAGCGAATTTCTCCCTATAACGGAATTTTTAATAGAATATTAAAAATATTTTCTATATAACCTAGTGGCTATCGGACTAGAACGAATGTTTTGAGGCTTTTAGATTTTCCTTTGATAAGACGGATGATATTGATTCTGGCGATGAAGAGAGTATGATCTTGACCGAATTGAAAGAAAAGGGGAAAACAGTGAAACAGAATCGAAAAATAACAAATAATGTAAGCCTCCACGACTTTTTAGCAATGAATGCAGAACTGTTAACCCTTTAACGCGCAGTGTTCCCGCTCTGGGAACACCAAACTCTGACGTTCTGACTGTTTAAAGTCACGGAGAATAGATTGGATTTTTATAAAAATAGTTGCGGGTGACATAGCTACACGAGAATCCTTTACATTTTAGCACGTCCATTTCCCTTAAAAAAATGGTCACGGTTATTTTTAACAGCACTGACATCTGCCGAAAAACGGAAGAATGCGAGAGCAGCTGGATAGATTGCCGAATGCTGAAAAAAGGGCAGCCGTTGAAATCGATCGACCTAACGACCAGCAAGATGGCGGACGATCGAAGCTTTCATCGCGTGCCACAGATCTAGAGACCCTTTTTTGACGACAGCTGGCTGTGCCCGCGCACAACCAGCTGTCGTCAAAAAAGAATCTCTAGATCTGTGGCACGCGATGAACGCTTCGATCGTCCGCCATCTTGCTGGTAGTTAAGTCGATCGATTTCAAAGGCTTCCCTTTTTTCAGCGTTGGGAAAGGATTGCGCCTCAAAGGGTTAATTGCTTTATATCCAACAAATGAAGAGATTGTGAATAGTGTAAAAGACAAAAGCATTGTCCAGGACCAGGAGACTGAAGGCGATTCAGAAAATGAAGATGTGTGGCAGCAACAACCTCAACATACAGAAATGCTACAATCCTTCGGAACTATTAAAAGAGGTTTACAAATGAGCGAAAATGGCCCTATTCTAATATAAGCGCAATTTTCAAATGTAAAAAGAAATATGAAAATTTAACATCACGGGAGGCTAAGTAATATAAAATAACGGATTTAAAAGTAAGATTAATCATGCCCATGGTAATATATATGCTATCATTCTTTAAGTGCTATTTTTTTACTGGAAAAATGCTCCGAAATGTTATTTTGAAGTCATAAAACCATTAAGCGTACCTTTAATTAATAATAGTAGTAGTTTGGGTCGACAGATGCCAGGGTATATTTAGGAAAAATATTTTAGAAGCAACGTGGATGAAGTCAACGAAGAAAACATGTTTTGAATAGTAAAGTTTTTCTACTATATTTAATATCAAGAAAAATTAATGATTTCCATTTATATGCAATAAAATATATGCTTTTTTCTCTACATCCAAAATATTTTTTTTAAATGTTTCATTTGTAATATTGAGAAGAGTTTTAAAATCATGATGCTACCATTGAAAAAACATATAAAAAGTAACTTTTTTTCATAATTTTTTTATGATCCTAACTAATATTATAAATGCGAAAGTGAGTTTGTTTGTTTGTTTGTTTATGACGCTTTCAAGCCTAAACCGCTGAATCGATTAGGATGTATTTCGGTTTAGATATAGATGGGACCCTGGAGTTGGTTATAGGCTACTTAGAATTTCAGATTTTTAATTACCTTTTTAATTATTAATTAAAAACCGTTTTTACGTTGCCTTTCTTGGCGAGTTTCGCCCGTATCATATCATTCATGTTTTGAGCTAACAAGAATGCTATTAGTTTAATAAAGGAGCACGTGCATCTGAAAAACATTAAATAATACGGAAATTATGCCAGTTTTATGCCAAATATATCTATCTCTAATAATAAAAATGAATATTCTCCAGACAAATCTACAGAAAGCAGAGCTTTGAAAATTTGAGCATGCCTGGACACATGACTTCGGTAAAGTGCACCTGAGGTTCGGAAATTTTAATTACTTTTCTAACTATTAATTAAAAACGGTTTTATCGCCCGCACAAAATGATTTATGCTTTTGAAATAAAGCAGAAATTCTATTTGCAAAATCACATGCATTTGAAAAACATAAATAAGTATGGAAATTATATTGATTTTACGCCAAATTAAAAAGCATATATAAAGAAAAGTGTACTTACGTATTATCCCGGCGGTCCGCCAAGACGAGCGATTTTTTGCCGAGATAAATGCCGGGCACATGAAATTATTAATGGTTTTGAATACTATTGGCAACAGTTTGGCAACTCATTTGACGAAAAAACAGTTTGGCGGGAATGACCGCCGGAATAATAGGTAAGTACCAAGAAAAGTCCAGATGTGTTTCTTAAAGTTCGTAAATTTCCAAATCATACAAATAATATAAATGTGTAATTTTATGTGCTTGGATGTTTTTGACTGAATCACACAAAAATGGTGAAAAAATTTGTAATGAAGATAGCTTATGCCCTGGATTAACATACAGGCAACCTTTCAAGCATATAGCATATATAATTCTTTTACAAAGACACTCAAAATAATGCTAATGCATTGCGCTCTATGGAAATTTTGTAGCAACTAAACCGATTTTAAAACTTTCTTCACTGATTGAACGTCCTAGGCCTATATGGTCCTAGGCCTATAGGGTCCTAGGCGTATATGGAGAATTCCTCTGTATGGAATTTTCTAAGGGATCCTAGCCCGTATTTTCGCGAGGTTTTTGAAAAAAACACGGAAAACTGTGAGCGGCTAGGTCGACAGGCGCGACCGGTGTTTGAATGGCACCTCCCACCTTCCAAGTTTGAGAGCAGACCCTCTTTGACACTGGGGGGACCCTGAGTGTTATAGGCTACCTTTTATGCATATATCACAAATAGTTCTTTTACAGGGATACTCATAAGAATTACATTACGCTCTATGTGTATCTCTGTAAGTACTGAACCGATTCCAAAACTTTTTTCACTGATAGTAAGCTACACTATTCTTGAGTATTATAGGCTAAAATTAATGCATGTAGCGCAAATAGTTCCTTTACAGGAACACTCAAAATAATTCTAATACATTACGCTCTATGGGTATCTCTGTAACTATAGAACCGATTCTAAAACTTTTTCGCTAATAGAAAGCTGCACTATTCCTGATTAACATAGGCTAAAATTCATGCATATAGCATAAATATTTCTTTTACAAGAGCACCCAAAACAGTTCGCAAATACTGTCGTAACTGTCTCAATTCGCCAAATGCCTGAAAAAAATCTAAATTTAGTAATTTTACATACTCTGTTATTTTAAATGAAGTACAGTACCATGCATTATACATCATTTAAAATAAGTAAAAAACAAATAATATTTAAATGCAGTTTCTTTAGTCGCAAACATATTTGTTATTCACACATGCTTCGTTTCTCTCGGGACCTAATTCTAAAGTCGACGCGGACGAAGTCGCGGGCAGCCGCTAGTATTTACATAATTTGACTTGAAAGAACACCATTTCAGCGAAAAAAATTTTTTTTTTTCTTTCTTTTTTTTTTCTTCTTGGTGATTTCACTTGGAACAACGAAAAAATTATTTTTTTGCTCGGGGTTCCACTGTATATATACTGGGTGTCCTAAAACAGATGGCCGGCTTTTAAAAATTTATAATAGAAAAACGATTAAGTTTAGAAAAACAACAACAACAACAACAAAAAAAAAACAGTTCTTGCTGCCAGTTTATGTGATGGGTCAGACATACATATTTTTATCGATCGATGCTTCTGACATATACATAATATGAAGCCAGTTTCTGATCAAGCCGCCCAGGTGGTGTAGTGACTTAGGAATCATTCTATCACGCCTTGGGTCCGGGTTTGATTCCCGGTTTGGGCACGGATGTTAATTTGTCCGTAACTTCGTATAGGTAACGCTGGCTGCCCACTGGGTGCTCTCATAATAAAATGGTCACAATATTAGGTTGTAACGAAAGTTTCCCGCCACCGCAAACATCGGATGCACACAGTTCGCGTTGGCGTATTTGCTCATATTTTGTCAAACGATTTTTGGCATTTGAAAGAAAGAGACTTGCTTTATGACACTGTGTTGTGAAATCTGTAAAAAATATAGTTATCCTTAAGAACAAGGTGTCTCAAATGGAAGTATCACTCTAGAGGATTAGAACCATCATTTACTTCCAGTTCTGTTTCGAAAAGTCAGCTACAGAATATCAGCGAATTATGAGTACAGCTTTAAGTACTATTGTTGTATTATGTGACACGGTACAGGTTTGGTACCGAAAGTTCAAAAACAGGTATCTAAGGAGTTAGAAGTTAGTTTTTCTGGCGGATAACTTTCGTTACAACCTGATACATTCGGCAGTTGTAGTGGACAATGTCTAATCAGTAAGTGTACGCCCGTGGAAAAAAACCCATGTGATTAAAAAAAAAAAAACGATTTTTTATTAATTCTATTTATAGTAACGTGAATTTTTATTCTTATTTGTCCTTTTTAAATAAATATTTGTGTTTCACGAACTTTTGACACACCCTGTGTACCTCGAATTTTAAGAATGCATTAAAAAGAACAAATATTGACAAAAATTACCGTTTGCGCGAATATAGATGGATAAGATTTTGCTCGGTCAGAAACTTGCTTCATATTATATATGTCAGAACCATCTATCTGTAACTTTTCGAGCTACGTTTTTTTTTTTTTTTTTGAGAGGCAAACAAATATGTACTGTCACATGAGTTTGCTGTAAAAATTGTCTTTTTTTAAGAGTATATTTAAGAAAATTACCGTCTTTCTGTTGTAATTTTTTAAAAACCGTCAGTCTATTTTAGGATATCCGGTATAAAACCAAATTAACTTTTTTTATATATATTTTTAATGGACGTGCCGCACATTACAACGCTACTTTCATGGTATTCGCAGCGCTACAAGCAAACGCTCATTTCTTACCTGTAATTCTCAATGTGCACTTTGTGTTTTTGGGGTATTCGTTGGGATAATTCGGGGTGAAAAATTCTTTCTTCTGAGGGTTACCGTAGGAAAAATTGTGACACGTAGCTTCATCTGACTGCTTGACACCTGTCAAGGAGGCGCTCTTTAGCTTTTCTACGCTTTTGGCTAGAAAAAAGAAAATAAAACACAAGTAAGTTAAATCATGCTGTCGATTATTAAATACTTTACGACACACTTTCATGCGCTCTATAATATTGCATGACGAATTGTAGGCTTTTTTACTTAAATTGTTGCAAAGACGCAAAGGCAGAAATTTTCCTTCCAGGCTCACCATTTCTTCCCGGCAACGATGATTACGCTTGCATGGCTGGGCAATGAAAATGTTCTTCTTTTAATACTTATGTATATTTAATGCATCGGATTGCATATAGTTTTAATTATAATGTAATGCAAAAAATATATTTGTAAACCTCATGAGTTGTTTTACAAATTATTGCGATAAAACGTCTTTAAAAGCTATGAATTTACCGTTTATCGCATTCACAAATTTCTAATGAATCACAATTGAACCAAAATGTATGATTAACACAATATCGACATATGCCAAACACAATAAGAATTTTACATTGTATTAAAACTCGAAATAGGACTTAAAAAAAGGTATCTTTAGCCTTCTTAGGACAGATTTTGTGAAACATTTCAGAGCATAACTGATTAAAGAACTTACTTGAGTGGTTTCAAGTTATTAAGTTCACCATTTGTCTACAGGGACAACATTTTTCAAACTATAGACAAGACCCCAACACACACAAGTGTCACTTAAAATAAAGCTTCCGATATAAATCCGCTTTGAGTAGCATATTATGCTTATTAAGAGCCTTTTTTTAAAAACTTGAATGGATTGAAAATAATTTGGAGTACCAATATTCATCTAACTTCAAAATTTTTTTTTCCTGACGCTTTTTATGATCTTATTAAGTAAAAATCGTATTTTTATTTTAAGAGATTAAAAAAACCACCAATCAGAAAAGTTTTTTTAAAAAAATCTATTTTTATTTCATAATTCAATTCGTCCTAATTATTTTCACTTACAAGAGTGTGAATAATGTTAATTTGCCTAACGATAACGCTTCATTCAAGTAACATTTTAAAGAAAAAGTAAGGCGTTAAGAATATTTTACCTTCATACATAAAAAAGATAAAAATATTCGTTGTTTAATAGTTGAATGCAAATTTTGTTCCTAGTTTTTGTTTAATATTTTTCTTAACTAAAACCTTTAATAATGCTAATGAATTTATTCTTCGTGTATTATTTTCAGAAGGTAATTTATTTTTTCTCTATGACGAAGAAGAGCTATTATAACGCTAAAAACAAAAAATTAAGCTACGCCATAGTAAGTTTTAAAATGCATGTGGAATTAAAACATATATTTAGCTTATTTTCTCCTTTTACAACATTTATTTTTGTAGTGTAAACCACGTAAAAAGAAATAAAAAGAGATTCAACTTTCTTTGTGTTTATTGTACTCCAGTTTTTGTTAGTTAATTAAAACGTTATTCTTGCATTTATGCTAGAATAACAAAAGAAATAAAGTTAAGCAAATCTTATATGTTATCAGTTGCACATTAAAATATTAGTTTTTACAAATTAATTTTTTAAATGTTTAAACAAGATCATGCTGGGCATACATATCTTAAAAACATCAAAAGCCGCCCTCTGTCGAACAAACTTAAAACCATTGACCATAAAATAATATGATATCACTTGTGAAATACGCCCAATCTCTGCATATTTTAATGAATATAAATTATATAATTCATAAAGAATGTAGCGTTGCTGTTGCTACAATTTATTTCCAATATTCCGTAACAAGTAACTGCCATATTTAAAAAAAAAAAAAAACACTCAAAAAAGCTGGTGTTAAATCGAAGAAAAAATGCAAATACTTTGTTAGGAACAAACATAAATTAAAAATAGCAAGTCATGTGGTACTAATGATGCATGGTTCATCTGCAGCGAGAATACGAACCTGGACCTGGACTAAGCAGAAAGATTGGGAAATCCCTGCTTTCGGGACCACAAAACGAAGTGCATAGAGGTCTTCGGCGTTGATCTGTGTATCGAACTCGCAACTTTCCGTATAGAGGAGAACGGCGGGGGGGTCGGGAGAAGCACAGATTTTATATTGGTTTAAGTTGTTTAACCAAGATTGAACTGAGCCTTTAAACAACATATATTTGGCTATGAATATCAGGAGTTCTGCATTTGTAATTTGCGTTGTTTATGCTTAACGGTAGCCTGAATTAAGAGAAAAAGTATATGTCAACTTATCAGGTCGCTGAGGAAGTTGGCTGTACCTATGGGGCAAGTTCGTAGATGCTTTATAAATAGTTACATGGGAAGTCGCATTTAAGAGAAATCAACTATATTTTTACTAGCAAGTTTAAACAAAGGAATTACGCATTTCTGCTCACTGTACGCTTTAAATTACAGAGTTGTAAAACTAAAGAATGAAGCATTAAATTTGAGAAACTCCTGTCCTAACCATCATCACAATTATCACAAATTTAAAGTCGAGCGTCCCCGTTTGCAGACCTCATATCTCCTAAAGTACAAAACTCTCTTTTCTCAATTTTTGCTGTATCTTCATGTTTGTTGGTTTGCACGCTTGCAGCAAAGCAGTTTTTACTAGTTCACTAGAGTTTTTTTTCCCACACACTTTTGAAGATTCGATTTGTGTGTCTGCTTTCGGGAAGATAATGAGATTTCCATCATAGCCGTGCGGCGCTACATCCACTGATTCGGTTTTATCGGGAGAGTCTTTATATGTTTACTATCTGTAATTGCTTTTGTAGTTCTGCTTCAAAAGTGTGTATCTCCCCTGTCTTTGGAATATGAAGACAATTTTTGTTTTGTTTTTAAGTACAGTATAAGAGCTTCTTACCATGTCATTTTGAGATTTTTATCACTTGTCCCACATGACTTTTTTTGGGGGGTGAAAAGTTAACCTATTCTCAATAGCAAGGAGCACCTTTTGTATTACTCCAAAAGCGTGTATCTCCTCTGTCTTTTTGAATAACAAGACCGTTTTTATTTTGTTTTAAAGTACAGTATAAGAGCTTTGTATCACCTGTTCCACATGACTTTATTGATGGGTGAAAAAGCAAGCACATTTTTCAATTTTTTGAAAGTTGAAGGGATGTTTTCAGGATGAAGGACCACCAGTAATAGCTAAATTTTTTTCTGCATATAGTATTGATGTGTAAGTGTAATAGGAAAAAAAGTAGTTTATTACTGAAAGTCCTTTATTGGTTTTTTAATGCCTAAAATGACAAAAAAACATTAATTTTCGAACGACTACGTGATGTCCAAAAAACTGTATTTAGGCTTAACATAAATCTACTTTATTATACGCACTTAAAAGTCCATTCTTAAGCTTTCCAATAAGACCTGCTATTTCAAATAAAAATTTTATAGCATTTAGAAAAGAGCCTAAAATGACGATTTTGACTCATCCGCGGAGCAAACAAATGGCTGTATCTCATGAACAAATTTTCTTTTTTAAAGAAAAAAAATTGTTTTGGGATACAAAAGATATCACCAACAAAATTTCGTGACAATCAAAAATGGTGCTGCACAACCCATTCATCGATTTAACATGGAATGGCCCTATAGTAAAATTGAAATGCGTTACACAAGGAAATCCCTTACAGTGCCACTGAGCGGATAAATTTGGAATTAACGCCCTCATCTCAAAAATGGTACGAAATACGGGAAAAAAAGTCAATTACAAAGTTGTTCAGTACCATCGATTTAGTAAGAAAAAATACCTTGCGCACATCAATGTGCAATATAATGCTACGAATGGAAAACATAAAAGGCACATTTTTGTCAAGTTTTCCAAAATTGCACTTGCCTGACATTAGGTTCATTTATCTTTTATGCTCAAAGTGCTTTCCGTCAACATAATACATATCTGGACTCTGGTCTGCAATTCCCGCTGCGCACTGTACAACATAGCCGGTGGCAAGCTGGTACAAGTATAAGTAATACGCTTTTACCTCTTGCATTTTATGTTTTCTATTTTTGACATTAATGTACGCAAGATGTCTTCTCTTACTAAATCGATGATACTAAACAATTTTGACTTTTCTCCCGTATCTAAGACCGTTTTGGGGAAAGAAGGCTAATTCAGAATTTAGCAGCCAGCTGGAACTGTAAACAGTTTTCTTAGACATGACAACTTTACTCCACCTAGACCCCACATTTATGACTACAGCTCTTACTGTTCAGAAATAATTGGGGTGACAACGAACTTCAGTGGGCACACTATAAAACTTCGTTTTCGTTCCAAGACCTGTCATCATCTGCTGAAAAAATTTCAAATTGGATAAAAAACAAGAGAAAGGAAAAATTCTAGGATTGGACCGTAAAAAGATTGCCCCAACTGGATAAGAAATCAGTTTCTGAGTCAGAAATATTCCGTAACAAAATTCGAATGTAATGATTTCTTCACTACAGCGATTTTGCGAATAATGTGAAAAATTTTAAAACGTGTTCCCCGTGAAATCGGAATAAAGGAAATAATTACAGTAAAAATACCCTCCAAAAATTCTGCTCAAAAAACACACGTAAGGAAATAAAAACTGTATGCACGTTTCTAGTGTATAGCACAGAGTTCCCACATCATCTCTAACAAAGCATGTGCCAATTGTTCATAGGCCAGAATGCATGTAAAATTTTCTTTTATTAACATTCATTTTTTGCTTTCCTGTCACTGTGTTGCTCGGTATATTTTTTACCTCTATTAAATTGAAGACTTTCTACTTTTTGAAACGTACATACAGCTTTTATTAGATTACGTGTCTCATACTAATTTACTTTTACTATAATAATTTACAGTATGGAAAAAATAAATGTTCATCTAAAATATGAAAATTAGGTTGCTTCAAATTTTTTGTTTTAGTTTTGGAGATATTACAGAAAATGCTGTAAGTTTATGCAAAAATTTACTGAAATAGTTTTTACTCAGTGAAAGTTTTGCTTTTTAAAAAGTTTTATTTGAAAAATAAGCTTGCAAAAAATTACTTTTATTTATTTATTGTTTCAAGAGCTTCCCCCCCCCCCCCATTACGCATTTATTTACTTATTTATTTTGACGAACTATAAAACAAGTCATTTCAATTTTAAATGAACCTACCTGATATACAGGGCAATTAATTTTTGTCAAATCAAAAATTCAACAAGAAGTAATAACAACAAGAAGTAATTCAACAAGAAGTAACTAAAATAAAATGTCATAAAAGAAGCAATTAAAATTCAAGAGACATAGGTTCCAAAATAAATTATTTTTTCCGCAAGAAATCTTTTTAAATAACTCAAAGAATTACAATAGTTTCATCATTATCGTATTTTATATTCTCAAGAGGAATTACATATCCTTAAGTTTTTTCTAAGCATTCACAGTGGAATTATTTAAAAAAATAATTTGCATTCTGTAACATGCGCTAGATAAATAGAGTCTTTAATCAATGTACTATTTTCTTAATCAATTTTGTGGGAACTAAACATATTAATATGTTTTCAGGAAAATGATATCGAAATGAAAGATTAACGATGACGTATATTGAACTACTAAGTTTAGTGTTATCGATTTCAGTAAAATTACTTGAATACTAATTAATTTTTCATCTGATTGCTATAGATCAGCGGTTCTCAACTTTTTTTACTTCGCCCCCCACCAACAAAGACTAACTTACGGCGTCCCCCGCCCTCACATTTTTCAGCATACATTCAGTTTTTTAATCTTTAACAATGAACATTTAGTCGGATTTTGTACAAAATAATGTAATCAGTAAAGTTTGAATGAACATTTTAAGCGAAAATGGATATATTTTTGTGTAAAAATGAGAATAAATTAGATGATTTTTTTTTTTAAAAACATGCATAACTACTTGCTCTTTGGTTTTTCTCGCGCCCCCCACCCCCCCTTGGGGGTCGCTCCCCACAGGTTGAGAAACGCTGCTTTAGATTATTAAATTAATTTTTATAGCTAACGTTAAGATAAGTATTCTATTCAAGTAATACACATTTATGATTTTATACAAGCAAATAATCTTAAGTATGAGTTTAGTTTTTTAAAAAGGTTTTATTGTTTTTTTAAAATTTACCCATTTATAAAAGATTGGGGGGGGGGTTAAGATAGAAGAACACTATGTGCAGTCTTTAATGTAGTTTATCTATTTATACAAATTCAGTAAATCTTTTATCTGTCCTTACATGAAATTTAAAAATTCTGCGATTTTTATCCAGTATCAAAAGCAACAAGCTCTGATTTTCAAGCTCAAAGAGACACTTATAGGGCTGTCAACTAAGTTCCGCCGTTTATTATTATTATTTGTCTAATTTTAACACTTCGCATATCCTTAAATCACCAAAGAAGATGTTTTGTTCTACCGGAATATATGCTTTTCTTTTTGTTCGAGTTAATTTATGCTATTTTTCAGATAATTAATATAGAATATCAAAGTGAATATTCAGATAATTAAAATAGAATATCAAGAATACAATATCAAAGTGTACATTTTCCCCTACCTCCAGGTTTTTAGGCCGGTAAAAGCTGCTCGTGACGTCTGTGCTGTCCATGGAAAGGGTGCTATTTAAATAAAAAGCCGTTGTCTGTAACACTTCAGGGATCGATCCATTGCTCCCGGTGCAAATAGCGGCATGTTGAAATTTTGATAAAAACGATATTTTTATCTCTAATTAAAAGCAAAAACTTTTTGTACAGTTCGAAAGATGTCTGAAAAATTAACCTTTTTCAAACTTGCCGATACTTTCAACTCTAAATATCTAGCGAGATATCACGCCATGAAAAAGTAAACAAAGAAGCGATCGATGAGAGAAAAAGCACAACAGATTGTTTGGTGGCGTCATCTATGAATTATATTGTTAACTAAATCATTAAAAATGTCCGTCGCGAAGCGGCACACGTGCTCTAGGTTGCACTAGGTTGCACGGCCAAAACTGGTTGCCGAAGGTGGCTAGTAGCTGAATGAATCGCTTGTGATTGGTAAAGGCCAAGTTCAAAAATAAAAGTTCTGACCCCAGAGACGCGCCTCGTTCTGGCAATCTCTATTTTCTTTTAGTGGAAACCTGAAGATTTCTACCAACGAAACAATCACACGATTATTATTTTTTTTTCATTTTACAATATCCTACTAAGTTTTAAAAAATCCGTAAAAATTGTGGATTGAATATTATTTTGTGAAAAATCAAACCTCTTTTTTAAAGATTTTTCAATGAAAGATCCATTTTTGACTCATATATTGAATAACTCGCGATGTTTTTCAGTCGGTTTCATGTAAACCATGGGACTAGATTAGCAGACATCAACATACATATTTTTTTTCGGCAAGTAAAACCTTAATACCTAATGCATACTAAAGTGGTGCACAGGAGCGGGATTGCTAGAGTTTCATAAAGAGATATCTAGGCCATCCTCTCTAAATACTATTTTCAAGTTTTCAAGTTGAAAAATAGCTTTAATCAATGATAAGAGCATTTTAATTGACGAAAAAGAAAGAGTATTGCAGAAAAAACTATAGTTGGTTAAACAGAATTCTATATCTTAGTCGGTCATGAGGTTACCAACAATTATGGTTACAAAAACAAGCCTCTATACAGGGTGTCCCTCAAAAGACTGTAAAATGCTTGAATACTTTATCCATTAGATGTAAAAAATGTTCAAGATAAGGTAAGACAAAAAACTACGTTAAAAAAAAAAAAAAAAAAAAAAAAACCTCTTCGCGAGTTTTCAAAAAGGGACACTTTTTAATTTATTTACGTCACCCGTACGTAACGTCCCAATCAGTAATTTTCGGTACACCAATGACATGACGTACAAAATTTGAGAATTATATCTTAAAAGGTGTCAGAGACATCCAGAGAAACATCTGCTGACTTACGCCCCTTTTCAACGGCTCTCGATGGGAAAAAAAACTACCTCCGATTTGTTCCATAGATCGTAGAGAAATTACGAAAGAAAGCTATTTTCGTTTGTTTTTGAGTTGTATAGCAGGACACGTTTACATTGAAATTTTGTGCATAGACCCTACCATTTTTGTTTAAAGATACCTCTGAGACATTCCGTGATGAAGGACTGAAAGTTTGTAGATTACTTCATTAACGCATGGGGTAGATTTTTAATATTCGGGAATTTGTTTGTACGGGGGATGTATACAAATTTAAAATGGGTCACTTTTTGAAAATTAACGAGAGGAATTTCTTCTTAACATAGTCTCTTTTCGTTCTTTATTTTGAACATATTTTCAATTTACATTCTCTACTTATATCTAATAAATAAGGAATTAAAGCATATTGCTATCTTTTTGAGACACCCTGTATAGTATAATTATCTTTCGTTTTAAAAATATCAAGTACATTGAAGCTGACATTTTCTCTGAATTGACGAAATATACAGGGTGTACCAAAAACATGGTAACACGCTTTAATTTTTTATCTATTAGAGATAACTGGTCAATGTAAATTGAAAAAAAAAATGTTCAAAATAAGGCAGAAAAATAGACTACGTTGAAAATAATTACTCTCGTTAATTTAAAAAAAAAATACACTTTTTAAATTTGTATACGACTCCGTAGAAAATAATTTCCAATTAGTAAAATATGCTTCATTCACTAATAACATGATGTAAAAAATTTCAGCTCTTCATTATAAAACGTCTCATATACGAGATATCTTTAAACAAAGATTCCATGATTTTTGATGCAAAGGCTTAGTGGATAAAAATTTCTTTCTATCGTAATTTCTGTACGACCCGTAAAATGTGATCATTCGACGTAATTTTTTCCATTCGAGAACCACTGAAAAGTGGTTTAAGTTAACCTATATTGATCTTCCTATCTCTAAAATGTTTTAGCATATGATTCTTAAATTTTGTACATCACCTCACTAGTCTATGGAGCACAATTTAGTAATTGGGAATTTTTTTATATATGGAGGTCGTATAAAAATTTACAAATGTAACTTTAAATTTTTATACGACCCAGGTTTGAAAATTAACAAGGTTTTCTTTTTTTATCGTGGCGTTATTTTTTAAAAAAATTCAATTTTACAACAATTAGAGATAATTGATGAAGAATGAAAGCATACTACCATCTTTTTGGGGGCACCCTGAATATTGCCTAGCGCTTTAATTTTATAATGTAATAAAAACGGTAAATTATTTTAAAAATATTTATACTAAACATATCTCCTTATACTCATATAAATATATTAAGGTGCAAAAGAAAAAAAAATCTTTTTGTTTACCTCCTAATTTTTTCTTCTTTTATCGTATATCCATGTTTTGTTTATCTTGCGTGTGTTAGAAGTTCGAAAGACACCGACTTTAATCAGAATATTGAATTAATATTTTTTTCTTTAAGCATTATTTTATCAAAGCCGCTTTAGATATAATCTCATTTCTTAATGAATACGAAAACACGAACATTTTGTGTTAAAAAAAAGTTTCTTTGGAATAAAGTTAGAAGAACAAAAATAAATGGATTACAGCGTTTAAACAGGACGAAGAAATGAATATCGCTAATAACATGTAGCACTTTAAAAAAAGATTTCTAATGTCTAAAAAATTATTTTAAACTTTCGTGTTAGAAAGAACTTTCATACATGAAAATTTTTCGCATATTCAAATATAATTTATTATTTTATTACTCTTTTCTTTTGGCGGCGTTTTGAAATACGATTTTATACGATATTTTATAGTCTTTTACTAAACGCCATCTGTATTTTAAAAGAAAATATGTATTTGTACATTGCAAATATTTATCACTGTACAAAGGGGCAGTGCACTGTAAAATATACAGGGTGGTCATAAAAAAGGAAAACTTTGCTGATATATCGGTCACTAGTGGACGTTCTGTTGAACCGATCGAGATTTCTGATGAGCAAGTGATTTTGTGATCAGCAACAAAGTGGTGCTCACGGTTACGATTATAGGTACAGAAACTAGAAATTTTCGAATTGTGAATGCATAACGAGCCTGTTTTTTGCAATAAAACCATTGTTCCAACGCTCGTTAAGGGTTTTGCTCGAGCTGGGCATTTAGCGGTGGAAAAAGTGGGCGTTGCCAATCCAAAATTTTGCGTTTCTGCACCGTATCCGTGAGTACCCCACTGTTGCCGTTCACATAATTCCTAGCTTATATGTTTAAATAATTATATCTGAAATCTCATCTCTATTGGTTGAACGGTATGGCCGCTAGAGGTCCATTTACCGGTAATTTTTTTTAAGGACCTCCTTGTGCACGTATAACAGGGCATTTGTTTCAAGTTTACTACCAAAATAAAAGGGATTTTAAATCATAACAATGTAAACTCTTTTCAGCATAGAAATTATTTTCACATACACACTAGTTAATGCTCACTTCTTGAAAGTGTTGATATGAATGAAATTTTTATGCTTGAATTTCACAAAAGCAATAAAATATACATAAAAGATGTATTCAAATATAAATAATTTAAACCGTATTTCTTTGAATGAGGAGTAATGCGAGAATAAAACCATTGTTCCTGAAATTAAGTTTAAAAAATTTACTAGCCTCAACATATTTTTAAGCAATCATTAAAAGGTGTATTTGTAGACTGTTTTTGAGTGATACTTTCCAAGGTGACTATAGGGGAGACTAGGGATACTTGATCTCAAGGGATACACGATCCCGTAGCAAAAGAATATACGAAAATCTATTAGTAGAGATTTGAAATCTGACAACAATGTTAGTTTGCCAGTGTTTGAGTTCAAGTTATACTTGAACTCAAACACTGGCAAACACTTAATATTTTTCAGCTGTTTTGTTTTAGCTCAAGAAATGATTGAATGTGACAAAGAAAACTTGTTTGAAGGCAAATAATGTAATATTTGAATTGTCTGTCATATAAAAACAATAAAATTTAATGTAATGTAAATTTAAAGTATAGAATGTCTTTAACCCTCCAAGCGGCTGAGACGTAAAATCCCGTCCACTTCATTCCAGTTTTCACTGCAAAGCATCTATAATTTAAATTATTTATAACATCAAGGTATCACAAAATATATTTCAATATTCAAGCTTATAGGTATTTTAGGAGTTAACTTTTTAATAATTAAAAATCTTCCTATCAAAATTTTATTTTTTAAATAATTTTAAAGCTGCTTGAAAATTTTACCGTGAAAACAACTTTACATTATTTGCCCATTTTCAAGACGCTTAGAGGGTTAATATTTAAGTAATTTCTTTAGTAAATAATCTTTGATTGTTTACTGTACAAAATGAATTTTTTTTTATACGTCTTATCTGAGGGATGCCTGATCCCTTCTTTTCTGGGATACTTGATCCCAGGAATCGAATATCTCTATAACAATATTAGCATGACGATTACACGATTATTTTAGTTTATTCAGTTTTCCGAACATATTAACCCAAACTTCAGAATACTAATTGAGAGGAACTTTGAGAACCGCAGCAACAGTCATGCTTGCATTTGACTTTTCAGGATTTGAAAACATTTGCTAGGCTTTCTTTTCTTTTTCTAAAGTATACTGGTGCTAAAAAAAATCTCAAAATTTCTTTCCCTCCCCACAGATTCAATTGTAACAACTCTTAATGAATTTCGTTATTGCATATCAAGAAGTAAATAATTAAAATTTTTGTAATTACTATTGATGTAATTTTAGATTCATTTAATTAATAAATATTAATAAAACTGTGTACTTTTTTTTACTAATAAAAATTGAAAAAATTTAGTTTGTTCATAAAATATACTGAAGACAACTGTATCAGAGGTAACAAACTGATCAAAAACATCATAACACATTTATAAAACTTGCATCACAAATTGCAGAGTTGAATTTAAAACAAAAATGTTTTTATATTTTTTGAAACATTGTTTAGTAAACTGAAATATGCAGATAAATTGCTTGTCTATGAATGGGCTTTGTAATTTCCGAGTGGAATGAAGTATATCCTGCAAAGGGATCGTGTATCCCTTGGTAAGGGGATAGATGATCCCTTTGTAAAAGTATTGAAAAATGTTATTTTACTAAAATTATCTGTTTATTTTCGAATAAAACTACATAATCCATAAGAAGGAAAAAAGTACCATTTCCACAAAAGTACTTTTCATGTCGAAAAATTCTGAAAAATGACAATTTCCAGCAGAGAAAAAAGCAAAAAACAAAAGTGGGGATCAGATATCCCCAGACTCTCCCTACTATTGTAAATCACACAATTGTAGATATTAAACTTTAATTTAATTTTGTTTCAATTAGAGCAATTACCTTCGTCGGAATTCTGTTTTTTTAAAATTGAGCATAGCATTCCCCCAGAATGGTTCTATGTAAAAAAAAGTTCGGTGAACAGAGTGAATCAACTGAACTCATCAGTGTTTCTTTTACAGCAATCAAAAAACGTGACATTTAAAGCTTGGGATTCATAAACTCTGCTACAAAATTTACATCATAATCGCAATTTGTGTGATTCGAAATAGTTCCTCGGAATTTCACGGTGAAAATTTTCACAAGATTAAAATAAATAAACTATCTTCTTATGTTAAACTAGGGAGAATTTAAATAAGCAAATGATTATCTAAATATTTCCCTATCATATAAATTAACAGTGTTTGTTAAACTCATCCTTTTTCAACGGGCTCCTCACGACTAACTAAACGATTAATTACCCTACGATTTCGTTGGGATATTTCAACTGAAATATCCCATGGTAATTTCAGCAGGAGCGACTACCTTAATTAATTTATTCATTTTTAAAGAACTTGGGTATTTATTTTCTGCGAATGATTGAGAATCCACTTCTGTCTGTTTGACAGAACAAAAGTAATTTAATTTCTTGTTATATATCGAATAAAATCATAAATTACCTGTGATATTTTGTAAATTTTTTACACAGATTTTAAAAGAAAAGAATTTTTAACATAAAAAAAATCAAATATCTTAGCAGAAAATGCCGTTTTTAATTCCAAAGTGCATGACGTTTCATGAATAGAGTGTTTTTCCCTTCTGTTAAAAAAAAAATAAATAAATAAAATAAAAAAATGTGTGTTTAAAAAACCCTTCTGATTCAATTTTTTTTCCCAATTTCCAATTCGTTTTTAAACAACATTGAGAGGAACTGAAGCACAAATAAATTACAAAAGAAATAAGTTTGTTTTATTGCAATATCAACTATTTTGCCAACGGCGTTTTACGTAATTCAATGCAGAAAAAAATACTGGCTAAAAAGTTTTGTTAGGAACAGTGTACTTTATTTCTTTTTCTGATTTTTAGAAAGAATTTTCCTTGATTTGCTGTTGGCAAGAGCCCCCCCCCCCCGCGAAAGTAATGAAGACTCCCTTGCATACCAATGAAGAGATATGATGAAAAAATTAAATATTCCAAACATTTTGTGAATGTAAGATAAATTACGACTATATTTTTATATGTTTAAAGTAATGGGTTGAAATGGTGCACACACCCCTGTCACATATATATGATATATATATATAATATGTTTGTTTGTTTTAACCATATGATTCTACACTGTTATACATATCAGTTTGAAGTTTGGTACAGTTATGTGAAAAATGTAGAGAAAATAATAGCCACTTAAAAAATTAATCCATTATTTCTGCATTTTCATAGTTTTTAATTTTTGAATTCTTTTTTGACACTGTCAGAGAGATTCAACATTCGGTCTGAAACATAAATTGTGTTGTTTTTTTTTTTCCTGGTCTAATCATGTTTTTTTTTTTTTTTTTTTTTTTTTTTACTAATGTGTGAAGGCAATTATACTTCGTCATTAATACCTTTAAAAACATTGAAAAATGTACTTTCAGTTCGAGTTACGTACTTTTCTCATTTACTTTCACTGTACTGAATATGGGCTTCTTTCACTGGTGTTGTTGCCTATCAGAATAACCGGATACTATGCAAACCCAGGGATCTCAGCTTGCATTATATCAGGTTGTAACGAAAGTTTTCCGCCAAATCTGCCTGAAAAACTCACTTCTAACTCCTTAGATAACTGTTTATGAACTTTCGGTATCAAAACTGCACAGTGTCACATGATACAACAATAGTACTTAAAGCTGTACTCATAATTAGTTGATATTCTGTAGCTGACTTTTTGCAACACAACTGGAAGTAAATTATAGTTCTAATCCTCTAGAGTGATGTGTCATTTGAGACATCTTGTACTTAATGATAACTATATTTTTTACAGATTTCACACCATAGTGTTATAAAGTAAGTCTCTTTCTTCCAAATGCCAAAAATCGTTTGACAAAATATGAGCAAATACGCCAACGCGAACTGTGTGCTGACGATGTTTGAGGTGGCGGGAAACTTTCGTTACAACCTAATACATCATTCTTCGTTTTTTGAAAAAGTAATACATCAGAGTCAGAGTAATCCACATTTACGGACATTCCAATAAGAATGGGTATGCAGTAATTGAATAAAACTATGTCCTGCAGTGGTCTGGCCACTAAACACCGTTCCCATAAGAACAAGGCAAGTGAAGCAGCATCCGGCTTGGCCAGTGCTTAGGAGGGTCAACTTCCTCTTGGCGCGACTGCTGTGGGACCGTGTAGGCTAATGGGAGATGGTGCACGTAAAATCCAATGTCCTCCAAGTTGTTAAATGATACCTCTGGGGGTACCGATTTCAGGGAGTCGGTCCCTTCTCTAGAACTAGTTCAAAACTATGGGACCACCGGGCTGAAATCGGACTTCCTCTCACTGGGGTCCACCAAAAATGGAAGGCGCCCCTCTCTACTCATCGTCTCCCTGTCTGGGGGGGGGACCTGGCACCGCTTGCGGTCGTCAGAGGGCATAACAACAACAGAATATGTAAATATATATATATGTTACAGTGAAAACCCGAAATCAGTCAAAACCCGAATTAACTAGGGAAAACGCGTTCTAACTGAGAGCGTTAGGCAAAACCCGAATTAACTAGGCAAAACGCGTTCTGACTGACAGCACTCGAGAAAACCCGAATTAACTAGGGAAAACCTGCTTTATTCGAGTAGCTGAAGCACATTTTCGAGGGACCCCCTACAGCGGAGGCCGGACCCACTGATGTTTTTTGTGGTCTCGCAAAGGACCAGCGTTAGCATATTTCTCAGGGGCCCCCTAAAGCGATGGCCGGACCCACTGAAGTTTTTTTTTGTCTCGCTAAGGCCAGCGTTACCATACTTTCCAGGGGGCCCCTTAAAGCGATAGCCGGTTTTAGGGGTCTCGCAAAGGGCCAGCGTTACCATATTTTCGAGGGGTGAGCAGAGCAAGATCCAATTTTTAATGCATAAAGCATTAACATACCGGAATTCACTTGGGAAAACGTATTTTCCCGAACGCTGTCAGTCAGAATGCGTTTTGCCTAAAGTTCTCAGTTAGAACGCGTTTTCCCTAGTTAATTCGGGTTTTGACTGATTTCGGGTTTTCATTGTAACAGATACATTTAAGACGGGCTCGAGTTGTATAATTGATATCATATTTCAAGTTCAAGCAGGAGTTCTATTTAATCAACTCACTCATGATCAAAAATAAGATAGAGACTAAAAGTTCTGATATTCGAAAGTTGTGCGGAAAATAGAAAATTGTATATTCCTAAGCATTGCTGTTTTGTTAAGCATGAACATAAAAAAATGAAAGTACTTTATTAAAATGTTTATTGCACTCATGTACAGTGATATCCACATAATGCAAGTTGCAAATTAAATTTAGTTGCGAGTTAAATTTAAAGAATACGACTCGGGCTCTTACTAGGATAAAATCTCATTAATTTTGAAATAGGCCTTTCAGAAACGAATGTGTTTGAATAAACCACACCGGCCCTTCATTATTTTACACTTTTGATTTATTTCAGCTCTGGCATAGATGCCTGCTGGTATAGAAACCCCACTACTATTTTTCATGAAAATAACTTGTTCATAGAGGAAGTAATCCATGTAATGAACGTAGAAAAGAAAACCACTGGTTTTTCTGACTGAGCAAAAGATCCCGGGTCATTCTTTCTCTCTGGAAGAACGAGTGCAGATTATAATTAATCAAATTTATGAAGGGAATGCGAAGCGATATTTCCTTTTTTAAGGGTGGATCAGAATGTATGTTTTTTGTTTTAATGGGCTGGTATTTGCTGCCACAAGCCTTTTCCATTACTAAGGCCCGAACTACTGTCTATTTCATTGTGGGGGCACCCAATGGGTGGCCAGGGTTACCCTCCCCCCTTTATGAATGCTTTTCTAATTTTGAAATAATTCCAGATGAGAGACCCAGCACCTGAAATCGGCACGCCAAGAGGTATCATTTGAACATGGAGGACATTGGGGCCACGAACAGATTTTGCGTACACCAGCTCCCATTACCATACGAGGTCCTGCAGCAGACCAGCCGAGAAAGGTTTTCACCCTTCACCATTTCCGCGGAGCTTAGCCATCAGGCCACTGTGGGACAGAATGTATGTATTTGACACCCTTTCACTCCCAGCTGCACCATTAAAATTCATGATAATGGCGTTTGTTGGTGTGTGTGTAGCTGATAGTTTGTTCATAGGGTTGCAAAAAAGAATTTTTATAGAAGAACGTCTATGAACGCAAACTATTTGGAATGAGCTAATGTTTGAATGATGCATTCGAAGGAACTGAAATTGGGTCGGAATATTGCAGGTTGTCATCACACAACCTGTATAGGTTTTGCTGTGTATAAGATTTTTTGAACAGGGCTGCAAAAGGAAAAAAAAAATCGCTAATCGAACAAAAAATGTAAGTCCCATTCGCCGAATACAAGTGATAAATCGCTAAACGATGTCAAAATAAGCACATTTTATTTCTGAAGTTCATATTTAAAGAAATATGAACTATAAACCATTTAAAAATACGTAAAAACACAAAAGCACTAAAAATAATAGAGCGCCTTAAATGCACTGCATTGATCGGATGATCCCAAAATTTTTATCTAGGGATCCTATTTATTCTAGTCATTACTCACATTTTTGAACGGTAATAAAAAAGCATCACATGGCCGTGATCGCACAGAAGATCAAAATGGCACCCTTAAAACTGCACCTAAGCAATAGAATGATTAAAAAAAGACAGCACTACTTAGTTTTAGACTTGCGTTTAGTTTAAGAGAGTTTATCGAATTAAAAGAAAAAAAAGGAAAATCTGACACACTTTCGTATTTTAAATACGCATTAAAGTGCTATATGTTAGAGGCGCATCTTAAGCGTGTCCGTCCTATTTGTCTTTTTTTCTTCATTCCATGAGAAAGTGCATCATTATTCATGCGTCAGCCCGATTTGTATTGTTTCATTAAGTTGGAAAGTGCACTATAATCCTGGTGTTGGCTCTGTTCGTCTCCTCTTTTCTATAAAGCCCTTCTTTGAAATTGAAATTTATTCGTAAAAATTGCCTACTAAAACTGCTTTACCATCTTCGCCTTGCATAGTCTAACTACACTTAATTAATATTCAAACTGAATGACAGTAGGGTATGGCTATTTCTCGCCAAATATATATATGCACTGGATCAACAGTTTCGGGGACTTAATTTGTAGTGCCAAATTTAGCGATCTATCCACGAAAGTGGACAATTTTTGTGACTTTTGACGTGTTACTACGCCGCTTCTATCTGACAACCTTTTAGGCAATGGTTTAAAAACACTTACTTCACCTTTATACTCTTTGTAAAGCGATTCGACGTAACGCTGTAGACAAAAAACCGTGTCTGAAATTAGTGGCTAAAAAAATAATTCTTGTGCTAAAAATAATTTAAATCAGTGATTGTTTAAAAAAATCAGTGGATTTAAAACAAGATTAAAATAACTGATTTAAATCAATGGATTTAAACCATTGACACCCCTGGTCGGGGATAATTTTCAGAACTTATAGATCACAAGTAGTCACAACCGAGACAGCCGTTATGAGTTACGAAAACACGCAATTACATTCATTTTGAAATTCTGGCTATGCGACATAAAATTTACAACACATTCATACAATCACTTGAAGCATATCAAAAAAGAACTCGTGCGTACTTCGTAGCTGAGAGATTACCATGCCAACCGATTATTCTTTGGATCAAGGGCTCCACTACAGGAATTGTTGCAGTTGATTTTTAACAAAGAATGATTGTGACGTTAACATTAAAAGATGAAACTAAACAAATCAGTCAAATGCATTGCTTAGAATTTTGAAAGAACATAAAATATTTTAATGAGGAATAACAAATAAGAATCAGACAGATAAAGATGTTCTGAAGTAATTTAGTAAAAGTAGTTAACAAGATTTGAGTCGAATTACGCATGCACACATCTAGTCAGCTTGTTTAGTAAATATAGTATAAGCTAGTAATTTTCATTTTAATGTTGCTTACATTATATTAGGTCGTAACGAAAGTTTCCCGCCACCGCAGATATGATCTCAGCAAACAGTTCGCGTTTTCGAGTTTCCTCATATTTTGTCAAACGATTTTTGGCCTTTGAAAGTTATGTTTTTGGTCTCGCACCCCCTCCATGTTTCTGGGGCGAAGGCTTTGAAAAACTACCAAAACGGGTGGTGATTACTACCCGCATCAAAGGTACTCCTTTCAGGTTCTTTTCCTAACTTTGTTAGGAACTTTTTGCTGGCGGAAAACTTTCGTTACAACCTGATACAAGTATTAAGAAGTATATGGTCGACTTATTATAATTGTTTATTTTACTTAAAAATTTTTCTCTGTAACTTTGCTTTTACTGTACAAACAACGAACATCAAATGTGCATGTTCTCCCCTGAAATTACCTCTAAACATCTTCAACAGGTATTTGTTCTATAAACATTTATAAAAATGATCTAAAAAATACACATTAGTAGAATATTAATTTTAAGGAATCATATAAAGCCTCTCTAGAGATGATTGATAACACAATTTCATAAAAATTGAATAATGAACTACATCCGCCACAATGTGCTTTCTCTCAAAGCTCAGGTAATTCAAAATGTTTTTTTTTTTTCCCAGTCTCGTCTTTCAATTGTCATCGATAAGACGGAGCTTGATGGATGCTGGGATTATACAAGCAATCTTCAGACCGTCATAAGTTACGAAATTCCAAATGATGTTTGTTTGCGCCATCTCCTTACATTTCATATTTAGGAGGAAGGATTTTTTTTTAGTCCTGGGAGGGGGGGAAGGAGAACAATAAAGATAAATCATGCCAAAAGCATCGATTATAAAACATTTTCTAACACAAATATAGTTTTGAACCGAATTTGGCTATGTGTGTATTGTCAAATTTGGCGAGATTTTAGAAATAATCCTGAAAACGTTGCATACCACCATTAATGTAATTTTGCAAACCCCTGTTACAGAACTTTAAATGACATTTATACTTTTTAAATGAATAATAAACTATTATAATTGATTATATACTTGTTCTTTTTTATAGCAGTTTTACAACTTTCTTTCACTGTAGTTTTATTTACAGCCCCCCCCAGAAATTCCCCACTACATTAATGTCTATGAACAGTCATTGTTTGGGTCATGCCGAAAATCTCGCCAACTGTTGTTAAGCCTAGTACCTTTTGTCCAAATATCACCAAGTTTGGCGTAAAAAACAAGTTTCTAAAACTAAACACATCTCGGTGATATCTCCTAATATTTTGCTAGAAATCGGTAAGTCCTAATGTTATTGAAAAGTGTCGTATCTCACTTTCAAATTAAATAAGTTTGAATGAAGTGGATACTTTATACAACTTAATAGACATACAAAGATGTCATATAATGTCTACATCAGATTTGCTTTCATTTAATTTTTAAACCCCAGTTTAAAGTGTTTGTTACCATCTTTCAAGGAGTTAACAAAGAATCTCCTTCGACATTTAGTTTTGCTTATCCGCATGAGCGTTCTAGTACGAGATCAGACAAAGTATGTGCGTGAGAATTTTTCAGTTTTCAGTTCATTCAAAATTTCACTACTTTAAAGAGCTTTAACAGCTAAAAATCACAAATATTTGTTGAAAAGAAAGTCAAAAATTGTTTTATTTTACAATCTCTTTTTGCTAACTTGTAAGTGAAAGTGTTACGAAGTGTTTCTCGTTGACCGCATGAAATAACATAATACGCACAATTAATTTCCCGAGAGTACAGAACACGCCGCTTAATAAAATCAGACGGTTAATCCTGATCAAATCGTGAAGAACGGAATCAAGTTAATATGAATGAGTACAAAAACCGCCGTTTAATAAATTCAAAAATTAAAACCTGAAAAACTATGCAAAGAAAAATTCTAAATAATAATGGGGGGAAATAACGCACAGCAAACTATTATCTAACCTTTCTGAAACCTTCAAAACTGGAATATTGCAACCACGGTTGCAAGAAATACATGCCTGCCTATCATTTGTCCAAGAAACCTGTTTAGATAGAGACTCGACTACCAAAAAGAAAAAGTGCGTTCTGAACTCGATTTATGTGCTAGTTAGTTTTTTCCATCTCTATAGGGTTGTTGACTGGATAGAAGCTTTTCTTCCGAGGGAAAAAAAAACTGGGCTGAACATGTGCATCATTGCCAATCGTATGAAACTGGCCAGTGTCTATGGGGCATGTTTTTTTATTTCTCTGCAATTCCCAAGAAACTTTCTAGCATTGTTCAGTAGCACTTACGAACAACGCATTTAAGTAGACGACTTTAACCTAAAATATACTCCTTATATTACTTCAATGCTAGAAACATCGAAAGTTTAATTACTGCTTTGAAGCAATGCAGTAATGGTCATTTTTTGGAAAGCCTGTTATGTAATATGCAAGTAAATTCATTTTATACGAACTATGTGTTTCTAAGTTTATATTGCAAATTTTGAATGAATAATTAACTAATAATCAATTAAAATTAATTAATTTTATTTATTAAGCCTATTAATCGTCTTATTTTATAATTTCTCTCCGAGTGTGGGCGGTGGCAACAAGTGACATAAGCTCTTTGGGGTCGAATAATTTTCGCCGCATTTGGAATCATTAAGAAATCATCCGCTTATTAAAATAAATTAAGCTCGGAACGAACATGGTTTCCCTAACCGGCATACATTGTATTTGTTCATTTTGTAAAAAAAAAATATTCTCCGATTACAGTTTATAAACAGTGGGGTAGCGAAGAGGGGGCAGAGGGTTGAGGGGTCCAGACCCCCCTTCCCACCGGAATGAGAGAGACAGGTCAGGGAAACGGTATCTTATCCCTATTTTTGTAAATTGATATAAATATGTATGTAGAAGGGAAAATTTCGGACCCCCTCCCCCCTCCGAAAGAAAATCTTGGCTACGCCACTGTTTATAAAGAATATTTACGGAAAAAAATCTGAATAGACATCAAGAGCAAAGAAAAGTGCCTTCATAAACACACAGAGTACTGCAGCCTAAAGTCCTATTTTTGAATAAGATTAATGGGGTAAAGAGTTTGCTTGTCTTAACATGAAAAGCTATCTGACAAAGTCAGCATTTATTTTACACGTGAAAGGGAGATACAAGGATAAAAAGAGGACGAAGATGATTGAAAGCAAGTAGTCTTGGAATAAAAGCTTATGCTGTGATAAAATAAGCCACTTTGAAAGAAAGAATGAGTAGGAAAAAAATATATGCAACCTGAAATTCGATTAATGAATATAATACCCGAGGAGAACATGAATAGTTATGTAAGAGTGAATAAAAACTGACCAGTTGGGTTTTTGACTGCTAAAAGTGGTTTTTGACACGAGAGAGGTTAAAACAGGTTTTAACCATTACATCCCTCTAGAAAATATTTAAATAAAGAATAAGTGTTAATTAATTTATTAATTATTGAGATTTTAGCTAAACATATCTTCATTAACATGAAAAATTTGACAAAACATTAAATGTACAGTTAATATTTTAATTAGTAAATTAAAATAATAAGTATAGACAGTTTTTTCAAGTAAGTGATATTCAACGATCCGGCGACCTGTAAAATGTAAAAGGAATTGAGGGCTTCATTAATTAATGACTAACTTAATTCAAATGCACATTCACATCTGCTAATCATTCCAGATTCTGCAGAATTGCGCCACACTATAGGTCGCAATTACGGGCATCGCTGAGAAAATTATGGATGAAATCGAAAACTTAGATGAAGTAATATTGAATTCAGTTAAAATAATGAAATCTGTACGGAGTAATTCTATAAAGAATTTATATTAATTGGTATGTATAATTTGTTGCTAAGGAGCTTATGAAATATTAACTTCTAATTTTCAAAAAAGGGGAATTTAACCCGAAATTCACATTTATGGAGGAATAAGTTAAAATATACATAAAAAAGACAATTAATACTATTAATATTTTTTACTTTTCAACTGAAAATGAACGCTTCAATAAATTAAGTATTACAGTATAAATATTTTATTGAAAAATAGTAATTTTTCTAAAATGAATGAGTGTAAAGTTTTGATGAATGTAAAATATTTTTTTTTTTAATGCTAGTGTTAAAGGTGTGTACTTTTTAAATGAATAAAACTTATTAATCTAGTCAGTTTGAAAAACGGCTTTGAAGAATTTAAATTTTTAAAGTGTTCATATTTTCATTTTTAAATAAATATTTAAAAAAATTAGAAGTTTTCGTCAGTTTCTGTTGTTTTAGCAATCTAGGTTTTGGCATGACTGTTTAAACCTGGTTAAAACATGATTGAAATTACCATGCGTCAGAAACTTGCCAAACTTGAGAGCAGACATTAACCCAAGTTCCACAACAGTGTTGTTTCAATGTGGTTTAAATTTGAAATACTAACATACAAAATGGTGTTTCAATATGAACTTTCGATGTCGTTTCCACATGATTTTGTTCAGTTTTCTCCACATTGTTTCAGCATGGACATTGATAAAATATTGAAACAACATTGTGAAATCACAAGAGGAAAACAAATGAAAAAACAAGATTTTTTTTTTCTTTCATGCAAAATTATTAAAATCATACGGAATTTACGAAAAATAAAATTGTTGATAATTATCTACTTGAGAGCATCATTTTAATTCGTATTAAAACATAGCATTGCCACAATGCATTTTTACAACAGTAAATACGAATTAAAATGATGTTTTCAAGTACATAATTATCAACAATTTACTTTTTCGTAAATTTCCGCATAAGTTTAATAATTTTTCATGAGAGAAATAAAATCTTGTTTTTTTTATTTGTTTTCCTCTTGTGATTTCACAATGTTGTTTCAATGTTATATCAATGTCCATGCTGAAACAAAGTGGAAGAAAACTGAACAAAATCATGTGGAAACGACATTGAAAGTTCACACTGAAACAACATTGTTGTGTTGCTGGGGAAATAATTATTTCAGTCATATGATACTTGGTGTAGTTCTTGTAAATGAATTACAGCAAAGTAATTGCACATTATATTAAAAAGGTATTTCTGTTGCAGAGGGAGTATACAGTTAAATCAATTTTATAAGCTGAAAACTGCTAAAAAGTAGCCTAAGATTGACAGAATTTGTTCGGTAATTTTCTGCATTTATCTGGAAAATTTGAAAGAGGTTGGTGCAATAGTATCAAGAAATTCTCTTTTAAATTTGAATAAACGCTAAAACTTAAAGAACGGATAATCTTTTGTGTTTCCGTAAGTAGACCACCTTTGATATTACAGCGATTACCGTACCATTCTCTAATATTATTATGGGTTAGCATTCGACTCACACTTGGCTTGTTGGTTAATTCTTTGTCTCTTCATAGGGGGACAAATGAATACAAGGTGTTCCCATAATAAAATGGCTAACACTACGAATGCTAACATATCAAGGAAACCCGCTCTTTGGGAAAAATAAAATATCTGAAAGTATTTGCCTGCTTTTTTCCTCCCAAATATTTCAACAAAATTTCAAACGAATTGATCAATGAACGTTGGAGACAATTCACATTTTAATAATTTCTTTAAAAAATCAGAAGAATATGTGGGCTTTGAAACTAAAAGTAACCAAGATTCTCTGTATCATATGGGAAAGATATCAAGCCAATGAGTTGCCGATCATTGTAAATTTGTATACGACTCGAAGAAATCTAACATGCTTTCTGCTTTATTTATAAGATAATATGATTTTTCAAAACATAATAATATAGAAAACCAGCTGTCTCTCTTGGTAATATCAAAAGACATATCTGTAAAACATAACAGAAGGATAAAAGTAACAGTGTCTTAATGAATAATAATTAATTACTATGTGGCTTTCACAATTTCCTGACAGCATAATTTCTTTAATGTAATAATTTTTTAAGGTGGAAAAAATCTATCATGGGACTATTAAAAAAAGTTTTTTCTTTCTTTTTTTTTCTTTTCCTTTTTTTTTGCGTGTGTGTGTGTGTATGATGACATGTAAAAAATTCACATAAACTCTGAGATGTGGAGAACGCTTGTGAGATAAAATCCCTTTTTTAGAAACGCCACAAAAAATAAATTCTAATAGAAGAGTATCTTTAATCTAAGGATAATTTTATTTTTTTCTTGAAGTATCGGTATCCACTGTGGGTACTTAAAAATATGCTCTCGTTGGATGTTAACCTAAATTCTCTATTTTGTATTAGGTTGTACCCCCATTATTGATTTTCACTTAAACATACCCTTCTACACCTTACCCCCAACGTTAAAAAATATTTCTTCAAGATGCAAGTTTGGAACAAAATATTGGGTAGCTTCTCTCGTAACTTCGTGTTAAAATCTATTAAAGTGTGGTGAAGTGGCATCAAAGATGAAATTTTTAAAAACTAAATACTTAAAAAAAATCACGATGTTGAATATCAGCAAAATAAGTTTTAAATATAAATTCAAATATCTGCTCATTATAATCGCTTAACACCTTCTTATAATTTACACGATGTTCAGTTACTGTACAACAAGCACAGTACAATACTTTTCTATGGAGGAAACTGTTTTTACAAATTCAAGGTTACAGAATGAACCTTGACGATTTTTCAATCAATCTTTTTTATTTTTAAACTTATTTCGAAATCATTAGTCAAATGTTTTGAAATTCAAAATTTTTCTAATTCAATTAGAAAAATATAAATTTTACTACGATACGAAGTTTCTCTAATGCAGCTAGAAGAAATAATGCCTGAGGTTAACTGTGGTTTTTGTAATTGGAGTAGAGAAATTTTTTATCGCTATCATGTTAAAGAATGTTTTCAGAAAATGGAAAAAATAATAGTTAGAAGATATTCAATACTTCTTTCTAAAATCTTGACTATGTAGAGACAGCAATTTAATTTTTTGTATGACGAACGTATTTAAAATTTTTTATTAGGACTAAAATAAATGCCTTTTTAGAACTAATTACAGAACTTCAGAGCTAATAACCTGTTAATAGTAGTAGTAGTAAAGAAAGAAAACAACCCCCCCCTTGTTTTTTAAATTTTCGACTCGGTTCTGATTGCAAAAGTTTAACTGCTGAAATGCTTCAAAATATACATGACAATGCTGAATATATATATTTAAATCTTGCAATCGTGCAGATGTAGCCCACGCAGTCAAAGTTTTCAGTAAAATTTTGACACAATATTTATAAATGTTTTTTCTTTTGCTGTTGTTTTAATTTAACTCAATTAATTTTTTCTTTTTTCCTCTTTTGTAATTTTAGTTGAGTCATAATCATAAACATAATCTAGAAAAGGTAGTTAACACTGAAACGCAAAATAAAACTTTTAGAATAATATGCTGGTGAAAAAAATAAAATCTAGGAATATTTTAGTACTTAATAATATGCAATAATATTCGAAAACATGATAAACAAAAATAGACTTTGCATTTTTAAAAGTATCTAATTTCTCAAAAATAGGTTCTTAATGTTACAATTTTTCTAGGTATATTCCTGCTAAAAACTTGTTCAAGTAAGTTAATATTTTTTTTTCAAATTATAAGAAAATAATAATAAAACAAAATCTGTACGTATTATCAAGAGAAAAAAAAAAGTTTTCATTTTAATACTGATAACGATAATTTAAATTTTGCAAATGCATTGCACTACTCTTTACTGAACTCAACACAAAAACTTCATTAAACGGAATAAAAACATCTGGTTTATAATTAACATCAAACCAGATTTTTTTTTCAAAAATAAAAGGGCTTAATGCTGTCTTCCGCTAACGCTTTTACTCGAACAAGCTCTGCGGGGCAGATAAACAAGGGAGCGAAATTAAGGAAGAAGTTTTTGTCTAAAAGTTTTGTTGATTTTGAGAGAGAGAGAGAGAGAGGACATCACATTTTCTAAAAAGGACTGCTCATGAAAATGAATATGACTAAATGGAATAATTTCTGTTTTTTTTTAATAATGAAATTAAGAAAAACAAATGCGCCTGTTTTCGTTTTTAATAACAAAGACAACGTATATTTGAAGTTCTTTAATAAACACACTTATTAATATTTGGAATGGTAATTTTGAATTTGCTGCCCTGCTGGTGTAGTGGCTAAAAAGACATTCTATCACGCCTTGGGTCCGGGTTCGATTCCCGGCTTAGGCTTGGGTGTTAACTCGTCTATTCCTTCATAGGGGGTAATTTTGATCGCCCATTGGGCTCTCCTGTAATAGAATGGAAAATACCTTCGGGCCGTTGTAGTGGCGAATGCCTAATCGGCAAGCGTCCGCCCATTATTTAAAAAAAATAATAATTGTGAATTTCACTCAAAATAGTTACAGAAATTTAAAAATCTTTATTCTACACACATGGTCAAGTAGTTAAATGTAGATAGTTTACTAATACGACATTTTCAAGATTAAACATTCGCCAAAGTTCATGAAAAGTGTGCATTTATGTATTGAGTTATCTGTGCAACTGACTGTATCAGAAATCTTCATATTTATTTTTTTTAAATTAAATATAAACATTAAAATCTATTCATGTCTTTATGAAAAAAGTTAAAGAGACTATAAGAAGGTGTAATATTTTAATTTTGTCAGAAAAGTTTTCACAGCACAACAAAGATTTATTTATTTATTTATTTTTTAAAGTGGAAACATTCAGAAATACTGAAAAGAGGCAGGGCATCACAAACTAATGGGAAGAAATCTCACCTAACACAGAAACAGAGCCTCTGTCGTGGTGTCCTGACGATAATGAGAGCCAACAGGTTAAAAATGGGTTCACTGGTAAGAGAATTGGGTTAAAATTACACATCCACCCTTAACTTCTATGCGTTACTACTGTGAAACTTGTTCAGACAAAAGTTCAGTATAGGCACCTGACTATTTCTTCATTACTTAACGTAATTTATCAAACTATTTCCTTTCCATCCTATTTCTGACGACACTCCATAAATTTCATTTAAAAACTATTTATAACAGAAATATTTTCATTCTGCGAGATAATTTATCTTTTGATGAAAGGGATCTGGCAGCGAATTTCACTGCAGATGCTTCTGAAAATCTCTTCCTCACAAAGAAGAGCTGACTCAGTAATCAGAGCTCCTAGAATTTATTCAAGGGCTTAAAGTTATTGAAAAAAAAGAGACTTTTAGAAAGTTTTTGCACTTAAAAAAGGATCGGATATTAAATAATTTCCGGTCAGAAAATCAGCGATCTAAAGCTTAGAAAAAGAAAAAAGAAAACTCAAGAATAAAGCTTGTCCAAATACTATTAATAATCTATATGAAAAACGCGTTTGACTGAAAAGATTTTTTGTTATAAATTTTGTCTGTATTTTGCAAAGAAAGAAAAAAGTTAAGTGTGAAAAAATCTCAAAGAAAGACACTCAACGGATATTTAATATATTTTTCTTTTCAAAAGTTATTGCAAAAATACAATATTAGTATTTCATAAGGTTTAGATATGTGAAGAAAAGCGCATTTGCAGATTTAAAATCATATTCAGTTAGGGTTAAATCGTCACAATATAGGATTAAGGATTATTTTATAACTTAGAACTGTTCATATGTGTAAAGAAACTCCAGCGGTTGTATATTTACAAGTTAGCTTTTATCATGCTTTGTCTAAGAAAAAATAATTCTGCTTACAACTAATAATTAAAAAAATGTATCAATTATAAAACAATTTCCTTACATTTGCAAATACATAACTTGTATCTGAAAGAAAATAAAACCAGAGCCGTTGTTCGATAACATAATATGTCTCAGGCAAAATCCCCCAAGTTGTGCTGCGAACCTTTGGAATAAACACGATGATTTTTTTTTCGTCAATTTTTTAAGCAATTCGGGTAGTAATGGCTTTTACAGAAAATTTCATAATGAATTCACTATGAACAATATAACTCTTTAACGCGTGGTGTCCTTGTCGTGAGGGCACAACTCTGACATTTTGACTGTTTTGATTTATGAAGAATAAATTTGATTTCAATAAAATACTTACGGAGGGCAAGTTACAAGAGAATCCTTTACTATTTAGCTCATATTTTT
Organism: Cheiracanthium punctorium; assembly: GCA_038373885.1. Lineage (NCBI taxonomy): Eukaryota > Metazoa > Arthropoda > Arachnida > Araneae > Cheiracanthiidae > Cheiracanthium > Cheiracanthium punctorium. The sequence goes on from JAWZYV010018972.1 coordinate 130,636, forward strand.
CCAGTAAAAATGATCGATTATTTGTAAAATTGATGTCAGAATTATATTTATCAGTACCGGCATCTGCTGAGAACTGGAAAATGGGGTGAAAATATACGTCGATATAGAAGAAAGACTAGATAGACTGAAAAATGCCGAAAAAGTGCAGCCGTTGCCATCGCTCGATTTAAGTACCAGCAATTCGGCGGTCGATAGAATCGCCTATCACGTGCCACAGACTTAAAGAACATTTTTGACACAGCTGGCTGTGCGGCACGGCTGCACTTTTTTGGCACTACACACTAATAGCTGCGTACAAATCAACATAATGCACAGCACTGCAGAGGACAACAGAACATTCAATCTAACAATGTCCATGCAAGTTTGTCCATGCAAGCAATGTCCATGCAAGTTTTGCGGCATTTTTACGAATTGGAGAGTCCAACAAGAAAATATAATTATTTATCATTCAATATTTATCTCAAGACAGGAAGATCTGAGTCTGCTTTTGAGACACTTGACAATGAACGCCATTTTGAATTTATGAAGTCACATTGAACTAATTTATTTGCACTTCAGCAAACGAATAAAAAATAAATAATAATTTTATAGATCACACCTAGAGGGTCTAAAGTATTTTTAAAAGGTTTTTGCAATTAATTATCGGATATTAAATAATTTCCGGTCAGAAAATCAGGGGAAAAAAAAGAAGAAACTCAAACACGAAAGCTTTGTTCAAAATGCAATTCAAAATCAAAATTAAGATTCAAATTAATTCAACTCGCTAAGGAAGTAAAGAACAATGCAGGTAGGATCAACAAATAGCTTTCAAGGTTCTTTAACAGCCTCAGCGTCATTAAAAAAATGTACTACAGATTTTCAATTTAATGTACTGTCTAGCAATTTTTACGACAGATTTTCAATTTGATATACTGTATAGAAATGTTATTTGGAACTTTTTTTTCTTTTTTAATGCCACAAATTCTTGTTTTATTATCAAAAGATCTAAAAAAATTTCCCAATTTTATAATGACTAATAATAATCGGCTGTTGACAGGGATTTGACCTTAAACACCTTATAAATATAAGTAAATTTAATCTGAAAATGAATAATAAATAAAATATTTTAATGAGATAAAGAAGAAGACTTACCTAAAGACATGTTGCTGATTATAAAGATCAACGGAATTATACACAATACTGTAAGAGAAAAAAAAATATATAAGGTATTTTAAATCAACAGAATGTGCAAATTTTACATATTTTAACCATGATGTAATTTAAAACTGTATTTCTAAACGCATTCACGATAAAATAACATGTTAACATGATCACATGTTTCATAATAAAACATGTTAACATGATCACATGTTTCATAATAAAACATGTTAACATGATCACATGTTTCATAATAGTTTTAAATATGAAAAAAATTGCATAATTTGAAAGCTATTCAAAATTAATTATAAAAGTATTAAGAATGTGCATCAATACCTAAACTACGGATGTGCAGTTTAAGGAGGAACATATTAAGCGTTTTTGATGCAAAACAGGTAAAATTAACACCCATGCAAGCAGCATTTGCGTGCAAGTCAGAATTCTTATTTTGATCACACAAATGCAAGATTGTAGTTGGGAAACAGAGAGTTATTGAAAATAAATAATAGTCATTAAAACTTGATAGGTAATTTGATAGATAGCTTTTTAAAGAGATTTCAGGCTGTTCTAAAATACATTTTTTAGGAGGAAGAAAGTGTATCATAAATCATAACCACTCGGAATCACAAATCAGTGTAGAGAAAGAAACATTTACTGCCTGATCCAGATAACAATCACATGGATCGAAAACTGTGCAGAAGCTCTGGTTGGGTATCTGAGCTCTGTTTCACGAACATAATTATTCTTGGATATCTGAAAATGGCATCATTCAGAAGCAAATATGATACTTAAAACATTAGTTTTTAACTGATTTCGTTTTACTAAAAGTATAATTAGTTTTTTTTAAGTCATAATCGAAAGTTTGAATAAAATTTCAGCATTTTTAAATTTTTATACACTATTTTTGTATCGTGCTCACATTTAGGAATATTTTAATATTAAGAGCAATTTGTTATAGTTGATGAAAAAATATATAAACTACAAAGTTCATAACTTAAATCTTCATTAATTGTTTTAAATAGTACAAAAACTAACTAACACATTAAACTGTATAAAAGAACAAAAACAGAGGAACGTACTTTATTTAAATACATTTATTGAATGCTGATGAAAACAAAGCATCTACAAATTTCATAACTTTGAATTCATTAATTACAAATGCACAAACTATCATGCTCAACAAACAGGATTAAAAATATTCTCTCAAATTTAATTAATGAAAGATTTAGACTGATTACTTTCTGAGTAATTATTTCGTTATCAGATTTCGTAATTTGAACAGAATTGAACTCAATTAATATTCTCTTCAGATCATTGAAAATGCCGTTGATTGAAAAAAATTAACAACAAATGAGTTGCTAATCCGAGTACAGCAAAACAGATGAACAATTGTTTCAAGAGTGTAGGGTAGCAGATGATTAATTATTTATTTTTAAAAAACTCATATAATGAAAGCTTCATTTGTTTACACTCTCATTATAAAAATATCTGATATCTGAGTTATATGCCCATCGTACTAATACAAATTTAAGAAAAAGGAATATAGCCGGACATCAGTGTTTTTTAAAATAGTTAATCAGATAAAAATCGATTATCTTCATTAATAACACTACCGATTGTGAAAAATAACCAGGAAATGGTTTTTAAAAATAAAAATTGCGTTGAGTAATTAATTTTAAGACTAACGAGTATGACGTTTCCAATTTTTAAGCTCAACGAGTATGACCTTTCCCATTTTTAAGCTCAACAACTAACAGTAAAGATGCATCGAGAGATTAATACTAGACTTTTGTTAATTAATTCATGGAAAACAGTTAAAAAACCCATACAACACATATAGTAGACAGTCTGCGTTAGTGAATGTCACCCCCTTTTTTTAAATGATCCCCTCCCCTTTTAGCAAATAAAGTTCAAGTTCTGCTTAAAAAACTGCAAATAATTGTAATTTTATATAGATATTTGTAATTTTTAATTTTAAAACAGTATTGTTATAGAAAAAGGCTGATTAATAGATGCAATACCTCAACACAATTTTAATTCAAAGTATTTTATAATGGATGCGTACGGCTTGACCTAAGGAAAAATCGGATGGAATCAGACATCATCTAGCATCAGAAAAGTGTTGTTTCTAAAGTAATTTAGAGAGTAAGGAATTTAACAGTCTAACATTAATGTTTCATATGCTAAAAAATCAAAGAGTGCAATTTTGTTGTACGTAAATCGGTTAATTAGAGGGCGAGTTCCGAATTTATAAAATTCTTATTGAAATCACCATGCCTCAATGTTATCACATTAGATATGTTTTGATTTCTTGCTAATTAATAAAAATATAGCTGGATCCATTTTTTGAAACTTTTTTTTTTGCGCCGTATTTGGCCATTTAATGTGAAAGTCGCCTAGCTTGTTGTCTTTTGAAGCAACTTTTTGAGGACCGTCGACAACCGTCGTCGAAACCTTAGCTAATTACATAGTAGGATGGTATTTTTCTAAAAATGGATGAATCTCTCTAATCTGCCATTGACTGTAATGCATTGGAATTCTTTTGAGTGCTTCTGTAGAAGAACTATAAATGATTGAGTCAGTTTTTTCCATGGAAGGCTTTATCTCGTAGTTCTCAATAACATATGTCAATATTGTTTCGTTTGAAATAGCCTAATATCTCTAAAATACGCTTTAAAGATTGATTGTCCTTAGAGCGCAAAGTATTGGAAATCTTTTGAATGCTGTTGTAAATATATGTGTATATATATATAAATGCTTTATGCACTATTTTCAATAGAGTAGATGGCACATTACTTAGTAATAACACATATAACATTTCGTATCAATCAATGAATATTTACGGCAATTAGAGCACGGACGCACACAGGCGGATTTTCCAATATTCGCGGTCAAAACTCCAATATACGAAGTTAGCCATGACAGTCATTTTACTTATTTTTTCGAATCTTCTCGGTTTCCTGAATCCAATGACAGCCTGCATAATATTTGAATCGAATGTTTTAACGGTGAACCGCTATTGAAAAATTTCTCGTCTCCTAAATAACAACTGATTATTGTTTAAATTTGAAGTTATTAAAAAAGAAAAGTTCTCGTGTTTTATATGTGTTTGGTGTAACTTTTATAATGGATTGGGGAACCTGGGGGTATATATTTGTGTATTTAAAATATATGTTGTAATTTTCTTTAGTTATTTTTCCAAAAACCAAAATAAAACAAATCTTTGAGTGAAATTTCATGTGATGATTGAGATATAAAGTTATAAATTCATTAGAATCAGATTACGTTATAAAGATTATAATAAAATTCCTCATCGTAAATTAATGTCTATGTTAATTATAGTTGCTAATATATGCTACTCTCCTTATTATTAGATAATTAACACAAAAATCAAAAATAACGAAAATATTTTTTTAAACTAAAAAAAAAAAATTTTTTTTTTTTAGGTTCATCTTCTGAGAATGTCGTCCTATGTCGCCGGCAATTAACTAAACATTATAGAGACTGTAACTCAAAAGATAATGATAAAAAATTGAAAATCTTGTCGGCAAAGTAAAAAATTTTTTTGGTTGTTGAGGATGATTTAACACATGACTTAAAACAATTACTATCGATGTTTTCATCCTGTTTTTTCTGATTTCTTTAGCTTTTTAAATGTTTAAATCCACCTATAGGTTTTGTCAGAAAAATTTTAAAATATCCGCCTGTGTGGGACAGACAGACAGACAAACTGAAATCATAAACACACATTTCAGCGTTTTTGTAAAGGGTTAAAAAAGAAAATAAATAAAAAATGGTACTTTTGTCGACGAAAAATGAGTTTTCAGAGGGTTTTTTTGATAGATTTAAAAAGTTTTTGTAAGGGATGTAATCTGGTCCAATTGTCTCGGGAAAATATTATGTGCTTTTCAAAGTGCGGGCACTTGCCGCTAAAGCATTGTCCACTACAACTGCCGGAAGGTATTGTGGCCATTTCATGATGGGGACACCCTGTGGGCGGCCTGTGTTACCCTCTCTGAAGGGGCAGACAAGTTAACCCTTTGAGGCGCAACCCTTTCCCAATGCTGAAAAGAGGGCAGCCGTTGCCATCGCTTGACTTAACTACCAGCAAGATGGCGGACGATCGAAACGTTCATATCGTGCCACAGACCTAGAGACCCTTTTTTGACGACAGCTGTCAGCCAGCTTCAACGTTTCGATCGTCCGCCATCTTGCTGGTAGTTAAGTCGAGCGATGGCAACGGCTGCCCTTTTTCCAGCATTGGGAAATCTATCCAGCTGTTCTCGCATTCTTTCATTTTTCAGCAGATGCCAGTGCTGTTAAAAATAATCGTGACCATTTTTTTTACGGGAAATAACGTGCTAAAACGTAAAAGGATTCTCGTGGAGCTATGTCACCCGCAACTATTTTTTATAGAAATCAAATCTATTCTTTGCTGTGACTGGCAACAGTCAAAACGCCAGAGTTTGGTGTTCCTAGAGTGGGAACACTGCACGTTAAAGGGTTAACATCCATGCTCAAGCCGGAATTCGAACCCGGTCCCAAAGCGTGATAGAGCGTTCTTCAGCTCCTAAACAACCTGGGCGAAATATTTTGAAGTGTAAAAGAAGCTTAGAAGGCCGATACTACCCGACCTTCCACTACCTTTCTTGTTCATATTTTCTAAGATTTATTTGATCTTAGAAAATATAGCCAGATTTATTTGAATAGATGGAGTTGTGCTTAACGAAATACATTGTTTCAAAGGGGGTCTTTTTTTATAGCGAGTGAAAAATGAAACATTGATTGCTTACGTAAAGGCAGAATTAGGCTCTTAGTATAGAAAAAAGATCATTAGCTATCCATTAAGAAAAAGAATACAACTTTCCGAGAGTTGACGATGAGAAACTAAAGCCAAGATTCCCCCCCCCCCCCGAAAATAAAATAAAAAAGCTATTAACTTCTAAGAGAACGTTGTTTCTTCGATACACGAGGGTAAATACCAAACAAAAGACGGTTAACGCTTACTCATTTAGTCCAAAACTCTGTAGCAGAAAAAAACAGTTTGTGTAAAGGGCCAACAGTTAAAGAGCAGCCTTAATTATTTTATAAACACTCAATGGTGTACATTGATAATACTCAATAATAAAAGTTGATACTGAGTTATAATTTTAGTTAAAAAAATATAAGATAGTTTTTAATGCTTAATTTTTTTAATTTTTTATTTTCAATAAAATCCCACAAACGAACCTTAAATCTGATTCCTATCAGCTGCACAAAACTAAATGCAACATTTATTTTTATTTTTGGTTGGGCGAAAACAACGAAGTCCTTTACAATGATGTGAAATTTACTAAGCTAGGCATCTCCCCAATAAAATTTAACATTAAAATGATTTTTAATTAGAATTATCTACTATCCCTTGCTATAACGGCTTTTCCATTACAAAACAATAAAGTAACAAAATAAAAATAGAATTTTATTTCTCTTAGATTTATAAATTATATAAAAATAAAAGATATTTTGAATTTTGGTTTTTTAAAGCAATATTTTTGACTTCATTTGAAAACAGACGATATAATATTTTATTCTGTATCTGCATACTTGTAAAAATTTTCAAAAAACTTAAATTTTATGTGTACATCGGTACAAAATTTCAAACGAATTAGCCCACCGGTATCACGAACACTTTTAAAGTCAATAAATTCGCAAACTCGTTAAATATCAGTTAACGGGCATTTTTTGAGATTTTTAAAACGACTTATAGATTTTCCCCTGAATATCATCTGAAAACTTATTAAGTGTGCAATTTTCAAACCCATTAAATTAGTGACTTCTGATATGCTTCCTTTTAAGGTTGAACAGCGTGAAAAATCACTTAACATTCGAGAAGGAGGCAATGAAGTGAGGTGGCATTTACTTATTATCAAGAAGTACATTACTTTTACAGGAGAAATAAATTAGATCATTTTTAATCAGTTATAAAGTAACTAAAATACTATATAGTTAGCATTAAAGTATTATTATTCCAATGAATATAATGGCGTTCAAATGATGTACTTATATGAAATGTATTATTAATAGAATACTTCAGTCTACTGTGTAACACGTATGCATCAACAAAATGTACACAATTTTCGTTACTCAGTCGAATAAATTATATGAAGAAACCGAACAAATTATGCGAAGATAATAAAAGTAGGACCTACTATCATCAATGTAAAAATGAAGAGAATAAGTTTTTGATGCCAGAAAAAAGTTTTTCTTCTTTTTTGGATCGAAAGTTGTCTCTAGTTGTTTCATATTCATTTTTAAGTATCCTGTGAAAATATTTTTATGATCTCAGGTGAAAAAAGCCACAAATGCTACGCGTGTAAGCCTTCCGATAGGAATCACATTGTCTCAAGCCTCAATAAGTTTATTTTGTCTGAAATTTATGAATGCAGTTAAAAGTTTCTTTAACTGGTGATTACTTCCAGATCATAATGAACAAACATTATTTTGTGTACTCCCATAAAAACTATTCTGTATCCAACATTTTCTATGTGGTACATATGGATATAGTAAAAATTTATTGTAGCGATTGATTCATTTATACGAAAATTAGAAGTGGCAGTCAGACGGGTGGACAGACGAAAAGTTTAAATTATGAACATTTTTCAAAATTGTTTGTATTAATAACTGTTTATTAAAAATAATTTTCCAAAAAAGGAAAAAAGATCACTAAACCATGCAGCTCATAAAACAGAGACCTTTACAAAATAAACTCCCAATCGATACAAGTTGGTGGAAAGATGGGACGATCGCACTAGACTTGAGCAAGCTTAACCCTTTAACGCACAGCGTTCTCACTCTGGGAACACCAAACATTATTTGAATCGTCGTCATATTTATGGACCCTCCTTGAAACTTTTGTGGATCCACCACAGCTTCTAGTTAAATAAAAACGAAAATTAGGATTACTATACTGTTTTCATCATCATCATCAAACAGCAGTAATTTAATTTGCCAAAACTATTTCAAGCACGTGTCCGACATGCCATTACAGAATGCTTCAAAAAGAAAGGAGGCTGTTTCTTGAATTCACGAAATTTAATTTATTGCTTTGCTTTTAAGTGCTGTAATATAGATAAAAGAATTAGAAGGCTGCTTTGAAGGGAAAGTACGTGACCGGAATTTTCTCGATTTCCTGTGCCACAGAGTGCAGTCGTGACCATAATTCCGAGATAGCATTCAATACCTTACCAGTCCGATCTCTCAAATTACGTACTGCTTGAAAAAATTCATTCGATAAACTAAAATGGACATCTGAAGAAGTACATCATCCAATTATAAGTAAACTGTTAAGATCAACTTGAATAAATACATTTTTAAAGGAGAAAATAAACACATAATAAAAGAAAATCAACAACCAATGCAAATTTTCCCCCAAATGCTTCGATTATTGATTATTTTCCAGAGTGCTTGTCTTATTTGCAACATAGTAAGTAAAAGGAAATAAAATAGCATCACAAAATTACAAGGGGTGTTTTGAAAGTGTTACGCATTTGATAAGTAAATAACCACTCGAGATGTCTTACTAAACCCTTTAACGCGCAGTGTTCCCGCTCTGGGAACTCCAAACTCTGACGTTTTGACTGTTGCCAGTCACGAAGAATCGATTTGATTTCTATAAAAATAGTTGCGGGTGACATAGCTCCACGAGAATCCTTTACTTTTTAGCACGTCATTTCCCGTAAAAAAATGGTCACGATTATTTTTAACAACACTTACATCTGCTAAAAAATGGAAGAATGCGAGAACAGCTGGATAGATTGCCCAATGCTGAAAAAAAGGCAGCCGTTGCCATCGCTCGACTTAACTACCAGCAAGATGGCGGAAGATCGAAACATTCATCGCGTGCCACAGATCTAGAGACCCTTTTTTGACGCAGCTGGCTGTGTGCACAGCCCCCCCTCCCCCCTGAAAGAAGTCTTAGCAATGGCTCTAAGCAAATCCAACTCGTATTTTTCTGAAAGACGTTCAAAGCATTTCCTAAAACTTATTTTCATTTATATGTTAATTACAAAATATCTATTAGTTAAAGTTTAATTCCTATATTTTATAAAGGATATTTCCAGTTTTATAAAAAGCATACTTGAAATAATATTCGACACTCGATGTGCCGTGGATGGCTGGGTAATAACAGACAACTTTTAAAGTCATACGCCTGCTAGTGTTTCATACTGTTGATTTATAAACAGTTAACATAAAGATTTCATAAGTATGTCTTGAATTTCATGTATGATTTTTTGTTTTGAATTTATATGTGCATATTAAATGCCTTACATGCTTAGCTTCCCTACAAAACCCTGTGAACTAGCTGACGTTAATTCATACTAAAAATAAATCTATTATATAAATGTGAAAGTTTATCTGTTTGTTTGTTTGTTTGTTCGTCCGGGAACTCCTCCCACACCGTTGAACCGATTGGCTTGAAATTTTGCACATACACGTAAAATGACATAGAATAGTCCGTAGGCTACTTTAAAATTCTGGAAATCCACCCGTTCCCCAATTTTTAACGATTTTTCGGAATTTTCAGGATAGAAAGCTACTCAAATGTCCGATTTCAGCACATTCGTGAGCATAGTTAACAAAGTTAGATTTATTTATTTATTACTTTCAATAATTCAAGTGAGACTGACGTCATTTTGATGTCACGCGTGTAAAAATGCATTAAAAACCCTAATGAAGTTCACACGTTTTGACAAAAAACTACACCACGAGCGAAATAATAAACTTCCATCGAGATTATCAGATGCTGTAGAAAATAAAATAGCGTGTTTTTTTTTTTTTTTTTTCTTTTTCTTCTTTCACTAATTCATGTTAGATATCACAACAGAGAATGATGTCATTTTGACGTCATGAGTTTAAAAATGATTTAGAAATCTAATTACATTAAAAGGCTTTGACGCAAAAATTTACTATTATAAAAATTCAAAGTATTTTGTTTAATGCGCGTGTTACCCTTAGCGATTTTTGAGCTCTGTGATTTTTCAGCAACCATAATTACGAAAGGAAACTTTTTTAAAACGTGGGAAATTCAAATGTCGCCACAAGATGCAAAATGCTAATTAACATAATGCATAGTATTCGCTATCGGTTTGACGACGGTCGTTGTATGTATTCTCAAAAATTGTGCAAAATGTCGCGAAGTTTGGACGACTTTTAACAGTATATTATCTATATCGGATATACTTTTTTTTTGGTTAAATTTAAGCAACTTAACAAGCTCTTGCAGGAAAGTTACATCATTAGCAAAATAGCTCCGGAGAATATTTGAAATACCGATTAGTTAGAATAACCCCAATAATAACTCTAATTAACTTTAATAAAGATCTGTTGCAAGCGAGTTTTTCAATGTCGTATGTTTCAATGTTACTCCGTTAACAATCTACTGCGCGAAATAACTAAATTCGACTACCCTGGTTAGAACGTGACGCCATAGATTAAAAGTTGTCAGAAATTCGTAAACTCTGCAATACAATTTAACTCCCTATTCGCAATTTGAGCTATTCCAAATAGTTCCTCGAGATTGCACAGTTTGATGTTTTGACGAGCCTGAACCATGGTGGATTTAAATACTATTTAAATTGGTACAGCTTGGATGTTTTCCACCACCACGAGATGAAATATTTTGCTGTTCTAAATACGCCAATCAGACAAGAATTATGCTTAAAAATATATGGAGATCTGTTTTAATGGAAATGCATAAATTCCACAGAATCACCAAAAAGCAGAAAAGGCATCATTGGTTTAAAATATCTAATCTCTTTCTTTAAATTGAGCATTAAAGACGGAGAAACAAAGATACATTATATAAATATAAGTAATAGATAGTATTCTCATTTTTTTCTCTGTTAGTAATAGTAGATTTGTTTGGATAATATGGATTAAAGCACAGTATACCGCGTTAATAACTATTTCGTGAAATTAAACGTGTTATATTCATTATTTTTCAACGATCGTCTTACAACTAACTAAACCGTAATTCTACGTTGCGTAATATATCCCGCGGTAGTTTCAACAAAAAGACTACTTGAACTTTTTGACATTTTGTTTTCGCATAGATAGTTACGATTATATTTTAGTAAAATAGTATTCGTTTCCTACCGTGCGAAGAACGGGCACGCATCTAGTAATTAAATAACTATTACTACTCCATAAGTGTTTGATGGCATTTTAAAGAATTATTTTGTGCTGAAGGCCATAATGTTCATTTTCACTATGACAGAATTAGAGTAAGTTGTATTTAAAACAAATAATAAATCTTTTGGGGTTTAAAACAAAGACAACAGTAAAAAAAAATAATCTAGAATTTGCTTTCTGATTTAATTTTAAGTTTTTAGATATACACCTTATTACTTTTTTACTGAAACAAAATGGTCAAAAGAAAATCTTAAAAAATCGTTACTGAATATACACATTAGATTTTTTCTTTCATGTGTGGTTTTTGTTTGGTTAAAAGAATGCAGCATTTTATAAATATAAATTATATGTAAATGAACTTTTAAAAGTTTAGCATTTACTTTCTTACCGTTACAAAGACGAACGGCTATTATTCATTGTTGTTATACACATCATTGCTAGCCCATATTAATCTTTCAGTCCTACAAGAATCGGTAATGCAACTTTCGCCCTCGCTTCAATCTGCATCGATGGGAATATATAGGTTTAAGCCCAAAGAGTTGATCTGCATCTATAATCCATATCTATAAAAGGCTAAAACCCAGGACAAAACATTTAATAAAGAAGGGTTATCTATAATCGTATAACTTTTTTTTTTAATTTCATACAGAATCCAAATGATGATTATTTTTTAACTGCCCACTGTCTCTTTTTTATTTCTGTAACATATTACCTTAAAATCTAAAATTTTTATTCACATTTAAGTGCATGCAAATGCAAATGTACTGCAGTTTTAAATACATTCAAACATATATTTAGAACAATTAATAAACAAATAAAATCATAATATTTAATTTCTAAAGAACAATTTCTCTACCCCTTTTCGCGGATCAACTTTCAGGTGGCAACCCCTAGCGTGCAAGGGTATAAAAGCAGGAGAAACGATTCTTGTCAAAGCAGTCGGACTGCACGCCAAATTGCCGGAGAGCAGTTTTGGATAGCAATTGCAAGCGTCTCGTTTATTTTTGCAGCTGAATTTTCCCCCGAAATGCCATCAGTGGCGATTACTACATTTAATGTGTGCCATTTTACAAAGTTTTAATTATCTGAACTTTTCAGCTTTGCTGTAAAGTGTTAAAAAAAAAAATCTGGAGTGACTCCACTCGACTTTCTGAACACTTTGATCTTTACCATGAGTTTAAATAAATTTCATTCAATTCAAGTGCTCAGGTGCTAGCATACTTAAAATGATTTGAGTGTATAGGCCGCAATGTAGACTAGCTCACTTTAAATGATTTGCATCTTCAGGCCGTAACATATAAGAATTAATTTTTGCAACGCTGTGAACAAACTATCAGCTCTACACACAACAAAATCTATGCAGGCCATTCGACCGTGATCTATAAGATAAATATCCAATTTGCGCTCAATTGAATGCATTGTTTAGACGCTAACACACTTTCAAGAATTTCCATCATAGGCCATAATGTAAAAGATTTCTCTTTTGTTGCCCTGTAAGAAAACTATACAGGCAGTGTGACGTTGACATATAATATACATATCCAATTTGAACTTATTCGAATGCACTATTTAGACACTAGCTCACTTTGTGTCCAAAGGCCGTAATGTATGATAATTATTTTTTGCACTCCTGTGAACGAATGCTCAGATCTGCACACTCCAAAATATATACAGGTTGTGTGACAGTGATCTATAATGCATACAGCTAATTTGCCCTCAATAGAATGCACCGTTTAGACGCTAGCGCACCTTCAAGAGTTTCCGTCCATAGGCGATACTGTAAAAATCATTTTTGTAGCCCTGTAAAAAAACTATAAGTCCTTTACATACCAAAATCAATATCAGTCGTGCGACAGTGGTCTATAATATATATACCCAAATTTGAGATCAATCAAATGTACCGTTCAGGAGCTATCGTGTTCACTCACATACATACATACATATATCTCGTAAAAATTGCATAAATGAATTCAGAAGACCTCAAAGCGTGTATATACATCAAAATCCCTAAGTCAAATTTTTTCGATGATTACAATACTTTCCTTACATGGTACATGTTCGGGAAGTAATGCGTGCAGCACGCTCGACGAATCGATAAAGTTTAAGAAGTGACGTTTTACCGATTTGTTTCTGTCGTTAATTTTTGGCACCGGTATATTTAAAAAAAAAGTGACCTCGTTGTCGTAGCTGAAAAGAGATTCAATACGCGTCGAAAATTACGGAAAATGTAATGATGTTCATTAGGCAAGAAAAGGACGCGAGAAGGTGAAAAATCAATGAAATTGGGAGAAGCAAGAGCGTTCGCTTTCACAGAGGGTATATTTATGTCTTCTTCAGTCTAATGACTGTGAGAATTGCATGTAGGTTTTCAGGGACATATATTTCTCGTGAAAGAACACACAACAATGTTTTGAGTATTGCGTTAGGTATGCTTTTTTATATGTATAAAATATTCCTCGAGTAAAGGTCTGGCAATAGAGAAATTACAAGGTATGTTGAATAAAAAAGGAATTTAAGAAATGAATTTAATTACTTAAAACAGAATACAATGACGTCAGGTACTTAATTAGAACGTCTCTTCTCCAAACGTAGTACGTACATTTACAACGGCAGCGTACAAGAGGTATGAAACATTTATAAAACATTTAAAAATATGTATCATAATTTGATTGACGCATTTTCCCACCTAAAAGTTATCCAAAAATATATGCTTATTGATTCTCAGAGTATGTGACCAGGTGTGTGAAGGAGCATACTCACTTTCAAAAAAAGTCTTTGGCATTATTTGGTGGATTTTAAAACTACTCAAAAGCCTATTGACATCTGTAGTTTTTTTCTTTTTTAAATGCAGCTTTACATGCGTGTGCGTTGGTGGTTTAAAATTATTTTTCAATGAATTTCCTTCACTGATTTTCGGCACGGATAATTTAAAAAGCTAGATAGCCGTTACTATTAGTAGTAAAGGCCTACTTCAATTCAGTGATTTGATACGTTAATGTCATAGGGCAAAGAAAATAAGACAAAAAAAAGATTTAATTAATTTAATTTTCACCTAAGACATTTGTGTTTTAGACAGGCATAGTGCAGGCCCTTTTTGCATTTATTCATTAGGGATCAGACACAATATTTTACAAACTTATGCAGGAGCAAAAATGTTACCGTCTTATCATTTAGCACAGTGGAAATGCACTTTAAACAACAATTGCAGGCAAAACCTCATGAGTTATGCAGTTTCGTACACGAAATATAAATAAGACATACAATATTTTCCCCACAGTAAATGCAGTTTTTAACTGGTGTAAGTAAGTTAGTTAACTGGTGTAAGTAAGTAAAGAAGTAAGTTTTTAATATCTTATTCAAGCAAACACCACAAGTAATTTTTTAAACACGTATAAATGTACATATTTTTAGATTTGTTTTAAAAGAATGGACCCTTTTTTACTTCTTCTCTTAAAACTAAGCAGCGCGCTCGACAGTTCGACAGAGTTCTACAGAAGATTTTACTTCCTTTCTCGATGTGTTACCATCATCTAATTTTCGATCTCAGCTATCTTAAAAAGACAATATTGTAGTTAAATGAGATTTAACGCCTTCGGAGCTGAAAGTGTAAGTCTACCTAATGGTATTCATTAGACGCAGAAACAAGAAGAAGAAAAATGAAAAATCAATACAATTTCAATAAAAAAAATCCCCTTTTACAAGAAGCATTTATGTCTTCGACATGCAAATGATTTTTATAAATGCTTGTCAATTTTCTGGACATTTATCGCTCATAAAATATTAACATTATTTCGGAGATATGTTCCATAAAACATTTATCGAGCGAATAGTCATATATAAACAAAATCAAGCCAATTACAAATCATTTCTACTGTTTTTACTTTTGAAATTAATAGTTTTGGTTTACTTTTCAAGAATTTTTCTTTGCACTTACGAATACATTCAAAGTACAGTAGCTGGCAAAAGTTTGGAGGTGATGTTTTCCTGTTCGAACATTTTCCGTAAACAAACTTTGTAATTATGTAAATAAGTAATTTGTAGCCTTAGTCAACCTACATGCTGCACAACTAGTAATGTATGTTTAAAATTGTTAATTTAAGAAATACCAAACGTGATCTTGAAAAGTTGAAAGCGGAAGTTTTGAGACGATTAGTTTTTTTCTAAATTTTATTGAAATTAATCGTCTTAGGGTAACAAAATAAGGCAATACTTGGCAGAAATTGGGCAGTTGACACCAAGGCGAAATGAACTATTTCACTATGCCAAATAGGCCAATCTGCCAAGGAATATGTTTAAGAATATATGAAGAAAGTTTTGAGACAGTCTGAAAAAATTCAGGTTTTCAAAACGTGACAAATATAATCACACGCACAAGGATTCCGCTAGCTCTGTAGCCAGAGCAGAGGAATTACAGGGAGAAGATGTAGATTTGAATATATAAGATCCTCGCATTTTAAATTACGATATCATTATTTACTTTCTATACAAGCTATATGTAAATAATTGTATAATTTGTACAAATTTGCCCAAATATACAAATTAGCTTTGAGTCTTCATGTTTCCAGAATATTCTAGAAAATGCGATGTTTCATATATAAAACTCAAAACCTTTTCAGCTGAGATGTTGTATGTGAAACTCCCTTGATTAATCCTTAAAGTATAATAATACTATTTCTTAGATGAAATGTGTGTTATTTTTTTTTAACTTTAAGCATGAAGAAAGAAAGAAATAGACCTTCATCCCTCCGTCTTTTAATTATTATAGAATCGGGGGGGGGGGAGATCCATATTTTGTATGGGCAGCAAGTTTGGAATCCTAAAGCCTACTGTTGGCAACACAGTAACGTGATTAAGGACACCATAAGCTGTCCTTTGGATGCCACTGGATTGTGTGCACGAGTCCCTAAAAACTTCATACATCCGAGCAAAGAATCGAAAGATCTAATTGAAATTTGCAAAGGAGCATGGAATGTGGTCAACCAATTATTGAAAAGAGGTCCTTTGGTCCGATGAATCCAAATTAAGTTTGTTTGGAAGTGATGGTAGACGTTATATATTCGTCGTCCAGAAAGCACCAGAATAGATTCCTAATTATAACGTCCAGCACTGAGAGAAAATCGATCCGTAATCATCGGGAGGGTTTTCCATTACTACAGCGTCGTGAATTTCGTACATATCGATGCGATTATGGATCAAAATGCTTATAAAAACAATTTAGAAGATCACATGCTGCCTTATGTTCGTAAAAAGATGTTTTGCAAGATATTTGTTTCAGCAGAATAATGATCAAAAGCACATATCCAAAATAGTGAAATATTGGTTTACAGCGAAGGAGACTAAAATTTTGTAATCAGTCACCTACCATCAATCTAATTGAATATCTTTGGGAACGCATCGCGTGAAAAGTCGGGAGAGGGAAACATTTTTGAAAGGGAGAAATCAACACCTCCTACATACAGAAAGCCTAACAACTGAAACTTTGACGTCATCATTAGGCCTTCAAGTGATGACGTCATCACAGTTTTACTTTCACAAAGTAAAACTATTTAAAATTTCTGGTAAATGCTACAAATATTAGAAAATATTTTATCAAAATTGAAATACATTTCTCATACAAAATTATTCATTCTGATCTATTTCCTTAACATATTATCTAATTAGTCATGGTTAAAAACAGCCATTTGTCAAAAAATTATATGTTTTATCTCAAATTATTAAAATATTGCTATTCATGAGTAAATTCACCAGAAACTTTTTATAGTTTTATTTTATGAAAATAAAACTTTTAACTGTAGGCCTAATGATGACGTCAAAGCTTGGTGACGTAGGAGTTGTTAGGCTTTCTTTATCTAGGAGGTGTTGGAGAAATCCATCAGGATCGGAACAGGAGAATCCCTAGGCCTTCCACCTTAGAGGCCTAATTAATTCCACACCGAGATGATGTGCCGCAGTTCTCAAAGCGAAATTCTATAAAACTAGCAGCTTGGATGTTTGCCACCAAAGACGAATTTTCATTATCTGGTGGATTTTTAGCGATGAACGCATGCGCAAATAGATTATAATATTCAATTATGATTTTAATTAAAACATTTTTCCACGTATTATTAAACATAATTCTTGGCAGATTGGCGTATTGGGCTCCGTGAAATATTGCATTTGCCTGTGATGGCAGTTGTCCAAGCTGTGCCAAATATTGCTGTATTTTGTTACCTTCGCGACTAAAGCAACAAATTCCACAATTAACAAATTTTGCATACTCAAACTGTAAGGACAGAAAAACGTATCGTCTAAATTTTTTTTCCGACTATTGTATTTTTCGAGTTAAAAATACGTTTATGCAATAATCGAAGCAATTAAAAGAATACTCTCCGTCGATGACAGTGTGGGCCGTATTCACAAACTGTGAGTAACACGACTTAACTCCGAGAACTGGGAAACCTGAGTGGCCGGTGTGTCTTCGGCCATGCAGACAAACCGCCCCGACTCCCGTTTCCGAGAGACAACTCGGAAACGGGATTCACCAACTTATTTTCACCCAGAGTTACCCCTGACTCTGGAGTTGTCTCACCCAGCTTTGAAAGCTCGCCTATGATTGGTCAGAGTAATGATTCCATGAAGGAGTGAACTAGATTTAATGTTCGCGAGATCGAACCCAGCTCCCAACACATTGTAAAAAACTTTACTGTAAAAAAATACACTGATTAAACTTTTAATACAAAATTACATCCAATATTTTTTTATAAATAAAATTTCATGTCTGTTATACTTTTTTCAAATTTAGGAATTTTCATATTTTTTAGCGCACAAAAATTAATTTATGCAGTTTTGATATTTTTCTTTTTGAGGTACTTTATATATTACGCATAGAATATGTATGTCTTCAAAAAATTCTATGATACTGAAGCATATTGTTTTTTTCTCACATTTGAGTGAAAAATTGTTAATTCGCTATTCCCAAGTACACATTTTTGTTTATTGCAACACCACATTATAGGGCAATTAGAAAACATAATTATATATCCCGATATTGATTTTCTATCATTTGTATTTGAACCCCAGTCCGCATCAACATATAAGGGTAATTCTGGATTATCAAAAGTACATTTTTTGTACTCAATTTTTAACTTCCTTTTAAGTATCTTAAGATTCTCTTTAAAGCACACCAGGCAATATCAGTGGGATGTTCTTGAAGTTGACTCAAACAGTTAACAGCATAGAGTATGTCGGGTCTAGATATATAGGCTAAATACAATAAAGACCCAAAAAGTTCACGTTATAGCCCAATAAATGTATTACCTTTTTGAAAATCTTTCACAGTTGATTTAGGCTCAATTGGTGTTAAACTAGAATGTAGGACTCTTGATCTAACAATAGACTATTTGGAATAAACTCTAATCTAATACCAAGAAATTCAGAAGCCTTTTCTGATTTTGACATTTCAAATTTTTTGGATAAAATATCAATAATAATTTCATTAATATCAGATCCCGCTATTAACAAATCATCTACATAGAGAATCATAATAACTTTCTTTGAATTTACTTCTCTTATGAACATACATGGTTCGCATTTAAGTTGTTCAAAACCTAATTCCACTACAAAACTACTAATTTCTTAAACCATTGACGCGGTGCTTGCTTCAAACCGTATAAACTCTTTTTGAGCCGACACTTTTTACCACTTCCGTCATCATAACCTTTAGGCTGATCCATATAAATAATTTCATTTAAATCACCATTAAGGAAGGCCGTTTTAACATCCAGAGCCAAAACATGCAAATTATCGTTCAAAATCATTATAAGTACTAAACGTAAGGTTGGCATACTTATAACTGGAGAAAAAGTTTCGCTATAATAAAGTCCTTCTTTTTGCATAAATCCGCGCGCAACAAGAGGAGCCTTATATCGTCCGTTTCTCTTTTTAGTTAGCACCCATTTACAGGAGATAGCTTGCTTTCCAAGTGGTAGTTTTTCAAGATCCCAGAACTTGTTGATCTTCATGCTTTCAATCTCTTCATCCATTGCTTTCTTCCACAAACTCTGTTCCTCACAGAGAGAGATTTGATGTCATCATATGACAAAGTTTCTTGTTGACAAAATAAAGCTTCAGCTTCATATACCTCGGGATCTGGATATCGAATAGGTTGTTTTCTTAATCTGTTAGATTTTCTTTTATCGTACTTTCTTTCATCAATAATATCAGAATCCTCATTTGCATTTTCCTGAACTGAGTCCTCACAAGTAGTGTCCTGAACTTCTTGTTCCATTTCATACTCAGGCAATTCTTGGCATTCTTCGACATATCTTTTCATTGTATTTTCATTTCTCTCTTCATCAAATTTGACATTTCTTGATATCGTTATACGCTTAGTTTCAGGATCTAATAGTCGATATCCCATTGAAGAGTAGCCTGTAAAGATCATTCTTTTAGATTTATCGTCAAGCTTCTTACGATGAACGGAAGGTACTAGTATATAAGCTTTACATCCAAAAACACGTATATGCTTTAAATCAGGTACAGTTCCATATTTTAAATAGTACGGTGTACAGTTATCGATTGCACTACTCGGTGTTCGATTTTTCAAATAAGCCGCTGTTAAAATTGCTTGGCCCCAAAACTTTTTCGATAAATTCGATTCGGCAATTAAAGCTCACCCTTTATCCAACAAAATTCTATTTTCTCTCTCTGCAACGCCATTTAATGAAGGTGTGTATGGAGGAGCTGGATCCATCACTACACCGATATCTCTAGTAAAATTAATAAAGTCACTATCAAAATATTCCATGGCGTTATCACATCTGATTTTCTTTACTGTGGGATTGACTTTTAAGAAAGCTTTCAATTCATTGGATACCTCACTTTTGTGTTTCAATAAACGTATTTCTGTGAATCGAGAAAAATCCTCAATAATATTCACAAAGTAACGTTCGACAGAAAATGTTACTGGATCGATAGGTCCACAAACATCAGTATGAATAGTAATCATGGGCGCAGTTTCTCTTGTTCTCGGTCCTTTTCCAATTGGAGTTGCACTTTGTTTTGCTCTAACACAAACATCACAGAAAGAAGAAAGTTCTGGCAACCCTAAAAGTTTCAATACTTCATCACATGGATGACCCATTCTACGATGCCAAAATTGACCATCTTTCTCTTCTTTTGATATGAGAGCAGTTTCATTACTTGGAACAAAGTCACTTATGTATTGACCATTCAAATCAAGTTCACCAAAACAAAATTGTTTTCTTCCCTTTTCAATGAAGACTTTCTCGTTCTTGAAAATAACAGTATAATTTGCTTTTTCTATTTTTCTAACGAAAATTAACTGTCCATTTAAATCTGGAACATAAAGAACATCATTCAGAGTAATTTCAGTTCCATCAGACATTTTACCAGTAATATTGGTCTATGTTCCGTATCCGGTGCCCCTTGGTTCTGGCGACATCGTGAGCGATGTTCAACGTTAGTAAAGTACCCTGCCGATGGTTGTTTGACTGGCAACCATAAAGAAATGTGTAGAGCTTGGCGACGTTTTTTTTTTTTTTTTGAAGGAATGATAATGCGTCAAATATTGTAAATTGGATAATTTAGAACTATTGAAAGATGCGAAATTTCTTGCACTTTCGGGCATGCGTAATAGTTGTTTTTTAATCTAGCTACTGTGTGACGTAAGCAGATGAATGTAACGAATTGGCTTGCTCAATTTGACGTCACTAAGCTGTTAATTTGCGTTTTGCGCATGCGTTATTGTTATTTTTCGTTTTTTCCTGTTCTTTCGTCTACTATTCTAATTTGCTTCAACTTGTACTAATGTTTTTTTTTCGGTCTCGCAGAGGGGCCCGCGTTAGCATATTTTCGAATGTATGTATCGATGAATGTAACGAATTCGCTTGCTCAATTTGACGTCACTAAGCTGTTAATTTGCGTTTTGCGCATGCGTTATTGTTATTTTTCGTTTTTTCCTGTTCTTTCGTCTACTATTCTAATTTGCTTCAACTTTTACTAATGTTTTTTTTCGGGTCTCGCAGAGGGGCCCGCGTTAGCATATTTTCGAGGGGGCCCTTCCCACTGATGTTTTTTTTTGGGTCTGGCAGAGGGGCCCGCGTTAGCGTATTTTTGAGGGGGCCCCCTTGAGGCGGTGGCCGGACCCACTGATGTTTTTTTTGGATCTCGCAGAGGGGCCTGCCCGGACCCACTGATGTTTTTTTTGGGTCTCGCAGAGGGGCCCGCGTTAGCATATTTGCGAGGGGGCCCCCTTGAGGCGGTGGCCGGACCCACTGATGTTTTTTTTGGATCTCGCAGAGGGGCCCGCGTTAGCATATTTTCGAGCGGGCCCTTTTGAGGCGGTGGCCGGACCCACTGATGTTTTTTTTGGGTCTCGCAGAGGGGCCCGCGTTAGCATATTTTCGAGCGGGCCCTTTTGAGGCGTTGGCCGGACCCACTGATGTTTTTTTTGGGTCTCGCAGAGGGGCCCGCGTTAGCATATTTTCGAGGGGGCCCTTTTGAGGCGGTGGCCGGACCCACTGATGTTTTTTTTGGATCTCGCAGAGGGGCCCGCCCGGACCCACTGATGTTTTTTTTTGGATCTCGCAGAGGGGCCCGCGTTAGCATATTTTCTAGGGGGCCCTTTTGAGGCGTTGGCCGGACCCACTGATGTTTTTTTTGGGTCTCGCAGAGGGGCCCGCGTTAGCATATTTTCGAGGGGCCCTTTTGAGGCGGTGGCCGGACCCACTGATGTTTTTTTGGATCTCGCAGAGGGGCCCGCGTTAGCATATTTTCGAGGGGGCCCCCTTGAGGCGGTGGCCGGACATACTGATGTTTTTTTGCGATCTCGCAGAGGGGCCCGCCCGAACCCACTGATGTTTTTTTTGGATCTCGCAGAGGGGCCCGCGTTAGCATATTTTCGAGAGGGCCCGTTTGAGGCGTTGGCCGGACCCACTGATGTTTTTTTTTGGATCTCGCAGAGGGGCCCGCGTTAGAATATTTTCGAGGGGCCCCCTTGAGGCGTTGGCCGGACCCACTGATGTTTTTTTGGGTCTCGCAGAGGAGCCCGCGTTAGCATATTTTCGAGGGGGCCCTTTTGAGGCGGTGGCCGGACCCACTGATGTTTTTTTGGGGGTGACGCAGAGGGGCGAGCGCCCCCTCCAAGAAAAATGTTTTTACAGTACATAAATGGGGCTTTTACCAATATTTAGCAGGCTTTACACTAGATAAAATGAATATTCACAATTTGCGCACTCCTCCGAAAGAGTTTCTGGTTCCGCCCTTGGAGAACATATGTAAAACTGACGTCATAAACTTGAAAATCGTCTGGATTTTTTATCACATGTTGGTATGGAAAATCGTTTTTTTTTTTTTTTTTTAATCAGAATTTGACTGGCAATTCTGAAAATTAAACGCGGTGCATTTGAAGTATAGAATTTTCATTTAGTGTTAATTGCATGAAGATTGAAGTTTGGTGTTCTTTGATTCTGAGTGAAATAAGTTTGTGTTGGATTTTCCTTGTGTTTTTGATTCCGTTTTACGGACCCTTTCTCGTAAGTTAGTGAGCCTCTCGGGGAATTTCGTCTTGGGGAATTTCATCGTTGTAATGGATGTTCCCGGTCCTTCCATTAAAAAATGAGGTGGGAAAGGTGAGGTAAGTGCTTGTTTAATCTACTTTTTCTAATGTTTTGTTGTGGATTTGACTGTTTTATATAGTGTCATTTACTTAGAATTTGTGTTTCTTTGTAAAAATTTTAGTAGTAAATACTTGTGTTTATTTGTCACAAGAAGGCGATAGCCGTTGAAGCTTGGCGGTCGCCAGGGTGGCTTGGCGCCATGGCTGGAGCTTGGCGCCAAGATCCGTAGCGCTCGCACTTGGCGATCGCCAAGCTCCAGCGGCTATCGCCGTGTTTACATGAGGGGCACCGTCTTGTATGATTTTACCGTAATATTTCCAATGCTTTTAACTTCAATAGTTGTTGTTTTTGAAGCACAGCTTATAAACCCTGTAGAAGGCACCATAGACGTGAAATAATTCTTATTAGAACACATATGGGATGTTGCTCCAGAATCTATTAAAAATGCATTCCTTTTAACATTTCCAACAACGAAAGAAACTGCTGAAGCACACTTGTCCTCATTTGATTGGTTATTAGCCTTGCAGTTGCGCATTAAATGACCCATTTTACCGCAACCATGACATGTAATTTTCTTTCTGCAGAATTTTTCGGTATGACCTTTCTTTTTGCAATATTTGCAATAAAAATCCTTGCGATTTGACAAAAATGCAGTATTTCTATGAGTGGAATTAGAAATCATTTTTCCTTTCCTTGAATCATGCAGAAGAGCTTCCGCATCTATGAGTCTCTGCGAAACAAAATCCAGCGTTAAATTCATATTTGGCTGATTTTCTAAAGCAGTTTTAACACTTTCAAATTCTTGAGGCAATGACATCAAAATATAAACAATCGTATCTGTTTCACTAACTTTCGCACCTGAAACTTTTAGGTCAGAAATTAATCTATTTATCTCATCAATATGACTTCGCATAGATACATCACGACTTTTCTTTAATGTCGCAAGTCTCTTTCTAATCAAAATTTGATTCACTGCACGATTTGTATCATAAGTTCTTTCCAACTTCTTCCAAACTTCGCATGTAGTAGTTTCATCTTGAAGCGATATAAGAACATAATCACTCAACAGTGATAGCAATAAAGCGTAAGCCTTTTTTGATTTGACAACATCAGCAGCATTATCTCTATTCGGCTCTTCTTCTAAAAAATTTTCCAATTCTTTTGCTGAGAAGACTGCAATTACACGCCGTTTCCATACGGAAAAGTTTTTACAATCGCCTTCAAACAGTGAAACTCCATAAAGTTCCTTGTCAGTACTCAATCTGTCCTCAAAATAAATAAAACAGGATTCAAAACTTTCCTCAAACCGGAACAGAATACGAAAAAAAAAACTTGGCGATAAAACTTGGCGCGTTACAACGAAATCAGTTAGGAACCACGCTCTGCTGTAAAGAGATACATCCGTGAACCGAATAAGGAATTTATTAACAAGTAAATACAGCACATTACACTCACAACATGAAAAAGGAAAAGAAAGGGATAAAACAGACTGAGAGTCACTCATATATATAGGTTTTGATGGGATCCAGAATTATCCAATGAAATGTAAATATTTTATAAGTTGGATCTGCAGGTAACCAATGGTAAACATGCATTTTAACAATATGTATAGGAAACCTGTAAGTAAGCTAGTAGAGAACCTGTAAGTAAGCCACTAGGATTAACAGATAAACGTTTGATTATTGGGGTTACAAGAAACAGTGCGATTATCTTATATTTAACAGTTTGATAAACCAATTTATCAATATGTTTTGTTCAATGCCATTCATATTTTTAGTTATTGGAAAATATTCGCTTTCCAGGGTAATAGGACACAATTTTAATCATTGTAGGTCTCCTATGATCTGGACAGCTTTCGTCATAATGACCTGCGTAGTTGTGGCATCTTCTTGCTAACTACATCTTGGCAAATAGGTACCTTTGCCCGGTTGCATAACGCGCCAATCTACCACTCTTCACTCACGAATTCAAAACCAGCTTCTGCCGTACGTTCCCTTGATTGATAATCCGGACAAACGAACACGCATTTCAAACGAAGAGTTTAGGATCAAACGTGGCATACGACACAAAGTCAGCGACCGGCGGCATCAATATCTCAAAGTTCTCAACGCGTGGCAAATTCCATAATGCTTGGAACATCGTTCATCAGCCACCGGCTGACTCTCTAGAGGAGAGTAGTGTAGCAGCACAAGATCGCCTCAACTCACATTACATCTCGGCAATTGAAGGCCGTGCAAATGGGTACCTTTTGCCCGGTTGGATAACGCCTCAATCTACCAAGCTTCGTTTACGAATTCAAAACCAGATTCCGTTACACGCTCCCTTTATGATAATCAGGACCATGATTGCGGGTATCAGAGATGTACAACACATTGAAGTCAGAAATTGTACATACTGTTTCCTAACGTCTTTGATAGAATGTAATACCACATTTAATTTGTTCTAAAATTGCATTACCTTATGTGGAATGAATCTTAAATAATTAAGAGCAACATTTCTTAGCCATCTTCCAGGTGTGCTCTTCGAAATATCTTAAGTCCGCTTCCCAAAATGAGGCTGCTGTGAAATTTACAGTAGTCAAAGATTCATTCTGATTAACGCCGAAGGAGGATGACGGAGGGTGGTTTGATCAAAAGGGAAACAAATTGTGTTTGTAATGAGGCTTTGAATCCAAGTTTGTCGCTCCCAGTAATTGAGATGTGAATCATGTTTGGACAAGTATTTAAGATTTTGTAGACAAACTGGCCAACAAATATTCAGTTATTTAGTTTTACAGAAGTGTATGTGTGAGCACTGTTTGGACCATTACGAGAAATTTATAGTCATTAAAGGGAACTTTGATTAACAGGGGGTCAACTATGAGCCAACTCAAAATTTTCATAATTTGGGGGTTACACATAGATACAAAGGGCTTTTTAGCCTTTCTGATCTATATGATACAGCAGATAAAAAGAGAACATTCAAGTGCATTGTTTTGCAACGTTATTTTGCATATTCTGATGACATACTATTTTGCTTTGTTTTAATACACGCTTTAGCCCGGTTTGAATACATTCGGTGCTATAATTTCATTGTTTATCATCATCATAGCACATTATTTGGAATTGTTTCGCCCATTCTTGGGCACTTTTTATTCCATTGCATGACAAAATGATTGTTCATCATCGCCTTATCAAACTAATATGCCTTAATTTAACAAATTAATTAACACTAGCCTTAATTTAACAAATTAATTAAGTTATATGCCTTATTTTAACAAATTAATTATAAAGCAGTTGCCATGGCTTATTATTTGATTATGTTTTAGTCTACTGTTGGACAGTGTTTCGTCACTTTGGCTTTTTTTTTTTTTTTTTTTAAACTAGAGTTCGGGATAGGTTTACCACATTGTTTTAGTTATT
The DNA here is from genome assembly GCA_038373885.1 of Cheiracanthium punctorium. Lineage (NCBI taxonomy): Eukaryota > Metazoa > Arthropoda > Arachnida > Araneae > Cheiracanthiidae > Cheiracanthium > Cheiracanthium punctorium. The sequence goes on from JAWZYV010018972.1 coordinate 156,962, forward strand.
GTTTTAGTACATTGCTTAAGATTATATTGCTACTATATTCTGATAACACATTCTTTCACATTGTATTAGTTCTTTGTAGAGCACTGTTTTAAGATAGTCATTCTGCCTCTTCAACGCATAGAGTATTTTAACGTGACGTCACTGAAATTTTTTTTAGGTCAACTCGGATATTTAGGGATACAAAGACACGTTTTCAGCCAATGACCATTCTCAAATGAACGAATGTTTGACCAAAAAAGTTAGTTGCTAAGGTGTGACGTAGTCATAATGACGTAGGTGAAACAGCTCTATTCAATTCCATTCTTATATGATCAATTTAGAACATTTTAAAGCTGTATTCTTTTTGTAATTAATTGTTAAGGAATATTATTTCACTTTGTTTCAGTTCATTGTTGGACATAGTTTTATTACAACTCTTTCTTTGAAAATGAGTGGTAAAGAATAGCGTTTCTTATTTGGGACAAGTAAGACTCTGTTATGGCATGCTATTAAACTTTTTTCGTAGACTGTTCTCGCTTCATAATGCATGTGTATTTGTTGAAGTTTTCTAGAAATAGCTGGATTTTAAAGTGAACTTTGCGAATTTGTAAGATCTGAAAATACAGCTCATATATAAGTACTGGCTGCGTACCCGTTCTTCGTATAGAAGGAATCAAATGTTTTACTTAATCGTTAAGTAAAATTAATTCCATCTTTGCGAAATTTCAAAATAAGAGAAATTCTTTGACTAGTGACATAAACTCTGCCTTACAGATACTTACTTGAGATGGTATACAGCGTAAATGCAAAATGATAACACAAAAACTATGTGAGCGTTATTTTTTTGAGATAAAAAAGAACGTAAAAAGTATTTTGCAAACACATCTATTCATTTTCAAAGTGCTTCTGCTAGATAAACTTTTGTCTTTCTGTTTAAGCTCTAAAATATGTCACATGATGAAATTTTTTTTTGTTCTAATGGCAGGCACTTGCCGTATTAGACATTAGCCACTACCAAGGCAGAATTACTGGTCTCTTTATTATAGAGGGGCCTAATAGGCGGACCAGCGTTGCTTCCTATGAAGGGACGGTGAAGTTACACCCAAGCACGTGCCGAGAATCGAACCTGGACCCGTGGTGTGGTAGAATGGCTCACTAACAGTTCACAACCCAGGGGATGGTGTTTTTATTTTGTGATTTTACTATGCTTTCTTTAGGGCAGTATTATTTAAATCTTTCGTTGCTATTAAAAAAAAAAAAAACGAAAAAAAAAACTTTTGAAAGGACGTTAAAAATTTCACGAATCAGCTTTAAATTGAAAATGTTTTTCTACTTGAAAATTTGTAAAAAGTCCCCTAATTAATATTTCTTTGTCGTTTAACTTTGAATGAAGACCTAAATGTTCATTTTGTTATTTAACAAAATTAAAAACACAAACATTTTGACTAATAGATTTCCGGATGCGATAGAGCGAATTCGTAAATGATGATACGTAACCTTAAATTTGAATCATTGGCTACACTTCAGTTAGTCGGAAAAATGAGAATATGCGGAATTATTTCGTGTGCGGCGTATGTTTTGCTGTGGAGTCTGTCAATCTGATTGAGTTACGAAAAGATTTTAAACTCGTTACATCAAGATGACGTAGATTTCACTTACGAAAATTGGAGTTTGATTTATTTTTTTCAAAGAGCAATTGTTTACTTTCCGTTGAAAAGACAACGAAAATCCCAAGCTTAATGTTAAACGGAATCTTAAAGCAGTAGCTGTTGTATTCAAAATCCTTCTTTACTTAAAAATTCTCCTAATCTCCTAATTTATATTTTTTTCTCCGTTTTTCTTTTAAAAGAAGGCAAAATTTGTCAAAATATTAAAATTTATGACGGATAGAATTAGACAACAGATGCAATATTTTAGAATTTATTTTACAAAAACTTTCATCAAAAATGATCTTTCAAAATTTTTTTAAAATATGCAAACTACGCTACATGGTCGTAACAAACTGCTTTTCAAAGGTAATTTTCTCCTCTATCAATGCAAATATAGTTTTACTGTAAGTATAATTACCGGCGTTTTTACGTACATTAGTCCAGAAAAAAATACCAAAAATTGCATAAAACATTAAATTAAAAAAAAAAAATCTGATTCGATTTTCGAAAGAATTGCTTCGATGCGTGTAAGGATATGTCCTAATGAAGCTATATTTAAAATATGGTAGGTCTGTGACCACACGTCTTAGCGGTATGCGATCGAGAGACACACATAAGATCGGAGGTTACAAATCTACATAGCCAGCCAGCTCCAAACTTTGTTTACTCTCCGATTTAATTATATAAGATACCATCAAATGTATCTATAGTTAAAATGGAGCAAATTATTATATCAAATAGGTATATTCATTACACTTAGAAGTAAACATTTTATAGCACTGTAAATGATATATGTATTGATTTACAGAGGTGCTTTCGACAAAGCTTTTAAAAGCCGAAAAAACATTCCATTTTTGGTCAAGTTTTTGAACTTTGAAGTCGATGCTTAGTTCAGTGGAAGGGAATAACATGGAATAATCATACTGGAACATAAGTGATGTCATTAAAACATTTGCCATGAATTATTTCTGGATCATGCTTTTTTTAATCTCCCGAGTTATACTGGCTTATACAATTATAACACCTATATCCTTGAAATTTTATTCCCGGTCACTTCTAAAATGAGAAGACATTAATCCCTCTTTTGACGTCATATATAAGTAATTAGGCACCTCAAGCTTTTACAGACTATAAATAGTTTACGTTACTAAAATGTTTTTTAATTTATTTTCTAAGAGGGTGGACTTATAATAATTTGCAATAAGTGCTCGAGCTGGAAAATTCTCTTCAAACTTTCTTTCGTATACTTATAGTTTATTTTAAATAAACAATCTGATTAAAAAAACGTTTCAAAATTATTTTTCATCTTTTAACTGCGTTGAAAACAAATAAAAATACACATTCATTGAATCTGTTACATTTTTTGTGTTCATCTTCTAAATAAATGCGCCGAAAGTTTTCGCAATAGAGCATTAAACAGTAAAATTACGTGAAATACATTTTCTGTAATTAAGAGCTCTATTTATATCCAATCTCAAAGTGTTTTGAAATATATTAAGGTTACTTATGCAATAGGGATCTTGTAAAATTTATGGTATATTCCAGTCCAAATACAGATTTTCGAATTCCTTTTCGGCGGGCTAGCGAAGGGGGGCGAGTACATCAAAGGGAAACGAATAGCGTCTGCTGTAGACTCGTTAAAGCTCGAGTAATTGAGAAGTAAATCTTGTTTGGACATAGAAACAGGATTTTACTAACAATATGGACTGGATATATTCCATCAGTTATTTATCTGTATCGGAACGAATCTGTAAATGTTGTTTGTGGAATACAAAGTTGTCAAAACACTCTTGTTCTATAAATGAAAGTGAATGTGTTATTTAGAAAGAAGCGTATTGGTGACTTTGCATGAATGTTTGTAATATTTATATTATGTGTTTCGGCGACCAAAAAAAATATTTTTAGATCATTTTCTGTTGCTTAGTCAATTCTAATCTTTTCTCGCAGCTCTTTTTCTCCTTCCAAACTTACTTAATATCATTCCATGTTTTTGCGGTTATTAAACATACTTTAAAATTAAAATAATTAAAACTTTGTAAAATAATACACATAAATTTACTTATCGTTCTGGACACGTGTTTCATACTAAAAAAATTCCGTCCTTCATATGCAGTAGTCCATACAAAGACTGAGGATGGTGGGATTCTGTATATGGACCACTGCTGATGAAGGACGAAATTTTTTCGTCCGAAACCTGTGTCCAGAACGATAAGTACCTTTTATGTGCGTTATTTTACGAAATTTTAATTCTTTCATCTTTTAAACTCTAGTTTCTTTTGAGTCTTTTTTGCTATAGTTTATAATTGCCTGATAAATGTAATGAAAGCTTTCAGATTACCTATTTTTGTTAAAAAATATTGTAGCATTATTTTTATTTTAATGCATTGGACATGAATTCCCGCGGGTTTACAGTTGGACAAACCAGAGATACACGAGAAATCTCAACGATAGGAATTGAAATGTGTTCTTTAATTATTGCATTGAGCTGCTGTACTTACATGAGAACTGATGTATTTTGAAGTTTTAAAGAATTTGATTCATGATTGGCTTTTATTAATATAGTCAATTTATAGTTATTTGGAAGTTCTAAGTACTATGACCAGCATCAAACTGATTAATTATGAAACTGATGAAAGCACGCCATTTATATGCTTTCCCAGCACAGAGTCCCTAGAGACGCACTATCCAATTTAACCCCTTAACCGTCGTATTATTTTCAAGAAAACGGTCATAAAAGTGCTTATTTCTTTTATTCCAGAAAATTGTATAAAACAAGTGCATATATAGTATATTTATTCATTTTAAGGTTTTGGACATTTTAAGCACTAGAGAAAAAAAATAATTTTTAGGAAAAGCCAACATTCAGGGTCATTGTGACTGAATGTGTGTTTTGTAGTAAGCAGGGAATCATTAAAAATATATGTTTTAAACACTAGAAAGTTTTATTAAACTTACTACGTAAAATAAGTAAACATTTCTAAAATTTTCTTTGAACATAAATTAAAAAAAAGTAAGCTAAGATTGCATAATGCATATCACAAATACACGTGTGTTTGAGTACCGCTACCATGTATTTAAAAATAAACTATCTCCGAATTAAGTTAAAAATACTCTGGTATTGTCATCTGTTGTGTAAAATTATATATTACAAAAAAATCCGTGCATCAGAATTGGAACGCTCTTATCTTTCAGGCGCATTTTTTTGAACAGTATTGCCCGGAAATTTGACGGGCACGAGAAATAGAGGGAGAAAGCTTAGCCCGTGATTTTGACGGGAGCGAAGGTTAAGGGGTTAATGATTATATAAATGAAAAACTTTGTAAAGAAGATGCTCTTTAGTCTAGATGCGCTTTATCATCGCAGCATTATCACAGCTGAAACATCATTCACAGATTTTTAGTTTATGGAGTGCTTCATGATCAACTATTTACTTGTTTTAAGGGTACATATTAATGTTTTCGAAATTTATAATGCTGCTATCTTTGCTTAGATGCACTCCTTAAGATGCTCAAGGCTTATCTCATGACATCTGTAAATTAAATAAGCAAAAAGACACTCCAGTAAGTAAAACAAAACAATGCAGCATACGTTGAAAGAGAACTCGCTCTTCAAGTGAACTCGGGCTTCCATATTCCTCTAATTCACAACGAACAAACGAAAAGTGGCTCACTAGGGAAGGATAAAAGCCTTTAAAAATAAGGTGTTTAACTTTTCTGGTGGTAAGCAAGATTTCAAAAGGAGCCAAACGGGGAAAAAGAATTACTTCCTTGTTTTCATTTGCAAAATCAAATAGTCTATCAAAAAATAGTCAGAACTCTTTTAAAAATGTTCCTCAGAGAACGAATTTGTAAACCAAACCATGTCTAGATTTTAAAGCAATCAGAGCCTTAATATACTTCCAGAGTGATCCGCTACGACCAAGTATTGCAAGACATGTTTCGAGCTACAGCTCTTTAACACAATGATAGTTATTTTCTAATGTATCATCACCTAGATTGCCCGCTAACGATGAAGGGCCATACAATAAATAAATAAGTAAATACATATACAGCCGTACGAATTAGTACTTCAGTCAAAAAGTAGATCCACTAAGAGATACGTCACAAAAAGCAGATAAGCAATTGCTTTTACTATGTGTGTAGTGCTCACATTAGTTATCACTAAACTGCACTATACTCCAGAGGTATACACTGAGATGTACAGAGCCCTCTTCTTGTACAGGTTGCTATTAATTTCAGAAATTTGGCTGTTCTTCTATAAGACGTTATCAGTTTGCATAGTCTACTCATTTTTATGTACAATATAGAATTTTGCATGTCAGAAATGCATTGCATGTTCAGTATGTGCATTGTTCGAAAAATGATTTGATCTTTTATCGTGCAGTTAATTCTAAAGACACAGGCAGTTCTTTGTAATTATTTTCGTCAGTAAAAAAGAAAATCCAATGATAAATTTTGTCAAAGATGTAAGAATATTAAAATTGTTAAGTTTTGTGAATTCAATGCAGAATTATTTCATTATTATTGTCATTATTTAATTCTTCTAAAACGTAGATAAACTCCGACTTTATCAACATGCTTACTTTTAAGACCGCTTTCAGTCCATGCACAAATATGTTTAGAATAATTAACCTCACCTGCAATTCAAGCAAACCATTAAAACTGAATGCCGCACTTTTCCCTTTCTATGAAAATTAAAATCTGCAGTTTATTTATTGGTACAGCAGTGAAATTCACGGTGGCAAATAATACTTTTCCTCCGTTTCAAACTCGACTACACCCTACGGTGCGCGCGCTTCCCGCGAGCGAATGAGGCTAACGAAGCGAGACGTGAGGATCAAAGGAAGGAAATTTGTGTAGGGGGATGTCACTCGCTTGGCATCCGTGTAATTGACATGTAAATCATGTTTGAACTACGAAAAGGAGCTTCCGTTTAAGGAGCAGCTGGAGAAAGTTACAATGCATTCAATTTCACCGGAGTGCTGTGCTGCATTTTATAACGGATTTGCTAGTGAAATATATATGTTATTTCTTTGAGAATCATTTTGGAATAAGGGAAATACAATGGCTTAACCCTTTGAAGCGTAACCCTTTCCCCATGCTGAAAAGAGGGCAGCCGTTGCCATCGCTCGACTAAACGACCTGCAAGATGGCGGACGATCGAAACGTTCATCGCGTGCCACAGATCTAGAGACCCTTTTTTTGACGCAGCTGGCTGTGCGCGGGCACACAGCCAGCTGCGTCAAAAAAAGGGTCTCTAGATCTGTGGCACACGATGAACATTTCGATCGTCCGCCATCTTGCTGGTAGTTAAGTCGAGCGATGGCAACGGCTGCCCTTTTCTCAGCATTGGGCAATCTATCCAGCTGTTCTCGCGTTCTTCGATTTTCCAGCAGATGTCAGTGCTGTTTTAAAAATAATCGTGACCATTTTTTTAAGGGAAATGACGTGCTAAAAAGTAAAGGATATTCTCGTGGAGATATGTCACCCGCAACTATTTTTATAGAAATCAAATCTATTCTTCGTGACTGGCAACAATCAAAACGTCAGAGTTTGGTGTTCCCAGAGCGGGAACACTGCGCGTTAAAGGGTTAATACGAATGCTTATTACAGTTTTAGAGTGTCTCAGAGTTTCATTATCACAATAAATTGCTTTTCCCGCGTTGTTATGCTAATTTTATAATGCTTTAGTTTTAACCCTTTGACGCACGGTGGGAGCGCCGTGAAACCACTTTATTTCAGCGCTTTCACTGCTAGTAAAAAAAAAAAAGAAAAAAAAAAAGGCTAAATGGTCTCAACGCTGAAAAAGTGCAGCCGTTTATCTAGCTGGTTTTCTATATTGGTGTGAAAATGCTTTTGCTTCAAAGGGTTAAAGTTTCTTATTTGTTCCAAGAGACTTAAGTTAGCAATTTCAGTTAGCTAAAAAAAGTATAATTTATGTGCATAATAATTCACTATCGGTCATAAGGATTTCTAATTCTAATTCCATTTCAATCTGTATTTCACTAGGTCTATTGACTTTAGAATGGACGTTTCAGAGACTCTAGGTGGTTGTCCAGACTATCCTACCTCCTCTCCTATTAAGAACAGGGTTTGTTCAGATATATTTCCAAAATGCATAATCCTTTTACTGGGACATGCTTGTAAAACTCACGAAAGACGTACCTGTTCGACTTAATTAGACTGATTAAGTATTTTGCATTTAAAGTATGATCTTTAGCAAGATCTGATGTATAAGGTTGAGTTACAATTAGCGTAACATCAATGTTAGCACAAATGAATGGCCGAATTTTGGATATTGCTTTTTCAAAACTACACATGTATTACAAGCTGTTCACGGGCTGTGCAGGTTAACAGGCTATTCTACCACACTTTGAGGCCTAGTAACATTTCCGGCATGGGCTTGGGTGTTCGGGATGTCCATATTTAGGGTTAAGAATGGCCGCCCATTTGATGCCCCTTTACAAATGACCATCACGTTTCCAAATGACCATCAATGTGCCAATGCCGTGCATTAGATAAAAAAAAAAGATAATATATTACAATATGTGATATACGAAATTAAATTAAGTTTTTTCCCCCCCCACCATCGTCCAATAGATGTAATAACAACTTCTGTACAACTAAAAAGGTCAGACCTTTTGTGAAGGCCAAAATGATCATATTGAAGATGAGTGCATTTATGCATTTTATTTTACAGTTTTTATTAATTTTACGATAGATGTAATGTCAGAGTATGGATAAATGAAACTGCCATGAAGTTGTGCAGTTGCAGATTCCCCAAAAGCAAGTAATTTTTGTGTTATGTCACTAAAGCTTTTGTAGAAATAACCAAATTTTCAACATGCTCAGATAACTGCTTCCTGTTAACGTTTTATAAGCAAAAGAACAAAAGGACCTATACATTTTTTTTGTGGTGTAACACAAAAAATATTCAGTTTAAGTAAATCTCTTCAATTTCACGAGGAATTTCACTTGCACTAACTTAACATTATACCTATTGATCGATAGTGGAAAAGAAACTTGGTATATATTTCTTTAATTTCGTGTACTATTCACTGCAATACTGGTAATAGTTTCAGAAATATAATTTTTTAAAATCCCGTCACTTATTTGTGCTATTAATGCACTAGTAAACTAAATCTCACACGCTTTTGTCGGCAAAATAAAATTCCGAATCACGCCAATCTGTTTCTGCTGTCTTAATTCCTTTAATAGAGTAAAACAGCAGATAAATTTACAGTGGTGGAGAGTATTTTATGCCGTTTCCAAACCCAAATATCAAGTGTGTGCCTCCGTAAGCGAATGGGGCTAACGAAGCAAGACGCGTTATCAAAGGAAGGAAATTGCGTAGGATGTCACTGGCTCGACATCCGTGAAGTTGACATGAACTGAGCTTCTGTTTAAGTAGCAGCAGCTGTGTTGAGAAAGTTTCAGTGCCCCTAAAATTTCTTCGGAGTCCTCTGCACCTTGGAGTGGATATTTGTGAAAAATGTTTTCTATGTTTGTTTCTTAATAGAACTGTTTATCAATAGAATAGTAAAAAAGCAGTAGTTACTTATGATTATTTGACTGGATAAGACACCAAACATTCTAGATGACTGAAGTGTAAAGATCCAGTATTCTGGCTTATCGCGCAGCTATCTATCAAATGGTATGGGATTTTGAATGGTTTTCTCTAGATGGAAGGTGAATACGCGTTAGAACATCTTAAACAATCCTTCGACAAAGGCATCCCGCATTAGGAAGATAGTCTTCGAGTAGCTTGGCCTAAACCAACTCATACCATACCTTATGAATTACACTATTCCTTCTGGATAGTGTTTTAAATTGATCTAAAGAGTCTAAGTCTCGTTTTAACTTCGAATTTTGAAACAATAGAATTTTGAATGCTTCAGAATAGAGTTTTGACACATAGAGTTTATCAATTCACAGAGTTTTGGCACATAATTTAGAAACGAAGCAAAAATAAAAAAATAAAATCTAATCAAGAAAAGAAAATTATAGTCTCAAGTTAGCTTCATAATTAAGATTTAAGCGTTTTGCTAACAAGTTTGAAAGATCGTATTTTACCCTCTTACAGCGTTCACCTAAAAAGCTGCAATCTCTCTTTTTTCTATTTTATAGCAATGCTCGGAAAAACAAATCAGTGCTAAGGCAATTCACTAGAAAAAAGTCATTCTCAGTGCACTTATACTGTCTAACTTTTAAGTATTCTAGTTTACAGCAAATAAAACCTAACGCTTGAAAGTAAAATTGCAAGATTATACGAAAGTATCGTGAAGAGGAGTTTAATAACTTTGAAAGATATTTCACTGCATAAAAGATGCAGCCCAAGGAGCTAAAAAATAGAGAGGAATATACATAGCTGAAATTAAACGAAATGAAGATTTTACATGTATGTACTTTAATTTTTATATTGTATCTCGCAGTTTACTATGCTGGATGTAATAGCTATTCGAAGAATACAGCTTCAAGAATGCTGCTCTTTTAATTATGCCAAAGCAAGGCATTTTCATTTCAAGCAGTTAAAGAATACTTTATAAATATTGCTGTAATGCCGAGTAGTTTTACAAGTTTTCTGAATTTTCAGTAGCAAATGGGAGCTTATATTCATATGCATTTTCACTACTACGTATAGTAACAATATTTTAGAGAACTGGCAAATTATTTCAGCAAAACTTTTAAAGATTCTATTCTCAAAAGCTTTTTTTAGATGCAAACTATTGATTATTTTTATGTGAATTCTGTCACAAGATTTTAAATTTTAATGTATATTTAAGCTTGTTAAAAATGCTTTTACACAACATGTAGCATACGAATTTTTTTATTAAAAACATATACAAACTACAAAGAATTTTCTTTTACTTAAAACATAAAAACTGAAATTTAGATGAAACTCCTTTTATTTAATTAATCTTAGTATGAAGAGTAACTCTTCCGCTGGTAATAAAACCCTGTTACAACTGTAACAAATCGTTTTAAAATCTTTTAAAAAAGTTAAGATTTCATCCTTCACAAAAAAAAACACAATAAAGATGAAAAATTAGTTAATTCTTTAATAATCCTTGTTAGAGATTCATTTAATAAATTAGCTTTTGTGGGATATTTCAAAATAACCTATCATTAAAATATAATAGAATTATAATGATATGTAATTTTGACGCATTAAGTTTTAAATTTAACCAAGATGTTATAAAATAAGTATTTTAGGAAAATTAAAAGTACAGTTCAGCTCTGCATGTACTCCCCGAGTCAAAAAAGTATTGAAATTTTTCTAACTTAAACTCGAAAGTAACACAGAGAAAAATAATCTCTAATGTTGCTATATCGGGAATTTTAAGAAATATGAAATCGATTTTGTGATGAAAATTCGAAACAGTCTATTTCAACCATAGATTCGACCCATTTATCACGAAGAGTATTAATAAAAAACGGTAGTGTACGCAGTCTGTTGCGCATAGACAAATTTGTAAGTGTGTATTTATACATTTCGTTATTTATTAGTTTTTATACAATTTCAAAACAAAAAAAAAAAAAAATTTGGTAATTTTCAATACCTTCCAACTAAGTTAATGAGCACTTATCATTTACATTCCTGTCTGTCCGTACTTTTTCTACCGTAAACATGCATCAATTGCAAAATTCATGCTATTTCTGTGCACATGACGTAGTACAGAAACTAGTGTATGTAACTTGTAGTAGGGCATAAAAGAATTACAGTACACTGTCGCCTCTGAACAACGATTGTTCAAAGCACATTTATGTAGAGAAGGTTATTTGGTTGAGGCTGTTTTAAATTTAAAGACTGCGTTGTGATACATCATAATCCAGGTTCGATGCACTTATACACTCATGTCCATAAATTAAGGATAATTCAGAATCACACAGAAATTGATCTCTAAAATAAAAATTTCACCTGTGGAATGATCACACACATCTTGAAGAAGAATATGCAAATTACAGGAAACCACCAGATGGCGTGGATGGTACGTCACAATGACGAGAGTGTAAGAGAGGGGTATATAAGGAATGGTGGCAAAGAAGTAAAATTGTTCACAAGCGCTGTGAAAGCCTTTCAGTGCAAAAACCGCATAGTTATGGCACAAAGGAGGCATTTGGATGATGTTTTACGTGGCAGAATTATCGGACGACTGGAATGTGGACGTATCCAGCTGGAAGTATCCAAGAAACTTGGAATCGCCCAGAGTGCCATCTCCAGGCTTTGGCAACGATTCCAAGATGATGGTAATGTGAGTAGACGTTACAGCACAGGTCGCCCCCGAGTTACAACGCCGAATGAGGACCGCTATTTGGCAGTTACTGCCAAAAGAAACAGACGGAGTACAGCATCAGACCTGTCTCGCCAGCTCTCTTCAGCTACCGGTACGACAGTTTCAAGGCAGACCGTGTACAGACGCTTAGGGCACATTGGTCTATATGCTCGTAGGCCTCTCAGATGTGTTCCACTTACCGCAACTCACTGTCGCCTGCGATTAACCTGGAGTAGAGAGCATGCATTGTGGACACCGCAACAGTGGTCTTGTGTGATGTTTCCCGACGAGTCCAGGTTTAGTTTGGAGTCTGATTCTCACCGGACATTCATCTGGAGAGCGCCAGGTACCCGTTACCACCAAGAGAACACCATTGAAAGACACCGTTACGGTGGTGCAGGATGGCTCGTTTGGGGAGGAATTATTCTTGGTTCTAGAACTGACCTGCATGTTCAGAGTGTAACGATGACAGGCCACATCTATCGAGATGTCATTCTGGAACAGCATGTACGTTTGTTTCGGGGCGCGATGGGTGCTGAATTTGTGTTTATGGATGACAACGCCCGTCCTCACCGTGCAAACATTGTAGACGAATGCCTTCAATCGGAGGATATCACCCGTATGTATTGGCCAGCATACTCACCGGACTTGAATCCAATAGAGCATGTGGGATATGCTTGGCCGACGAATTGCAGCCCGTCAACCCCCTCCCACCTGTCTACCGGAACTTCGGAGTGCATTGCTTGATGAGTGGTGTAATATTCCCCAAGATCAGATTGATCATTTGATACTCAGCATGCCTAGGCGTTGTCAGGCCTGTATTGCATCGTCCGGGAGAGATACTCCGTATTAACCATCCTACTAACCATGTTATACTGTTTTTTGTAAATAGGTTCTTTTTTGAAATTTGGTCAAGGGAGTAAAACTTGCAATTTTTATTAATTATGTCAAACATATAGCATCTTTTTTGCTCTTTACTTTTTGTTTAATAAATAGACATTACAAATAAGTCAAATTTGTTTTGCTTCTTTCTCTTTCTTTGCCTGAACTTCATTATCCTTAATTTATGGACATGAGTGTAGTTGCAATATAATAAAAAGACGTTACATACTGAAAAACTATTTTATTAAACATATACTATTGAAACATTATTATAACGGGCGGTGGTGGCTCAGTGAAATAAAATTACGTCCTATATGGACAGTGAAATTTAGGTGGAATGAATTAAAAATTACGCCAGCACAGAATTACACATTGGCGAGAACAAACACTTGGCTGAAATCAATAACGCCAATTCCAGAGCAACCCTAACAGTTAATCCAATAAAATTAAAATGACGTAATCGCGAGCAAATAATTTTAAAGATGAGGCAGAGAAACAAACAATAAAACGCCAACACCAAGCCAAAGTAGGGGAAGCCAAAAGTATGTTGATTTTGCAAACGGACGCAAATATAATCTATTTTTAGCACACTCGTCTGAAGAGACGAATAAACAAAAAGAATAGTGCATACGGGGAAGAGGAAAAATACAGATTTAAAAGCCGAAATGGCAGAAAAATGAAAACAGAAGTGATTTAGAATTCTTAATTTTGGATAGATTACAATAAAGAAAGCCAAAGTAAAAGATTATTAAATTAGATATGTGATCTCCATCACAACTTCAGAGACTTATCTGTTTCAAACAAAATAGCATTAGTACATATTATTATATAGAATTACGGAAAAATGCTCCCAATATAGGAGGTCGTGCCATTTATAGTTCCTGTATGGGTAAAGAGTTCCAATACATTATGGTAAGCAGTGATTGAAATAAAATGACATTCTTTTGCTTATTTTAACCTGTTAGTATCCATTAGTGTTGGGGAAGATTTTTCTGCTCAGCGGTCGTTCAACGGCGAATGCATGGAATCAGTGGTTGACATAGGAAGGAAAATCTAGTCAGCTCTTGCACTTACGACTGAAAAGGCTACGTGTTCTTTATTCAATGGTTTATGTTGAAAAGTGTTAGCAAGATTTAGCGTTCTTGTGTTAATATATGAAAATATCTCTATCAGAAAAATAGTTAATATGCGAACAGTGAATTGCTTTTGAATATGAACTAATGAAAGAATTAACACCGAAAGTATTTTGGCGTGGAAGACATACTCTCAAAACCACGTCAGATACACAATATTACAAATATGAATTTCACGGTATCTTTCGCTCTCTATCACTCCCCCACTGTTTCTAAAACCAAATGTTTGAAAGTTTCGTTACCAATGAAATTGTTAGACACACAGCCCGTACTTTGAAATAAATCTTCTTAGGAGTTATGATGTGGGAAACTCCGTCTTTGATGTCTCTATTCATAAAGTCAGCCGTTATTTTAAGAAAAGAACTTCGGAAAGTGAAATACAGCGTGATCATAAATTCTTCATTTTGAAAGAGATCCTCCGCTTCACATGTTTTGATGAATATTTAATCCGTCGATTTCCACTGAAAACTTTTATCGACATGAGAAATGTTTAAATTAGTTGAGTATATGCGTGCCTTTCTTGAAGTGAGGACTTACGGATTCCGAATTAAAAACATTTTCGAAGGATTTACCGAACTTTTAAAATGCTTTGCTAATAAGCAATTATTTTTTTTTTCGTTTTTACCTATGTAATTATCTGTATTGTTATGAACTGCTCTTCAAGGGTTAAATTTAGACTAAAATTCGTATTCTATGCGTCAAATAATTTAAGTTTGCAATTTGTAGCTTGAAAATCAGTTAACTAGAACGCGACTTGGGGACTTTAGGGAGTCCACATTGTTTAACAAAGCGTTTGGCGATTTTTCGCGAAATATTGCCAATATCGCTTAGCTGATATCAATTTTGAGACTTATTTTTGGCTCCAAATTTGGCAATATTTTTCCAAAAAGCAGCGGAACTTGGTGGCATTTCGGGTGACTTTAGTACTGCAATGTTTTTGCTTTTTTGCATAAGTAATACGCAATAGCAGTAGTATTACTCTATCAAGGTTCACGATTAATTAGGATTTTTCTAGAAATGGAATCTCGTGAAATTGCCAGAAATCTCGAAAATTTCGTCTCAGCAATTCACTTTAGTTGCGAATTTGCTCGCTGAGAATGCGTGTCTGTCTGTATTCTGTGCGCTTTTATAAGCAATCTTTTACTCGTTTTGACAGGCATGTTTTTTGGAGGCTGTTTGTGAATTATTCATTGTTGTATGCTGAAGAGTTCTGCTTGAGAATTTCCACTAAGTTTTTAGATTGTGGAAGGATTTTATTGTGTGCGGTATACAGCATTTGAGGAAGACTGTATTCAGCTGACTGTTGAAAAGCCAATTATTGCTTGTTATTTTCTGTGAATTCTGTATTGAAGATTGTTCCTCGGATTTCTAGAACCAATAAAATTTGCGTTTCGTCCTGACAAGTTGACTGATTTCTAGAGCCTTCCATATATATTTAACTTTTAAGCCATGAACACGAAAACTAAACCGAATTGGCAGTTTCTCAGGCGCTTAAATTCTATTCCCATTAGAACAGCGAAAGTGAAGCAGCATTGACTTTGTCAGTGTTTGGGAGGATGATAAACTTTCATAACTAGACTTCTGTGGACCATGTATGCTAAAGAGAGCTAATGCACGTAAAAACTGTCGTGCTTCCAATGTCCTACTATTCAAGAAACACCTCTGGGGGTGACAATTATGGTGCTTAGTCTCTCATCTGGATTTGGCTCAAAATTAAGAGACCTCTCATAAGGTACAACATTTGCTTGTCTACTAGGTACTCCCATAATAAAATGACCAACATCTGAAATCCTCGTAGTGGTCAAACCTAATAGTTGGAAGCTGACGCGGCCATTAGAAAGAAAGAAATCTATATAAATGAAGTGGCGAAACCAGAAAAAAATTCTGGCGGGAGGAGAAAGTAGTTTTGTCTTTTTTTTTCACAGATTCATTTGGATTTACAAAATAAGTCAATCTTCTGTAGTATAAATTTTGTTCGTCGTGGGGGGGGGGGGGGGAGGCACGCACCCCTGTATTCCCCATCTCGATTCGATAGTGTACGAATGAGATTATTTTGTAGATTCATTATTTGGACTTTGGAATTAAAAAAACATCATAATTTCGTTTCATTCCGTTCATGAAGGGAGATATGACTGCTTTCAAGGAAGAAAATGAAAGTCGTCTGTTTGTATGTGAAGATTTTTTTTTTTGGGGGGGGGGGTGGGGGTTCGTAAATGTATAAGCGGTTAAAGCGAATAAAACGAAATTCTGCATTACATAACAGATAGTTACTTAATAAGATAAAGAGTTGATTTCTTCCCAGATCATGAATACTTATTTGAGCCATGACAAAGTGTGAGCACAGTTTTTGCTCACGCATGAAGTAAAACGTCTGAAGTAAATTAAAGGAAATTTGATAGAATTACATGTGCTTGTTCGCTTGCTGACGTCAATGAATGTGTCACTTAAATTTACTTTTGCCCACTCTTTCGCAAAGATTCCATCCGCAATTTAGACCCAGTAAACGGGGTATCAGTAAACGGGAATTCTGCAAACCCTTAAGGTGTGTTCGGGCAGTAGGTTTTCCAGGAACTTCTAAAAATACAGGCCGTAAAGAAATTCACCAACATCTTACCCAGGCGTAATTAACACTCATTTTGATGCCTTTCAAAGAAATTTACACTATGAATCTACAGCCACCCAAAAGAAATGAATAAAGCTGTGGGTGCAACTTGCAACCCTTGAGAGCAAGAGACTTGTACGATCTCGTATATCTGGTAGTTTTAAGTTTTTCATGTCATTCGAGCTCTTATATGTTGCACGATAATGATGGAAGTGTGGGAGTACTAAACACAGATATTGTAAGAGTATCTCATGTAGAACCTACTGTCTGAACAGAACTTTAGAAATTCATAGCGAACGCTGAATGTTGTCAGTGTTAGGCCATGGATGTAAGCACTGTTTACTTAATTAAACCCTTTAACATTCAATGATTTTTCAAAGAAAACATCTATTTTTAACATTTTTTTTTTGAAAATCGCAAAAATACAAAACAGTTAGTTTTTTTTTCCACTCTCCGTTTCACGATAAACGGATTTGATTTCTAGAAAATGTTGAAGAGTGGCAAAACCATGGTGTGAAACTTTCTAGGTTTTTAAAATATATATCTTAAAGGAAAATATAATCCGTTATTCCTAAAGTTATATGGTCATACTGTAATTAATTGTGCAGGCAAAATCATGTATAGTTTTTCAACTACAGTAAAACGTGTTGTAAATTTACACAGAAAGTACACGATCTGAGAAATTACAAAAAATTGTTGGGGTAATCATTGATAGAAAAATAGTAGAAAAACTACGCAAAATTTAATTGCGTAAATCATTACTCATCAAAAGTTACTTCCTCCTATTTTTGATAATTAAATTTATGTTGTTATAATGTGAATAAGTTAATGTTTTCAAAATTATCGTAGGTTATATATCATAACATAAAAGAAAATACTTCAAATTATAACAACGAAAAAAGACCAAAGGTACTGAAAAACTAGAAGTAAAAAACTAGACCAAATTACCATTTTTTTAAACAAACCCTTAAGGAAAATTCTGCATCAAAATCTGATAACCGTTTTTGTACTTAAACCAGGATAAAGGCAATAAAAACAATTGAAAAAACACTCAAAATACTGGTGTTAAACGATAAAGTAATTAAAAAACTTTGTAAAAAACACACATAAGAAGTAATGTGTGTGTTTCTTACTTCTTATGTGTGTTTTTTACAAAGTTTTTTAGTTACTTTAATAAAAACAATTATTTAAAATAACAGCATTCTTTGTTTAAAAAGTGTGTTTTATACTTCATCGAGTGCTTTTAAGTTCGGAATGCAAAACTTTAAGTTTATTTTAAAATTACTTTATTGTCTAGAGAATTTCATACTTTCATATCCACAAGTTTTTAACAAATAAATATAAAAGTTATATATTCTGAATAGTTTAAAAAGATTTTTAAGCACTATTGTATGTTAAATTATCCAAATTATTTTTTAAACAAACTGTTGCCTTAACATGATGGCGACTTTTATATGAGATTCGATTTTACATTAAAACTGAAGTGCTCGTACTCTGCACAGAAACGAGGCTCACTTCAAAATTAAAGTTAATACAAAGCATTTTATGTTTTTGCTCTGTAGTTTTTGTGTATCAAAAGTAAAATTTCAAGGGAATTGGTTTCTTGGGGGGGGGGGTGACACCCCTTTTTAGAACTGAAAATCGTGAAAAATTTCTAAAAATTAAGGAAGGGAAGGATTTTTGAATTTATAAAATAACCTGACTTCTTTTCTACGTAAATTTGGGTGACTGTATAAGAAAATTAATTTATTAATCTGAGGGTGGACCTTTTTAAGATTATTAGTAGTAATTTTTTGAAAAGGTTTGTGATTTTTAGGCAACCTGTTAGTTTAGAAATAGTGGATCCTGGACCTAAAAAACAGATGTTAACAACAACAACAAAAAGGGATTTTTATAAAATTTTTAGTTTATTCTTAAATAAGTATTAGTTCGCAAGTATGCAACATCATTGATTACAAGTAATGTGGAATATGAGGATTTTTCAAGGAAAATAAACGTAAGTGCATTATATTATTTTATATATAGTATCATTTTAATACACAGATATATTAAAATTGGTCTTTTCGGTGAATGAAAAACTTGATAAAAAGTGGAGATTGTTTATTTTTAATTAAATGATCAAGTATTTATTATTAGTAGCAGTAAATGGGAGGAAATAAGTACGTATCGTTATATTATTTATAAATCTTGAAAAGGAGACACACTTAATACACACAAAGATTTTGTGAAAGACACGTAAAATAAAGATTTGTGTGTACATAAATTAGTTTATTTACAGGTTTTTAATCTTATTTACACTTTTCTTTTAGGAAATCTTTAACAATATCATAAATTATTAACGAGTCTCATAACTGTCATGTACTTGTATCTAAAAATCTAGAATTGAATTGTATCACTCATCCTCTTTTGATAGTAAAGTACCTTCAAGAGACGCGTATACATAGAGCGATACAATAGATTAAGTCTCAACGCGGAACTAAGTATGGATTAAAATTTAACGGTAAAAAACTACAGAATATTTTATTACACTTTGAGGAAACGTCCAATGAGTATACAAAAATTGGATTATGTAGGCTTAGAGGCGGCCAACAAGAGAGTAATCATAAGCTGAGAACTTAAGTTTGAGCAAATTTGGCACAAATTTTCTGGAGAAAGACTGTCTTGTCGATAAAATAAAATGATAAAGGTAGAATTGCGTATTATTTTATATTTTATTTACCTAAAGCAAAACTGTTGTATATATTTGCCAAAATAGTAACATTTTTATTAGAAAATCCTGAATCTCGATATAGGGATAGATTAAAAAGCATCGCTACAAAATGTTAAATGGCACGCACACACACACAATAACTTTTATTTTTGAGTATATCTTTGTGTTACAAAGCAGGGGCATTACTAAAAACTAGGGTGGGTCGTTTTAAACCTTTTTTAAAAATCGAAATCGCTTGTGGTGGGAAAAGGTATCTATTGACATCAAATGTCTGTAATTTTTAAAAAAAAATTAAAATTGGTCTTTTCGGTGACCACCATTAAGACCACCAGCCAGGCCCATGAAGATTCACCAAATATGTAAAATTCAATGCTTATTATTTATTTTAAAATTTTTTTACGTATCAAATTTTTTAACCACCTTTTGTGGAAATAGTTGAATAGTAAGAATAGTCCTCCTTCTTTTGTGAAAAACATTTTTTTTTTTTTTTTTAATATCATATCATATTTAAAGCCCATGCCAAGTTTTGAAATTTGTAATTTGCTACTTTTTAATAAAGCGGGCTCTTTCTGTACCATTTCCTCTATACGATTTTGTTCACTTTAGTTCAGTTTAGTTAATATTACTTATCGATATTACAGTAACAGGGCTCTTCCCAGGCCTTTAAAGTAGGGCGCAACGCCCAGCTGATTTTACTGACCGCCTGGGTTAAAAACAATGAGATCCCACTCGATACTTTAGTTATCTTCCAATCGACACTGGTCAAGGTCAAACGGAAATTCCGATTTTACTTGCCTATTTGTTCTGGATGCACAAACTGAGTATTGAATCGTGCAAAAATGAACTCTAAACTGCTGTTTCTTTACGATAGGAGATAGACTGTACTGCAAAAGTAACAAAAAAATTATAAAAGACGACTCTATTATGGTTATCGATAAATGTAATAAAATAGACTGTCAAAGGAGGAAAGTTCTCCTGGTCTTGCAAAATATAGTCTAGTAAAGAGTAAGATAACTTTGCAGTCACTACATTTAGATGGAAGAAAGGACAGAACCTTAGCAATTGTTAAAGAAAGGGGAGTTTCACAGAAAAGAATCAAAGGACATATAGTGTTATTGTAAGAGCCAGAAAGCAATTTCGCCATGTATGTCTAGCATTTTAGATTATTTTAAAACGAATTGGTTATTTACCGTGGATTTAGCTGCAACTAGATTGGATGGAACAGCCCTGAATATTGGTGCTGAAGGTGGTGTGATACACTCGTTTGAATTGCATGTAAGAAGACTCTTACAGTTGCTAATTTGTAGGTTGTATATGAGCAACCTTTACTTCATTTAGTACGGTATCTTGATGGAAACACTACAGGACGTTTAACGTATTGTGGTTCTATAGGAAATTCTGGATTCATCTGAAATAAACTACCGATTGTGAAGTTTAGAAAAATTGTTGTTGATCTGTCCACGCGAAATGTCGATGGACTTAGTACTGATCAAATATATTTGTATCAAACCTGTCAAGCGATATCATCTGGAAATTCTCCTACCAAAAACATTCTCCACCAAATCAACTGGACAGTTTTCTCTTTCCAGGGGACTTACAACGACAAATAGAGCGCTATGTCGGTATATTGCTACAGAAAAGCATCACTTGAAATAGAAACTATTGTGGAATATATTCTAAAATGTAATCAAAATTTTGGTTTCTCATTAAAACTGAGCCATTATGCACATCCAGTGCACATAATCTTTGGGAAGTTATACATTACTCAAGATATCCAAGCAAAGATATCAACTTACTTCTGAATCCTGTAATTCAAAGGAATGGTTTTTATGGTCACCCAGAAAACCCACTCATTGCCATGATCAAAGACAAACGATCATAAGTAAGGAAAAAAGACAACATATACACAGTGCAGGATTTGAGGAAATGGTTACAACGGGGGACTCTTGCAATAACACTGTGTACTTGCATATATTCTTTCCTTTTGATTCTTCTGTGTGAAACGTCTCCTTCTTTAACAATTGCTAAGGTTCAGTTCTTTCTTCCACCTAAATATAGTGCCCCTGAAAGGTTATCTTACTCTTTGCTAAACTATTTTGCAAGTCCAGGAGAACATTCTTCCTTTGACTGTCTATTTTATTACATTTATCGATATCCATAATAGAGTCTGTCTTCATTATCATTTTTTTTTTTGTTACTTTTACATTACACTCTATCTCTGATCTTAAAGAAACAGCAATTTATAGTTTTACACGATTCAATACTCATTTCTGCATCCAGAGCAAATGGGCAAGTAAAATCGGAATTTCCTTTTGACCTTGACCGGTGTCGATAGGAAACTAACTAAAGTATTGGGTAAAGTATTAACCCGGGCGGTGCGCCCTTCTTTAAAGGCCTGGAGAGAGCTCTGTTTCTGTAATATCGATCAGTAATATTTACTAAACTAAAGTGAACAAAATCGTATGGAGAAAATGCTACAGAAAGATCCCGCTTTTGGGAAAAACCTAAACAAACATCTCCTCATCCTCTGCTTTCTTATACCCTGGACTGTTATTCTTGTTATGGGTTTTAACTCATTTATTCCAATGTTCCAATGTTCCAATTCCATGTTAACTCATTTGTTCCAATGATATATAGCAGTTCTGCAGCTTAAAATTTATAGTGAAACACTTAATAGAGTAATAATAAACTTTTAATTATACCTTGCAGGAAAATCTAGAAATTGACAAAAGTTTCCTTTTAAGGTCTCGAATTGTTATATTAAATCTAGGAATATATATAACGACCCCATAGAAAACATCTAAATTTTATGGTCTTAAACTGTTATACAAATCTAGAATCAGCCCCGCAGAGAGTATGCGTTATTTCCTTTCAAAGTCTCCGTATAACAATCTACTGAACAATTAAAATGTTTTCATTAACAATTACTACAAAAAGTATAAATATATTATATTTCACAGAGTGACTGAAGATTTTGTCTATCAAAAATATTTTCAAATAATTAAAAAAATACTTTTAGAGCGCAGGAAAAAGTCTGTATAAAATTTAGTTTGCGCATTTTTTTGAGAAATGCGTTGATTGAGTAAAATACTATCTAAATAAATTTTTACTTCATTTTGTATGTTTTCAAGAACTGCAAGAACAAATTTCACCCTATTTGGTTTAGAAATTAACCATTGTCCAAGGTTAACCCATTAACGCTCGACTTTTTTCAGCACATTTTCTAATTTATATTGATGCCAGAAGTGATAAATAAATTTCCGACATTTGTGTGATATGAAGAATGCAATTGCATTTTCAAAAATATGAATACAACAGTGAAATATTCTCATTTTACTTTTTTATTGCTGAGTATTTTGTGGAAATCAGATTTATTATCGGAGAAATTTAAATAGGAAAATAAATTAATGCTTTAATGTTTTTGCGACCGTCTGAAAATAGAAAGCTGGGTTAACTGCGGATGCTTCGTATACTATTAATTTCACAGTCTTGAAAACTAAATTCAGAGTTTTTTGAAATTGACTGAATTCATGCCTTGAGCAGTGCATTTCTCATTTGTTCCAATGATATATTTTTGGAGAAAAATACTCGTATTTATGGAGCAACATTCTAAAAGCGGGTGTAGAGTTCATTTATACGCTGACATGTTTGTTCACGTGGTTATAATTTAAGCAGTCAAAAGTTTGTTTTTGTCATTTTGGGGAAAATGTATTTGTGCTGAATCCTTTACAAGAGGCCAAAGTTATGTCTTTTATCGAGCAAAAAAATATGAAAAAAGAGTTCTAGGAGAAAGACTGATAAGTTATGATTTCTGTATTTTCTAGGAGATATCTGAGCGTAAGCATATTTCACGGCATTTTATTTTTGGGGCATAATTTTATGTGGAGAGTTACAAGGGATTGCATTGCGTAAACCATACTGTACTAATATTTTACGACTAGCTCGGTTATATTTGATCTCACAAGAAATATGTAATGTATTCCTAATCAAAAGAGAATAATAGTGTTACAAAACTATAATGTTGTTTTCCCGCACTGATGTATTGCGGAAAAGTGAGTTGCACAGGCATTGTTGCAAGTGAAATAAGAATGTGACCCCTTGACCTTGGTGACAATTTTGACAACGTGGAGACAATTTTGGCGACTTAAGCGACAAAAATAAAACTTTCGAAACTACTGGAATTTTGCCTCTTTCTCAATTAGGAAAGAATTTACTGGAAAAGTCTAGAAAAATGATGCCACATCCTTTATGATGTCACGCCCGTTTGGAAATCAGTAAATAAGCAGTAACTTTCACTGTCGAGTTAGTGTATGGCAGACTGCGTATGACAGTGGCCGTTTGAATAGTGTTATTGTTGTGATGTGTTAATGATCCACTGTAGCATGTGTTAGAAATGAAGAATTTACTGTGAGATATAGTGCTTCGTTTCGTCGAAAAAAGTTTTATTTTCTATTTTTCGAGCTTGCTGGACTAACATACACCCACTACCAGATTTTTGTAACAACAGTAATAATAATAAACGTCTGTTTAATTTAGAGCAAAGCAGAATATTTCGATGTTATGACATGCTGTCACAATAAACGAGCTCTATTTTACACGTCATTTGCCACGAAAGGAATGAATTCCACTTCTAAAGATTTAGAAATTCATAAATGCATGTTATCAGTGAATAACGGTGCTGAATTAGACAGACTAATATCTCATTAGAAACATTCTGCGATTGTGTTTTCTACCTTTAAATACAGAGCTCCATTTCTCGAATATAGTACGTTCATTCGTATTAAACATTTTGCGTCTATGTAAGCTGATATTCTGGTGTCTGCATTAAGCAAATAGAATGACGTCCTGCGATGTAAATCCAATAGATCGTGAAACATTGAAATCTGAAGTAGTTTGCCATTCCATTTCCGATTTAAACTATTGGCCTGAATAGGAAAGTGGCTTTGGTTCGTAAATGTATCCGACAATGTCATACAAAGCAAAACATGATTGTTACGTGGTAAATATTTCAGTGTTAGCTCTAAATTTAGCTGCGTTACGCTTTCCTCTATTTCCTTTATTCAGAGACGATGATATCTGTATTTTTTCCAAATCTTTTGAAAAAAAGGATAGTCTTGTGTCATAGTGTAGCGTTCTTGATTTAAGTTTCCTTATAAAAGCTGCTTACAGAAGCACAAATTTATTAAAATGTGTAATATTTTATGGTTTGTTTAAGAACACATGGAGCTTCTCGACGAGTAAAAAGAGTCAGTTTTTGCAAAAGATTTAATACCATGTATTTTATTTAAAAATAGAGATAGAAGTGGAATTTTTAGTCCACGGTATATGGATATATTATATTCTATATATATATATATATATATAATGATTCATAAATGAGTGTTTATAAACTAATTAACTTATTATGTATCTCTACGAAATTTTTTAACAACATGTCAGTTTGGTACACTTTTCCAAAAAATCTATTGAGTTTATTACCTTAAAATTCGGTGTGGTATGAGAAAACATACTATTTGAGAATAATAATAAGCGATTTTTATTTGGACTAAAAAAATAAAAAAAATATTTTACTATATAAAAATTCTAAAAATTAAAGAAACAAACAAACAAACAGACAAAAAAATCCGTAGTTGCAAAGCTTTTTTCCTCATATCGCTAATGTTAGGTATTTTTAAAGAAACATTTAGTTAAACAATTTTGTAAAGTTTCAAGTGTTTACTTGAAAAAGACTTTTACGAATGTGTACCAAAGCATAAAAAAAAGACAATATGAGAAAAAGACAAAAAAATAAAGCTTTATTGTAGTTCTAACCACGTTTATTTAGATTTTTGAAAGTCATATTTTGAGTGTTTATATATTTTAAACTGATTTAAGTTATATATGTATGGAATTGTCTCAGTCTGCTCTACGTTTTACATCCATAATTGAAAATTTGAGCGATTTTATGTTCCATATGCGTCCTTAATGAAAGAATGGAAAGAACATTTAATGAAAAAAAAATTGATGTGGACAACACGACTTCCTTGCACGTCTATAAATTCAAAAATATTTTCGGCGCACTTCATCCAAACATATTTTGTTTGAAAGAGATAAAATACTGCAGTAATACTACGGTTTAGCGATATCTACCCAAATATTTCGATATCGCCAAGCTGGTTTCAATTTGAAAGATTTGCTTCTGACACTTAATTTGGCGACATTTCACAAAAAGTCAGCAAGTTTGAGATAGCTTGCCAGATTTTGGGGGTAGCCAAAGTAGTAATTGACCACAGACTTTCAGTGAATTGAATGTATCCATACACCTTAATGTATTTAAAGTAATTTGGCTGATCCTGTAGATAAATTACCCAGCTGATTTGCAATCAAAAAGAGATGCACAGTTAATTGTTACAATAGTTCTAAATACAAAACTTCTACAGATAACAGTCTACAGTTAAAAGTTTTAGAGTTATGCAAATGCGAAATAGTTTTTGCCACCAAATTCGGCGATATTTCGGCAAAACTAGCCAAGGTTGACGACAAATGATGAGATTTTGGGAATGGACAAAACAATGACTGACTACAGATGTGATATATTGAAGACAGGGGCGTAGCCAGGGGGGGGGGATATCGGGATATAGCCCCCCCGGAAATTTTGGATTAGTGATGAAATTCAGTCTATTTACACATATAAGTTCATATCCCCCCCGAAGAATTTTCCAGGCGCATATCCCCCCCGAAAATTTTTCCTGGCTACGCGCCTGATTGAAGATGTCCATAGGCATTAATGGATTGAAATTCTTTTGGGTGGTTCTGTAAATAAACTCTCCAGTAGATTGGAACCAAAAATCGGGATGCACAGCCAGATGTTACAACAATCTTATATATAAAACTAGCTGACCCGGCAAACGTTGTTTTGCCATATAAATTATTCCTAGGATTATTTTAGTAGAAAGAAATGACTAACTTATTGTAAGTGTGTGAGGATGTGGTATATGAATGGAAGAGGCATGGAGCGCTGTGAACAATGCTGGAATATAAAAATAACACAATACCAAACATTTATATTTTTAATTCATTGTAATTTATTCTTTACATTTATATATATATCGCTAATTACAATAATTTTACTAAAAAATAATATCAATCCCTTAACGGAATAGAGTGAACAATATTTTTAGCTAACACAAACAAACTGCATGGTTTGCCCACTCGAGATCATGCCACGTATAATTGTCCGTGTGAAAAGCATGGCGTGCTCAAATCTAAGCCACAAACAAACATAGTTTGGCCTTGAGACTTATTCATAGTCATTCCATAAAAAATTTTGTCCAAAAAAAAAATAATAATAAAAGGATGAAAATCTGAAACATTTTCAGATTTTAAATACGCGCTATAGCGCTATATATTAAAATCGTATCATAATTTATGCATCGTCCCTATTTTTCTCTCATATTCCATTAAGTTGGAAAGTGTATATTATTCATGACTGTGCTGTATTTTTTTTTCTTGTTTCGTAAAACCCATCTTTGGAATCGAAATCTATCTTAAAATCGTCTACTAAAACTATTTTACAATATTCGCCAAGTATATTACAACTACACTTCATCGTTCTATATATTGTTTCGAATGCGCATCATAATACATGCGTATACCATGTATGTCTTTCTTGGGTTGATTCCTACTTTAACGCCTCGACTCTCGCCAAGGTGGCGATTATTATTAAACATATGCAGTTACAATGACAATTTTTTGCATTTATGTGGCAATCATAATTTAGAATTAAAATGGCGATTTGGAACAACATGTAAGCACAGCATGCCGTTACATTTTTATTTATTTTGGATTGCCAATTAATGTAGTTGTAATAATAAAGTGTCTTCAAATTCCTTAACTGGTGCGTTTATCGCTAATTTGTTTACTTTAGTTTTCATCTAGTTCTTTTGGGAGCGCTGAAACGGTACGTACGTATTATGCCGGCGGTCACTTCCGCCAAACTACTTTTTCGTCAAATTTGCTGGCAAACTATTGCCAATCGTATTCCAAACCATCAAAAATTTCATGTGCCCGGCATTTATCTTGTTGAAAATTGCTTGTCTTAGAGGACCGCCGGGATAATACTTATGTACCGTTGAAACTTGTGCATTACTCCCAGAGACCCATGACTGCAAAGCTCGCCAAAGTACAGGGATTTTTTAGGTTGGTGAGAGTGGGGGGCGTTAAAATAGGAATCAACTCTTTCTTGTACCATAAAACACATCTTTGGAATCGAAATCTACCTTAATATCGCCTACTGAAACTGTTTTACAATCTTCCCCAGGCATATTCCTCCTATAGGCATATTCCAACTATGCCGCAAAGACATGAAATGGGAATTATAATCCATGAGTGTACAGTGTTTTCCTTTCTTGTTCCACAAAGCACTTCTTCAGAATAGAAATCAATATTAAAATCGCCTAATAAAACTGTGTTACAATATACGCCAGGCGTTTTCTAACTATACGCGAAATATATTTATAATAAATTGTCACGTTTTGGCACCACATTACGCCCCCCCCCCATCCACGTTATCTGGCAAACACATTTGAAAAGGGACTGGATGCGCTAATGCCTACACAAAAATCCTGATTGAACTCTGGTGCTAAAAATTTTGAGGTGGACCACCCTTGTGACTTAGGGGTATGAGACAAAATCATATTCGCAGACCTAACGAATATACATATAAAATTTCTTTAAAATCGGTGAGCCGTTTTGGAGGAGTATGGTAATTAACACTGTGACATGAGAATTTTATTTATTAGATATACCCAATATGAGTTCAATCGAATGTACCGTTTAAACGCTAGAGCACTTTCTAGAATTTCCCCCCCATAAGCCATAATGTAAAAGAAATCTTTGTAGTAGCCCAGTAGAAAAACTATAAGTTCTATACACATCAAAATCAACGTCGGTCTTACGATGGTGGTTTATAACACATATATACCCAATTTGAGCTCAATCGAATGCCCTGTTTAGGAGCTATCGTGTTCACTCACACACACACACACACACGCACACACACACACACACACACACACACACACACACACACACACACACACACACACACACACACACACACATACAAACATACATCTCGTAAAAATAGCATAAATGAATTCAGAAGACCTCAAAACGTGTTAATACATCAAAATCTCGAAGTCGAATTTTTTCATGATTACAATACTTTCCTTACAGGGTACATGTTCGGAAAGAAAAAAGAATGAAAATCTGAAACACTTTCAGGTTTTAAATACACACTATAGTGCTATATATATTATATATATATTAAAATCGTATCATTAGTTATACGTTGTCCCTATTTTTCTTACTTATTCCATTAAGTTTCAAAAGTGTATCATTATTCATGACTGTGCTGTATTTTTCTTCTATCTTCGATCTTCTTTCTTCTATCTTCTATCTTCGAAATCTATCTTAAAATCGCCTACTGAAAATGTTTTACAATCTTCGCCAGGCATATTCTTCGTAAAACCCATCTTTGGAATCGAAATCTATCTTAAAATCGCCTACTAAAACTATTTTACAATCTTCGCCAAGTATATTACAAATATACTTCATTGTTTTATATATTGTTTCGAATGTGCATCATAATCCATGAATGTACCGGTTTGTCTTTCTTGGGTTGATTCCTACTTTAACGCCTCAACTCTCGCCAAGGTGGCGATCATTAAACATATGCAGTTACCATGACGATTTTTTGCATTAATGTGGCAATCCTAATTTAGAAATAAAATGGCGATTTGGAACAACCTGTAAGTAAAGCATGCCGTTACATTTTTATTTATTTTGAATTGCCAATTAATGTAGTTTTAATAATTAAGTGTCTTCAGATTCCTTAACTGATGCGTTTATCGCTAGTTTGTTTACTTTAGTTTTCATCTGGTTCTTTTGGGAGCGTTGAAACGGTACTTACCGTATCGTACAATCGTATTCCAAACCATCAACAATTTCTTGTGCCCGGCATTTATCTTGGTGAAAAATTGCTTATCTTGCCGGACCGCCGGGATAATACGTAAGTACCGTTAAAACTTGTGCATAACTCCCAGAGACCCATGACTGCAAAGCTCGCCAAAGTACGGGGATTTCTTAGGTTGGCGAGAGTGGGCATGTTAAAATAGGAATCAACTCTTTCTTGTACCATAAAACGCATCTTTGGAATCGAAATCTATCTTAAAATCGCCTACTGAAAATGTTTTACAATCTTCGCCAGGCATATTCTTCCTGTAGGCATATTCCAACTATACCGCAAAGACATTTTAAATGCTGTTTGGAATGGGCATCCTAATTCATGAGTGTACCGTGTTTTCCTTTCTTGTTCCACAGAGAACTTCTTCGGAATAGAAATCTATATTAAAATCGCCTAATAAAACTCTTTTACAATATACGCTAGGCGTTTTCTAACTATACGCGAAATATATTTATAATAAATTGTCGCGTTTTGGCACCACATTTAGCGATCAATTATCAAAAATTGCAAACCTTGTGCGACTTTCAACATTTTATTAACTTCTCCCCCCCCCTCTCCACATTATCTGGCAAACACATTTGAAAAGTGATTCGACACGCTAATGTCTACACAGAAATCCTGATTGAAATGAATAGCACTCGGGGGCTAAACATTTTGGGGTGGACTGCCCTTATGACTTAGGGGTATGAGACATAGTTAAAAACCTATTCTATGACCTAACGAATATACATAGAAAATTTCATTAAAATTGGTCGAGTGGTTTCGGAGGAGTTAGGTGACTAACACTGGGACAGGAGAATTTTATATATTAGATTTCAGAATTCTACGACTAATAGTTTTTGAGATTTGAGAGTTAAATTCATACACAAGTACACCAAAAATCGCTAAACTTCATGACTTTTAGCGTACTTCTTGAGGGAGGCATGTGACTGTAGTCGGACCATTACCTAATTATATAGTAGATCGGTATTGTGCTTGAAATGGATGAATAACCCTAAAATTGCCGGTGACTGTAATGTGTTGAAAATTTTTTGAGTGTTCTGTAGCAGATCTGTAAATGATAAAGATACTTTTTTCGATGGAGAAATTCCTTTTATAACCCTTAATAGCATATATCACTTCTGAGTCGTTTGAAATAGCCTATCTCTAAAATACGCTTTAAGGAATTTCGGCCCATAGAGCGTTATGTATTTAGAATCTTTAGGCAGCCCTGTAGATAAACTATCCTGTAGAATGGGACCGAAAGGAGGGGGCACAACTAATAGATGTTACAACAATTCTAAATATAAAGTTTCAACATTCTACATTTAATAGTTTTTGAGATATGCGAGTTTAAAGAATTTTAGCCTATAGAGTGTAATGTTTTTAGAATCTTTTGGGCAGCCCTGTAGATAAACTATACAGTCGATTGAGTCCAAAAGGTGAGGAGTACAACTATATGTTACAACAATCCTAAATATACAGTTTCAACATTCCGACCAATAACTTTTGAGATATGCGAGTTACATACATACCTACGTACAGCTGCGGAAAAAAAAAAGGCTCACTTGTACATTTTTCGGCCGTCGTTCGTCGCACAGCAAAGTTACAGATACCAATCGTTTACGATTGACGCACACTTTAATTTGCTATGCATAAAAATAGCATAAGGGGCTATCTACATATTAAAATTCGCACCAACTTTTTTTTTCTCAATAGCGACCCCTAGATTTCACTTCATATTTCAAAAATTTAGCTCATTTTAACCCCGGACACCAATTTTCAATAAATTTGGACAGCAAATGAGTGAGTTATGAGCACCCAAAATCCCCCTCCCCCTATGTTAAAATATTTTTTCATACTTCAATTCATATCTCATATAATACTGGTAGTAAGAAGCTGATTTTTATTCGTACTATTAGAACTAAACGACCCAAACATAATTTAATGATATTATGATTTTTAATAAATCATTAATATGAATTATGAATTATTAAATTAATATTCAGAAAAATTATGAATAGCGACCTAGCCAAATTTCGATGGAAATAGATGCAGAAATTAATATTACATGGCTGTGCAAAATTTCAAATTTTTACGTTCAGTAGTTTAATTTATATTAAATAAAATGTGTTATTTTCCTGAGTTAAGGGACCATATATAAATTTATTAAGTGAAAAGTTTTTGAAAATTGCATAAAATAAATGTAAATTAGATTTATTTTGTGCAAAAACACAGTAAAAGATACCAGTATTAAAAATATCAAATTTTGAAGCAAATAAATTAGAGGTTTTTACAGTTTGTTGGGGATTCTATAAAGCGTGTATTGTTGCGTCCGCTACCATATTCCCCCAAATAAAATACTTTCCAGGCATGAATGTGACCTTTTTTAATATCGGAAACATTAGGTCTTTGAAATTCCCCATACTTTATCAAACATTCAAAATCACGTTTTTCTGTAAAAAAAATTTCATCTAACTATAAATTAAAATACCGCCAAAAGTCTTAAGAATATTTCACATTGCAAGCGATAGTATTAAATGAAGAAAGTGAAATAACAAACACAGTGATAATATTGGGTCGGCAAAAAAGTAATTGCGTTTTTTACATGAAATTCAAACAAATAAATTTTCAATCATGAAACCATTCTTTAAGTTCGACCATAGCTGAGTCGAGCAATATTCATGCTTGTAGTCAGAAGAGCAGGGAGCAGCCTCTAACTCCTGCCAACATTTCAGCTGTCTAAGAGAAACATCAAGGGAAACACTGAATAACAATTTCAAAATTACAAAGATTTTCAAAATCCTTAGCAGTCATTTTGCATTTTCCCCTTAAATCATGTGTACGAACCAAGGAAGTTATGAACTCACGGGTCATTTGGACCACAGACTAAATATTCTATTCTACCCTTGATATTCTCAGTACAAAAAACTTTAAGAGAGATGGGAACACTATTTTCCTTGAAAATAATATTAATTTCTTTTAATTCTCGCGAGCGAAATAAATGAAAGGCGAAAAGTTCGGAACCTACAAATAGCGTTTTTCAATTTGCAGAAAGTCCCTTAAAAACGCGCAAAAATGAATTCGCAATATCTCCGGAAATTATCGTAGAAAATTCGTGAAAATTTATATTTAGGGTAATTTGAAGGTTTTCTTTCGTTTAATAAAGTCAAAATATGTGGTTGCCATTGAGAAAAACGAAGTTGATGCAGAATTAAATATGAAGACAGCCCCTTATGCAAATTAAATTAATAGTAAATTAAAGTACGCGTTATTTGCAAACGAATGGTATATATAACTTTGCTATACGACAAACGATGGCGAAATAAAGAGCAAGTGGGCCTTTTTTTTCCGCAGCTGTACGTACAGACGACATGGAAACACGCAATGTTATTTCAACTTCCTCACACCGAAGTATTGAAATTTCAAGTATTCAAGTTTTAACGTCAATAACTATTTTTCTCGCTTTTATATTTATAAAAATATAACGATGTAAAGCCGAGCTTTTTAATACTAAGTTGAATAATGAGTATGATTTCGGTTTATGTCGCAGATCTCCAGTTCGTGTTCTAGCTATCGCAAATTTTCGCCGTTTGTTAACAAAATTTTAAATGTTCGTTGCAGAGAGGGCGTTCTTAGCATGATCTTTCTTTTTATAAAAAATAGGAAAACAAGAAAGATATATAATACCAGATGCATCGATAATGAAATGCTTTTCAAAATAACAGTCATTTTTGGCTGTACATTAGGGTGGAGCACTCTTATATGGGAAAATATTTTTTGTTAAATTTTCATTTATAATAGTGATCAAAGTGTGACCCAAGATTAGAGGATTTTAAAAAGCATTACTTTTTTAAAATTAGTATTTTCCTTCTACCCGCGCATTTATTTTGAAAATTTACATTTGTGCTACCATACTGATAAAACTTGAAGGAGCATATTGTTTATAAATTCTATTAAACTATTTATTATTATGAAAAAAACAAGTCATATAGAACAAATTAATGCTAATTTACTAAAAATGTGAGCCACTTAAAACATAAAATATACATAAGCATACATAAAAATAGTCAAAAGAGACCTTAAAATCACGTTTGGTGTCGAATTTGGGCATGAGTTTTCTTGACTCAATTTTTGATTTTATGCGACCTTCTCTGGCCTTCTTATCACATACCTGCATAGAAACCTCTGTTAGTATCTTTACTGAACGTTCTACAGCCTGGGTATGGCATGGCAGTCTTAGAAAAGGTATTTTTGTACTTCCTTTTGTTTCCACCATCGAAAGCAAATCTTCATTCTTGACGTCTCTAAGCATGGGAGGTTGAAATATTTTTGTTGCCAATCTATAAGGTCTGTGTATGATTTGGCATTAAGCTTAATTTTAGGGACCTCAAAAATACGAGGGACCTTTTCAGAATTAGTCGCTTCTCTTGCTTTTATAATCCTTCTAGCAGCAAGTTCACGAATGTGTTTCTCAGGATCTGAGAGCATCGACAACAGAAGATTCTCAGGATGCGCAAAGAAACTGTTCCGCTCAATGACAGGGTCGACTACTTTTTTTAGTTTAATTGGAAGGTATCGAGAATTCGAAACCAATTTCCAAAAATTTCAAGATCCATCTTTGCATGACGGATGAGTTTTAATTTGGAACCAAACAGGAGCGTAAACTCTAACAATAAACGTGGCAAGATGATTAAGGTTTTCAGATGGTTTACTTGTGGAAATATATAGCCTTAATATCCTGTTGGCTTTTGTTAACCATCGAGCATGCGACATTTTCCCTGGAGCTCTGTGTGCTAGATCGGGAGGACAATCGCCACTAATTACAGCTGATGTAATATCGTACAAGTAACGTTGGTCAGAACTTAGGTCTTTG
Organism: Cheiracanthium punctorium; assembly: GCA_038373885.1. Classification (NCBI taxonomy): domain Eukaryota; kingdom Metazoa; phylum Arthropoda; class Arachnida; order Araneae; family Cheiracanthiidae; genus Cheiracanthium; species Cheiracanthium punctorium. Next base: position 191,051 of record JAWZYV010018972.1, read on the forward strand.
ATGATATCGGCCAAAATATCCGGCAAAACGCTTTCTATCTTTTCATACCGTACAATAGGATTTTCTTCGCATTTTTCTAGCAATCTTCCAATAGTACCAGAATAGGAACTTGGCCCAGTAGTTGCCCCATCTAAGAATGAAAAAAGGTGTTTTAAAGGCAATTCATTCGTGTGTAAAAGGCATATGATCCATTGTAAAGGTTGATTCAAACGTTTTTCTAACAACCGTATTACACCACCATTTTCCCTGTGTTTGTTGCTGTTCCATCACAACCAACAGCTACAGTTTCTCTCAATGAAACGTTTTCAGAAGAGAATAAGTCATACATAGCATGTTCTATGTTCTTGGCCGTCCCAGTACTTGGGACAGCGTAGCCGACATAAACAGAGTCAGGTTCCTTGATAACAGAAATGTGCTCTTCTACAATAACTTGGCGGTATTTTTTGACTCCCTTTTTTTACTACATTTAAAACTTTATCTTTTCTGCCATCAAAGTATATAGCTGTAACACTGACAACTCTATTTTTAGCTAATATTTCTTTGCGTCCTTCTGATCTTTCACGCGCAATTTTGATCTATCTATTACTTACACATCTGACTTAATGTCATGAAGAACTGCTGATGCGATTGCTGCAGCAGCTCTATCAGATACGCCATATCGGTCACATGTTTTTGACAAAGATGGCAAGCTGAGTTTTGGCTTTTTCTTGGACCCTTGGTGCTTTGAAGAACACAGTTCTAAGCCATCGTCTATTTCTTCAGTATCTTCTGACTCATCCAATATAAGAGGGGCTCCTGGAGAAAGTTCAACTCTATTCTCCTGTTTATCGTCATATGTCATAGAAGCGTAATATCGTTCTAGTTTTTTATTTCTATCATTTCGCTTTTCTATTCTTTTCGTTTGTGAAACGTCTATACCACCAATATCCATTTCCCTGTCAGTCCTCTGATACGTCAAAAAAAGTTGTTCTTCTTTCGCAACTCTTCTTTCTTTTGGGCATTTGCATTGGCGAACGTTGCAAAATTCAAATCAAATGCGCGGGTAGATAGACTCAAAATAAATATAAAAATATTTTAGGATACGCTTTTTGAAAGGTTGGGTCACATTCTTATAACTATTAAAAAACAATTTGGCAAAATTTAATTTTTCGCTCCACCCTAATGAGAACTATTCAAGTTACGAAAGCACTGGAGCATTTGTATGTGACTACTGCTAAATTTTCTGGGTGCGTACTCTTGGACTCACGCCCTGCGTACTCTTACCCGCCATGTCGGGTAAGAGTACGCATTTGCCTTTTTTTCCCTTTGCATTCTTCAATATATATATTTTTTTAAGATAAAACTTTCATTTTGTGTATCCTTCTTTCTAAGTTAATAAACTATGATTCAGTCTATTCTCGAGGTTCTCTCTTTTCAATTCTCATTTTTATAACGAAAAATCCACTAGGAGCGTACTCTTACCCTCCTTTCCCTTACTGTAATGAGCTTGAAATGCGGATTAATATCGATAAACTACCATAGACCGTAATACACCAGGAAACTTTTTTTGACTACTCCTGTCGCTTAACTATAAATGATACAAACACTGTTTTCGATGTAGAGCTTTACTTTGTAATCCTTAATAACATACATCGATTTTGTTTCGTTTGAGATAGCCGAATATCTCAAGTACTCTTTAAAGAACGCCCAAAGAGCGTAATGTACTGTAATTCTTTTAACTATTTTTGTAAAAGAACTATAAATGTTACATACACCATTTTCAATGGATACATAGGATATTTAGGAATATCATGTATTTCGTAGGAATGGATGTATATGTAAGAGCACGGACGGACAGACAGACAAACCGGAATCATAATCAATCACTTTTCAGCCTTGTTCGAAAGTCTTAATAAAAAAAAGAAAAAACTTTTACCAGGCGTTCATAGAACAAGTTTTTATTAATATACGACATTCTATCAAATCGAACCCATATTTTTTTCATTTCTTTCACTGTTTCATGTAACGTAAAGTATCAGGATTTTATTCCAAATTTTCTTTTACCAGACTTTTGGAGCAGCAGCAGAAAGTATTGATGTTCAGTAGGGCTAAAGTAGTAACTAGCCGTCAGTAACTTCTCTGTGAACTCTTAGACGTGGTCTGCTTCCAAAATGAAAAAAAATAATAATACCGTGTAAAGAATTCGCAATGAGAGATATTTACTGCTGTCAGATCAAAACTGTGTAATCCTGTTAGGAATTTTGGACAGATACACAGTTCGAGAAAACACGGAGCCAAGTAGCAGAAAATGTGATTAGTGGGTTTATATTTCTATTTTCTGCTTATATTTTTTTAAAACATAAAGCTGAAGTCAAAAAATTTAAGAAACAAACGTAAAAACTTGAACTTTGAATTTCTTTTCAAAGAACTGAGTATTCTGACTTTCTGCCTGCGAGTCATTTAAAACATGCTACAGCTGAAGAAGGGAAGAACATTTGTATCACCAGAGACGTAATTTCTGCATATTTTTTAAGTATGGGTGTTTATGACGAAGTTTTTTTTAATAACATTAATACATAGTTATCTTTGTATAAGAAAGCAAAAACCAACAGAATAGTCCGAATTATTCCACGCCTGTGTGATTTTATAATCCACATATATTGAAAATGATGACGAATTAACATTCGACAAGAACTGTACTTCTGAAAACAATATAAGGATTTTTTTATAACAATATGGCCTTACTAAATAAAGAAAGGAAAGTATCTTCACGAAAAGTTATTTTTTGTCTGTAATAGTGAGTTTATGGTGGTCATTTGAGAATATGACATACTTTAATTTTAGTATTTTGTGCAATTACTCCAGAAAGTTAGCTCATTAGTACTGTAAAATCTCTTTTTTACTGACAAAACATATATTTTGTACTTTCTTTACTTAACAATATGACAGTTCTTAAAAGGAGGAGAAAAATGCATTTCAATTTACTTTAAATTAACGATAATTAAAAGAAATGCTTTCGTGACATTGCACTGCTTTGATTTTTTATATACTTAAGGCATGGCAAATAAAATTTGTGTTAGAAACAACTGGTTACAATCTATGCATTTGGCGCTCTTAAATTTTGTGATTTACATTCTGTGTATTTTGAAAGCATTCGATTTCTAGACACTGGTAACAAATACAGCTATCAGTAACTACGTAAGCCTATTTTTCAAAGTCTCTGAAATAAATAAATAAAAAATTTTAACAAAAACACAACTTTTCTTGGGAATGGGTTCCCCTCATTGTTATACTACTGACTTTAACAGTAACAGAGACAGGAAAAGTTGGACCTCCCGCCCTTCCTCAAATCGTGTGTGCGCCCCTGAATAAAAGCATAGGGTGCAATGTCTCTTTTTGTGATTACAACATTAAAAACTATACTTCCTGTAACTGTTTATACATAAATTTATGTGCGGCGAGCTTAATTATTTTGCAGTATATATAGCATTAAAAAATTAGTATTTAATCTAATATAGTCTGGTGGAGTATGACCTTTTGGATCTTGTGCCATTAAACCACAACCAACTAATCTAATATACAGGGTTACCATAACGTGGTAACGCGCAGTGTTCCCGCTCTGGGAACACCCAACTCTGACGTTTTGACTGTTGTCAGTCACGAAGAATAGATTTGATTCATATCGAAGAATAGATTTGATTTCTATAAAAATAGTTGCGGGTGACATAGCACCACGAGATTCCTTTATTTTTAGCACGTCATTTCCCGTAAAAAAATTGTCACGATTATTTTTAACAGCACTGACATCTGCTGAAAAATGGGAGAATGCGAGGACAGCTGGATAGATTACCCAATGCTGAAAAAAAGGGCAGCCGTTGCCATGCAATGGCTGCGCTTTTTTCAGCATTGGGAAAGGGTTGCGCCTCAAAGGGTTAATTCTTTATCTGCTAGAGGTAAGTGGGCTATGTAAATGTTCAAAATAACGTCAGAAATAAGATTCCGTTTAAAAAAAAATTCTTCTCGTTAATTTTAAAAAAGTTACAATTTTTAAATTTGTATACGACACCCGTACAAAAAAATCCCAGATAGTAAATGTATCTCATGTACTAATGAGGTGGAGTACAAAATTTGATAATTATATTCTAAAAATTGTCAGAGATATAAAGATAAATATATGCTGACTTCAACCACTTTTCAATGGTTCTTGAAGGTAAAAAATCAATTCGAATGATTGCATTTTAGGGGGTCATACAGAATCTACGAAAGAAAATTATTTTTTCCATGTAGCAATAAATGTTTACATTGAAAATCATGCACAGTCCCCGATCACCTTTGATATAAAATGTCTCTGAGGTATTTCATGATGAGAGGCTGAAATTTTCTATATCACCGCATTGGTGTAGGGGGCATATTTTACTATGTGAGAATTATTTTGTACCTGGGTCGTATACAAATTTATAATTTATAGTTTTTTAAAATTTACGAGACGAAATTTTTATTAACATAGTCTTTAATTTCGATTTTATTTTGAACGTGTTTTCAATTTACATTGTCCACTTATCTCTAATAAATAAAGAAATAAAGCTCATTACCACCTTTTTGGGACACCCTGTAACCTAAAAATATAGATTTATCTAAATATTAATGCTTAGTAGCTATTGGATATATTTTAGTTGATAAAAATATAAAAAATGATTTTTTTTTTTACTAATAGCGCATTAAGTGTTACATTTATACTTGAAAGATTACACTTTAACTGGAAAAAATAACTTTCCAATCTGACAATTGCTATAACTTCTGAGAACTGGTCAATAGATCACCGTTATTCAACACACAGTTCATTTATTGAGCAATAAACTGGGCAAAGAAAATACAATAAAAAATTAAATGGGATAGGATAAGAAAAATTGCAATTTAACAGGAAATCTAAACTCTGAAATATTTCTCCTATCACCTTTCTCTGTCTATATCAATTTCGAAAGTGTCTCCGTACGCCCAAGTGGCTTAACCTCACATATCTGGAAATTTTCCCACGAAGTTCAGTTTTCACTTAGAAGTTTGGAAATCCACTTGTCACGTAGGACAAATAAAACAAAAATATCTCCCGACAGCCATAAATTGCTTATTTTCAACCAATTTTCCTGTCAATTTTCCGTCTTTTGATGTATAAGGGTTGAAATAATGCGATTTAAAAAAAAAAGTTGGCTGTAATAAATTAAGACTGATAGCTAACGATTTTACCCTTGATGGATTTTCCTGCAGTTGTAAATGAAAATAAATGTGACTTGGATGAAAATAAGGAGTTGGAAATATTTTAGAGTTCATTTCATCATTTTTTCATTGGGTATCAAATTTAAAATATTAACAATTTAAAAATACGTTTTAAAACACTTGTTTTTTAAACAGTTAATTAAAACAACTAATATTTTTTAAAAACATACAGTAAAATAATCGCTATAATCGCTAAGTACGTTTCGGGGAGACTGAATGACTCTATCTTCTTAGAGATAGAATATGAATATTTATCGAAGTACAAGAAAGAATATAAACAATTTCCAAAATATGCTGAATTTTCTTTGGAAAAATAGAAAAAGAAATCTATATACTTTTCAAGGATCGTAAACTAAATTTTGATTTCCTTCTGTGTAATATTTTTAATACTTCATTGAAAAGAAATATAAAACGCTTTGTACCATTATCAGTTTTTCATGCCAAACCTTCTAAAAAAATTAAGTATTATTACATTCATAAGTTGCTAACTAGTTTAATTTTTCAAACTTGTAATCAAGTTTGATATTTGTAATACACAAGATTCAAGAAGTTGATTGAGCGTGTAAAAAAAATGATTTATATTGCCGACCATTAAATGATTTATATTGCCGCCTCTAACAAACAAAAAAATTGCAACGGAAAAGAAAAGTTAAAGTATAAAAACGTATTTGGAGATCTCCATCTGAGGTAATTACAGCCTTAACCCTCCGGGGCTTGCTTTCCAGACGTGTTTGGATGAATGAACAGTGATATTTTCTTCCACTCGGATTAGAGAAGACACGCAAGTTCTTTCAGCTATTTTGGACGGTTGCTGTACCCTTTAGTTCGGCGGTCCAACTGGCCCCAGAGGTTTTCTATAGGATTTAGGTCTGGACTTTGATCAGGAGAGTCCAGTCGGTTCACCCAATTGTCATCATACCAATTCATGGTGGGCCTCGCAACATGACAAGTTGCATTCTCATCCTGGAAGTAACAATGATCCAACCGGTAAAATTGCCGCAGCGTAGGAAGCTCATTGTTGTCTAGAATAGCGGAGTAGGAGTCGGCGTTGAGATTAAAATAAAGTGGAAACAAGGGTCCCAGCCCATACCACGAAAAACAACCCCATACCATAATTCCACTTCCGCCAACCTTTACGTAGGATCAATGCATTTTATCAAAAGGCGTTCTCTAGGCATACACCAAACCCAGACCATCCCATCCGACTGGTAAACATTGAACCTTGATTCGTCACTCCAGAGAGCCTGTTTCTACTCATGTACGGTCATCTGCTTCTACGGTTTCCACTCATCTGCTAGTTTATCATTCTTGCTATCGACGTGCCTTGCACCTCCTCAACGGAGCAGTGGTGTTGGATTTTGTAATCAAAGGCTTATGGGCGGCAGCAGGACTTTGGAAACTGAGCAAATCTGCTTCCTTGCGGATGGTATTCATCGAAATAACAGTTCCGGTTGTTCGTTGGAACTCCTGCAGTATGTGGGTGGGTTTGATGCGGTTTTTCCGAATTTCTTTGGGTGGCACTCGTCGGTCTCTATCTCATAGTTTGGTAGGTGTCTGAGACGAAGCACATTCAAACAATCACCACTCACCTTCCACTTCTCAATCACAAAAGCCACTGTCGATTTTGGAATGGCTAACTCACTAGATATGTTCCTTAAGGATCGGCCATTTCTATGACATCCAACAATTACGCCTTTCTCGAAGTCAGACAACTCTCAATTTCGTGGCATCTTGCGTACAACTAATGTCAGTTCTGTTTCCTACACGATATTTAAGTACAGAAGGCGTGAAGTAGATCAGGACCTCAGACATCCTCATTATCATTTGTGTCGAAATACTTATTGGTAATAGTGTATTTTCATTGTTCTCCCCCCTCCCCCATAAATATTCTGAAACCTCTTTTAACATTAAGTACATTAAGTAAGATAATAAATACATTCAAAAATTTAATGCTTAAATGCCATATTAATAAGGAACATTGTAATAAACATACATATGTAAAACAGTATACGTCGTACGTTTAGCTTACTTTCCTGTCTGTGTTGATGTTCAGATATTTCATAGCCAAAGAAGGTTAGATCCTTTACAAACTCAAAACGGACGTTTTGGACCATTCTTTGATAATTATCTCTCTATTATAAAAAAAAGTAAAGGCCGTTGCCGCTGGCGCTGTCAGAGCTTGTTGAACTATCTCCTACTAAACCGTGGGGATTTGAGTTTCGACTAAGGTGCCCACAGATTCGAAAAATTCCGAGGAACCTGCTAAGCTGACTTAAATTTCGAAAATCGAATTATTTTAGAAGATATTAATAAAAAACTGAAAAAATAAACATAATGGTTGCCAGATTTGGCATAAAATCATTCATTCCTTTGCAACAAAGCCTTTCCAAGCATCTAGAATCGCGTGAAATTTACAAACATGAGTTAGAATTACGCCCATTTTACACCAAAATAAAAACTAACTTTCTTCTATATTAATAAAACAATGTGTAAACTATTAGTTTGTTTGAATGCGTCTCGCGTAGCTCGCAGACGGGTGATCGTAGACCTACCACATTTTGCACGGAAATTTTCCATGACAGTTCCCGACACATTTCGAAGCGATTTTTTCAAAATTCGAATTATTTTAGGAGATATCGATAAAAAACGTATCGCAAAAGGCTAATTTTTGCTTTCCGCCATTTCGTAATTGTAACCCCACAGTGGAAAAAGCGACGTTTAAGCTTATCTAGGTTGCCACATTCGGCAAGTTTATTAAATGATTCAGACTCTTGAAGTAAAAATAAAAGAAAAACGATTTTTTTTTGTCTAGATTATTTCTAAGGCTGTTTTTAAATTAAACTATCGTGTGCATGGGAAATCAGAGCAGGAATGAAATGTTTTATTCTAAAAAGAAACATATTTAGAAATTTTCTGAGACTAAAATGTGCAACTTTTTAATTTGGCGAAAACTTAAACGGTTTTGTGCGATTTTGAGGAGATGATTGTAATGCTTGGCGCAATTTATCGTAATTTATCGTCTGCTGAATACACCTGAGAATAAGTTTTTGACATTTTCATTCAGTTGGAATTGTGCATTTTTCTGTGCAGCTTTTCTCCATCTATTAATGACTATGTCATGTTATCTCTCACCCCCTTTATTGAAAATTGTATGAAAAACGTGTCCCAAAAATGCGACATGAAAGTATGCCACATAATTTTACATATATTTAAATAATATTACCCAGCAAACACACACCTGCTGGCGGAGTACCTTGCCAGTGCCTTTCTGCCTGTACGTCCAGTACCGGCCCGGCACTGTAAAAAGTAACTGAATCGTACAAAAAGTGGTCGCCCGAGAAGTACCTTGCCAGAAGCCCGGGATGGCAACGGCACTCTGCTGGCATACTGCATGTGCCGGCCGTTATTAAAAATAAAGGCACTGGCCTGGTACCTTAACAGTGACTACAATGTAATGGCACGGTACCGGATTAGTGCCTATTTACAGTAATGCTGCCATAATTAAAATACGAGCCAGTGGCGGATGCGGGGTAGGGGGCTTATTCATCAACCCCCACCCCCACCCCTCAAAAAAAAATGAAAGATAAAAAACAGCAAAATCTGTTGGTCAATCGTTTGCAAATTATGTGCGCCTATCATTAGTAAATTGTGTGCAGTTTTCATAAACTGCAATTTTCTTACAAATTTGCAGTCGCAAAAGATTTTTTTTTTGTGAGAGAGGCGTTAACACATTTCAGAAACAACATAAAATCATTTATAAACAGTTTAATTTCAATATTTCAGAGTTAGAGATTTTATAAATGAGTTATAATACTTTATGTTCAATATATATATATGTGTGTGTGTATGTACTAATCAAAATCTTACAGGAAGTAATAATAAATAAAATTGTACTATGATTACACACATAACTTTAGGGTAACATTTTGCTTTATTGTACATTTTGTTTAGATTAAATTATTTTTTAAATCTTAGCTATTCTGAAAAGAAATTTTCTGTATCTATATCTGTTGTATACTGCATGATTCAAATTTTATGGAGGAAAGTACTTTTATACACTAAAATAAGTATCATTAGTACCATCACCGACTTAAAAAAAGTCACCAGTTTAATAGCCATTTTCTCAATTTTAGTTCCATAAATAGTAACATTTTTGAATGATTTTGTAGTTAAGAAATAAACATGCTTAATTTAGCTTCATTTAAGTAGGATTGAATAAAATGATAAATTTAAAAACTTCATATATATATAACAGAACATATAATACATTTATTTTTATAGCACGATTAAAAAAACAGATTAGAATGCTTTCTGAAAGCTCAGTAGCAGCTTTAAAAAAAAGGGAGTTGACAAAAACCAACACCAGATTTTCAAATGACTTTCCTGGAGTATGGTACAAGTAGCCAAAACTTGAAAATAGTATGAAAATGCGTTTTTTGGTTGAAAAAGTCGCCTAATCTTTAAATTAGTATCTAAATTCACCGGTGGGTACCGTGTGTACATAAAAACAGTAAAAGTAAAAATTTACCTGTAATATTTTCCAGACTGTTTAAAAAATGTAAAATCCAATGAAATCCACTGTAAAATCCAATGAAATGTAAAACTTCCAATTGAAATCCCTTTTCTGTATCCATAACCAGCAAGATATCACTGCAGAAGCAAATCTTATAATTATTATTGCTCCTAACAGAGATATCTTACTAGTCAGCAATAACCTTCTCGAAAGTCTGACACAACATGAAAATCTGTATCCTAAAATGCATATTTCATAACTGGCTTCCCGCTCAACGTTTCAAGATTTGCAAAACGAAATGAAACATCAAGACTGCCGATTTTATGCGACCTACCAAAAATAAGAACTGGAGCTAAAGTGATGTTCTCACGGAGTGAAACAAAAAGCTTTAACTTACAAACTTGGCAGTGCAGCGCTAACAAAAATATGCCAATATACAAAAATAGGCGAACGCAACCACAGCGGTTAAGAATAAATCAATGTGTTTAATTTAGTAAACAAAAACAATTAGGCGCAGAAATTTAAAAGGGTAACCAAAACGTGTCAGTGAAGAACAACTCGATCATGACATCTCTGGGAGACTGCTGAACAAAGCAAAAATTAACAGCCTCGCCCAAAGAGAGCAGCTGCAAAAGAAATTCTTTTTAATGTACAGAATAAGAATTAGCAAAGCTGCGGTCATAAACCACAAAGAGCGAAACAGATTGAAAGAAATAATATGTAAATACTGGTTCATTTCTGAATTTCTAACAAAATAGCTGCAGGAGCTCTAATTTGTTTTATTGCAAATTTGAGCATAATTACCTAATTTATATTTAAAAATTAAGTAATCTTTTGTTTTACCACTGCTACATTTAATTTAATAAAAAATGTCAATAGAAGCAATTATGTAGGCTGTTAAAATTTTTAATTTAATCTAAAATTCTCTGAAGAAAAAAAGACTACAGGAGCTGAGCTCTCATGCAAAACCCTGATTGGCCTTCGTGTAATACTCTCTAACATATTTCTGCACCCTAATTCGGTAGATTTTAAAAGGGGCTTAACGTAGAAAAAAGTCTCTAAATATGTTTTTTCAGGAAAAGTTTAGCAAAATTGTAAAAAATTAATATAAATTATAAAAATGTTAAGATTAAAATTCATAATTCTGTACAAAGTGGGGGTTATATACTGTCATATACAGAGTGGAGGTTCCACTGTGTAGTAAACATTTTTATAGCATACTGAACTCGTTTGTATTATTTTAGTTTTGAGTACTAAAATATTTGAAGGCACAATATGAACTTCTCCCCTTACATCTCCCCCCCCCTCTCAAAAAAAAAAAAAAAAAAAATCTTTGCAGTGACCCTGCCTTTGGGTGCCCGGAACTTATATCCCCTAACACTTCTTCACCGTATAAATGTGAAACAATATTATTTAATTAAAATAACGAAATTTTATGCCAATACTACGAAATATATGCAGGCCCATTACTGCCAAATAGTGCTGGCCCGGTACATTTTAAAAAGTACCACGCCGTTAACTTTTTTGTGCATGTCATAGACACATGGCAGTTCGCCGTTACTAGTTATGTACCGGCGCATATGCACTTTTCAGGCACTGGTAATCCAGTGACTTCCAGACGATGGCAATCTACCTTGCTCCCGGTATACGGCACTTCGCCAGCACGACGGGTACCCGGCCGTCATTTTGCGGGCAGTTGTGTGTTTGCTGGGTAGTTCACAACAGCTTTAATCTATTGTTACAATATTTCGTAAAGTATAGAATATGCTTTACATATATTTAAATACTATTAGTTAACATCAGCTTTAATCTATTGTTACAATATTTCGTAAGCTGTAGAATAGGCATCACCTGTTTTTTCTATAAATAGGTTACAATAATATAAAATAAGTAACTCAAAATGTGTTACACAAAGTTGACAATTTTCAAATAGTAAATTCGCTTAGACAACAGGAGTTTAGAATGAGTGATTATTCGTTTTTCCAAAACAGAATAACTAATATCTTGCAAATGAAAAATAATTAAAATGCAGATTATTTTAAAGCCGGTTCGGCCCAGCTGGATTATTTGCTACCAGTAGAAATATTTGGCGGCGTTAACTATGCCATTATAGCAGTTATAGTACACTTTGGATATTTGCCAGCGCGACGAGATGGTATAATTCGTGGTGCTAAGTACGCCAATCTGCAAACGATTATGTAAATGAAAATATAAAGGTTTTCCGGTAACCTTAAATGAACAGTAATTATAGATTGTGAGCATGCGTAAATCGCCAAATAATGAAAAGTCGCTATTGGTGGCAAATTCGCAAGGTGTCCAATAGGTTTTAAATTATTAAAAATACAGCTGAAACAGATGTTCTGATTTAATTACGCTGTAGTTCCTAATTAATATAACTAGTGAATGGCAACATTAAATATCATTGTGTTACTGAGGAGTGCAAATAATTTTTCCAGCGATTATAAGCGTAGTCCGCACTCCAGGTGGAGTATAGCTCAGGACCCGTACAACACGGATTCCCATAACAAAATATCTTCTGTGTTATGAGGGGGAGGAGGTCTACTGTAGTGTGAAGTTTAAATTTTTATGTACCAATGAACATGCAAGAACCAAGCAATGTGTAGCTCAGTAATATTCTATCTGATCCAATCTTCGGGTTTTGTCTGTTGAAATTATGTCTTTTTTACGAATAAGCCTTATTAGGGGCGGAATGCCTCATACGAAAAGCGAGCGTAGCGAGTCTGGGGGCCTTGGCCCCTAGTGTGTTTATAAAAATGTTCTTCTCTAATTCTCCCTTAGTCTGATGTCAACAGCCATAGTAAAAAGAGTCAGTGGAAAATTCCCCGAGAGAAAACAAGTGCATAGAAATCGTTATCGGACAGCCGAAAGCATGTTTTTTGTCATTTTTAATTATTAAACATATACTCCCCCCAAGACACCATAACCCAATAAAACATGTTTAGATTCAGTTGTCTTTTCTTCACAGCCAACACAAGTGTACATGGTTGCCAAAGGAAATGTTTTCGACCTTAACATATCTTAAATTGCGATTCTGAGTCGTGGAGTTTTATTTGCTCACGTGAGTAGAAGTTTGAGTCACGAACCCTTCTTCTTATTGAAAGAAAAATGTCAAGAATCAAGAATCGTGGTAAGTACAGTGAAAGTTAGAGTACTTACTGAACACACATAAAAAAGAAAAAGAGAAATAAGAGAAAGAATGAGACACGACCTAGATGGGATATCTGAGTATTTTTCATCTGAGAAAAGAATTACTTTTTCTCCCCCCTCCATTCGTTTTTTGCCCCTCCAGAAATACATACAACATGATGCACTGGAGAGAAAAGACAATCAAAAACATGAACTTCCATGCATTCTACTGCAAAAAATAAAAGAACACCTCCTCATTTTTTTAACACTGTCGAACAAAGTTGTGAATTGTAAGTAAATAATTAGTAAGTCCTCGTAATTGTTGTAGTTAGATTATAATCTAAAAAAAGTTATTTAAAATAATTAGTTTATTGACTTATATGCTTAAGTTTTTTCGTTTCCATCCAATGTGATGTGCACAGAAGTGTATTTAACCCTTTAACGTGCAGTGTTCCCGCTCTGGGAACACCAAACTCTGACGTTTTGACAGTTGCCAATCACAAAAAATAGATTGGATTTCTATAAAAATAGTTGCGGGTGACATAGCTCCACGAGAATCTTTTACTTTTTAGCGCGTCATTTCCCGTAAAAAAATGGTCACGATTATTTTTAACAGCACTGACATCTGCTGAAAAATGGAAGAGCTGGAACAAATTCGTCCAGCTGCGAGAACAGCTGGATAGATTGCCCAATGCTGAAAAAAGGGCAGTCGTTGCCGTCGCTCGACTTAACTACCAGCAAAATGGCGGACGATCGAAACGTTCATCGCCATCTTTCGATGTTCATCGTTCAAACGTTCATCGTTCATCTAGATCGTTGCTACAGATCTAGAGACCCTTTTTTGATGACAGTTGGATGTGCCGCACAGCCAGCTGCGTCAAAAAAGGGTCTGTAGATCTGTGGCACGCGATGAACGTTTCGATCGTCCGCCATCTTGCTGGTAGTTAAGTCGAGCGATGGCAAAGGCTGTCCTTTTTTCAGCATTGGGAAAGGGTTGCGCCTGAAAGGGTTAAGGATATAACTATCATTTACTAGGTTGCGGAATAGAAAGCGTTAATTAATTGACCTAAACTTCTGCTATTATACGGCCCTGCTTTCCATCGGAAAAAAGCTGCGAATGCATGAATTGGAACTGGATTACCTGTTCAGATCATGTGAAGAACGGAAAATGCAGAGTTCGACTCGAATGAATACAGCGCCATCTAATGTCGGCCAAAGCTGTAGCGCTTAGCTACATTAGATATTTATATATATCTTAATAATTGTCTCTGTGATTTGAAGTTCATAACACTCAAACATCGGAGATTCAAATTTCCCCAAAACAGCCACTTTAGAGAAGGATGGAACACAAGAATATTCTGACTTGATTATCAAAAACATACAATATATATATATATATAGAACGAATCGAGTACATTTTCCTGAATGAAATGCATAGATAAAATAAAACACTAAAATAAAACTCCCTTATATTTCTACTCTCTCAATATCGAAAAATTTACAACACAAAACATCCATTTAGAGCGTTCCTTCGGAGCGCATCTTGAGAATCCTCTGTGTCGTAGATCAACTATTGTGATCTCAGTATAGTAGGAAATATAGCGGCGAGCACACCGGTGATATCTTGAATATCTTCGAATCGAATTTAGGTTCTGCATTATCCTAGAGTGAAATATAGTAAGAAATATTGTAAGAAGAAAATATTCTAATATACACAGTGGGGGAAAAAATGCTAAACTTCATGTGCATGAGCCGAAATTCGGTGGCCAAGCATGAATTATTGTCAACTTTATGTCTGAAGAAAAATATTTTATTTTTTACAAAAGAAAGAAAACAGTATTATTCAAATAAATGTTTTAAAATGGTTTAAGTATTCCTGCAAATAAAGGTAAAATGCATTCGTGCTAGTTTATATAGGTTATTTTGTTTATACAAACATTTTATCAAGCTGCCACTAGAATTGTAGCTATTGAAAATTTTATTCAAATAATTAAATCGTGATAAATACTTCTAAAATTTAATAAAAGATTTCCATTGGTTGTTCCATTGGTTGTTAGAACTCAATTGGGAATTGCTGCAAGACGAGAAATAGCATGCATCGTCTTGTACAACAACTTCGAATCTCCGTGTCGTCTTGTCTCGCAACCATACCTAAATTTAATTTCAAATAAGTTGTTCTCATGCAGTGCAAAGAAAAACAAAACATATATACGATATCATCTATTTAAAATGCACAAAAACCATAAAAACAAAGTTGGTTATCATTTCGGAATTTTTAAATTTACAAAAACACATGTTAATCATTTTTAACACTTTCCAGCAAAGTTAAAAAGTGTTAAGGATTTCGGTTTGTCTGCAGATCCGTCTCTCCGTCCGTTCTCTAATTGCCACAAAAATATACCGATAGCTACAAAGAAATTTATACAGGGTGTATCACAATGCCCCCTCTCCCCTTCTGGTTTGGAAGGCTTATAAAATTAAATATATTACCAATACAGTAACAAACTTTATTCGAGAATGAAATGTTGCAAGTTTTATTTCACAAAAGTCCCATGTGTGAACCTTTCGTGACAGCGACGAATTATTGCAATTTTGTCGAGGGTGGGGATAGGGGGAGAGGGAGGGAGGGAGGACAGATAGTTTGTCAGTTTGTCTGTTGGTGGGGGCGGTTAGTTAGAAGATTGACATATATACCCATTTTATGGAAGTAAAATAGAATATTTTATATTAATTTCTTTTTAATCAATTTGGACGGTCACCCCTCCGCCTCCTATAATCCGTCCTTGTTTCGCGATGCTGATGATTTGACAGACTAACTGCCCTCTTCCCACCCCCACCACCGACAAAATTGCATTAATCCGTCGCTGTCACGAAAGGTTCACATATTGGACTTTTGTGAAATAAAACTTGTAACATTTCTTTCTCCAATAAACTCAACTTTGTTGCTGTATTGGTAATATATACTACATATTATACCTATTTATTTATTTACTATTTATAACTGCTATTTATTATTTATTTATTATTTATTTATTACTTATTATACACTATTTATTTATTTATTTATTGTTAATGCGAAGCAAAATAAAAATATATTCGATTCCATTCTGTTCTAGTCAATTCTTATTACTACAAGCATGTACATATTGCAAAATATTGTATCATGTCTAATCGCATAGGCAGTCAATGTTATTGCTTACATCCTTTGTTTCACTTTGTTCGTATGATTTCCTACATATTACATTTGCTTCTAAAATTTTTTGATAAAAATTGTTTTAACTATTGTATAAGTAAAACGTATATAACTTTGTAATATTTTAAATAAACTAATTTATTTAAAATTAAATACCTTCGTCTAGGTAAAACTGTAATTATCTATTCCTCCTAAAATGATTTTACGCTGTGATCATAGCAATATATGGGGTTTATGTTTTAATTAAAAAATGATGTATTTTGAACAGCTTAATTTAATTACCCTTTTAAGATATTTTGTCATTCAAGATATAAATTATAAAAAATAAATTACTAGGTGTCACAAAGTACTCATTCTTCTTTTAAGATATTTAATTTAAAATATGCTAAATATTGTTTTCTACATTTGGGGAGAAGTTTCAAATTCTGGACGTCCCCAAAAAGATTGCAGTGCACTTAATTCCTTTTAAGCGCATTTGAAAATACGTTACTTAATTTTTTATATTCATATTTCATAATTATTTGTAGTTCTTCTACAAGAGATTTCAAACGAATTCCAATACATTACGGTACATAGAGTAAGCAGTTTAGAGACATTTATTCCATTTTTAACAATACTCAGTAAATATACAAATGATTACACTTGCTTTTTTCATTTAAAAGATATGAATATCATTTAAAGCTCTTTTACAGGATCTTACATCATTAGTGATATACACTTTTTTTTCAGGTTATCTCCAATATCTCGTCGAGTCTGAAGACGATAATTCGTCTGGTACAAAAATGAATAAATATGTGCTGGAAAGCGGCTTATAATAAATGCATTTAACATGATTTACCTTTCTTGTTGATCCTTTATGGACTTAAAAAAAAGTCAGATTGCAAAAATTTATCTAAAAAGATCACATAAAAAAATTATACGATATAAATTTCTGAAAATTAATGGAATGACTATTTCATGAACACAGTCTTATTTTCTGCTTAATACATTTTCGCAATTTACATTCATCACTTATCTTTAACAAGTTGCGATAATTAAAGCGCATTTCAATTTATTGAGGACGGCCTGCTTACGCACAGTAATTGTGGTAGAAAGTGCTTGATAATCGATGTGCTTGGAATGATTTACGTTCCTTCTATAATAATTAAACACAACGTCTCCTGTTTATTTCTTTTGAAGATCACTCATGCAATCAAACGTAATGCAGATGCCGTTTCTCGATTAGCACTACAATCAATACACACCATCTTCATTTGTCACTTCATCAATAAAATTAACGTCACAGATGGCAAGAGGCAAATAATGGATAATCCCGATAGTAAAAAGCCCAGAGATGTCCATCAATAAGTTACAATTCCGGATAGTACCACTCCAAAACTTTTTACGGTAATAACGCTTACGAATCCACATTGTCCGGCAGGCCGCATCGGTTTGAAATTTCGATCAGACATGTAAAACAAAACAGAAAAGACTGTAGACGACTTTAAAATTCTGAAAATTCACCGATTCCCTGACTTTTAGAAATTTGTGGAAGTTTCAGCTCCTAAAAACTTCTCTAATAACCGACAGTGAGGAAAAGTGAAAAATGTGAGACTTTTTCCCTTGTTTTATTTTATTTTTCTTTTCTTTTCCGAATTTACTGTATTACATTTAAAATATCGCACTGCATTTAATATATTGTATTGCATTAAAGGAAAAGTTGCATACACACACAAATTAGAGAAAAATAGGCTGCGTGTTAAAAAAATGAAATCTTTTATTTAAAATTTCGAAAATAAAATTAATTCTCCAAATAAAAAAAGGGCTTTCTCACATGTTATACAGTGGTGATGTATGGATTTATAAAACGGGATTGGAACAGATGCACTTTAAATAAAAATTTAAAATTCATGTTCTTTTCCGTTAGACGCTTTCCTGCTTTTTACTGATTTTAGTGCTCGAAGCATAAATGTACCTTATAATTTCTCACAAAAATTCCGTCAAAACTTCAAATAATTTATCTCTCTATATAAAGGAAGATGTCCTGACTGACTGACTGACATACGATCACCGCACAGCCAAATCTACTGGAGATATTGACATGAAATTTTAGGAGCTTATAGCTTTTGTGCCCAAGGCGTCATTTAAGAAGCGATTTTTAAAAATTCGAACCCAGACTGGGGTGGCGACCCAAAACGTTCTTTTCACGTTTTCCTTCATATCTCAGAGGGGAAAAGAGATAGCCGCAAAATTCTTGCTTTAAAATGTAACTAATACAAATACCTAAAAATCAATTTCAGGGTTTTTTGAAATTCGCACCAAAACAGGGATGAGGGGGCCAAAACGTTCTTTAATGTTCTTTTCACATTTCCCTTCATATCTCAGAGGAAAAAAGAGACAGCCGTAAAACTCTTGCTTTAAAATGCAACTAATAGAAATACCTGAAAGTCATTTTCATGGTTTTTTAGAATTTTCATCCAAACGGGGTTAAGGGGCCAAAACGTTCTTTACACATTTTCCTTCGTATCTCAGAAGAGAAAAGAGATGCCGCAAAATTTTTGCTACAAATATGTTACTAACGGAAATTCCTAAATATCAGTTTCAGGGTTTTTAGAATTCGAACCCGAACGGGGGTAAGGGGCCAAAACGTTCTTTTCACATTTCCTTTTATATCTCAGAAGTAAAATGAGACAGGAGCAAAATTATTGCTTTAAAATATACCTAAATTAAATACCTAAAATTGGTTTTCAGGGTTTTTAGAATTCCAACCCGAACGGTGGCAAGGGGCCAAATCGTTCTTTAACGTTCTTTTCCCATTTCCTTTTATATCTCAGAAGTAAAAAGAGATAGGAGCAAAATTCTTACTTTAAAATGTAACTAGCCGAAATACCTATAAATCATTTTCAGTGTTTTTTAGAATTCCCACCCAAACGGTGGTGGGGCTAAAACGTTCTTTTCCCATTTATCTTCATATCTCAGAGCCTAAAAGAGACAGCCGTAAAATTCTTGCTTTCAAATGTAACTAACAGAAATACCTAAACATTATTTTCAAGGTTTTTTAGAATTTTCACCACAACGCGGGGTAAGATGGCGAAACGTTATTTTCACATTTCCTTCGTATCATAGAAGAAAAGAGAGATGCCGCAAAATTCTTGCTTTAAAATGTAACTAACGGAAATACCTAAAACTCATTTTCAGGGTTTTTTAGAATTCGCACCCGAACGGGGGTAAGAGGCCTAAAGGGGCCAAAACGTGCTTTAACGTTCTTTTCACATTTCCTTTTATATCTCAGAAGTAAAAAGAGATAGAAACAAAATTCGTGCTTTAAAGCGTAACTGATTGAAATACCTAAAAATCACTTTCAGGATTCTCTAGAATTCGTACCCAAACGGGTGTAAAGGGTCAAAACTTTTTAACGTTCTTTTCACATTTTCTTTTATATCTGCGATTCAGAAGAAAAAAAAGATAGTTACATTTTAAAGCAAGAATTTTGAGGCTAACAGAAATATCTAATAATCATTTTCAGGGTTTTTTAGAATTCGCACCCAAACGAGGGTGAGGGACCAAACTGTTTTTTGACGTTCTTTTCATATTTCCCTTGATATATCACAAGAAAAAGACAGCCTAAAATTCTTCCATAAAAATATAGTGAACACAAACGCCTTACAATCATTTACAGAAGTTTTTAGAATTCGCATCAAAAAGGAATAAAGGGGCCAAAACGTTGTTTTCAAGTTTACCATCGTAACTCGAAAGGAAAAGTAGATAGGCAAGGCATAAAATTCTTCCTTTAAAATGTAGAACACGAATACTTAAAGTTATTTTCAGGGTTTTTTAGTATTCGTGCATAAACTGGTGTAAGGGCCCAAAACGTTCTTTTCATATTTGTCTTCATATTTCGAAAAAAATTATGACAACCTTAAAAATTTTGCATTAAAATGTAAAGAACACAAATTCATAAACATCCTTTTGAAGATTTTTCGACCTCAAAAATCGACAACAATAAGAGATAATTGACAAAAAAAAAAAAAGGTATTTTAGCTCTTGAGTGCTGTTAATTTCAGACAAAATTTTTGTCTACCTGGTGAATGACTTTTTAAAGGTTGCCAGATTATTCGTGAAAAATCGCGAAGATTTGCCACTTTTTGGGTGACTTATCGCCAAATTTGGCATAAAAAATTAAGTTCCCGAAATTCGAGCCAGCTTAGGTATATCTTCCATGTTTGTCGAGAAATTGCCTAACCCTACTGTTTATTTAATTGGAATAATGGTGTCTATATTCATGAAAATAAAGGTGAAGTATACTTAGAATATGCCTCGCGAGAATTAAAACAGTTTTAGTAGGTGATTTTAATATAGCTTTCGATTTTAAAGAAGCATTTTATGGAACAAGAAAGACAAATACGACACACTCGCGGATTATGATGCACATTCCAAACAGTATTTAGAAAGATCGAGTTAGATAGAATATGGCTAACGAATACTGTAAAACAGTTTATAAGGCGATTAAAACTAAAAATCTGTTTAATATTTATTTATTTATTTTCAATTTGTATTTTTTGGTTTAACAATATCCATTCCGTACGAAGAACGGGTACTTCAGCTAGTTAGGTATAAATTGCAAGACTGGCGTATTTTGCCACGTGCAATAATTTCCCTTGAAGGTTACTGTTACATTCATAATTTTGACTCTTAGATTTCCACCGAAATAACAAAGCAGCAGCTATCAGTCACACACAAGATGACGGGTTTTGCAACTATTATACACAAATAATAAAGTTCAAAAAAGGTATATAATTTATTTTTAAAAATATTTTTGCATAACATTGTAGTGCCACCGGAAACCAATTATTATATTTATTGGCGATGCTAGTGAAAAATTATCAGACATATAGTGTGTGTAAGTTAAATGTCTTAAAAAATAAATTTTATAAATATTCTACAAAGGTTATGCGAATTTTAAATTGAAACAATAACATGTAAGTATGCACAGTTTTATACTGTGCACTCGGAAATGTTCCTTCTTTAAACGCATGCATCACCGTCAGGATAAAATAAGTGTGAGATTCTTTTTTCAATGATAAATGAGCGTTTCAGCAAAAGACCATCAGATTTATTTTATGCATGGAAAATGATAGTTTACTCTGTAGCCTTCTTATTGGACGTTCACCAAAGCAGCTTTAGAACAACGTAAATGCACATTCTTTTCTACACTGTGATAGATACTGAAGAATAATAAATCATATACAAGCCGTTTGGTCCTGACATTTTCATTTGCAGCTGAGTTAGATACTCTTGCGTGGATGTGCTGGTTATTGTTTTCGTATTTAAGTTTACCGGCAAAGTTTAAAGTTTAGAGCGATGAGCTTTCGCGCGCGGTAATTGTTCTCCAGTTTCAGTTGCCGCAGTGGCGTTGAAAATGCATTAATTTAAGCAAAAAAAAACAATTAAGTAGCTTTCAATCATTAATAAAATTCATATTTATCCACATCTATAGATTTTGATGGAAATTGATTAAATGGCCGTACAAAAATATCTTTCTAATTTTTAGTAAGCCACAAAGCATATAACATCAAAGCAATAAACTAGGCTTCAATTTGTTGAATTTTAGGATGAGCTTGCGTAAAGTAGCTTAGACTTTTACAAACGAGCTCAAACTCACCAAAAAAATTTTATTTATTTATTAAAAGGCACAAATATTCCCTGATATAACAACTTAAATTCAAATTACTAAAAAAATTAATTGAGATTTTGAGAATAAAATGGATTAGAGACCCTCACGTGAGGCACCATGAAGTCAAATTTCAGATTTCCAGAATTTAGATTCTACTAAACGCTCTATTCCCAAATTTATCTAAGAAAAAAAGAGTAATACAAAAAAGCTACTAAGGTTAAACATATGCTAAATTTAAACAGTAAGCACATGAAATCCTAGATGCACTTGCAAAAGCTTCTCTACTGCATCAGTGTCAGACTAGAAAAAAATCTGAGCTTCCTTTTCCATGATAAATGAGTATTTCAGGGGGAAAACTATCAGATTTATTTTTATTCACCGAAAATGATAGTTTACGGCATGGCCATTTTATTGAAAGTTCACTAAAGCAGTTTTAAAACAACATAAAGGTGCATTCCTTTTTACTCCGCGATAGATACTGAAGAATAATAAATCATACGTAAGCCGTTTGGTGCCGACATTTTCATTTGCAGCTAAATGAGATGCACTTATGTAGAAGTTTTGACGTTATTTAAGTTAGAGCAAAAGTTTAAAGTTGAAATAGTGTGCTTAGGGTAATAGTTATACGCGCATCTTCAGTTGATGCAATGGCGTTAAAATCTATTGATTTAAACAAAAATGGAAGAAGTAAACAACGTAAATATCTTCTGAAGTTTAAAGGGAAAAATGAGTAAACGAAATTGCGTAAAATTTTTAAAAAGTGCTTTATCTGGAGTTACAGCATCTTGGGTTAATGTTTTTGCCGATTTTAGGCAGACTTTACTGCAATCGATAGGAGACATACTTATGTTATATGATGAGAAAGAAGTAATAGAAGAGTGTGCAAGACGGCAAAGTGACATTATGATATCACACCATTGGCTGCCATAGTGGCTGGCTCGGAGAATCTTAAAACTGCTTTCTGAAAATTGGTCTAAAATGATACTAAAACGATAGAAAGCAACTCGATCTAATTGATGTTAACTGAAACCAAAATATTCGTTTGCAATACGCGCTTATATTCTGAGTGATTAACTACAATACTATAACATTCTTTGATTGGAAAGTGAGATTTTATAGGTCTATGGCTCTTTTGCAGCTTTTACCACACATGTTCCAACTCGATCCGCTACACATAAAATTTTGAAAAGACTTACGACAAAACAGCAGAAAAAAACAAAAAAGTAGAGGAAGAGAAAGAGAAAAAGTAAAAAACGGAAAGGGAAACCCTAAAAAATTAAAAAAGAAAGTACACTGACAGAGCGAAACGCTCAAAAGACATGGCAGCCCAAATTACTCAAACAATCCAACATTTCCGTAAAAAAATCATGCGAAAACAATTCAGTTAAAAAATTTTCTAAAACAAACAACTATAAGAATTGTAACACATTTTCTTGTCATAGAAATAATGAAGAATTCAAACGTTTCATCCTACAAATATTCAAATTTACCTTGAAGGTATTTGATTTCCATCAGAAAGCTTAGCTTTTAACTTTTCGGTCAGTGGAATATCTCGAAGACGAAACAGGCTCGGGGAGAAATAGTCCAATCCAGGTAAAGCAAAGGAGATCTTACCTGAGGAGAAAGAAAAGAAAAACGAATAAGACCTACGTAATTACTATTCAATTAAATTTAATGGGTAATAAATACGAGGAACTCTTTCGCAAGCTACTGAGTTCAGGCGGTTTTAAAAATATAAATTTTCATTAAGTATGATCCCAGACAGCACAGCAAACTTGCAGCAAGCTTGATTTATCAAGTCAATAAGCTTGAATTAAGCTTGAAATTTTGAAGCGTGTAAGCTTAATGCAAGCTTGAATCAAGGGTTCTAGTTACACTTGCCCAGCTTGTATTAAGCTTGACATTTCAAGCTTAAAAATTTCTAAATACACGGGGCGCCTGCGCCCCACATACTTTATTTTTTCGCGCATTTCCCCCCCTCTATGCTGAAATTTTAAGTTATTTTAATCTGTTTCATCAAACGTCGACGGCTGGGTTCGATCCCGGCAACTATGGGCTGGGAGGCCCGCGTGCTAACCGTTCCACCATTATGCCTCGGGCAGTTATGACTAAAGTTTGAAGTGACTGTTGTCACGCCGTTTTCTGACCAGATCGATAAGTATGGGCGATGCTGATAAGTTTCTTTTATTTTTCCATAGCATGAATCAAAATTTAAATAATGTTATGTGTGATTTATAGACTCTACTAATAGGGAAATAAGCATAATATAAACTTAAAAGCAGGACACGTTTTAAAACTTTCAATATCGCAACACTAATCATTGAGCAATAGTGCTGGCCAAAATCGAGAGAACGACTAATTTTGAAATCAATTTCGTAGTATAATTGTATTTTATTTTGAAGAATTTCCATATTTCGACATATAGAATGGGTTTACTCACTTAACACAAATTTTGTGTTAAGTAATCTGAAATCAAAGAAACAGATAGTTAAACGTTACTTCGAAATGCTATATCACAGTTGCTAACATGTATGGAATACAAACACTTTAGTCATTTTTATAAATATTTCTTAAAATAACAAATAATTGAAAAATTTTGCTATTTTTTAACGCTAAAAATTCTCTTTACAAATGTGGTTATTTTCCTACATATTGGTATGCTATATCGATATAGAGCATTTCGGAGAATTAAAAATAAGTTTAAATTAATTTATACAAATGTAAATTTGAATTATTTTCATTGTTCATACTTTATAATTAAAAAAATTATTTAATTTCTGAATTTTTTTTATCCTTTGTAATTTTATTTTAAAATTACAAAAGTGTAAAATGTAAGATTTTTGGGCCCTAAAATCTGTAGACCCTGGGCAGATGCCCCGTTTGCGCTGCCGGTAATATGGCACTGGTAATAAAATAAAACACATCTTTTACGAATTTTCAGCAAATTTGAGGACGCTAGACAATTAATGTCCCTTCTCTTTTACAGATGGCGCCATCACTGCGCACTTTGCAAGCTCAAATCCAGCTTAAGCCAAGCTTGCATTGCCAAGCCAAATGTCAAGCTTGATTTAAGCTTATGTGCTGTCTGGGATAAAAGATAAAAAAAGGGAACTCAAAATACTAGTTTCAAAGGACCTTTTATATTATTAGGTTGTAACAAAAGTTTCCGGGCACCGCAAACATCGTCAGCACACAGTTCTCGTTAGCGCATTTGCTCATATTTTGTCAAACGATTTTTGGCATTTGAAAGAAAGAGACTTACTTTATAACACTGTGTTGTGAAATCTGTAAACAAATATAGTTATCATTAAGTATAAGGTGTCTCAAATGGAACTATCACTCTAGAGGATTAGAACCATCATTTACTTCCATTTGTGTTGCAAAAAGTCAGCTACATAATATCAACGAATTATGAGTACAGCTTTAAGTACTATTGTTGTATCATATGACACTGTGCATGTTTGGTACAGCAAGTTCAAAAACAGTTATCTAAGGAGTTAGAAGTTAATTTTTCAGGCAGACATGGCGGAAAACCTTCGTTACAACCTGATACATGCATGCATTTTAGTTCACAAGAACACTGCGGCAGATCCAAGGGAGATCCATGGGGCGATCACCCTTAACCCTTTAACGCGCAGTGTTCCCGCTCTGGGAACAGCAAACTCTGACGTTTTGACTGTTGCCAGTCACGAAGAATAGATTGGATTTCTATAAAAATAGTTGCGGGTGACAGAGCTCCACCAGAATCCTTTACTTTTTAGCACCTCATTTCCCGTAAAAAGATTATTTTTTAACAGCACTGACATCTGCTGAAAAATGGAAGAATGCGAGAATAGCAAGATAGATTGCCCAATGCTGAAAAAAAGGGCAGCCGTTGCCATCGCTCGACTTAACTACCAGCAAGATGGCGGACGATCGAAACGTTCATCGCGTGCCATAGATCTGGGGACCCCTTTTTTTAACGACAGCTGGCTGTGCCGCGGCACAGCCAGCTGTCGTCAAAAAAGGGGTCCCCAGATCTATGGCACGCGATGAACGTACAATTCTGAGAGGCAACTTCGGTCCAAAAACAGCAGTCTTCCCCGATGCATATTTTAATGGTGACCCCAACAGAGGCCGAGCTGATAAGACACCGAACATTGGTATAAGGCTGAAGTGAGATGATTAAAGGTTCTGGCCAGCCGCGTGGCTATGGATCTAACGGTCTCTCATTTTGGGCGGTTTCTTTTAGATGTAACGTGAATACGCTTAAGAGCCCCTTAAAAAGTTCACTGCCCCACAGGCCGGTGCCGGCACAGCCAGCTGTCGTCAAAAAAGGGTCTCTAGATCTGTGTCACGCGATGAACGTTTCGATCGTCCGTCGTCTTGCTGGTAGTTAAATCGAGCGATGGCAACGACTTCCCTTTTTTCAGCATTGGGAAAGGGTTGCTCCTCAAAGGGTTAACCCTACTTTTTTGCGACTAGCAGTGAAAGCGCTGAAATAAGGCAGTTTGACGGCGCCACCACTGCTGAACGGCGCCACCACCACTGTGCTTCAAAGGTCTAAGTAAGGATTGATGATTTGGAATGTGACTTAGGCGCTGCCGTCGTTTAATAGTTCAGATCTTTCGTGTTCTTTCTGCTCTCATTTTAAAATCGAAGCGTTCCGTCGGTGCTTCCTGACAACGGTACATGCTGCCACCTAAAAGCGGAACAGTCCCGTTCAAAATAGGACGTATGGTCACATTATGCATACTACGCATACGATGCATAATACGTATCACAGTACCACGTGTACTGTGAATTTCAGAAATACGCAGGCTGCGAATCGATAATTTGTCATTTTTTACTTTCCGAGCATGTACCATGTAAGGGACCTATTGTAGTCATGAAAAGAATTTAACTGAGAGATTTTGATGTACTTACACGTTTTGGGGGGAGGGTCTTCTGAATTCATTTATGCTATTTTTATATTTAAGTTGCCAGAGTACTTTTAACAAAATAAATTATTTCCCTGAAATATTTTTCCATTATTTCCTCTGATTGCCGTACATTAACTCTGCACACCTAAGCGTATTAATACCGGAGGCGGGGGGAACGGCACATTGTTAAAAATTACGTAAATTAATCGACCAATGTACAATTTATTTCGAGGCTCTGCACGTTTTTATTCAGTTCCACAAATATTTCCACTTAACGAAATCTTTATTAGTTTTAAATCATTCTTTCATAATAAATCACAGCATAAACATTAGCATGGTGATACACATATCTTTCATGTCGTAAAAATCAATTAATCGCTTAATATTTCTTTTTTAATTAAAGCATCAATTTCAGTTTTTTTTCTTTGCCAGTGAAGCGTTTAAAAAAAGTGAGTGTAATTGAAATCAGCTAACGAGAGCAGAGACAATTTATTAAGTATTTTAATAAGGGGTGAAAGTCATTTAGGGTGACTGAGGAAAAGAAATATCAGGGATTTGAAAATGATTAATCGATTGCAGAGGAGCAGGCTGATTGAGACTTTTTTTTTTCTTATCCTTTTTTAAAAATTTCATTCATCGAATATCGTGCGGAAAGTTGAACAGTACGTTGACTTCTTGTTTGCGATTAAATTAATCATTTGTCGCTTATTTCAAGGGATTTAGCAACCAGAATATTTATCACAAAAGTAATTAGAAAACGAAATAAGTAAATTTCAATTGTAATAAAATGATTCTATTTACCCTGTGTCAGTATTTTAGATATTTTAGCACCAAACAGATAATTTTACTCTCAATGTCACTCAATTTAAAAGGGAGTGAGATCTGAGTTTACAAATCGAACACACGAAATACATATGCAATTTGTAAAATAAGACAATAGACAATGCGACTGGCAGAAACGGGAAATGGTCAGATTGTAACAATATAACAGTATTAAGTGTTAAAGCTTACTCGTGATTTGTAGTAAAAGTATATATTTCACACAAAAGTTATCTAAGCATAGAAACATTGTCTATACACGCCAAATACTGCATTTCCCAGAACGGCAAAAGATGAATTCCAGGTGAAAAAATTTTTTAAAAAAATCATCTCTTTAGAGGCTATATATGTATCAAGCCTGTTTGCGATTTTATTCAGTTTCCAAAAAGTATGCAAGTACTGCTCGGACTGACAATGGTTTCATCATTCTAAATAAAGTAGTCATGAAAGGAAGCCATTGTGGTAAGCCTTCCCACATTTCTCAAATAGTTTATAATTTGCTTTATAACTTGTTTCTGGCCATTGCCATTTTACTCTTCGCCGTGTTTTTAAACGCGACTGGTCTGTTTTCCCTGTAGTGTTTCTCTTGAACAGTTGCAGACGACAAATTTCACAAGGCTCCGAGAGTATTCAACCAGTTTATGATACAGTACAACCAGAATTGCGCTCTTTGATTTCTGTATCAAAATCAACCTTCTATAATCGTCTTAACCAGTGGTTTTTAAACTTTATCGACTTATGAATCTCAAAGAGTTAGCTGTAGGAAGAGTTTTTTGGTCAATCTCATCCTACGCTTAGAAAATAATCTTAGAATAGCATTTGATATACACAATCTGAATATTTTACATAAAAACAATTTAAGAATAGAATTGTATTTTTTTTTTTAATTGAAAAATATTACTATACATAAAAATAAATTTTTAATAAAATGTATCTTTTAAGTTAATTAAAAAGTTAACAATCCATTAATTTGGATACTTTATAGGCTCCTTTTCAAATTTTTAATTAGAATCCCAAATCCCTGGGGTTCGGTGGGTGAAGTTTTCCATATTACAACACAATGCAGTAAAATTATTAAGTTTCAAACATATGATATTTTCAGAAGGAGAACAATGTTTTTAATAGAAAAATTACTGTCAAGATTTTCCCAATAATTACATTCACTTTCGTATATTATCATGATAATTCACCAAAAGAAGGAATCACATTGTTAGTAAAAGATTTTAGATTAATAAAAAGAAAATTAATTTACGGTTTTGCACATCTTTTTACAACCACAAATACTTTTACTCCCGGGAATTCGACTTACTTTTTCACTCAAATGACTTGCTGCAAAATGATTAGCATAGTAATCCATCCTTACAATATTATAAAGATCAACTAATCGTTTTATATTTTCTTCAATAAGAACATAAACTTAATTTCTTTATTCTGGTGAACGTCAAAAAACGAGTGCACTTTGAAGTCACCTAACGAGATCCAAGACAATTTAATGAGTATCTTAAAAAGGGGTAAAAATTATTTTCGTAAAGATTGGAAGAATAAAAGTTATTCGAAAATGATTAATCGATTGAAGAGAGGAGGGGGAAGAAGTATATTTTCTTTTCTGAAATGCCACTCATCGAGTATCACACAAAATATTGCGATATACTTTGACTTCTCTGTACGATTAATTAATAATTTCTTTTAAGCTTCAGTGAATCTACCAACTACGTTATTTGATATTTAACAGAAATATTGATTACGGTAAACATAAACTTAAGACCTAATTATTTTAAATAACAGTTAAATGTGTATTCGCTAAACCCCTCTTCAGGATTTTGGAAATTAAGATAAAATACTTTTGAACCAGACAGGCACTTCCTTCTGCAATTATATTTCCCAATTAAAAAATGTAATATGAGATCCATGAATTTGAAAATCTGTACTATGCGGAAAAAAAAGATAGATAGATAGATAGATAGATAGATAGATAGATAGATAGAGAGAGAGAGAGAGAGAGAGAGAGAGAGAGAGATGCAAGATGGGTCATTTTTTGTTTTCTATTTATTTTATCTACTACTGCACGATTATTACAATTCATTTCTCCATAATTTCTTTTAATAATAAATGAAGATTTCGTCTTTGTACTTTAGTACAACAGAAAAAAATCTTCCTACAAGGAATGCTACATTACAATTAAAATTAAAGTAAAACTAAAGAATACTTCAATTTGCAATAACAAGAAACGAGATTAGACTTAAGGGGCAGGACGTAACTCCAAAAAGTTGTTTGAGATGATACATAAGAGTACCCTTCAGAAAAGAATTATGTTCTTGAAATCCAAAGATGCTTACATTTAATTTTGTTCACTAATAAATGATAATATGCAAATAAACTTAAGTATTTCAACACTCAAGGAACCGCGTTATTTATGATGTTAAAATCAACGGCAGCATATAAATAATGAGGCAGAATCAAAATTGCGTAGTTTGTGAATTTTTGTGGGTTGAACAATGCAAATTATTTTGATGTTATAATCCAGTTGTCACTGTAAAAGAACTCACGAAACTGCACTTACATGACTATAGTGAGAATATTTTGTTAGAAATTACCTGATATGGAATTTAAGTCCACGCTTACGTGTACGTAACAGTTTAGGTATGAAAATTAGCGAAGAGTTTATTTGCAGTATTAATTTAATAAAATTTAAGATTATATGAAAAACTCAAAATAATTTTTGGCACTTTTTTTGTAATCTTATAAGCTTTTCTCCACTAATACTTGTTGAAGATTAAGAAAAAAAAAATTATATGTACTCTAAAAATATTTTTGCTACAAACATTACTTTCATAATCATATTCAAGAGCACACCATTTATTTAACAATTATAATAAGCTAAAAGCTAAAAATCTTTTTTTTAGCAGTATGTAATGATATTAAGCGCAATTTTAATGCTGCCTTATTGGCTATTAGCGTCTTAATTAAGTTACTCGCAATAATATTATAAAAAATAACCTTTTCGAGATTTAAATGAACATAAACATAAAATATATTTATTTATTGAAAAATAGGGCAGCTTCTCGTAAGCATAAAATAAAAGCAATGGATTTGTACTTTATCAATATGAGTTGCAGTTTACAACTTTATTATTTTCAGTAATTAGCATTAAATTTATAGCAGAAATGCTTTTAAGTCATTAAAAAGAAGCTTTTAATAGAAGTATTATTGATGTAATCATTCTCAAAAAAGTAGGTAATTAAAAATATGAATTTTGTATATAAACAAGAACATTTATTAAAAATAATTTTTATTAAAACATTTAACGTTTCTACTCATTATTTATTTTAAATGTCATTAAAAACATATAAAAACACAATAACATTCATAATTTTAAAAAAGATAATATTCCTTTTTTTTTGCTGCCTTTAAAGAATAATACTTTACTAAAGAATTCCAATACTTTTGGCATGCTAGGATTGTATGTCTTAAAAAAAGAGATTTATTCTGCAGAGGGATGCCAAATTTTCTGGAACTATATAAAAAATAAAGGTGCAAGTAATATCGGATGAGCATCATCCAACAAAAATGCATTGGCTTTAACCCTTGGAAAGGTAAACATCGATAAAATAAAATAACTTTTTACTTTTTTTTATAAGTTATCTTTACAAATGAAACAAAGCATTTCGATTTTCAAAGTTTAAAAAAAGCTTTTCCGAAATCGAGTTTTGTCGGTTTTGACTAATTGCAGAATTCCCGGTCTTACCGCATAACCCATTTAACAGGAAAAGAGGCATAACATATTTCAGAAGTGATGCAACACCTTTTTTCATTAATTCAAATAAATAGCTAAAAGAAGTGTCATCAGATGTTAATCTTTTCTAAAATTAATGTTTAAACAATTAAAAACTATAGAAAAAAAAGACGTAAATCAAAACATCGCACAGAAGTTAAAAAAAAAAAAAAACAGCTTCCGTAAACAAATATCCCACACTGTTTCTAGTTCATGTCTCAATAACATGGAGGTTGTCTGCATCTAATTCTATGTGCTATTTAACAGGTTGAAACAGCAATTAGTCAAAACTACCAGATTCCAGTTTTATCTGCCTACCCGGCTTCGGCTGACACTATCCAACTATTTAGTGAAAATTAAATATTAAACAGACATATAGTTTTAACCTTAATTAAGGTCTCTAAAATTACATTGAGTAACTAGTGTATCTTAAAATTAGGGCTTCGGAACGTAAATTTTTGCTTGTTAATAAATTTGGGAAAAAAGAAAGAAAATTAAACGCTTAAAATTGAATGCAAGCGAAGTTAATTTTGCTGTTAATTGATTCTAAAATGTTCGTAATATATTACATATATTTATAATTTAAAAATTCTAGTTTAATTTATTTCGCTTGACGATATTTCAGTACGTTTTTTTAATCAATTAAAAATTGATAATCAGATTATTTCACCCGTTATCCTCACAATTATGCAGCTTATAGTTGATATAATGATTAAAAATATTTTTTTTTTCATTTCCCATTAAAAATATTAAACAATCATTAAATATGCCACACTTGAGAAGTAATCATATTTTTGAGCAGTAATTGGAAAATAAATTATCTTCTTGTTCTGCAGATACTATCATGACCTAAGGAAGCTGAGGGATGTATAAATCTAATCATAAAATTGCAATGCTTGATATAATTATCTGTTGATAAGAATTATATTTCTTTTGAAGCAATTAAGGATTTCACTTATTTAATAATAATAATAATAATATTTTGTCTTTTATAATTTTTTTTTAAATACAGAAATCACACTAATTTTATGAAAAGAACTAACAATGCCTGTTTTCGGATTTCGTTGGAAAGATATGTGGTCTTTACAGTAGTATCGTGTCCCGTTCTATAACACTGATAAATGCAAGATTTGTTGGAGGCACGAAAAATATTGATATGTTAAAAAGACAATTACTAGAAGTCAAAGCCGGTTGTGGAGCAATTACAATGGGCTCTAGAAAAAACATTTACGAAAATATGTCTACACTCAATGTAGTTTATATTCGTCCACCTAAAAATAAATAACTTCATATCCAATTTTTATTATACACCTAAATCAAATTTCACGCTCTTCCGGAAACGCGCGTAAACTTTTCTCATTTGAAAGATTTCGTTTTGTGTACACAGCCCTTCTTACATCCATGCAGACCAGTGGCGTAGCCAGAAATTTTTCATGGGGGGGGGCTTACGACTACTGGAACTCATATATATGTATACGTGTGTGTAATAAGGGAATGAAGAATATACATTTTGTATGGCAAAAAATTCTTCATGGGGGGGGGGGTTGTGACCCCCCCCCTATCCTCCCCTTGGCTACACCCCTGATGTAGACAATTTATTTATGAAAAAAATTAAACTATGTCATCTGGAAAAAACTATTTTAAACGAATTGGAATTACACTTTCCTTTCAAAATGTGATGACCGGGTCGATTGTAACAGCTTATTTTGTCCCGCAAATGATTCACTTTTCTTACTCTCGGAAATAAAATAGAGCTGAAAATAGCAAAAATTCGCTTAAAAATGAGGGAAAGGGTGGGTTTTCAGATTTTTAAAGTAGCACAGATTATTTTTTTTATGTTTTTATACATAATTATGAAAATTTTAAGTGGATCGTATAAACAGTGTAAACGTTATTCGCTTTTTGTGCTTTTAAATCTTTTTGAACTTTTTAATCTTCTTGGAGTAATGACGGTGAAATATTTAGATTGAAGTGGCTGCCCGGAACTGTTATAGAGTCAGTGATTCAGGGATAAGCGTAACTAGGATTCTAAAGTAGGATTCGAAATTTATAGATATTGATTTTTTTTCATTAAAAATTTATAGTTTGTATTGTCTGGAGCAGCATTTTGAGTAGACTTTGTGAAATACTTTTTGTTTTGTTTAACAAAGGTAGGGAGGTTGAGGCATTTTACATCTTTGTTCGGAATGGTAAATTTTAGATCCTGAACGGGTAGTATAAATAGCGAACTTCATCAAGCAATTTATAGAACAAATACAAATACAAAATAATATAATTTATTAGTATAAAGAATGCATTAAATTTACTCATTTTTAAATAAAAGGATAAAAGTTCTTATTGGATATTTTAATTACAAGCAAAAATGAATATTGTTAATAGCAAACTTGAAATACTGTAAAATGATAAAATGTTTCTTTTTATTTATTTTTGATAAAATTCTATTTCAGAATTTTTAAAAAGATTGCAAATTCATTTATTTAAAACGTTGGTTTGCTAATTTGTCTCTTTGCGGTCTATCATGATGCTCAATATCGAGAATAAATTTATCCAAGTTATTCGGGTATGACACGCTCCCTAATGAAAACGGTTTGTAGAATTTATAGTATCTTTAAAGGCGTAAACAAACTAACTCCAATACATTTTTTTTATGAATTAAAAGAAGGGTGCCGGATTGAATTTACCAAACTAGGCCAAACTTCTAAATAATAAGACCAAAAAGGCCTAATTTGTTAAATGACGCCATTAAAAAATAATGGATTTTGATAGTTAACCGGTTAGTTATTATGATGTCAGCTATTTATGATGCTTGTAGGTTTTAAGGGCTTGTGATTATGAGAACTATAACATGACAACCGACCAAGGGATTAATCCCAGTACTTCGAAGTGCGGAAAGTTTCCGCAAACGCAGAGCTGGTGGAATTCTTTCCTAACTGGAATTTAAGAACATGTCCATTCACTACTCTTTTTCGTTATGCTCTAAAATTCATAAGTGGAATTCTGTTCCTTATGCCCCCTGAGTTGTGCAGGGATAAAGAACTATTCTACCATACCACGGGTCCAGGTTCGACTATCGGCAAGGGCTTGGACGTCATTTTGGACAGTCCGTTCATAAGAGGCAACGCTGGTCCACTTATTAAGTACCTCCATAATGAAATGACTAATCTTTCCGGCTTTAGTAGAGGCCAACATCTATAAATGGCAAGTGTGTGACATTAAAAAATTGGCTGATCATTCATTGGCTGATGATAGAATTGGAGATATACTAACTTTAGAGCCTCCTACTTTACCATTTAAAGAAAAAACAACACTAGCATAAGACAGTTCCTTTCCTCTTGTCGAAATTGATGTTGATTTTCACACCAGAACAAAAAAAGAGTTTCAAAATTACAAGTTAGGAAAGCCAAGGATTAAAAAATGCCAAATTCAATAAAAGGCCAATAATAAAGATTTAGACCGAACTGTTTACTTTTAAAGCCAAATTCATCAAAATTCATCAGGGTTGCCATATTAATCATTTAATATGGCAACCCTGATGAATTTTGATGAAAAAGTGTTCCATCGAAGTTGTTCTAATTCAAATGAAACAAAATAAAACTGATGTGAAATGCTGATGAAATTATATCAACACAAGCTCTCCATAGAAAACGAACACTTTTTTTGTGTGTAAATCAGTTTAAAAGAGCACAGCCGTGCAAAGAATATATTCTGCTTTTAAGGCTAAATGTGCGTAAGAAGATGTATGATTTAAACCTGATTAATAACCATCGTTTCAAAGATGTTGTGGCTAATACTCTATTTTGTGACCCGCTTTACTTCATGGGTCTTGGAATACGCTGAGTGCACGCATTCAAAAAATCAACTTAGGAAGTGACGTAAGATACATATGGGAGATCTTTGCAGTTCTGCTTTAGGAACGATGGGAGTAAACAGGAGAAATATTGGTTCAATATTAACATTAAAAAAACCTCCTCTTCCAGAAAACGCCAGTTCATGAAACAGAATTCAGGCAGTTTAAAAAATATAAATTATATGCACAATATTACAAATTATTAACGCAATAAGATTTTCATGCATTAAGTGAAAGTACAATAAAATGTTATTCGTTCAAAAATTCAATATTACGCTTACGATTATTATTACAATTATAAAATAAATTAATTTAAATAAAAACAACTGTAATCAGCTGTAAATAGTACTTTCTAGTTTTCAAGCCAGAAAATAGTTTGTGGTACATGTCTGAATTTCTCTAATAAAGGTTGTAGCTGAATTAAAATGAAAATAGAAATTGAGTAAACAGAATTTCCAAAATATATAGCTTCTTAAAAACGTATACGATCGTCAAAGTATTAAAAAGAACAGAAATTAAAAGTTTAAAGTACAGAAATTACTAAAATATTTCAACTAATAATAAGAAGAGCCCACATCATTTTAAATGTGAAGCAGAAATCTTTGTACCATTTTCTCTCAAGCTAGTTCTAAAACTCAAAGCGAGTTTTTTTTTCAAATCTTGTTAAAAAAGTAGAGCATGGTAAAAACCAATTACCAGTAACGCCTCGATCCGTAATGCAGTCGGGGGTTAAGATTCTATCTCTTTAGTTAAAAATGAAGAAGAATTCGAGGTAAGGAAAAATGCAAACAAATGTTTTGCATTCTAAAATTAGCCACCCTCGTTTTTGCTACTTGTCACCTGTTACATCGTTCATTGGATAGGAGCCAACGGCGTATTCATGACGCTTTTACCAACGTCACGACTTAAATCATAGCCTATTACGTTTTTTTAGTGAAGTTGCGTAATTTCTTTTTTCGAATGACGAGAAGCTAAAAGTGGAATTTGAATTTTGAAATGGAATCTGGTGATGATAGCGATGAAAAATGGTCAACAGGTAATAGAGGGATGACATAAAAATTAAATTATCATTTAAAAGTTTTTTCGAACGTAATCGAAAAATGTTCGAGGTTTCTGTGTTGGTCTGTCTTTCACTTTTGAAACTGACATAAAATTAATCGAAATTTATGCATCTTGTGTGACCAAGCGTTTTTCGGAGAGGATATCGAATTCAAGAGTTGAACTAGGGATGGATGCGGGACGATTTTTTGCGAGACGAGACCAGAGATTTACAGCTTTTTTTTGCAAGACGAGATAAGCATTTTTAACATAAGCATTTTAACATTACTTTATAGGGATTTTGCAAGACGAGACAAAGCTTTTAGGCTGTTTTGCGAGACGCGAGACGCCTATTTTCCCCGTCTCGCGTCCATCTCTACGCTGAACAGAGATTTCGCTCAGATATCGAAATAAATGTTATAAAACAAAAGAATTTGAGACAAATTTTAGGGAACTCGTATTCCCGTACTCTTATGTGTATGTAATTTATGCATAATAGACTATTGGTAATTGGTGTCTATCATGGGCGTCAATATCAGTACTCTAAGGAGAAGGGTCTCATCTCGGGTTTCAAACATTTTAGTGCTAAAATAATATAAAAAAGCTCAATATGCTTTAAAATGTTCACTAGATCGAAGGATAGGAGAAGGAGTTTGAGCCTTCCCTATCCTTTCTCCTATATGAGTACACAGTTACTGTAGCATTACTAGTATCATATCACTTATATGAGAGAACACATAAATGTTTATGGGCAACCACTGTTTAAAGTATGTTAAGGGTTGACATAGTTATTAATCACTTTCTTTTCAGGGACTTAAAAATTACTCTCTTAGATTAGATTCTTCGGCTATTGATTAAAAAAATAGCTTAGTAACACTATTTTATTTGCTTAAATGGTTATTTTTACATATGCAGTTACAAAATATGCACAAAAAAGAACAAAATTAATTTTATTAAAATAGTTTAATTTTGGATGAAAAGATAAAGAAATAATTATTTTGTAATTGAGTTGATTGGCCTGCAATTGAGTACCTATAATTTGGTTAATTTAGAAAGAACTTTTTTGTTAGCTCAAATAGATTTTTTACTGTAGTTTCATATATTTTTTATCTTTCATGGAAATACCTTTTCAGTGTATTTACCGAGATAGCTAAAAAAGAATCTGCATGCGGTAATTGTACGCATATTACAAACTATTAACGCAATGCAATTTTCATAGACAAAGTGTGCTTTAAAAATAATTTGCTCAATAAGGAAAAATCCATTTTTCATTTAAAGATCGTGCTACTTTGTAAAACCCGCAGTAAGTTGGAAATCGATAGGAATTCGGACTTTCGATTCGGAATTCATTATATTTGACAAACAGCCACTTTGAGCATGTATTACTAACAAAAATTGAAATGAAGTTATTGTGGCTTTTATACTACCTTGAGACTGAGAGCAAAGACTGACAAATACAAGATTTCTCAAACTAAACTATAAACTACCAACCCAAGCTATAAAACACACTATTTAATTCCCTTGTTAACATATGTAAACCTTCTGTTAGTAAAAATAAGAGTTGCAAAGATACTCCTATTTACCAGGTTTTCAAGTGGTGTAAATAAATTAGAGAACTGAATGTTCAGAAAATTAAAAAAAAGAAAAACAATTCGGAAACAATTGTTTTGGGTGAATCAAAAGCTTTATTGCTTCTAGAATATCGTCGAACAATCTTTACAGTTTGATTCACATATACTATTTTAGTAGAAGATCAATTGTTGGAATACAGAAGTTTCTGAAGAAAGTACCAGATTGCAAACAAACACTCAGTACCGAGTAGGACCCATTATTGCACTAGCACTACATTATACAACGTAACACACGCCACTCTAAAGACAGGCAGCTTTTAATACTATTTTGCAAACGAAAAAAAAAAGCAGTATGATCCCATGGAATTGATAACACCATTGACGAGTTTCTCGATAAAAGGCCGTTCTCAAAAAGCAGTTGAGAATGACAGTGAGTTCCCAATTGCTCTTTTAGAACGACCTACTTTTATAGGTTTTCATGATCCTTTTCTGGTAAATTCTGGACATTTCCTTTAATATATTTATATAATATTGCAGTTTTGCAGAAAAACTAACTACTAAGGGCCAAGCACAAAATTTCGTCAAATGATCGCCATGCTAGGCGACTTTAGTCAAAATATTACCAAATCGATTGGTAAAAATAGGTCTTCAAAATTTACAGTAACTTGGCGATATCTCGTGCATTTGGTGAGATATCATAAAGACCTAACGTAAACCACTAAGAATTTTGATGGCCAATAACTTGCGATCTAATTAACTGATTTTAGAGGAAATAAAATATTATCCACAACAGTGACAAAACTCTTTTCTATCTAGTGACAAAACTCTTTTTACATTGTCCACACTA
The DNA here is from genome assembly GCA_038373885.1 of Cheiracanthium punctorium. Taxonomy (NCBI): domain Eukaryota; kingdom Metazoa; phylum Arthropoda; class Arachnida; order Araneae; family Cheiracanthiidae; genus Cheiracanthium; species Cheiracanthium punctorium. Next base: position 229,602 of record JAWZYV010018972.1, read on the forward strand.
ACTTTTGCCCAGGCTTCTTTTGTTATTATACTGTTATTGTAAAACTATGAAAGTGTGATCCTAATAGTTTTCTTACTTTTGTGGTAGACAGATCATGGGACCCTTCTATTAGAAGTTTGCATCAAACAGGAACAACGAGCAATCAGTGATCAAATTTTTCTGATCGGAGATGCACAACAAACTACTAAATCCGTTGTTAAAGAAAATTTTGTTGTTGACAGTGAACCACACGACTCGTTATACTATTACAACCACCAGCAAGAGGAAAACTGAGAGATTGGAGAACATTTTTTACAACAAGGACACACCTAGTTAGTTCTACTTCCCTTCAACGGCCCGCTCAGTGAAGCTTTGTGAGGTTGCCAATTTGTCTCGGACAGACATGAAAAATACGGAGCATAAATGGCCTCACGACCAATCGAAAAACATTTATTTGGAAGGAGTACGGAATCTTGTTGACAAAATACATTGACGTAAAGTAGGTGTTGACACAAATAAATAAGTGCATATCAAAACCTTTCTTTCACGTAAATTGTCAAATGAAAAGTGTAGATAATTTTTGACTTACTTTTCGCACATGCAACAAAATGCATACTTTGGCTATTCAATGCGTAAAATATTAATTTTAGACTAAATTCAAGCCCAGAAAAGCAGAGGATCCCTACAAATCCATAACTTTATTAAATTAGGTATACTAATTATTTAAAAACGGCAACAACAACAAAACAACAGCGTAGTGATTTTGTAATAATGAATTTCATTTTATCGTGAAACTGAAAATCTCAGAACTCGATACTTACTCTTTTTTTATGTCACGAAATAGTCAGTTGGAGGGTAATAATGACGACTTTTTCAAAATTCCTACTGTGAAATTTTAATCCTTTTACTATAGGAAAAATACTATTTTAATTAATTAGGGGGAAAACTCGACCTTTTTGGAACAGCTAGTAAAAACTATGTTTCCGTAGAATTCTATCTTTTTAACATTTAAGGACTTAGTCATAATTGCTACAGCCAAATCGCAAAATTAGGAAAACAGTGGGGTGACTATTACCATGAATTTAAAAATATTTAAGTAAGCTATAAAAAGTAAAAACATGTCGGAAGATCCTAGGTACACTAAGAGCATGCTTTTTTTTAGTATGAATTAGCTTGCCGAAAGAGTTTACTTTTAACGCCAAATAACTTTGAAAACCGAATCGTCAAATTTTTTTATTGAAAATTTTAACGTGGTGCGCGTTTCTCCATTGTTATAACCTTGAAAATACCTGAAATTAATGATGAAAGATATCTATCATAAAAATTCATTATAACTCTCAAAAAGTAAAGTCACAAGCTTTACAGCAATTGAAAATTTGTAAACTGAAATTCAGTGTTAGTTTGCATTAAAAATAACACTTTATTTTAAAAAGCATTACCATCTTGTCTCTTCCTTATTTTTAAATGTCAAAAATAAGGAAGAGACATGGAAGGAAGAATATGTCCTTTCAAGGAAATAAGGAAGAATATGTCCTTTCTGTCAAATGAATCAGCGTACATGCTTAAAATGTCCAATGACTTCCATTTCTAAGATTACGTGACAGAGAACACTTTGCCACTTTATTATGATACAGATGGAAGGCAGGCAAAAGATAATGTGAATAATATTGAAATTATGGTTTATTTCCGTAAATAGAAAACCAAAATAAAATAATAGCTAGATGAATGTTCGGCAAAACAGCACGCAATCGGAGAACAGCACAACTAATGTTAAGAAATGTAAATTCACAAAAAGAGAAAGAACCTCAAGAAAAACTATTAATAACAAGATTAAATATGAAATTCAGAAAATGAGAATTCAAAAGCAGCAGGCATTTGAGGGTTCAACTTATGTTAAAAGTACTTAACATTTTGAGCTTTTTCGATAAGGTCAAAAATCTTTTTTCAGCCCCACATCAAGTTAAGGCGGATTGTTGTGCTTAAAAGACAGAGGATTGCAAAACTTTAAAACTCTCCAACTGGTTCTGGGGGCTCTGGCAGACCATATACAATACAGTGAAACTTCTAGGGAGCGACCGCCTTCCTTTTCGCGAATAATCGGTTGTTAAGGGAGATGGTCGCTCCAAGAAGTATAAACATTTGACAGCCAAGGAAAAAAGATGCTAAAAAATACTGTTTGTTTTGTTATTTATGAAACTTCATACTAATACATGAGAAATTTCAGAAATATATTTTTAAATTTTAAAGAGATATTTAAAAACTTCGGACTTTTTCATTCTATTTTCAGTACTTCTCTCTCTACTTTATTTTTAACAACTGACGAAAGAGCATTTTTCCTGATACTCTTTATGCATTCTGAATTTGGCATAAAAAACTATTTTCTTTTCAGATCTTTTGGAACCAGATCTTGTTCCCTGTCAGAGACAGGGAACCGGATCTGGTTGCTTATAGAGGGTTGAATGGTCTCTTCTAGAGGTTCTGCTAACATTAAGTAGATAAGGTAAAAAATTGGTCGTGGAGGAGGGGTTCGCTTAATAGAGGTGGTCGCTCATAGAATACTCAAGTTAGAAAGCAGCACTGGATGCAGACAAGAATCTTCACCGTTGAATTTTTACAAGATTAGGAGTAAACAGGCGAAACTTAAGCTTAAGATAAAAATGAAAAAGGATAATCATCATTTTGAGAAAATTCTGCACGAAGAGTCAGGATGAGTGTGACATTGTTAACAAAAAATTATTTCTTACAAATTGCTTTCTACTTGTGTTTCTACTACTACCGTTTGCAAACATCATGTGGCTTTTTTTTTTTTGTAGCCCAACAATTGTGCGTGTCAATTGCACAGTCCGGATTGAAGTGGACTTCGTGTTGTCCATTAATTTTGGAATTCAAACTGAACAGAAAACTAAAATGTAAACATTTATCGATTACTAAAAGACTTCTTATTAGAGCTTCTGCACAAGAGACGATTTACAAGGATAGTAGTTTCCTTGCTTATCACTTTTTAAAAAATCTTATGAATCATTGAAAGAGGATGGTCAACAATTTCTACAATTTGCCAAAGTATACTGCTGCCCATGAAATTGAAAATTTTGTCGTCAATTGCTTCATTTACTAAGTGCCCTGCAACATGCCTTCCTCCACTTTCTGGCTGAACCGTCAAAGATCCCATTACTTAAACTTTCTTATCATGCTTTTTAGTTCTTTATCAACAGGTAGACATTGTCGCGTAATCCGTTCAAAGACCGTGAAGCTATAGAAGCAGACTGCATTTTTGTAAAGAATTTTGCTAAAGCATAAGTTCCTGCACAAGCCTCAACTTGGAATCGGTTTGGTTCGTCCATCCCATTCACATCTTTATGGTTACGTCACTTGCATGTGCAAGAATTTTACATTGTTCAGTGCCATTTAGTGGTGGTTTTGAGATTATTTTCTTTTGCTCTGAATAAAATTCTCATCGTTTCGTTAAGGAATTATTCAATTTTCATGAAAATCTGCTGCATGCTGTTTGCTACCGACTGCGAGTAACTGCCAATCTAAATCAAGGTCACCATGTATTTAGAGATAAATCTAATATTCATTGTGATAAAATGGCTTAATATTGTTTGTGTAACGTACTTAAATATCAAGACTCAGTTTTAAAAATGAATTCGGATTGCAATTTTTACCTTAAAGAGATGTATTAAAAATAACGCTATTTTCTTTGAAGTACATTTTTGCCTCTTTAAGTAAAACCACTCGCATACATAAAGGCTTTCTTTGCAGAGATAACGTGACAAAGAACACTTTGTCACTCAATTACTGAGTAAAAGAAGAGAGAGGTAGATAAATAGATAAAGGAAAAGTGAGAGAGAGAGATAATGTAAATAATATGGAAATTATTGCGTTTTAGAAATAGAAGAAAACCGGAGGTAAAACGATGCATCACCCTGAGAATACACGAGGCAGCACAATCCTTAAAAATCATGTCTCTATTAGGAGATGCAAATGGAGTAAAAAAAAATTATAAAAGTATATTTGCTAATAGCAGTCTAAAAAGCATGAAAAGATCAATTCTGCGAAAAAAAGAGAGAAAGAAAGAAAATGCAAGTGTTTAAATTGAATCCCTCTTTTTCCAATTCCGAACGAAATAAGAGAATAGCTGGTTTGAGGAAAAAGCTACGACATGAGATTAAAACGAAATATTTTTATGAAATGTTACATTTGAAATATAATTCAGGTTTGTTTACTTAACAATGGAATGAAAATAAATTATTTACAGGATGAAAATTTAAATATGCACCTTATATTACAGAATATACCCTTTTTAAATCATTTTCCAACGAAGAGTGTTTATGATTATGGTTTGTTCGTTTGTTCATCTCTGCCGTGATTGATTGCTTTAAATATACCCCAATCGCTATGATATATATATATATATATATATATACATATATAGTGAACTTCGGATATAGTGAACCAGGGTATATTGAGCTTCTGGCTGTAGTGCACTCTTTTCATTAGTCCTGATTCACATGCTTGAGAAATGTACATAGCATTTTTCGGTTTTAGAGAACCATGACTTCGGTTATAGTGAACTTAAAAAATTCCGGACGGCAGAAGTGATATTTTTGTATCTTACGAAGAGTGCCTCTTTCGTGTTCGAGTAGAGAAAAGAGAGATTCTCAAGTACCTGTTCCGAAACAGAGTTGAGCAAAATGCACCGAAAATGTATTTTCAATATAAAATACATTGATTCAAACACTAAAATACAAAATGCAAAATACTTCTTGAATTAAAAAAAACGCAAAATACAAAATACATGTAAAATTTTAAAGCATTTGAATTAAGAAGAAGCTAAATTTTTTCCACCAAAGATCTCGTTTTGTTTTATTTAAATACATTTCAACAAGAATAACAAAAACAATCTTAATAGACCAAGATCCCAAAGCCCCAGATCTTACCTATTTTCTCATTCTCAAAATGCATACCATAGAGTAGTGTTAATACGTACAGTAAACGTATGCATACTTGCTAGTTGCTTGCTACATGTGCGTAGAAGTAATACTAACTTTACATAAACTCTCACAGCTGATTTTTATACAGAATATTGTTACAAATTTTGAATCAATGTGCCAGACACTTTCTGTGGGCGGTAATTGTCGCCAGACGCTTGAAAGATCAGAAGAAAAAAGTCTTATGTGTATTCCACATGGCTTCCTTGAAGTCTGTTAAATGATAAATATTTTCGGTGCACTTTTATAAGCGTTTTCCTTGAAAGGGATAAAGTACTGCAATAATAGTAAGGTTTAGCAATTGCTAGCGAAATAGTTGAGATATCGGCAAGCTCGGTTCAATTTGAAAGATTCGTTTTTTGAGCCTAATTGGGGCGATATTTCGCAAAAAGCTGACAAGATTGAGATAGTTAGTGAGATGTTGGTCATAGCCGAAGTATAATGATTCATCACAGACTTTTAATGAATTGAAGGTATCCACAGACCTCAATGCAGTGGTTCTCAACCTTTTAACATCGCGCCCCCCTCCCAACAAAGGCTAACTTACGGTAGCGCGCAAAATCTCACTAACTATCTCAATCTTGTCAGCTTTTTGCGAAATATCGTCCAATTAGGCTCCAAAAACGAATCTTTCAAATTGCACCCTGCTTGCCGATATCTCACCTATTTGGCTAGCAATTGGTAAACCTTATTATTATTGAAGTATTTTATCCCTTTCAAGCAAAAACGTTTATAGAAGTGCACCAAAAGTACTCATGATTTAACAGACATTCAAGAAAGTCATGTGGTGTCCACATGAGATTTTATTCTTCCGATCTTTAAAGCGTCTGGCGACAACTATCGCCCACAGAAAGTGTCTGGCAGTATTGATTCAAAATTTGTAACAATATTCTGTACAGCATACGTAAAAATCAGCTGTCAGAATTTAAGCAAACTTAGTATTATTTTTACGCACCTGTAGCAAGTGGTACCTGAGAAATAGCCGTCGGCCCAAGCTAGCAAGTATGCATACGTTTACTGTACGTACTAACATTATCGTATACATTTTGAGAATGAGAAAATAAGTAAGGTCTGGGGGCCCTGGGATCTTGGACTGTAATAGTTGTGTTAAGGATGTGGTGCTGTTTCTTTTTTTAAAACTTTGACTTTCAAAATGTTATGTTTATAGAAATAAGATCCGAAACAGACCAATTCTGAGAAATTGCATTAATACTCAGAACGCAATGAAAACTATACAATTTCAGATTGAGAACAATGAATAGTCGTTTGTTTCAAAATTGCTTATAAAAAAATTAATTTCCAAAAGTCTCAGTTCGTAAAATAAACCTCTACATGTAATACTTATTATTTATTAATTTCAGTTGAAAGTTGTAATATAAATATTCAGCTAAATCATAACCTAAAAAAATTCAAGTTTTGTCTTTCAGAGAGTTTTAGAATTTATCATAAATTTAATTATTTTTCATATTATCTATTTCAGATTCTATAACTGACACTGCTCCTTAACTTTTTCATTTCCATCTACAGACAAAATTTAGAAACATTTTTAATTAAGAACTGCACAAAAAGTTTCAAAATCATCCAGAATGGAAATTGGATTCACCTCACCCTATTACGAGAAGCTGTCAGCTGTCACTCTAATGATCTGGAATTCGTAGTGTTTTACTCCATACGTAACCGAATCCTTTTTAAAGCCCCTTAAAATGTCCCCCAGCCAAGCCATCACCCCCCCCCCCCCTCAAGGCTGAAAGCCTTCGTGCATTTTTGTCTCTTAACCACAATAACCAGCAGTATGTGTCATTATACAAACTGCAGAAATACTGGAAGACTTATCTTTCTAGAACTTAGCAACACATTTCGAATTCTCTTAAAGAATCTAATAAAGACTACTCAAAAATATTTTTACTACTTTTGGTTTCATGTACAATGGGAATCTAGAAGCATTCCTAGACCAAATATACTGTTTGTGTTTTAAACAGGAGTATGAGAGGCTTTCAATTCCCTTTCCTGTTTAGTTAAATTTAAAGATCACAAGAGATCCTAACACTTCTTCAATGACAATACTATATGTAATTCTGGTGCAGCTCATAAATTACATCAAGAGAGGGAGAAAAGTGAAAATCAGCAATTTTATGATTTTCATTTGCACATGCTATCTGAGCAATCTGTGGTGTCAAGATTAATTTAATGTTAGAATATAAAAAGCATTTTTGTATTTTGGAAATACAAAATACATTCGCAAAATACTTTGTTTTTTAAGAGTGAAAATACAAAATACAAGATACAAATGTATTTTAAAAATACATGTATTAGCGATACTGTCCAATTCTGGTGTCATCCGGTGCGGGCACATCCGGTGTCACTCTCCCCCGCCATATACACAGGTCCGTCATAGTTAGTTCTGCATAAGAATAAGCAAAATCTTTAACCCTTAACGCGCAGTGTTCCCGCTCTGGGAACACCAAACTCTGACGTTTTGACTGTTGCCAGTGACGAAGAATAGATTTGATTTCTATAAAATAGTTGCCGGTGATATAGATCCACGAGAATCCTTTACTTTTTTGCACGTCATTTCCCGAAAAAAAAAAATCACGGTTATTTTTAACAGCACTGACATTTGCTGAAAAATGGAAGAATGCGAGAACAGCTGAATAGATTGCCCAATGCTGAAAAAAGGGCAGCCGTTATCATCGCTCGACTTAACTACCAGTAAAATGGCGGACGATCGAAACGTTCATCGCGTGCCACAGATCTAGAGACTAGGGATCGACCGATACCATATTTCAATCGATACCCGATACTTTTTTACAAGGGGCTGTATAGATATCGACATACAAAATTCAATTTTACATGGAACCTTATTTCCAGTCACTTACATTCGGAAAAATTTAGACACAGAGAAAAATTTCACCAAATGCCAGTGATGGGAAACGTGGTCTATATAACATAACTGCCAACTCTCCCGAAACTTTCGAGAGTTTTCCACCACAATCTTAAACTACTTGCACTGTAAATTTGGCCTTATTTTAAGCATAAATTGCTATGTAAAAATTACTGGTGGAAAATATTTGGTAGCTGCGATATGTTAAATTGGTATTATAATTTGTATACAGTCCCTTGTAAAAAAGTATCGGTTGAAATCTGGTATCGGTCGATCCCTACTAGAGACCCTTTTTTGACGACAGCTGGCTGTGCCCGCGCACAGCCAGCTGTCGTCAAAAAAGGGTCTTTAGATCTGTGGCACGCGATGAAAGTTTCGATCGTCCGCCATCTTGCTGGTAGTTAAGTCGAGCTCTGGCAACGGCTGCCCTTTATTCAGCATTAGGAAAGGGCTGCGCCTCAAAGGGTTTAACAGCATCGGACATATAATATATTTTCTTTGTACACTACATAAATTATTCTTCCATTTTGCAAAAATATCATTCTGGTAATAGTAAGAACGTTCTTTTTTCCATTGCTAGACTATTATGCAATTTTACACGCACACACCGAGAAAAAAAGCTCACCATATACATCAGTCTTTCATTTCCAGTGAGTAAGGAAGCTAGCTGACTGATATATTTAATTTAGGGCAGTTTAATAATTTATTTGATAAATTACGTTGTTTCATTATAGTTCTAAGCAAGAAATGAGTAGGTAATTCTATGCCTTCAACTGACCGGGGAGGTTTGAGAGGATGCGTTAATACCCCTTTTGTCTTCCACTTCGCACCCCTTAAAGCAAATAATAATAATAATATCTACTAAGGTGTTTAGAGTGTTGCGTAAATTTTACTACAATCCAGTTTTGTCGAGCTTCTCTTCTGGAATTTCTTGCCTAAAGAGATTCGAGTGGACACGCTAGCAATACTCTCTTTCACTTCGGAACTCTCGCACAAATAATAATAAGTACCAAAATATAAAGATAAGAAGATGTTTTACAGTGTACACGGGGTAGTAATGTACTACCACTGCATTGCTTTATATTACTACCCTGACTTGAACAAGGCCGTGTGTGATCTTTACTGCACCCTTAGTTTAGTCAAGCACCTCATTCACAACCCTTGTTCAAGATCAACTGCCCCCTACCCCCAGCAAGAGAAAGTGCTCTTAGTTATGCCCCTGGTTAAAAGTGGAACAGAATGCAGATGAAATGGAAACACATAAGCTGAGCACATCACCTACTATATTCTTCTTTTACGAGGAAAATGCTGAAAATTTTAAATTGGAAAAAAAGTTGCGATGAAATAACACATTTTATTTCTACAGGTGCACAGAACATGTATCTTTCATTATATTTCATCTTATTTCTAATCACGGAAGTCTTTTTCATCACCAAATCAGATCTTTTTTCAAATTAATTGAAAAATAAAAAAAAAGCATTTTATTTTGGTGTCACCCCTTCTGTTGGTGTCAACCGGTGCGGTCCGCATCCTCCCCCTTCCCGCCCACACCCTTCCACGCAACGCCACTGCTTACTGGAAAAAATGGGTGCTTCAGCAAATTTCTTGAATCGTAATAACATTTTCACTTTTTATGAAGAAAATATTTTAATAAGCGCTTCATCGTCAACAACTAATGTAAAAAGCGTGGTTTAATTTATTATCCTATAAATAATTTATATTCATTAGTGATTAATTTCTGTCCCGCTTCAGTTAAAAGCACTAGAGCATTAATTAATGGAACATCTTTACCTGTTCTAAATCATGCTTTCGAAAATGGCATTCTGCCCCGAATAGTTCCATCATATTTTCAAAATATACACACCGGGACCACCTATCCGCTTTGGTATGCAATTTATTAAAGTTTCTTCCAAGACTTTCTAACGCACCAGCTTTCAGGGTTATGAATATTCATGTTTACCTCGCCATTACCCCGTATGAACACAGTACACACTTCTACAATTCGATTGAAAATTCAAATGAGGTGCTCCTTCAACTGGCTTCTCCCGATTTTATTCATATTAAAGCTCTTTGTCGGAAGATGATGGGGTTTGCGTGTCAAGTGTACAGTGGATAAGGCATAACTCGAAATATGCGTCATGCATATCTTAATACAGGTATCCTTGCACACGAATTAAAACATAGAGACATGTTTCATCTGATTCTATGATATAGTTTTTAATGCCATAAAACTTAGTGATTTCTGCATACGTGGTGAAAAGTTTCATCGAAATATTTGGTTTGAACATTTTGGTAGTTTGGATAAAGCTTACACAAAGCATAAGTTTACGAAAATAAATTCTTTCAGACCATATTTTTTTTCTTAACACACAATATATCATTTGTAGTGTGCCGCTGGCAGGATGCTTGAAAATAATTTATTTTAAAATTTTATAAACAAATCATTATGGCCTAAAGAAATATCATGGATTTACAAACCTATAATTTTCAAATGTAATTAAGTTTCCATGCAGTAGCACAGAAATCAAATACAGGAGATATACTTTTAATAAGTTTATTACTTTCATCTGTATATGTATCAATGAAATGGAATCTTGTAATTCAATTTTATCCCACTTCCAGACATCCAATCAATTTGAAAATTTACAGTCATATAAAGAACTATGACAATAGAATAGTATCGAAAATACTGTACCTAGCATTTATAATTCCTTTACGGGAGTATCCAAAAAATTCCAATACAATACATTTTATAAAGAATCACTGCTTAGAGCGTATGTCAGAGACATCAATCTACTTCACACAAAATTAAATGGATACATGATATTAAGAATTACAAATTAAGGCCCTCCATCGCAAGTACTGCATGTAGCATTTGTATTTCTTCTACAGGAGCACTAGGATAAATTTCAGTACATTACAGTCTATGGCAGCTTAAAGACATTCATTCATTTAGAGCACACTACAATAAAGATATAAAACTTTATAACAGTTTGTTATTCATTTAAAGTATGGGAAATAATTAAAGTTCTTTTACAGAGTCTCGCAAAATTAGAGTAACAGTGGTATACAGGGATTTTTTTTTTTTAGGTTTTCTCCAAAATCTCACCTCGTTTGATGACAAAACACACACACACACACACACAAAAAAAAAACATTTTTTTTCTTCGTTCAACTTTGTTTTATGACTGAAAAATAAAAAATAAATATTTGTTCAACAGCAATATGACGTTGCACAATTGGTAGACCTTAATTCTTTGAATTAAGCTTACAATAAGATTAATTTACCACCAAATTTGGGGCCAAAAATGAGTAATGTTATTAATAGTTCAGTTTATTAGTGTCCAAAACTCCACCCAGCTTGGCAATATCTTCTATATTTGACGAAATATTACAAATCTCTGATTTTTTACATTGGGAAAATTTTCCGTTATGTTGAAGTATTTTTTTCTTTCTTCCTTTTGTTTCTCAAAAAAATTCTAATAATACAATTCTAATAAAAATATTGCTGTACTTTCACCGATCAGTTTATATGAACACTTCTTCTGAAGAATAGAAAATGCAAAATAACTCTTAAATATTCAATCAAATTACAATCAATGTAGTGGCATGTTTGATGAAAATTATATTTTTTCTGATGTAAAATATTTTAGACTGATAGTGTAAATATAAATGCTTACAATTAAAAGAAAGGATTCATTATTTGCATTAATTTGCTATAAATATATACCGAAAATAGCATCAAAATTATAGAGTAAATTTCACATAATTTTAAATTAGAATAATTTGTCATTTTTGTTTTAAGTGCTTTAACGATACATTTAATACAGATCAAGGATCAAAACTTAAGGATGGGAATCCCAATGTTACAAAAATGGTAGCAAAATATTCGACACCAGAGGAATTTGAGTTTCGGAGGAGTGTGCTTGTGTGTTGCTACATTTTACATTCCATGACTGTTAACCGCAAACGCCTGGCAGCAAAATAATTTTTATTTCAATCAATGAAAATTAAACTCAATACATTTAATTTTTGTCTATTTAAAGTAAATATAACTATATTCATATTCTATTTTTAACATTAACACAGTTTCCATAGTAAAGGCATCCATTGTTACCATCAAGTATCTGTTTGATGTTTTATGGTCTTCTAATTCATAACAGTTATTTGATTTCAAGTAATAGAAATATACGGTACTGTTATAAAAATTCCATAAGAAACTTTTACTTAACCCCTTTCAGGCGCAACCCTTTTCCAATGCTGAAAAAAGGGCAACGGCTGCCCTTTTTCCATCATTGGGCAATCTAGCCAGCTGTTCTCGCGTTCTTCCATTTTTCAGCAGATGTCAGTGCTGTTAAAAATAATCGTGACAATTTTTTTTTACAGGAAATGACGTGCTAAAGAGTAAAGGATTCTCGTGGTGCTACGCCACCCGCAACTATTTTTATAGAAATCCAATCTATTCTTGGTGGCTGGCAACAGTCAAAACGTCAGAGTTTGGTGTTCCCAGAGTGGGAACACTGTGCGTTAAAGGGTTAAAGTAAATAACTATATTCTTATTCTATTTTTAACATTAACACAGTTTCCATAGTAAAGGTATCCATTGTTACCATCAATCATCTGTTTGATGTTTTATGGTCTTCAAATTCATAACAGTTATTTGATTTCAAGTAATAGAAATATACGGTACTGTTATAAAAATTTCACAAAAAACTTTTACTTAAAAAAAGTTTTTATGGTTCTTAACTGCTTTCGTTTTTTCGTATAAAATCGAACCCCAATTCTAATGCAATAAAATACTTTTTTTTATTGGTCTTTTATATGCGCTTCCCAAAGTCGATAAAAATAAAGATAATTCAAAAAGTTTGATTCAGGCAACGATAAAAGCTACTGTCTTCAGAGATAAAATGAACGATAACCTAAGATTTGACAATATTTTCAACGCCACGGGCTAAAGAAGAAAGAAATAATGCTATGTTTATTGATAAATAAGAAGAGATTCATCGAAAATCCAAACATAAAAATTTGAAAACAGACTATAATAATAAAATAATAATAATAATAATAAAACATAGTACATTCGAAGAAACTAAAATAGCTTCGCTGGTACAGATAAAATTATCCCAAAGTCTTGTGTTTTATGAATTATTCAAAGCCGGAGTACAAACTAAATATCTCATAAACAACATTTCGAATTTATTTTGTGGAGTCGGATAAAGTGCAGACGATTCCCATTACATAAAGACGCAGAATTTTGTAAATGCTTTTTCTATTAAATTAAACCAGGAGGGAATATTTTGTTGCGATTGTGTTCAGAAAAGAATAAGTATTCAAATTTTGAAAAATGTGTATATGGATAATAATATTCATTTTGTTTTCGGTTATACATGCAAATATCTTCGTTCTTAGTGGGGTTTTTTTTGAGGGAATGAAATAAAAGTATTTTCGGGATATTTGAAATGAATGGCGTTGTAGTTAGAGATTTTGCCTGCATTAAACTGTGGCCATACTCACACACAAATAGGTATATATATATATATATATATATACAGAGTTAGTGGTAACTCGAACGTATTCCTTTTAAGACGTGATAGGGGAGCAAAATGCTACAGTTTTCACCCCCATATGCATGGCCATGGGCGCCGGCAGAATATTTCCCAGGGGGGGGGGGCATAGACTACTATAACGTATGGTTACCATGATGGAAAGAGCAAAAAAGCAAGGGAAAACACTGCATACAGAAATCCAGGGGGGGGAATTGCCTCCTCTCCCCTGCCCTATGCTGCCGGCGCCCATGTGCATGGCCGAAAATGAATAGTTGCTGAGAAAATTGAATTTTTTCTTGAATAACTCAAAATTTGACATTCGAGTGCAAATTTTAAAAATCTGCTTGTTAAATGGATTTCATTTGAATTCGTTTTCATAGTTGGAACTCTAATTAAGCTAACGTAATCATAAAAAAACAAAACTACTGTAAAATTTTAATTCACGAGCCATGACATGTATTTTTTAAATTTTTAATTCAAATTTTTCCTTTCAAAGATCATAATTTTTGAAATAAATAACACAGCAGTAAGCGTAGAAATCGCAAATAAAATTTCTCCCATTAATCGGTCATCCAAAATGTATCAATGTTCACCATAAGACATATAATTTGTAAAAAACGGTGAGCTTTACTTAGCGCAAATAAAACCGCCTAAGGATGCACCCCCCGTTCATTCTTTAGGATAGTTGGCCAATTAATCAAGTTAACACCGTTTTTTAAAATTTTTTTCATACCTCACCTCTGACGAAGCTAACGTCCTGAAAATTTACAAAAATACTTCAAAATTTCAATTCGCGAACTTTAAATGTATTTTGCATTTATTTACATTTTCCTTTCAAAACAGGTTGTTTATCTCAAAAAATACTATTGGAGCAATCGTACAAATTACAAATACAATTTGTCCCATTAGTCAGTTATCCTAAAACGTATTATTGTCCACATAAAGAAAGGCCAGTTTTATGTGGCGCAGGTAAAAAGGCCAAAGGAGGTAGCAATTCGTTGTTTAGGATAGTTGGTCAACCAATTCTGTTGGCACTGTTTTAACGTCCTTAAAATCTTAGCTACATCAGATTGTGAATCTCAAATGTCTATGTGCTGTGCCGTCGTGTTCATTAGTTTTGACTCTGCGTTACGTATGCTTTTTAACCCTTTGAGGCGCAACCCTTTCCCAGCTGGCTGTGCCCGGCACAGCCAGCTGCGTCAAAAAAGGGTCTCTAGATCTGTGGCACGCTATGAACGTTTCGATAGTCTGCCATCTTGCTGGTAGTTAAGTCGAGCGATGGCAACGACTGCCCTTTTTTCAGCATTGGGCAATCTGTCCAGCTGTTCTCGCATTCTTCCATTTTTCAGCAGATATCAGTGCTGTTAAAAATAATCGTGACCATTTTTTTACGGGAAATGATGTGCTAAAAAGTAAAGGATTCTCGTGGAGCAATGTCACCCGCAACTATTTTTAAAGAAATCAAATCTATTCTTCGTGACTGGCAACAGTCAAAACGTCAGAGTTTGGTGTCCTCACGGCGAGGACACCGCGCGTTAAAGGGTTAAGTTGATTAGCCATAACAACAAAACGTGCTTACGCGACGCAGAATCGAAAAGAACACGACGACACAGCACATAGTCATTTGAAATTCATAATCTGGTGTGGCTAAGATTTTAAGCACATAAAAACAGTGATAACTTGATTGTTTGATGAACTATCCTAAATTGCTAGACGAGATCTACGAGTTTATTCACCCTTAAAAAATCATAGACCAGAGTAGGAAAGTCCAATAGATCGTCGTAGGACAAATCCTGACATTTAAGAATATGAGCCGGAGATGCCTGCTCATTGTTATACCTGGAATCTGCTGCTGTTGTTGTTGCTTATCTCCGATAAGCAACAACAACAACAACCTCCTTTGTCGTTTTTACCTGCACTAAGTAAAACGTATCTTTTTTTATGACATTCATGTCTCTAAATGGAGATTAATACGTTTTTGGATAGCTGATTAATGGGAAAAGTTTTATTTCTGATTTGCAAGCTTACTGCAATAATATTTTTTGAGATAAACAAGATTTTCGAAAGGAAAATGTCAATATATTGGGTTGGCAACAAAGTAATTGCGTTTTTTCGAATATCAGTATTTCGCCTGGCCAAAACTACTAAAGCTAATAATACAAAATTTTTCACGTACGTCAGTTCTAACGTAAGTGCTAGATTAGATATCATTTTCCAAAATTCAGAATCTTAGGAGTACAGGGGGCCATAAAGTTCTTTTCACATATCGTGCGTGATCTCGAAGAAAAAAAAAAGAGATATCCGTGAAATTCTTGTTGTAAAATACAGCACTCACGAATGTCTAAAAATCGATTTTAAGACATTTTGAATATCGTTCTCGAAGGAGGATAGGCGGGAAAAAAAAGAGGGGGGGCATCATTCATGGATGAAAAAAATATTATCAGTAAAATTGTTGCTTTAAAATGTGATAAATATGAATCATATGTTTAGGCACAGCTTGTTTGTAATTAAAATATTGCTGAAATTTTTTTTTGTTTGCATTTTATCTAGCAAAACGCAATTACTTTGTTGCCAACCCAATATATATATATATATAGAAAAAAATGCATATAAAGCGCGTGAATCAAAATTTTGAGGTATTTTTTACTTTTTCATGATTACATTAGCTTAGCTATAGGGTCAGCTATGAAACTAAATCTAAAAAATAGTGATAACTTGAACGGTTGACCAACGATCCTGAAGAATGAACTGGGCTGCATCCTTTGACGTTTTTAGCTGCGGTAAGTAAAACTGACTTTTCTTTACGAACTACATGTCTTTAGATAGACATTAATACTTTTCGGATAGCTGATTAATGGGACAAATCGTATTTGTAATTTGTGTGCTTACTGTAATAGAATTTTTGAGATAAAAACCATTTTTTCAAAGAAAAATGCAAATAAATTAAAAAAAAATACACGTAAAACGCTGAATTAAAATTTTGAAGCATTTTTGAAATTTTTCATGATTACGTTAGCTTAGTTAGAGATCAGAAATGAAGAAGGTTAAAAAAAAATATTGTTAACTTGATTAGTTGACCAACTATCCTAAAGAAAGAACGGGGATGCATCCTTTGGCGTTTTTATCTGCGTTAAGTAAAACTCACCCTCCTTTACGAATTACATGTCTTTGGATCGGCATCAATACATTTTTGGATAGCTTATTAATGGGAGAAATTTTATATGTAATTTGTACGCTTACTGCTAATTATTTTAAAAATCATTCGTGTTATTTATTTATAAAAAATACGATCTTTTGAAAGGAAACATTTGAATCAAAAATTTAAAAAATGCACGTAATGGGTCGTGAATTGAAATTTAAAGAAGTTTTTTTTTTATCATTACGTTAGCTTTGTTAGAGTTTCATCTATGAAAGTAAATTAAAATGAAATCCATTTAATAAGTAAATTTTTTAAAATTTTCATTCGAATGCCAAATTCTTTGTTCTTCAAGAAAAAAGTTTAAAATTCAATTTTTCTCGAAAACTATAGATTTTTGGCCATGCATATAGTGGTGAAAATTATAGTATTTTGGCTCCTCTATCACGTCTTAAAAAGAATACGTAGAGTTACCAGTAAGCATGTAATGTATACACACACACACACACACACATATATATATATATTAGGGTGTCCCAAGATGCAATGGAAAAAATTTTTTTTTCGAAATCGAATACGCATACCCTCTATTTTTTTTCTATTTGATCTCAGTAACATAAATACAAAGTATTATTGCAATACGATAACAGTAACCCGTGCCGACTTTATGACAAAGTTGAACGTAAAATCTTGTATGGAGAATACTATGGAAAGATTGTGAAATGCATGTTTCTTTGGTACGTAAGACACCATTTTAGTCAAAGCAAATGTTTATATTATAGCAAAAGAAGCATATTATATTAAAAGAAACATGATACATACTTTCGTTTCAACGTTTGTTTTTTACAATCAGAATAAATTTTCGTGTGTTCTTGTACACAACGTAGCAAAAATTGTCTTTGTTACTCCTAAACCATTATTAAACCATAAGAGTCCTGCACCATTTTTACCGCTCTTTCAGCTGTATCGTTCACTGCTCTAAGCATTGATATTGCTTTTTTAGCATCTAAAAACGTAGCGTTATTATTCCATGAAGAGGGACTCTCATTGAGAAAACTATCATCAATTTTGAGTCTAGGAAATAATGACGAACAACGATTTTATATCTTCGAATACAGACAGATATAAAATCATCGATGCTTTTTTCTGTGAAAAATAAATTTAAATAACAGGTATCAATTACGTGATATATATAAATAACTGAATAAAAACTACACAATCAATATATCAGACTCACCATACAATGGAACACAAAGTTTGTCTTTCGATGGAATGTATTTCTTCTCATGGGCCGAGACATTTTCTCTATGTAGATTTGCCACCATTTTAAATTTTGTTTCTTCGTCCACATCATCATCAAAGAGTGTTAATATTGCTATTTTATCAGTCAAATACTATAAATGCTGGAGAAATTTTAGTAAAGCAGCTTTCGAGATATTTTCATCCACATTTTCGTAACATTCCAAAGATTTCAAAAAGCACAAACCTTTGTAGGGTGCTTTAACTGCCAAAATGCATTGAAGCCATGGTTTAACGTACATTGTCACGATAAACAAGCAGACGTCTAACAATGCTTCCCTATCCTTTGTGTTTAATTTCATCTCAGAACTAAATAACGATAGTTTTAGAGAGTAAATCACTCGGGCCATCCATCTAGCTTGGTGCATGGCACCCGGAGGTCTGACATTTGTTTTTCTGCATCTCCAGCTAAAAATACGATAGAAAGTTCAATCAAGTCCCGATAGTCTTCTCTGGCCATATCAGTTTTAAGTTCAGTCCGGTAAAACAAGCAAATTTTCAAGTTCGGATACAGTTAGGAACGATTCCTCTGTATCTCTATAGCATTGCATTTTAGCGGTATCGATGTTCTTCCAATTCTCTTTGAGCTTTTTATAGAAAAGAGATATCGGGGCTTGTTGTCACTTGTTTAATTTTCACTTCGAATATAGCCTCAGTTCGTATACATGATGACCGCAAGCGAAAAAAAGCATTTTCCTATCAAATGTTTGCTCTAGAAGCGTGCAAGAGCCATTAAAATGACCTGTATTCGAAGCTTAGTATCAAACAGAGAATTTGGACTTTTTCTTGGTCTGAGATTCCAATCTAAGACCGCATGCCAAATAGTCTGCGCCTGTTCTTTGCCTGTAGAATTTTCCAGTTTTGGCACAGCAATGTGTATTCTTTGAGTCTATATGAAATAACTATGGGCAAGCGTTCTTCTTTAAATTTTAAAGCACTCAAAGCAGGTAAGAGTTTGCCGTCCCAATGTAAGGTCACTAGATCCAGTACTTCGTTTTGGAAATCAATTTTTTTATGTTTTCTGCGCGTTCCTTTCGTTTTCATGTTTTCTGCGCGTTCCTTATGTTTTTCTGTTCGGATCCTTTGAATTGAAGACTTACTTATTGGAAATTCGTCAATGTTAAGTCCAAGTGCATCAATAGTAGCTTCAAGAATAAACACAGAATCTCGTATACTTAACTGATACCTGTCTAATGCAGCAACTAACTTTTGAGTAATGAAATCTTTCCTCATTACAGATTTACTTGTCCCAGGTTCTGAACTTTCGACTGGTGTTGGGAAATCTTCTAAATCCATATTTTCATTAGAATTCGAAGAGGAATCGTCTTGCAATGATGTCGAAGATATTTGATTCGCCGATTGTCTTCTTTGACAGTTCGAAGTCGTGCCCTTTCTTCTTTTTTGGCCAGTTTTTTGTCCACTCCTCCTAAATGACCGGGCCGGCCCGGCTTTCTTTGGCGCTGCAAGAACATCCTATCTTCCTCTATTTTCATTAATTTAAGTGCATCAGCATGTGCAATATCGAACACATTGTCTAAATTACTTAAAAATTCCTGTTGTCGCCGTTTGATTACGCCTTGTGATTTCTTTGAATTTATTTGTAAGTCTCTCCAATCTTCATTCATATTTACAAGCTTCCTTACACAATTCGGCAACGATTTTGTAGGTATGCGTGCATTTTCCCAAAAGATAGTAACATTCCCGAATAGCGAGATTTGCACTTTCATTAACAGTTAAATTCACTTCTCGAATATTGTAAAACAAAATCGAGAGAACTTGCCCATTCGACGGAAGTTTTGAACCCTTTATCTTATGCTTTATGTTCCCTAATAAAAAAATATCCTTTTTTTTAGAACTACGTAATTCCACTGCCATGCTCTGTTCGCTGATTAAAAACTATACAAACATTTATTAACAAAACAGATTAGAATAAGCACATTGATACGTAGACGTACGCTGTCCTGTGTAAAGTAATACTGAAACATTTCACGAATAGTCCGTTGTCACTATCGAAGCATTCCAAAATCTGTCTTTTTCCGATTTGTTTTATTTTTACCATTTGTAGGTGGAGGGCGCTCCGCTACAGACACGCGTCTTCAGCGTTTGCTTGTTTAAGTATGCACATGTACTGACTAACGCGTTCAGATGCAAGTCTGCACGGGTTGCCGTTGTTAAAATTACATGAAACTTTGTTTACAATTGTTTTGACATAAAAGGAAAAAAATAAGAGGGTATGCGAAAAAAAATAACGACTTTCATTTTTTTGGGACACCCTAATATATATATATGCAGGCTTACATATTCCTTAGTCCTTTGATTGTAGAAACTCGCAAGACTTGCAATTTCAAACGAAGTAAATATTCAATTTAAAACGGGAAAAGAAGCAGAATTTTAATGTTTGATAAAGAGAAAAATGCAATTCTTGAAAGGAGTGAAATTTATACACTTCTAGGGATCAAATTGGAAAAAGATCCTAAACTGTTAGGGGCGAACCGATGGAAAGCTAATGCACTGGATAGGGTCAGGTTGAGAAAGATTGGATAAGCATCCTTGGCTTAAGAAGAAGAAGGGATTGAATGCATTCACAACTTCAATAAATAGATGTTTCTCATGTTATTTCACTTCCAAGGATTGACTAGTCACTCTTCTGTTTTAGAGTCCAAGCAAATATAAACCACGAATAACAATAATTTCCTCTCATACTTTTTATTCTTTTATACATAAAATTATTCAAAAAATCCACACAAACTGAATTTAAATATTTCATAATTTTTTAACACAAAAATTGAACTCTGTGTAATCAATTTAAAAATAATTCATTAATTTGAAAAAATGTAAAAGATTAATAAACCTTAACAAGTTACATTTACAGAATTTTTTTACTTTCGTTACATTATTAAGTAAAATGTCGCGTGAATATTACGATAAACAGACCAAACTAAGCAAATTAAAACAATTTTTTGCTTCGGATTACAATGAGACGCTTTTTAGTAACTGGTTTCGAATAATTTTTGGTTCCTTCGGTCAAAACACTAGCGAAAGTATTTTTTCATCACTAGATCATAAAAAGGAAGAATTATACTTATCACTTTACGCATAATTTAGAAAAATGATTGACTAAAGCGAAGAAAATCTATTTTAAATTAATTATTTTCCAAATGTTAGAAACAAGTATGTAATATTCCTCATCCCCTCATTGGAACTCTCGAGGGAAAGTTAATGGCTTTCGGTTGAGCAGCTATATGAAAAAATACGTAAGTAATCGCTTTTTCAGCTGTGCGTTGTTATTTATTAAATGAAAATTTATTTTTTCGAATAATTCATGTAGTTTTTCATGTTTATGATGCGCTTATGAGTAGTGCCTTGTAGTACCTTAATATTAACACTTTCTAATAAAGCTGGTAAGTGCTTAGGATTTCGATTTCTTCTTTCCATTTGTCTTGCTCAAACCATTCTTGAATTTCTTCGAAATTCATAAATGTTATGCAGCCCGGGAACAGATCAGTCGTTAAACTTGGTTCCCATAGGAACACCGAAATTGAAACAGCACCGGCTTGGCCAATGCTTGAGAGGGTGTACTCCGCTCAAGCTAACGGCCTTCATAATGAACTACTAACTAAGGGCCTTCATAATGAAATGACCGACATCTCCGGCGTCTATAGCAGTCAAGACTAGAGTCAGCCACTGACCCGACCATTGGAAAAATAAATAAATAAATGTTATCCATGCATACTATACAATGTACTCCATGAAAAATGGTGTACATAAAATCAATAATTCTTTTACAGGATTCCATTAAATGCTTCCAAAATACAGGGTGTGTCACAATTATTAAATGAAAATAATGTTTCCTAACGGGTTTGGAAAACATATAAATTTATATATATATATATATGTAACCAATACAGCAACAAAGTTGTTTTTATTGGAGAAAGAAATGTTAAAAGTTTTATTTCACAAAAGTCCAGTATGTGAACCTTTCGTGACTGCAACGCATTAATCCAATTTTGTCGGTGTTGGGGGTAGGGGGAGGACAGTTAGTTTGATCTCCAAGAAAGACAAAACTTGCAATGTTTCTTTCTCCAGTAAAGTCTTCTCGAAGGAGGAAACTTTGCAAGTTTTGTTTCACAAATAACGCGCTTCCACGTCGTTGGATTGTACCAGGTTCTGACGACGACCATCGTTTCTCCCGTCACCACCTCGCTCTCCGGACCTAATTCCAGACGATTTTTTTTTTTTTTTTGGGGGGGGGTACATAAAAGATCCTGTGTTCGTGCCAAAGACGAAATTTACGATAAAGGATCACAACTGCATTTGTTGCCATGTTAAAAATATTGTGTGAGTGTGGTAAGAATTTAACTTTAGACTTGATATATCTGCCGCATTACGAAGCAAGGACGGATTATGGGGGGGGGGGAGGGGCTGACGCCCCAATTGAGAAAAAAGAAATTAATGTAAGAGATCTCATTTTACTTCCACAAAATAGATGTATATGTCAATCTTCTAACTAACCGCCATCCCCCCCCAACAAAATTACATTAACCGTCGCTATCCCGAAAGGTTCATATCTTGGACTTTTGTGGACTAAAACTTGTAACATTTCTTTCTCCAATAAAGTCAACTTTGTTGCTGTATTGGCAGCAAATATTTTTTATAAGCCTTCCAAACTCGGGAGGGAATTGTGACACAACCTGCATTACGGTCTGTTGACAATCATTGTTTAAAGTGCATTTTAGAGACTGTAATTTATTTCAAAGGGTAATAGAGAATACGCTTATTTAAAGTTCACAAAAGAATATTCTGTATAAAGGCAATCTGCATAATGTGTATTCCTTTAGCAGAGTCTCACAAAATAACTATTAGTCAACGAGAAGTTAAAGCTCAAACTATGTTTAAACACATTAATGTTTTTCAAATAAAATAATATTAATATGTATTACTCAGGTTTGCGACAGTGATTTAAAATAATTTAGTGTCTTATTTCCTTTAATTTTTGTTTAAGTTTCAGAGACGCAAAATGAGATTTTCCACTGCTGTTCTTATTATTACTTCTCGGTGAGCACTTGTACAAAACTGAACCGCAGCAGGCCTTCAGACAACAAATGCCACAAAAGAACGTTGCGCTTAAATGGAAACCTGTGCTGTCAAGAACTTTCTATCACAACAGGTCAACTATGTCATTTGCCTAATTACAATGCGTTGGAAAATATTTTATAATGAATACGTTTACCATTATTTATGTTCCTTTTTACCTATGAGAAAATATGAAGGGTGTAGATGCAAAACTCACATTCTCCACTTAGAAAGTTAGTTCTCAGTTCTTAGAAAAAAAAAAAAAAGTGTCATAAAATTTCTTCTTTCGGTTTAATCAAAATATCGTTTGCATGTGAAAAGTGAAAGAAGCGGATACGAACTTCTTTAAATAAATGAACAGGGATATTGATACACTTTCTAACATAAGGAAACCACAGAACAAATAAAGCCCACGCATGGATCATTATGTACTATTCTAACACTGAAGCACACACACACACACACAAAGTGCAATCATAGAGAGCGCTTTGGCAACCCTTATACTGGAACAGCCAGATGAGTCAAAAAAGGGTCTCTAGATCTGCGACACGCGATGAACGTTTCGATCGTCCGCCATCTTGCTGGTAGTTAAGTCAAGCGATGGCAACGCCTGCCCCTTTGTTTCATCATTGGAAAGGGCTGCGCCTGAAAGGGTTAAATATATAGTATATACTATATACAGGGTGATTCGCTACCAGACTGACAAACTTGCAGAGGATGTAGGGGCTACAATCACATAGCAATGCGGTGTCTTTCTTTAACTTTCCGACCATGGTTTTTCAAAAAGTAATCCCTCTTTCACCGATTGCGCTTGATCAAAATTGTTATTTCAGAATTGTTTCTTTCATTACGTTTATGAAATTGTCTGAGGAAAGCCCATTGTTTATGAAACTTGGTTAAGAAATGAGACGCACACTTCAACACTTCTTCCAAAGTGATTATTAACAGGTACATGAAGATGACGTTTCTGACCCTACAACCCTGCAAGTTTGTCAGTCTGCCAGCGAATCACCGTGTACACACACAATAATTCAAATTCAAAAACTGAATGTATTTCAGATATCTTCCTATATTTATTTTCCTATGTAGAGGGGCAGAGACCAAACACAATAACATATCACGGGAGTTCAGCAATGTTAAAATAATCAGAAAAGTATTTAAATAAAATAAATGTAAATGTGGTACTAAGGCTAATTATCTGAGGGAGGGATATAGGCCGAAGAGGGGGAGGGGCTGCCCTCCGTTGAGGACTTTCTAAGGGGTCCTAACCCCTATTCACGGAAGTTTCAGAGAAAATCACGGAAAACATCTTGAAGGCGAAAATAAGATAAAAAGAGATTAAAATCCTTGCAGTCAACCGTGAAACGAATACGCAGTACGTAGAGCAGTTACGTAGACATTTGTTAAAATAGAACTTAGAGATGGTCAAAATCAATTTTTACTTTCTTTCAAGAAATAAAGGAAGTACTGTAATAGTGAAAAATTTTGGTATTCAGATTTCGACAGAATATCTCATTCCAATTGATCTCGATCGATTAATTCATGCGCTGGTCGCATTTCATACAGGGATCTTAAATTCACCAACTAAAGTGCATTAGATTTAGTTGTCGATATCGCAGATTGATGATAACCAAATCTAATCGGAAATGAAGTACTCTATTACAAACTCGTGAAGTAAACGAAAGATTCGTCTCGTCGGACTTAATTACTTTTGTTCATTTCATTCGGCTTGGCATCCAAAAATGAGTGGACAATTTTCGAGCAGTAACTGAACACTGTTTATTAAGGATAAGAAAGTCAAACCCATGGTCGTCAAGTGTCATTTCTACAAAAGCGGTACAGTGGAAGTGGTCTTCCACAGCACTCATGTATTTTAGTTTAGAGAGGAATATATACAGAAACTCTTCAGAATTAATATAGGACGAAAATAATTTTACCTTTTTGTAGGTTTTTATCATTCAAAGATCTTATTTTTGTAACCAGGGGCCGCCGACACGGTAAGCAAGGTAAGCATCACATCGGGGAGCCGGCGTCGAAGGGGCGTCATTTCGAACTCAAAAACTAAGTAAAGCATAAAAGGGGAACGTCTTTTTTACGTTAGAGTGGGGCGCGTTAGCGGGGGGGGGGGTTGTGTACTCCACTTACACTTAGGGCCACCCCTGTTAGTAACCATCTTAATTTTAAATTCCATTCAAAATCTGACAGATTTCATTGCCAAGGAAGCCGGTGAGAAACAAGATTCTCTCCGAACAAGATTTATTAAGATGGCGAACGAGCTGGTAGCCGGAGGCGGCTAGTTGTTTATGATTTCGATTTGTCTGTCCATGCTTTAGCTACCGTAAATATGCATCGAATACTACGAAATTTATATATGTTAATCCAACGTACAGTGCCATGATCCCTACTAAAAACAGTGTATAAAGCAATAATAAATCTTTTACGGAGTACACAAAAAAATTCCGAAACATTATATTCTATGGGCAGTCATTCTTTTTAAAGCGTAGTCTAGAGATATTGGGGTACATCAAGCGAAACAAAATTTATGTATGTTTTTAAGGATCGCAATATAAAGCTCTCCAACAAAAATAGATCGTCTATCATTAATAGTTTTTTTACAAAGTACACAAAAGAATTACAATATGTTACTGTCAAAGGCAATTTTCATTCACCCATTTCAAGCGCAATTCCATTCTTCTATGCAGTTAGCTAATGATATGACAACGGTCGTGTGTTTCCCTCAAAGATTGAGCCAAATATCGTTACGATTGGCTATTTTTGGAAATAAATCGCAAAATTTGACATGCACAATGGTGATTTCACTAGAGATTTTGAAAATTCGTAATTTGCCCTCTAATTAACCGATTTACATGCAACAAAACGAACCGAAAAGAACGCCCAATGGTTAATCATTCCTTAAGGCATAATTTAGAGTTATTCTTCTATTTCAAACAAAACAAAATCCATATATATTATTAAGGATCACAAAATAATGATCTCGATCGAAAATAGTGTCTGTAGCGATTTTAGCTGTTCTAGAAGAGCACTCAAAAGAATTTGAATACATTTAAAGTCTATGGCAGTATACAGACATTCATCCTTTTGGAGCACACTACAGAAAGTATATATAACTGTATACTCTTTAGTTAAAAGATGGAAATAAATTTTAAAGTTCTTTTATATAGTCTAAATTGATAATGATATATAGCTTTTTTTTATAAACTTGATATATAGCTTTTTGTTTAAATATTATCTCTAAACTCTCTACAAAGTGTTGAGGTCCTAATCCGTAGCTGCTGATCTAACGGTATGGAGTTTTCGGCTATTTTCTCCAAATGTAATATGAATTCGCGCCAGAACCCTTAAAAAGGGCTTGCACCCAAAGATTAGGTAGATATAGTCCTCATTAATTCGGGATAATTTTGCCTAAAGCATTAAACTAAAATCTCAGAAGATTTAATTACAATACATCACCAAATCTGGCTCAAAAATATTGTTGTGTTGGAAAGTGTTTAATAATCAATGCGTTTGGCATGATTTATCTTTTTCATGTATGTTCAGCGATATTATTTTTTTCATACGAAAGGGGATACTTTATTCATTGTCTCATATTAATTTAGTCAAGTTCTGGGTTGATTTCTAGTCTACGGTGCTTCTTAGCCAACGAGGCGATAAAAAGTTTAATGAGGTAACCTTGGCGATTTTTATTTGTTTTCTGAGACAAGACGGGAAAACGCGTCAAGAAGCACCGTAAAGTAGGAATTAACGAAGTTCTGATAATATTTTCACTCAGAAAATAGAAAAAAAAAAAAACAATCGATAAAAAGAACCCTTCTTTGGCATTTTGCTGTATATTTTATTTTATTTTTTAAATTAATTTCAGAAAAAAAAAAAAATCTGAGATTCTTCCAGATTTCATTTACGCACTTGAGTGTGCTTTTAATCTCTCTCACACACACGAAACCACCAAGATTTTATATGTCGGTTCCAAGTATGAAGTATGTTTCAACATGCCACAGTGGTTATGTCCTTGGAAATAATAGGCAGGCGAAGCATGAAGCGGGTCTTATCGCGCGTCTGGCAAACTAACTGAAACCACCGCCACCGTCAGACTATCGCCAAATTCGGCGATATATCGCCAAAACTCGCCCAGAACGATGACAAATGGTGATATTTTGGGCATGGACCCAATGACTTACTATCGCCAAATTTGGCGATATTTTGCAAAAACTCGCCATGGTCGACGACAGACGGAGAGATTTTGGGCATGGACCAAACAATGACTGTCTACAGTTAAATTATATTGAAAATGTTCATAGACATTAAAGTATTGAAATTTTTTCGGTGGTCCTGTAAATAAACTCTCCAGTAGATTGGAACCAAAAATCCAGATGCACAACTACATGTTACAACAGTATTATGTATGAAATTTCAACATTCTGCGACTAAATTTTTTTGAGATTTGAGAGTTAAATACATACACACGTACAACAAAAGTCGCCAGGCTTGGCGACTTTTGGCGTAGTTCTTGAGGGGGGCACGTGACCGTGGTCGGACCATTACCTAACTTATATGGTAGGACGGTATTGTGCTTGAAATGGACACTTCTTTTAATGGAGAAATTCATTTTGTAATTCTTAACAGCATATATCACTTCTGAGTCGTTTGAAATAGCCCAATACCTCTAAAATACGCTTTGATGAATTTCGGCCCATAGAGCGTAATGTATTTCGAATCTTTTGGGCGGTCCTTTAGATAAACTATCCAGTCGAACGGAACCGAAAGTTTCAACATTCTACTCCTAATAGTTTTTGAGATATTCGAGTTTAATGAATTTCGGCCCATAGAGCGTAATGTATTTCGAAACTTTTGGACGGTCCTGTACACAAACTATCCATTCGATTGAGACCAAAAGGGGAGGTGTACAACTAAAACCACACAAAATGCAAGAATATACATTGAAAACTAAAGAAAACCCTACCCAAGTCCCTAAAATCAACAAAAATTGAAAAGTGACTCGACGCGCTCGCGTAGACAAAAAACCCGTGATTGAAAGAAATAGCACTCTCAAGTGCTAACAAAAACAACCAGCAAACATGTTTTTAAACCACTGCGTAGAGGGTTGCCAGTAAAGAAGCGGTCAAATGTCAAAATTTGCCAAGGTTAGTATTTTTTGACGATTTATTATCAAGTTGCCAAAACTCCCATATTTTCATGTTCCAAAATGAGTTGAACTCATGAAACTGAATCTAGCTGACAATATGTCCTATATATATGATGAAAAATTACCAAACCTTATATTTTTTTATTGTGACAATGATAGCATAAAAAAATCGTAAAAAGTTTTTACACCATTGTCTAATGCGTTGTCAGTAGAGACGTTCGTCATATGTTGAAAATCGCCGAGGTTGACCACTTTTGGCGATTTATCGCCCAGTTTGTCGTAAAAAAATTAAAATACTTAATCCAGCAGCACAATGTATTTGGCTGTAAATTACCAGACCCTACTAATAATGTTTCGTAGCGGCAGAGTAATTCGAAGTCGGTTTTCTTTAAAAAGAAATCACATTTATATTATAATCGCTAATATGAGTTGGGGATTATGTAGTAACTGGTGAATGTGATAATTATGCCATGAATCGGGCAAAAGCATTGCCAAATTATTTGCCCGTCGAGCGACTATGGTTAGGAGAAATCTTTCCTTTCTATTTGCAGTCTGAAGACACATTTTCCGAAAACCTTGGACAACTCGCTGGAATACATGCTCCACTGTATAGAACGTATAGTGCATCTCAGCGTTTATACTGTTTGTACTAATAGACTAGGGAGGGCCTATTCTGCCACGTTCTTTTAACCAAACGTTCGCATTTGTGACATAATTCGAAACGTATGCTAGAATGTAAACATTCGGTAGGAGAATCTTCACCTAAAGATCTACCATACCTTGCACAATATCAACATATGTTAGCAGGTTGCGAAAAAACATCTATTTGATGTCACACATCCGAATGTTCGCTTAAACGAACGTGGCAGAATAGAACCCTATGTGTTATTCTCAGCTTCCTTCAAATCACCAGGAAAAAGGACGTTGTTTACATGTCGCTAGTTTGCATTAAGTAAGATGCAAGATTGATACCTTCTGACGAACAAATTACTTCATGAGCGAAACAATCCAATAAATTCTCAGATTCAGATTTATTAAGAATTAGGAATAACCCTTTAGGTTACGTTTTTCATATAAAATATTACGTTTACGTGATAAATTTACATTTCAGAATTTTTTTTTATTTGGAAACTGCTATCGTGTATAAAAATAACTAGAATTAACCTATTTATTTTTAAATTGTTAAATGGCAACCAAAAAGGAGTACATACTATTTTAAAGTATTAAATACAATTCTTTTCAAATTTATTTTGAGATAGGCAATTTGAGGTTTCTGTCAAGAAAACGGTAAACTTGTAATCATGGAAAAGAAAAAAGTTACCGTAGAGAAAGAGATGAAGATTCGTCAAAGAGCAGAAAATAAGACTGAACAATCGGAAAACGGATTTTCGAATATCAGTAAATCAGAAATTTTACTTGAGTCGAAATCGTCTGAGACAGTACTACTAATAAAGAAGGTTTTTTCTGAAGGCGCCCAGGAGATACCCCAACAACGGGCAGAACAACTGAGAATGGAAGATAACAGAAGACAAGAGCCAAGGACTGATTCAAGTTCTAGAGGAAACGTTAGAAGCATAGAAGATAATGATATGGAGTCTGTTGTTACAGGCGAAGAGTTGCTACATGATCGTTCTGACATTGCTAGATCAACAGCTTGGGATAATTTTGGTGAGACTGAATCTTCTATATTTATCAGCAGAATTCCCATTCTTAAAATAAGAAGCAAACCAAATGCAGAAGGAAATGGTACTGATAATGAGATTGAAAACCAAACGGCTGGAGAATACCATCGAAATCGAAGTACATCGTCTAATGACTTGACAGGTGCTTATCTATCTGAAGAAGGAAGTAACCCAATAACAGAAGAAAATACAGTAATGGAAAACAGTAATATCTCTGAAAATAGTGCATTCAATTCCACTTCCAATCTTATTACACCACTTCTATGTACAATTGGCATCAGATGCAAGCATTATTCAATGAGCAGTGAAAATTTCTCGGACAGTGAATCAATAGATCGCATGTTACCGTCATCAAAAACTAAAAAAGACATGAAATGTGGTATCAACTTTCGAAGGGAGAAAATGAATGACGCTGAAGTAGAATTATCTCTTGACAAGGAAATGGATAAGGCCGAAATAAATATCCATGAAGCAGAAGCTATTTTAATATCGCCAGAACACAAGTCCGCCAGTGACAATTTCGACAATAATACTCAAGAAAATTCAGTAAGTGATTTAGTAAAGTTCTTTGAAAGTCTAAAGAGCAGTTCTTCCAAGAAAATCAACTCTAAAAATACGGTTAACTTTCCGACCAAAACAAACAATTTTGAATCAGATTCAAAATCTTGCAAAAACCAAACCACTCCTTCAGTGAAAGTAGGAAAGGACAGAAGTGAAAAGTTTCCATCCGCATTTAAAAGAGAATCCGAATATCAATATGACAGCAGATTAAGATCTCGCAAAGCAACCCCAGAACCTGAAGATCAGTTAGTTAATGATACATCTTCGTTTTTCAATAATATATGCGATGTCGGTGAAGGAAACAAATGCGCCGATAATGATTCAGACAAAAATGCAAGTAAAACGATAATGATAACAGAACAAAATACTACGACCCAGTATGATACCGAACAAAAACCGAAGAACTCTTCAAGAAGCAGGATTCCCGTATCAAAATTTACACTTCAAAATTCAGGATATACAACACCCCGTACTAAAGCTATACGGAATTGTACAGAAATTGCGGGAATTCCCTCGCTTCCGTTTATTACCAGAAACCACAAGGAATTGATTTCTCAAGAAATGTTTAATAATGACACAAAAGTGAAAACCAAAGTCAAAGTAGATGCTCTTTCGGCTTTGAAGCGTTCTAATGGAAAAAGAACAAATCCTCCAGTAGTCGTCCTCAGAAAATCGCTTTCAGTCACAGGATCAAATATCTTCATGGGAATTCTGCTAATTTTGGCAGTCCTTACATTGTTAGGGTTATCGCCGGACACTGTAATGCATTTCTTTGGATGATTGCATAAATAATTTGATTCTTTACTGTTGATTTAACTACTGCAAAATTTGTGGCACAGTTAAAATTTAGACATACTCACACAATCAAGTTTAATAAAACTAGGTTTAATTAGTTATTATGTTTGATTTCAAGACTTTTTTCTATCCTTCAACCATCATGCTTATTATTTTTCAAATAGCATGTAAAAAATACAAGTATAATCGACTTTAATCAGAAGGTGAAATAAACAATAAAAGCATTAATCATCCTTTGGCGATTTAAATTTTTGATGAGTTCAAAAGATGTAATTTTCGGTCTGATATTATACTTGGTGGGTACCTACACAGGTACTCTTCGGTTAGCTGTTGGTTAACCAGGTGCAAGTGAAAAGTTTCCAAATGAGACCTGCGCAAATCGCTGAGCCACTTTTCCAGTACAGAGTTCTTTAATTTATATCCCCATTTCAATATTTTGGCATTTTCTTTCTTTAGGACCCCATTCCTTCATGTTGGTGATAAATACATAAATATGATAACCTTGATGATTTTCTTTGAAAATAAGGAAATTTGTAAGAGCCGCCCTTTTTGATTCCCGGTGCTATAATTTAATTAAGGTATGATTGCGACTAAAAGAAAGAAACTCTAGCGTTTAGATTTTTAAAAATTCGTTTAAGATTTCATATGATTTGTTTTACTCCTGCGAGTGCACGGCAAGGGTTGCTATTGATTATAATTTAACTAAACTATGATAAATGATTGTCACTTAAAAAAATCTGGAGTGACTCCACTCGACTTTCCGAACACTTACCAAACGTTTAAATAAATTTCATTCAACTCAATCGGACGTACTATTCAGTGCACTAGTGCATTTAAAGTGATTTCAGTGTATAGGCCGCAATATATAAGAACCAGCTGCCAAAGAGGCCAGCTTCGCCACCCTATACCGTTCTGTACTTTATGATTAGTGCAGTGTTGACCAAATCATTAGACTCATTTCAACGAAATTCAAGTTTCTTTGTTTTAACGGTATTTGGCATTAATTTTTTTTAGGTTACGGTTAGTACATATTTTCGGTGTCATCATAAAAGCCGATGGTGGCCATGCCAATTACTGACATTGTAAAATGCACAAAAAGACATAATTGGTGACATTTCCATTCATAAAATGATTATAAAAATACTGTATTGGGTGATAGGTTGTGAGGTAATTATCCATCAAATGAGTTGCCAAACTGTTGCCCATCGTATTCAAAACCATTATTAATTTCATATGCCCGGCATTTCTGTTGGCAAAAAAGTTGCTCGTTTCGGCGGACCGCCGAGATAGTACGCAAGTACCGGTTGGGAAACATGTTCTACAAATTCCTAAAGAAATACTTCTTGATTTGAGTAAATGCAAGCTTCCTCAGATTAGTATTTAGTGTGGTGCCTTCCATTTATTGGTTTCGCTAATAGGTACTTATCGCTTTGAATAACACCAGTGTTATGCCAAAGTTAGCAACCTGATGTTTTTACTTCCTTGTACGTAGTATAAGGAAGTATTATGATCCCGAAAAATTTCGGGGGCAAATTTCGACGAAAAAACCCATTTTGGCTACCTCTAAATTTACTTTTAGAATTTTTTCGATGCATCTCATCGTAAGCTAGCATGCACCATCACATAAACGCGTCTGCAACTCATTTTGACCAGCGGCGAGTCTATTTTGGCCAGTTTTTCCATGTACGTACGTACGTATGTATGTAACTCGCATATCTCAAAAACTATTGGTCGCAGAATGTTGAAATTTTATATTTAGGATTTTTCTATGATCTAGTTGTGCACCTCCCCTTTTGGTCTCAATCGACAATATAGTTTATGTACAGGACCGCCCAAAAGAAATACATTACGCTCTATGGGCCGAAATTCGTTAGACTCGCATATCTCATAAACTATTAGGCGTAGAATGTCGAAACTTTATATTTTGGATTACTGTAACACCTAGTTGTGCACCTCCCCTTTTGGCTCCATTCGACTTTATAGTTTATCTACCGGGCCGCCCAAGAGATTCTAAATACATTACGCTCTATGGACCGAAATTCATTAAAGCGTATTTTAGGGGTATTGGGCTATTTCAAACGAATCAGATGTGATATATGCTGTTGAGAGTTACAAAATGAATTTCTCCATTAAAAAAAAAGTGTCTTTATCATTTATAGTTCTGCTACAGGAACACTCAAAAGATTTCCAATACATTATGGTCAATGGCAATTTTAGGGGCATTCATCCATTTCAAGCACAATACCGTCCTACCACATAAGTTAGGTAATGGTCCGACCACAGTCACGTGCCTCCCTCAAGAACTACGCCAAAAGTCGCCAAACTTGGCGACTTTTGGTGTACGTGTGTATGTATTTAACTCTCAATTCTCAAAAAAACTATCAGTCGTAGAATGTTGAAATATTTAAAGGACGACCGAAAAGAATTTCAGTACTTTAATGTCTATGGACATCTTCAATATAATACAACTGTAGACAGTCATTGTTTGATCCATGCCCAAAATCTCGCCGTCTGTTGTAGACCTTGGCGAGTTTTGCCGAAGTATTGTCAAATTTGGCGATAGTCAGTCATTTGGTCCATGCCCAAAATATCGCCATTTGTCATCGCTCTTAGCGAGTTTTGGCGAAATATTGCCAAATTTGGCGATAATCTATTTACAAGGGCGATAATTTATTTACAAGGTGAGCCAAATGACTTTAAATACATTGAGGTGTATGGATGCATTCAATTCATTGAAAGTCTGTGGTCAATGACTACTTTGGGTATCCCCAAAATCTCGCAAACTATCTCAAGCTTGTCGGCTTTTGGTGAAATATCGCCAAATAAAGTGTCAGAAGGAAATCTTTCAAACTGAACTCAGCTTGGCGATATCGAAATATTTGGCTAGAAATCGCTAAACCTTACTATTACTGATATTTTATCTGTTTCAAACTAATAAGTTAGATAAAGTGCGTCGAAAGTATATTTTATTTAATAGACGTGCAAGGAAGTCATGTGTTGTACACATCAGATTTGTTTTTTAGCACTAGGGTGCTATTTCGTTCAATACTTTTTACTTAACGATGCCGGATCCGCCGGATTACCGCTTCCGATTTTTCGGATTGCAACCCCTAGTTCTAGCCTTTCTATCGGTGTGGATGGTTGAACTTTTAATAATGGATGAAGGGTGGACCTTTTGTACAATTCAAAATGATCATCTTCTTGATAAGTATCATTTTATGTGTGTTATAAAGCTTTTATTAATTTTACATGCCAGCATAACCTTTTATTGAGTGTTCTTGTGAGATCACCAGCTTTAAAATTGTTCTGGTTCCCATAGTAAGTAACACAAATTTGGTACGGTGGATGGGCTATTATGTTAGCACTAAGTTAGAGCTAGAAGTTACTTTAGTGAATCTGTTGCTTTATCTCATGTTCCCTTCTGGCATCGGAAAACGCAACGGTCCAAATAAGTATATCTCAATAAAATTGTGTTGGGAAATATTTTATAATCGATGTGCTATAAGTGAGTTATCGTTCTTGCTTTACACTTTAAAATGAATAAATTTATTTACATTTTATTTTACTCAAAACTCTCAATTTATTCTGCTTTGTTTGATCAAAGGTTTAAAACAAAACGGTATACAGACTTTGATTCCACTTTCTTGCATTATGAGATAACGTATCTGTTGCAACGTGGAAACAGGAGCAAAAGAAATGAATAGAATCAAAACTTCCTAAACAGAATCTATCCCGGATCAATAGGCAGTTGAATTCCCGGCATTTCTCTAATTTCTCTTTTTTCAGCATTCTTTCGAAAAGAATTATTCCGCGCCATTCCAGAGAGTTGACTTTTTCCTCCCTTTGATGTAATATCTCGTTGCCTTGGAAACCAACCATTGTTCATTAATTTGGGGTGGTTGGGGGGAAAATGAGGGAGCCATCATTTGTCTGGATGTGTATGAATAAGAAAAGAAGTGATACATTTATGATTCAATGAATAAATAATATTTTTAAAAAGAAGTGACACTGAGAAATTGTGAGATTGAGAAATTTGTGATTTCACAGTGGTTTGGATGAAATTAGGAAAGAAATAAATTGTCCCAAACATATCAATTACTTTTTAGGCCCATTCAATAAATAACCAGAAAAGTTGAATGAAATATACAAAACTTCAAAGTCTGTGCCTCTGGTATTTTTTGTTGATGGTTTCGCAGAACTATTATCAGACGGGCCTGGTACGTATGCCTCGCGAACAGGATCCTGGAAATCAGGGCACAGAGGGAGAAGGAGGAGGGATTGTTGCCGTCGCGACAATAGAAGTGAACAGGCAATCGTGTAAACGCAAAAAAAGCTCTCTAATTGATACTTTCGTCGGTATTAACTTTTCTTGTTAACAGATTTCAACAAAGCCCTCGTACTGATTTACCTCAACTACAATCACAATCGCAACGTCAAAGACTCAATTTCTGCTTTTGGCTCAACATTGTTTCACCACATTGGTTTTCGAATCCTCTATAGATTTCCGGGTTCAATATACATAGCTTGCAGTAGAAAAAAAATATATTCAGAAAACAATGCAGTTGACAGTCGTATGAAGGTGTTTCAAAGGATTCAAACCACGCCTGACTACGGATATGAGAATGAAACCTGAAAATTCTTTATTACGTTATCTGACGCTATGTTATTGAAGGAAAATTTAGCTTTAGTGGGGGAAAAAATTGGTTCGTTGCGATTCTGGTTAAGCTGGATTTTACCATGGAAACCTATAAATTTCACAGAATCAGGAAAAAAATCAATTTTTGTTTCAGAAAGGGTTTTTAACAGCGAATTTCGCCGTATATCCATTAATTTACTTCGTAAGGATTCAAAGATACGCTGTTAAGGAAGCATGAAATGCTCCATTGTGTAGTTACGCTCATCATTGACTCACTGACCTTCTCTGCAATGCTGTAGCATTGTAAATTCCGAGTCAATTGATCCATATTTATGGCAGTCAGAGCACAGTCAGACGGACCAATCAGCTTGAAATTTTGTACCAGTATTTGAAAAGATATGAAGAAGGATACAGGCGACTTTAAAATTCTGAAAATCCAAGCGTTCCTTGACTTTTAGAGAATTTCACCAATTTTCAACTGCAGAGAGCTTACCCAAAATCTGAGAGAGTATTATCATGCACCGGTTTTGCATATCACTGTAAATGTCAACATCAATTAATAATGTCTGACTTGAAGTGAGAAAAATAATTTTGTAATTTTTACAATTTCAATAAGAGCTTGGAATAGCTCTTTAAGATTACAAAAACTCAAGATTGACCTTTTCCAAGAGATCGCTAAATAAGCGTTTATAATGGTTAATTTTAAGTCATGGATCACAGACAGACCTGGACTGGCCAGGTCGGCTGGTCGGTCCCGGTTTGGGGGGCCCCGGAGACGCCCCCAAAATGGATATACTACTATAGAATTAGAGTAATTTGATATATATATCGGAGTAATTTGATTATTTATTTCCCAGAAATCTTACGTCTTTATGCAGTGGCGCAGCGGAGGATCCCAGGAACCCCGCCTCTCGAGGGCCCCCCGAAGAGTCAGGGGCCCCAAAAGCTCTAAAATAGTTAAATGTGATTTTTAGGCACGTTAGAATAAATTCCAAATATTAGATATTCTAATATTCTATTCCCTCTAAATTGATCAGTAAGGGGCCCCTTTTCAATCTCTAGCCGAGGGCCCCCAAAGGAGCCAGTCCGGACCTGATCATAAATATATATTAAGGATATTAGTTTTCAGAGGCCCCCTTTTAAGTTACAAGAAAGATTACTGATATATCACTGAAAAGCAACTATAGGCGGCACAAACAAACCTTTCGATTTTCGTAGCTATACAGAAAATAAGCTGTTCCTTAAAGTTTTTAGAAGAGCTTTCCCATTTAAGGGAACGTATCAACCATAGCATCAATTAGCATTGGCGCGCGCTTAGCATAAACAAACCTCTGTTTTTCTCATACAAATAGAAGTTCCCCGTTGTCTATTTAGCTAATAAGCTACGACCCAATATTGTAAGCTCATGGAGCACGCTAGTTAATAAAAGTGTGGCAGGTGTGTCCCAGTTTAAAGGGTATGAACTGATGAGCGTATAGTGTCCAAAACATTCATAATAAAACAAGCAAAATTTTAAGGACGAGAACACACCTCTGTTTCATAGGAGGAACCATCAGTCGAAGACAGAACTTTTTGCAGGAAAAAAAGAACTATAAATCAAATGCAATAAAGTCATTCTTCTAGCAAACGCTCATTGCTGAACAGAAATCGTAGTGCTTGATAGAGTACTATGCATCTCACGCTATTAAGCAAACTGCGACTCCTTGAAGATTCGCTATGTATACACCTTCGTGCTCGTTCAGCAGTCGATAAACAGTGCTCGGCTGCGCTGAAGCAGAACTTTGTGGGTTTCACTGATAATGGGGCGCAACTGTACTCAATTTGCGACGACCAGCTTACTGATTTCACAGGTTAATTCATGATATTTTATCGAATATTCTCTTGTTCACCAGATGTTTTCATTACTAGAAGAATGCCGAGAACATCTCTTGCTCACCACGTTTTCATTACTAGAAGAATGCCGAGAACAGCCGACAATTATCCTATATGGAAAAGCAAACGGTATGAGGACCATATTTAAAGCATGCCGAACAATCATCAAACTTGTCGCCAAAAGTAAGTTCCCAAAATTGGCTTCAGCTTAGCTGTATCATATATATTTGCCGAGATTTCATTAGGTTTCAATCTAATGGTAATTGAATGATTCATATATTTTACCTTAATTAACCAATTAACAGCCAGCAAAATACAAATGTGGACTATATGAAATAAAGAATATTAATTTAAATCTACATATAAAATTTAGTGGGGCAGATCATCTGACAGGAATGCAACATATTTATCATTATAAGTATTTCTAAATCTTTTTTTTATCAGTCTTAACTCATTGCGTTTCATTTAATGAGATGCCATAGTTATTTTTATTTGAACAGTGTATAGAACAACATGAATAGTGGATTATTTGACGAACATATTTTCGTTTATTCGAAAATTATTGTTCATAAGAATTCCTTTCGAAAATCACGCCACAAATTGTTAAGTAAACGCTATCAGGTCTCCTTGACAGCCTTTGTTCCGTTGCAAGGGTGTGAGGGGAGGGTACGGAGATAACAAAACTTACATGCATGTGAATAATTTACATAAAAAGGAGGAATGGTGCCTGGAAACATTATTCTAAACACACAGGCAATAAAATGTTTGAATGCAGATAAAATGAGCCACTTATCTACAGTTCTTGATAGTTATTTGACATAGCTTAACATAAAGTTCAATATTCTTTGTTGATTTATGATTCGCCGGTATATTGTGGATAAGCATGTCTTAAACTAAAAGATAATATAAATAACGCTTGTAAAATCTTTTTTGAAAGCATAGGATCGTATTAAATATATTTGTCATTTAGTTTCAGACTACTTACATCCTAACATACTTTAAACACGTAAAAGCATGTGTGTGACTCGTTGATGTATGGCCAAATAATCTGAAACCGGTCTGATAACGCGTACGTTGGGAATTAATTAACTTCGCTTATTCTTTACAGATATCAAATTAGTAAATGCTTATCGAAGACCTGAAGCAATATTTGGTACATTATTAGTAAAAATATTAAAGCATCCCAAACATGTTGACTCTAAAAGTGTATCAGAATAGGACAAAAACAAATACAAGTATTCATGAAAATAAATTGAAGAATAGAAATGCAATGTTAGAGAATTAATTTTGTGTGACATCGTGTTCAATCATATGGTCATCACTGGGTTTAAACTGCTTTGAAATGTGGATAATATTTAAAATATTTTTCGAAATAGAATGTGTTTTGGACTAGTTTATCCGTCTCTATGTACTTAAATATCTCTTATTAAGTCCAGTTTATCAAGAAATTTCAGTGTGATGCTATCTTTTACTATAGCATGTACCTAATTAAAAATATAGAAGAATGTACAACTCTTTTTGAAGAATACTCAAAATGATTACATACATTGCTGTCTGCGGGCAGTAGCTTTATTTGAAACTTATTATATACTACTACCCCATGAGTTGCCCGCGGTAATAAATTCAAGGGAATAACTTACCAAAAAATTGTCTGTTGAACGAAAATTACCATGTATGTAATATTTGCAACATATATGCTTAATAAGATAGAATTTTCCGAAAATTTTAATGCATGAGGAGTAGAGGCCTAAAACGTTTCCTCATCCATCTGCATCCCCCCCCCCAAAAAAAAGAAACAGTTTTGTATAAAATTATTATTCTGAAACATAGATTCTTAAATTCTTAAACTGTGGTCCTCAGACCCCTGGGGGTCCTCATGTCCACGGGGGGTCGGCGGAATTATTAAAAATGGTTTCAGGTAGTTCAAGAAAACGATGAAAGGTCAGAAATAAAAAGAATATCATTAAATCAATAAGTACTTCATAAAGCTATTATGGTGGTTTGTGGTTTTTTATGTTTTTATGTGACTGCTTATTTTTTTTATAATTTTTTGTCAGAAATTGATTTTTTTCATGTTTTTATATTTTCACTGACTATATGGCAACACTATGCACTTTACAATAATATTCTTGCTGTAATATTGTTGTTACGCGATTATTCAGACAGAAACTAAGTTTCTAGAAAAATGCAAAACCGGCTTGAAAGAAAAAATATAGTTCTTGAGTCCTTGGTTTACTTAATTTTAAGAATACCTGTTCTAAAATGTAACACAAATGAAGACATAAAATTAATTTCAAGACATTTTGAAATTTGCCCTCCAAGGAAGGTGAGCCGCCACTATACCCTCTTTCTAGTCCGGGAGCCAGCGACAGATTTTGGTCAGTTATTTCTTCCCGGCCGATAATTCGTGAGAAGATGAAGCTAGTTGTGTGTTGAAGCCTGGTGATCGTCAGCTGCCGCACCGTGGGTGGGTTGGGCGGCGGCCGCCCTCCAGACACGTAAAAAAAATAAAAAAATTCAGTCATTTCCTCCCGGCTGAAAATTTCTGAAATAATAGTTGGCATAGTACTTGTTTGAAAAAAAACCGTCAGCTGGCCAAGCGGCGGTGGATTATACGTCAGCTGCTCATACGAACATGTAAAAAAAATTTTTTTTTCAATGATTTCCTCCCGGTTGAAAATTTGACAGATGTTTGTTTACATTCTACTTTAAATAAAAAAACAAGTCAGCTGGCTGTATGCCGGTGGAAAACCCGTCAGCTGGCACAGTGAAAGTGTGGCGCGGAAAGGTAGTGTGGCCGCCACTAGCTTATTTCAATGCACCAGCTGACGGGTTTTCCCCCGGCTTACGGCCAGCTGAATTTTTTTATTATGGCAAGAATTATGTCAACTATTATTTGACATATTTTCAACCGGGAGGAAATAACGCACTTTATTTTATTGGACACAACGCGCCCTGCAGGTGAGTTGCAAACATAATCAGGAAATAATCAAGCGACCGAATAACAAAAATTAAGTTTGAATATAAATATATCAATATATTTTTTATTTACAGTAAATAATTATTATAATTCTTAAATACTATAACGTTTCATCTTCACTTGTGGCACTCTCATAGTCCTCCGAATCATAGTCCTCCGACTTCAATTTTGAAGTAGCCTTTTTGCAAAAAACGCAAAACGGATTTACAATCGACATTTTATTAAGTAATTTAAAGCAGTTCGACAGTCTTTTTAAGATCCATCCTTCCGAAACGTTTGGACGATCTGTTTCCACTGACTATTTCAAAATATCTCCAATTCCAAAATATTAATTTTTATATTCCCAAAACGATCAAATTATGCTATTCTGAAAACATGAAAAATTTTCGCATTCGAAAGATTTCATTTTGTATACATAGCCATTCTTATATACAGGCAGACGATTTCTTTGCTTGGCTCGAAGTCCGCTTATAAATCCTCGATTTATTTTTGAGAAGAAAAATTAAACTGTGTAATCTAGAAAAGCAATTTAAAAGGAAGGAATCACAATTTTTCCTTCAAAGCCGGATATAACGTCAATATAACGTCCTTTTCCGCTTGCAGAGCCGAATTTTGTCACACAAATGATAAACTTTTTTGGCTCGGAGAAATAAAATGGAGCTGAAAATGCCAAAAAATCGCTTAAAAATGAGGAAACCGGTGGTTTTCATGTTTTTAAAGTAGCACAGATTGTTTTTTTTATATTTCTATACATAATTATGAAAAATAGTAGGACTATTGAGGATATCAGCGCGTTGTGTCCAATAAAATAAAGTGTGTTATTTCCTCCCGGTTGAAAATTTGTCAAATAATAGTTGACATAATTCTTGCCATAATAAAAAAATTCAGCTGGCCGTATGCTGGGGAAAAACCCGTCAGCTGGTGCATTGAAATAGGCTAGCTGCGGCCACACTACCTTTCCGCGCTGCACTTTCACTGTGCCAGCTGACGGGTTTTCCACCGGCATACAGCCAGCTGACTTTTTTTATTTAAAGTAGAATGTAAACTAAAATCTGTCAAATTTTCAACCGGGAGGAAATCATTGAAAAAAAATTTTTTTTTACATGTTCGTATGAGCAGCTGACGTATAATCCACCGCCGCTTGGCCAGCTGACGGATTTTTTTCAAACAAGTACTATGCCAACTATTATTTCAGAAATTTTCAACCGGGAGGAAATGACTGAATTTTTT
The DNA here is from genome assembly GCA_038373885.1 of Cheiracanthium punctorium. NCBI lineage: Eukaryota > Metazoa > Arthropoda > Arachnida > Araneae > Cheiracanthiidae > Cheiracanthium > Cheiracanthium punctorium. The sequence goes on from JAWZYV010018972.1 coordinate 271,424, forward strand.
TATTTTTTTTACGTGTCTGGAAGGCGGCCGCCGCCCAACCCACCCATGGTGCGGCAGCTGACGATCACCATGCTTCAACACACAACCGTCTTAATCATCTGAGAAATTATGGGCTGAGAGGATTTTGGTCGCAAAAATCTGTCGCTGGCTCCCGGACTATTCTCATGTATCTTTATTAAAAAAGTTATAGATAAAATTGTTGCTTTGAAATATAATAAATATATATAACCATTGTTTAGGCACAATTAATTTGTCATTGAAACTTGTTAAAAATGTATTTGTTTGAATTTAATGAAAAAAACCCACACATTTCCTGGTACATCTAATATATTGAATTTTCATATCAAAATAAAATACAGTATTACTGCCTTTTATTTCAATACACAGTATTATTCCTTGCTATTGCATCTTATTTTTAGTACTAATCCATTTCTTTTGCAATATATTGCATTACAGAAACTAGCGTTTTTGCATTTAATTAAGTTGCTTCTTCTACTAGAATACGATCTATGAAGTGAAATTGCCTTAATTGAATTTTAATGAGTTAAACAAAATACTTTAAGCTTCTTCATAACTTTTTTCAGAGAATAAAACAGAAAGCACTATGTGAAGTATTTTTATAATGAAAAGATTTTCAAACTTGAAAGTCACACTATTTTCAAATAATTATGACAGATAAATAGATTTTTGTCGTCGAGCTGCATGCAGAGCGAAAAATATAGCGCCTAAGGAAAAATATGAAAATGCAACTTAATGAGATTATGAAGATTACAGACTAATTGTTATAAGATGAGAAAATAATATTACGGAGAAGCTTATTCAGTAGAATAATAATCAGAATAGCCTGTTTCGGTTTATAAAAAATAGTTATTTTTAACAGCTGAACAAAGTATTTCAGATGTAGGTATTTTGAGTACAATTTTCTTAGATTCAACTGGATTGCCTTTCTTAAGCTAATGGGTAAAAAAGAATCTAGTGGAATTTCGCAATTATCGATGGATTTTTGATGAAATTAAACACGTCAATATAGTATGTTACATATATAAATAATACAACGATCTCAAATCATATTCCAAAGAGCATTTAAAATTTTAAAGTAACCCAGTTTTTTGTATTTATTTTGTTTTATTTATTTATTCTTTGTTTGCCTATCTGTATAAATGAAATTACTATTTTTTTGCTAACCAATATTTGGTCTTTGGAATGCGATTTTAAAATCGTTGTATTATTTACATATGCGACATAAATTACCGAGTTTAATTACATCAGAAATCCATCGATAAATGCGAAATTCCACTTTTCGAGTTTCTTTTTTCCCATTAGCTTAACAATGACAGTTCAGTTTAATCTAAGGAAATTGTAATAAAAATACCTACATCTAAAATACTATGTCCAGAAACATTTTTTATAAACCGAGAAAGCGTATTCTGTTAATTAGTGCATTGGATAAGCTTCCCAGTAATAATATTTTCTCTGCATATACGAATTAGTTTGTAATCTTCTAATCTTATTAAGTTGTATTTTCATGTTTTACCTTAGGCGCAATAATAATGGAATAAATTTTCTGCCTGCATGCAGCTCGATAACAAAAATCTACTTATCTGTCAATTAACAATTTTTATGTCTTCTTACCATAATTATTTGAGAATAGTGTGACTTCTGAGTTTGAAAATCTTTTGACTCTAAAAGTACTTCAAACAGTACATTATGTTTTATTTTCTGAAGAAAGTTATGAAGGAGCTAAGAATATTTTCATTTAATTAATTAAAAATCGATTAAAGCAATTTCAATTCATAGATCGTATTCTAATACAAGAAGCATCTTAATACCAGTATCAATAATGCAATATCTTGAAAAAAAAGGAAGTAGTAGTAGTACTAAAAATAAAATGCAATAACATACAGTAATACTATGTATTGCAATAAAATGCAATAATACTGTTTTATATTTAGATCTGAATACTCAATATATTAGATATACCAGAAAATAGTGCATTTTTATATTAAAATAAAACAAATAAATTTTTAACAAGTTTTAGTGACAAATTAATTGTATTTAGCAAATGGTTACAGACCGAAATGATAGGTTGAGTAGTTTAGGAATAAATGTTTAACATATACTTGTACAAATCGAAATTAATTTTTTTGTCAACTCAATCAATACTACACGACATTAAAAAAATATTTTATCAGTCTAAAACAGATTTAATATTGTTACATTAGTATTGTCTCGCCAAAAATAAAAATTGTAAACGTCACCAGTAATAATGGTATGGATTTAAAGCAAATGTAATCAAATTTATTAAAATTTTTAAAAATATAAATGAGTGGAGAACAATAATTAAATATGTTGTAAAAAGTTAATCGTATTGAAAACTAAAACGTAAAACTGCAGAAAGTGACACAAGTTTCTGCATCAAAGTAGATCTAAGCTAATACTATTTTTGTCTCATTCAGAAAATACCACAGAACTTTCAATGAGTTTTTGTTCAACTCTTAAATGATTTTCAGAAATATTCGTCACTTACTTTTAAAGATGAAATGCTATAGCATACCCAGCAAACACAGCCCTATCGGATAAGTTTTGGGCCGACACTGGCATGCCGGCGCAGAATGTGCCGGGGCGACATCGCTCACGCGGTACCGAAAACGACAAAATTGCGTCCGCCTGGGCGTGTGTCGGGCCGAAAGGATGGGGTGGTTCTGGTTCGGTGTCGGCAAAAACGATAACGGCGTCGGCCCAGCCCTGTGCCACTTTTGAACCAAAACCATTACGTTTTTGGTGTGGTATCGGCAACGACAAAATATCGAAAACCGGAAAGCACCTTATTGATTCCCAAAATACCCTAATTAGCTCCGTAGTTAGTTCTCTAAAGTAGTATTAATCAACAAATTAAAGAAATAATAATTATTATTATATAAATGACTTTACACCACTAGGACTAAATTTATTAAAAATACCTAATTAGCAAATTATTTTGTTTTTAAGAAAATATTTAATGAATTTAAGAAGGAAAGCTCTTTTTAAAATTAACCGTATTATTTTTTATGCATCAACCAATGGTTTAATTTTTTTAAACGTGTTACTATATGTTTATCAGACCATATACATTTTTTAAACAACATATTAGGCTCAACTAGACAATGTTCCTTTTTCTCTTCCAAAAATTTTTTAGAAGCCAAGAAAATTTATAATTTTCTAGAACCAAAGATTATAAATAAACATTCATGCAATGCTAAAGAAAGAGAGAAAAAATATATTAAAGTTATACAACATGCTTTTTTAAAAAATGTTTTAATTTATTTTTTTGTTAAGTTATGTCATAATACAAAATAAAGTTGACTTTTGATTTTATATATTATTTTAAAGAAGAATGTAAACAACATACGTTAAAAGAAATTAAAATATTGGCTGATTCTACAAATAAACGGTTAATTCCATAAAAACGTTTTCTCTTCAAAATAATTAAACATTTTCATATACAAACAAATTATTTTGTTTATACTTAATAACTAAGTATTTTGTATATTTCAAAATTAGCCCCAGTGATGTAAAGTAATTTATATAATAATAATAAATATTTTTAATAGGTTGATTAGTGCTAAACTATATATGAAACTAATAAGTATTAATAAAACCATGTTTATTATTAGAAGATACTTACTTTAAGTATTAAATATTTTATATATTACTGAATTTTCATAGGATTATCCTTTAGTAGAAGAAAGGAACTTTCTATAACAGAATATACTTATTTTTTTCTGTTGTTTTGAGTAATATGAAATTAAGTACGTAAGTAAATAGACACATTTTTCAATGCAGTATGTAAGTTATTTATTAAAAATACCGTCCTGCTTGTTTATTAATAGTTTCCAAGTTTGCTTATTTGAATTATAAATTTCATTTTCGCATTATTTAGAAATAATTAGCAGTTTTGAACTACATCTTATTTTAGTAGTCCCTGAGATAACATAAAAAAATCTAGCTAAGAAAAAATACAAATTCTTAATATATACTTAAAAATCAACTTACCCCTTTTTAACTGTCGTGAGAACTTAGCAAAATGAAAACCAAAAAGCACTAACCACATTTAGACAACTTTAAAATTTTTGTCTAGTTGAGGTTAATACCAGTTAGTCTTTAGAAAAAAATCACAGTTTATCCAGAGAAAACTACAGCAAAGTCCGATCTAACTTAGCTTAGCCTATATAAAACTAAAAAGCACTAATCACATTCAGACTATTTTAAAATTTTTGTCTAGCTGCAGTCAGTGCCATTTAGTCTAGGAAAAAAAAATCTCAATTTATCCAGAGAAAAATGCAGCAATCATTTTTCATACTCAGAGCATCTTCATTGCTCTGAGAAAACTCAAAATCTACGTTACTGAAAAGTTTACGTTGCGAGATGATTTCTGTTACAGCCTTGGAATGGAATGGACAAGCAAACGAAAAAAAAAAAAAAAAAAACCACCAACTTCCGCTTTTCGATTGACCATGGGACCCAAATAATAGGGAAAGGTCCATTGCGTCTTCCTGCGTAATACTGTGGTTCCTACAAGGGGTGGAAAGCTCTTAGGAATGCACTCGTCCCCCCTCACCCCCTCCCCCCCACTGCGCCTGTGTTACATGTGTACGCGGGCACGGTGTAGTTGGAAAAGAAAGTCAGAGGGATTTTAGCTTTTAAATTATTCACTTTAAATTAGATCGCGTGGAAAAAAAACACAACAAATTAGTGTTATTCTACTGCAAAATAGTTTATACTTCAATATCTGCAATGAATTAATCAATTAATTTTTAGAAAGATAAAGTACTATAATCAGCAAAAAATGGTTATTTTTATTCATTTTTAAGGAGATAAGAGCATTAAATTTTATTTAATTTGTAACAGCATTTTACAATGCTGTAGCAAAACATGATTTTGGCGTAATTTTTACTATTATTTTATTTGAACAGAAACATGACGAACAAGTTGTTCAAATAAATGCTATTAAATTAATTATTCATAGTGATAATTTTAAAATGAAACTATTATTATTTTTTTCAATTTATAATTATTCAGTATAGTGAATTAAAACTTTTATTTATTTATTTAATTTTATTATTATTATTTTTTTTAACAACAGCAGCTAATGTATTATAAAAAAAATTCCTTAACTATAAATTATACTGATATTTTTTTTTTTATGTAAATACTAATGAAAAGTTATTTTTTCTACTATTTTAATCCAATTTAATTTCAGAAAGTTTTGTTGTTTTGTGTTTTTTGTAAGGCAAAAACACAGGAGTTAATTAAGCCTTAGGGCGTTGGTGCCCTGAGCGGAAGAAGGCTTCTAGCGTTTGTTCCAATATATAAAACAATTAATAAGCAATAAAATTGGGGTAGAACAGTAATTATAATAATTATTTGTTCCCTAATTTTATAAAAATCAACCATATTTCCTTCATTTTATAAATATTAGATAATGTTTTGAATTTATATAAAATTTATAAAATATCCCCAATTTTTGTTCCAGAATTGGGGATACAACGGTGATTTGTCCTCAATTCTATGTTCAAAAATCTGGTTAATTTATATAACTCATATTCACATTACATCTGGAGAAAATCACTCAACATCCAAACTGTAAATTGACAGATGCTCGGTAGACCTGAACCCTGGACCTTCACACTTGAACCAGCGGCGGATCCAGAAAAAAAATTTCTGTTTTTTCAAATTGTTGCTTTGTCAAATTATTACATTTTCTTATAGAATGACTTGAATTTACAAAACAAGTCAATGCTCTATAGTGTAAACTTCATTCGTCTGGGGCGGGGGGGCTCTGGATCCGCCAATGACTTCAACCATATTCGGTGTCTTATCCACTCGGCCATGGTGGGCTCCTTTTGTGAACTTTTAAAATGCAGCGTTTAATGTTCTGCATTGTATGTATTTTATTTTTAATTAATTAATAAATTAATTTTATTATTATTTTTAAATTGGAAGTACTTAACAACTATCACTTTATATAAAATGAAATTTATAGTCATATAATTATTTCAGAGTTGTGAATAACTAGACAGAAACTGCCCCAATTGAGGGGTGGGGGTGGGCGCTTAGAAACCCCTTCAATACTAAGTCATAAAAAACTGGTTAACTTATCTAACGCATATTCACAATACATCTGGAGAAAATCACCAACATCTAAACTGTAGATTGACAGATGCGCGGTAGACCAGAACGCTGGACAGGACCTCAGGTAAATTAACCAGATAGAATGATTTCCCCCTTTCCCTCCTTTTTTTCGCATGTGAAGGAGGCACTTGAATCCAACGGACTCAAAACATTGTAAATAGTAAGTATTGAAATCATAAATTAAAAAGAATTATTATAACAATATATATGTGCTGCTTGTGCTGGCTTTATACCGTTCAGTTTACAAATTACACTTCTGGACCGATATCGGTTTTGACGTTTGGTGCAGTACATCGCCAAAATCACATGTTAACCCTAAAAGGCTAGCCGCTATCGGACCGTTGCATGCCCGAAATCAACTTTTATTTGCCTACGCCAAATCGTTTTGCCAGCACAGAACCGACACCGTCCCAATTACCATTATGCCAATGCCGACATCGAAACGGTACTGCCGATGACGGCCCATCCCTAACCCGATACGGCAGTGTTTGCTGGGTAAATAATGAACTCTGTAAATTGGAAGGGTGATATTTCCGGAGTTGTTAATTAACCACAGCATGCTTAATGGGCAAAAAATTCTATCTAAACTCGTGTGCTAAGACTTTTGAAATGAGCTGTTTTGATTATTTGTCGCTTGAACCAAAGACTCAAGTATTTCGCTAATTAATGAACTATCTTTTAAGAAAGAATTTCTTCGGATATTGTTAGTCAAGTGAATTATGAAAGGTATTATTAATAAGAAAATCGGCAGTGCATCATATTTCTGTTCAGAAATTTGTTGGTGGTCGTAGCACATTATAATAAGACGTTTATCCTTCTACGTAAAGAATTAATTGAAATCTGTAAAAAGACATATGTAAGGTTAGTACAATACAAATGAATGACCGTATTTTAATGCTATTTATATTTTCGAGACCATTATACAAGTACATACAGTCGAATCCAGTTTTAGCGAAGTCTGTTACAGCAAAAATATCGCTATAGCAAAACTTTGGTACTCTCCAAATCAAATTACAATATCGGTGTAACGTAGTTCAGTTAGAGCGAAATAATTTCTTTCTTCAATTGGACTTCGTTAAAACTTCATATTCGACTGTTATTACAAGAAAAATAAACCAATTTTGTTTTCATCATCGATCAATAGCATTTTAGTACGGTGAAATGAAAATTCTCATGAAATTGCAAAAGAGATTCGCCAGAATTCAATATTTTTTGTGTTATACCTTAAACAAAATTGTATGGGCCTTGTTTTCTAATCAACAATATTTGAAAAAATGGTAACAGGGAGCAATCATCTGGACATGTTATAAATTAGGTTATTTCCATAGCTGCTTTTGTGACGTAATATAACAAATATTCACTCTTGGTGAATATCTTACCAATTGCATAATTTTTTTTTTTCATGAGGTGTTTCACTTCCGCGTAATATTAAGCTTACATCTATTGATTTATGATGGAGATAAACTTGCTATTTTATTCTTTAATTTCGCGTGTCACTTACTGTTACACATGTAATAAATTAAGAAGTACTAAAATTCGGTTATTTATTTATGGTAACCTGTGTAAATGAAATTGCTGCTTAATCGTCTGTGTCTTCAGAAGAAGTGGAAGAAGATGTAAGGTTTAGAATGTTTATAAGCAAATACAGCAAAATTTCAGCTATGATTTATGTATAGGAATGGTGTATTTTATAAAAATGAATATCTTTGAAACATACACGTGTGGACAATATTTGTTTTCTGGATATACGCGCTCGTGTAATCATTCTGTTGATATCCTGGAGGAAACAAAAATTTAGAAAAGTTGAACCGCAAAATGTTGATTTCTCTGTGATGATTTTCATCACAGGGAACTTTCTGTATCTGTACGTACACTTGCTCACTTGCATTGGTATTTGAAGTCCAGTATCAGATTAAAGCAAAAGGAAGTAAAACAATTTTACTAATTTATTTTCCACCATTACCCTTAGCGCGTATTGTATGAGTTTGTTTTATTTTATTTTTTATTCATTTTTTTTAATATGAGCTCTAGTAAAATACATACACATGATTTTCAATACATAGCATGCTCTTATAATCTTAAATAATCTTTAAAAAAAGGATTTTAAAATGTAATGCAAACTAAAGTACCTTTGGAATAAAATGTAACGAATATTTTTGTGTTCTTTTTAAAACATAAATATCACAAACACCATTTTTGATACGGAAAACAATAAAGGTAAATATCAACAAAAGTTTAATTCTTATGCTTATCTACCGCAGTTTGAATAGACGAACACACATAAACACAGAAGTGAGATACATTTAAAAACTTTTTTGGAAAGGGTAAAAAACCTCGGACATTTATGTTAGCTTTACTTTTGACCTTACCTATATTCATAAATTAAAAGTTTTAATTCATTTCCTAAAAATGTTTCCTCTAAAGTTTGTGAAAACTAAATTATTTTCTTGGTAACATACATTTTATAAATATATCTTGAAATTTCTAAAAACGCCGACATTTTTATGCTAGGCTTGACGCAAAACACTATTTCTTCGCAAACTAAACCAGATTCCGGACATATTTAAATCTTTCCCCCTGCACCATTCAAAATACTTCTTCCAGAATATTGTGTGTAATCTCTCCACGTGTTCTTCGAGATGACGGCAGATGTGTCGTCATGGAAACCATTGTCCACTGACTTGGTTTGAAAGGACGAAAAGTTCCACTCATGTGAATGAGAAAATTTTTGAGAGAAAACTTTCCAATAAATGAACTTGTTTTACATATTTTCAGCCAAATTAAGACGTAAAGTATTTAATTTAGAGATTTTTTTTCCGTCATAGAAAAATTTTGATTTCAATCATTCATTTTATGGAAAGTTTAAGTAAGCGAAAAAACTTCAAGAAGAGGAATTTATTTTAAAATAGTTTTTGGAGAAATGGGAAACAGAATCTACAAAGTGGCCTAAAAGATCGTTTACAATCAAGAAAAGTGGAAAGAATTAAGACAAAACTCTGAATTAAGAGCAATGTGGGTTCACAAACATCATTATCAAACAATTAGTTAATAAACAATTAAATAAAAACAGCCTTGTTAGGACAACTTGCCTTTGATGCTTTTCGCAAAAATTTCTTTAATCTAATTTGATGGTTTAGAAATTGTATTTTAATCCGAACTGTAGAATAGCTGAAGTAAACAATCTAACTAAGTATGAATCTAGAAACCTCGAATGACCTTTCTAAGAAATTTGATTAATAAGAGTTGAACGAAAACAACATACACGAATGCAAACTACGATGTTATTTCGAGTAGTCTTTTATTCGTCGAGTAGTCTTTTATCTGTCGAGAGCATTTTAAATTTAAAAAGGAGTTTGTGAGCTTTTCGAGCACCATGTATATTGGTTTGATACAAAAGTTTGCCCCTTTTCTTTCAAATTCGAAGATTGCGGTGTCAAGAAATGGTTGAGAGGTTGCGGGATCATCCTCAACCATCCACTGAAGACCACAATACACATTTCGTATACACCAAATTTGCACTAGCGAAATGTCTTCTCGGTAGTTGTTAAAGAAGTTTTCAATACTTTTAATAAGGATCTAAAGGGCGTTTTAACCCTTTAACGCGCAGTGTTCCCGCTCTGGGAACACCAAACTCTGACGCTTTGTCAGTCACGAAGTATAGATTTGATTTCTATAAAAATAGTTTCGGATGACATAGCTCCACGAGAATCCTTTACTTTTTAGCACTTCATTTCCCGTTATAAAATTGTCACGATTATTTTTAACAGCGCTGACATCTGCTGAAAAATGGAAAGAATGCGAGAACAGCTGGATAGATTGCCCAATGCTGAAAAAAGGGCAGCCGTTGCCATCGCTCGACTTAACTACCAGCAAGATGGCGGACGATCCAAACATTCATCGCGTGCCACAGATCTAGAGACCCGTTTTTGACAACAGCTGGCTGTGCCGGCACAAATAAAATGACCCATACTAAGTTGCGAAATATGTGATGGCTAACTGATCGTCCTGGGGTAAAATTATTATTTACTTAACACAATATTATAATAATATCTCCAAGATCCATCTGAAGTACAGTTTGAAAAAATCTGATGTGGACACCACATGACTTCCTTGTACGCCTATTAAGTCATAAATATTTTTGGTGCACTTAATCTAAACTTATTACGTTTGAAAGAGATAAAGTACATAAATAATAAAAGGTTTAGCGATTTCTAGCTAAATATTTGAGATATTACCAAGATGGATTCAGTTTGAAAGATTTGTTTTTGGCACTTAATTTGGCGGTATTTCGGAAAAAGCCGACAAGCTTGAGATAGTTTTGGGATTTTTGGCGAGATCTTGGGGATAGTCGAAGTAGCAATTGACCACAGACTTTCAATGAATTGAATGTATCCATACACCTTAATGTATTCAAAGTCTTTTGGTTGACCCTGTAAATAAATTACCCAGTCGACTGCAAGAGTTGCACAATTGTATGTTAAAATACAATCTAAATACAAAGTCTCAACATTCTACGGTACACAGTTTTAGAGCTATAAGGAATACGTAATTACTTTTGGTGCCAAATTTGGTGATATTTCGGAAAAAACTCGCCAAGGTTAAAAGTAGTTGGCGAGATTTTGGGCATGGCTTAAACAATGACTGACTACACAATACATTGAAAATGTCCAGAGAGATAACTATATGGTATGATGATATAATGCTTCAAATGAACAAATATCTCTAAAACTGCCAATTCTTTTGAGTGTTCCTGTAGAAGACCTTTAAGTGGTAAGGACATTATTTTCGATGGAGAGATTCATTTTGTAACCTTCAACAACATATGTCACTTCTGAGTCTTTTGAAATGACTTACGCTTTAATGAATTTCTGCCATAGAGGGTAATGTATTTGAAATCTTTTGGGTGGCTCTGTAAATAAACTATTCAGTGGATTGGAACCAAAAAGGAGATGCACAACTAGATGTTATAACAATACTAAATATAAATACAATGTACGTACAGACACCAGTTAAAAACTGGTCAAATGGGATTTGCGGTCGGACAGAATGGATTGTACATGCATTTATATGAACCCACGTACATGCATTTATATGAACCCACGTACATGCATTTATATGAACATATGTACATGCGTACAATGAGATGCATCGAAAAATTCTTAAAAGTAAAAAAAGTAAATTTAGAAGTAGTCATTTTTTTTTGGGGGGGGAGGGTGTCAAAATCTGGATACCGAAATTTTTTGCGATCACATTAATTCCTTATATTTCGTACAAGGAAGCAAAACCATGGATACCTGATTCAAACTGCTATATAAAACAGCTTTGGTATAAATGAGGTAACTTAAATGCAACTGATTTCTATTTTATACGAAGAAACTCAAGAAAAGGTAAATGAAAGATCAATTATGCTGATAAAAAACTTTTACTTCAATCAAAGAAATTTCTTAGTTTAAGTAAATATGTGACGACGCTTTCTATCTAAAGGGTAATTTTAATTCATTTGTACTCTACTTGAAAATTATCCAAGCACTTTTTTAGTTGAATGTAGTTATGAATATATTTTATAGCTTCTATAAATTCTATAGAAATGACCTGAATTATTGCAGATTAATACAGTAAGTAATCTATCTCTCTTTTCTAAAAAAAAGTAACGGCCGCTGCCGTCGGCGCCGCCGCTGTCAGAAGCTTGTTCGGCTATCTACTCCAAGACTGTGCGGATTTGAGTTTCGACGAAGGTGTCCACGGATTCATAAAATTCCGAGGAACCTTATAAGCTGACTTGAATTTCGAAAATCGAATTATTTTAGAAGATATTATTAAATATCTTCTAAAAAAATAAACACAGTGGTTGTCAGGTTTGGCAATTCTCGCCAGCATAAAATCATTCATGCCTTTGCAACAAATCAACTCCAAGTATGTAGAATCGCGTGAAATTGACAAACACGAAGAAGAATGACTCCCATTTTACGCCAACTTAAAAATTATATGCAATAAATAACTCAAAGTGTGTTACACAAAGTAGACAATTTTCAAATAGTAAGATCGCTTAGACAACAGGAGTTTAGAATTAGCGATTATTCGTTTTTTTTTAAACAGCATAACTAATTGTAACTGATTTTAAAAGCGCCATCTTGGCATTAGGTACGATCTGGCAAAATGGTATCTCTCCAAGCAGGGTGAATCTAAACCACGAATTTCAAAATGTTAGAACCCAGAATTTTGAAAATGAAAAATATTTAAAATACAGATTATTTTAAAGTCAGTTAGGTTCAGCTTGAGTATTTGCTACCAGCAGAAATATTTGGCGGCGTAAGCTATGCCATTATTTCACTTATAGTGCAGATTGGATATTTGCCAGCGCAACCAGAATATATATTTTATGGTGCTAAATACGCCAGTCTGCAAAGGATTACATATATGAATATATGAATAACGGGTTTCCCGGTTACCTTACATGAGCAGTAATTATTGGTTATGAGCAGGTGTAAATCGCGAAATAACGAAAAGTCGTCATTGGTGGCAAGCTATCCTATCTAAAGCGTAGTTTTTATCAAAGAAAATATATGAAGTACTGTTCTCTTAAAACAAATTATTAAGTATACATATATGTAAGTCGTCAAATTATGAAAATTCGGCATAATTGGCTAATACGGAAGGTGATCCATGGGTTTCACATAATTAAAAATAGTGCGAAGTTTAAATTTTTATGTTCCAAGCAACATGCAAGAACCAAGAAATGTGTAGCTATCTGAACCAACCTTTGGGTTTTGTCTGAAATTATGCCTGTTTTAGGAATACGCCTTATGAAGGGCAGAATGCCTCATACGAAAACCGAGCATACTAGGGGCCTTGGCTCCTAGTTAGTAAAAAAACAGTTTCATATATTAGCATTGCGATTTCTATTATGCAATGCTTATTTAATCAAGTTGATTCTGATTGCCGAGAACTAAACAAGAGAGAGGCTAATGTGTAGGATGTTTTTGCAAACCTTTTTTTTTTTTAAATCAAGGAGTAGTTATTTATTTACATTACATCTCTCGAAAAGAAAATCTCGGGGAGAAAAAAAAAAGAACATAAAATCTGAAATACTTTCATATTTTAAATTTGCACTTAAGTGCTATCATATTAAAAGCGTTTCATAATCCATGCGTCCTCCCTATTTTTCTTCCTCAAACAATTAAGTTGGAAAGTATATCATTATTCATGAGTCTGCCGCATTTTTATTCCTTGTTCCATGAAGCACATCTTTGGAATAGAAATCGCCTACTAAAACTGTTTTACAATCTTCGCCAAGAAAATCTCAACTAAACTACACCATTTTAAATGCCATTTATAATGTGCATCATAATCCAGAAGTCTTCTGTATTTGTCTTTCTTGTTCCACAAAACAGTTCTTCAGAATTGAAATATATTTAAAAATCGCCTACTAAAATTGTTTAACACCCTTCACTGGGCATATTCTAACCACACTTCACTTTATAAATACCTTTTGAAAAGTGTATCATTATCTCTGCGTATTTGTCTTCTTTTTTCCATAAAACACTTCTTCGTAATTGAAATCTATATTAAAATCGCCTAGTAAAACTATTTTACAATCTTCGCCAAGCATATTCTAACTATACTTTTCCTTTCTAATAAACTGTCGCGTTAGCCAGTTTCTAGTAAAATTTGGAAGATATCGCCAAGCTTGGTTCAGTTTTGAAGACTTATTTTTTGGTACCAAACTTGACGATCCGTTATCAAAAATTGCAAACCTTCGTGATTTTCAATATTTCATTCTCCCCCCCCCACGTTACACCGCGCAAACACATTTGAGAAGTGCTTCACAGTGACAAAAATTTATAGACAAGTTATGCCGACACTAAAAAACCTGCTTGATTTTAATAGCACTGTAGTGCTAGAAATTCGGAGTGACGGCAGGATCAACGTACGGTGGATCTGAAACTGTGATCCACAATGCTAAATACAATAAAGTATTGAGTACCGCAGACGTTCAAGCGCTGGTGGGGTGAGTACTGATGTGAGGGACGCAAGTGCTGAAAAATGGAAAGCTCAATCCCAGTTTTTCTTTATTCCAAACTGTCAACTTCACAACCCATCATCGAAGAGTATTTTCGACGGCGGTAACTTCACCCTTAGGACAGGTGCCCCGAAACAATTCTCACTCACCACCAGAGCTACGAACGACCGCTAAAAAAGAACAGTATACATATTCAGCAATTGTCTATTAAATGCTCAAAAAAAAAAAAAAAAAAAAAGTCATGAAGCGCTTAATTCAAAGTTGGTCTCAAGATACGGATTCAAGATTTTAGCATTGCAATTAGGTGATCTGCTACCTACAATTTTGATATTATCCGTAATTTCAAAATGCTTCCCTCTACCACCGTATATTATGCATCTATAATAAATCTTTTTTCATTTGACGGAAATATATCGTCGTTGTTGAACCAATATCTGCTATGTGCAAAAAGTTTATTCATTATTACCAGTTTTTATTAGTGTAAATTATTCGAGGATATTCTAGGTGATGCTCATTACAGATTTTCTTTTGCAGCCACAGTTCCCCGTGTAATGCTTAGAAAGTCACGCAGTAGTCCTTTTATACGAAAATTTGGTTAGTAAACTAGTCATAATGTTCAACAACTCGAAATTTCCTAAATGTGCACACAGCAGATAATGGTTTGACAACGACGACATACAGTATTATATACGTGTGGGTTTTTCACTTAACAGATTTCTTTTCCCTCTTGAGCTTTGAGGGCAACCCTTTCCGAATGCTGGAAAAAGGGCAGCCGTTGCCATCGCTCGACTTAACGGCGTCAAAAAAGGGTCTCTAGATCTGTGGCACGCGATGAACGTTTCGATCGTCCGCCATCTTGCTGGTAGTTAAGTCGAGCGATGGCAACGGCTGCCCTTTTTCCTGCATTGGGCAATCTATCCAGCTGTTCTCGCATTCTTCCATTTTTCAGCAGATGCCAGTGCTGTTAAAAATAATCGTGACCATTTTTTTGCGGGAAAGGACGTGTTAAAAAGTAAAGGATTCTCGTGGAGCTATGTCACCCGCAACTATTTTTATAGAAAACCAATCTATTCTTCGTGACTGGCAACAGTCAAAACGTCAGAGTTTGGTGTTCCCAGAGCGGGAACACTGCGCGTTAAAGGGTTAACAAAGTATATATGGTGTGTCCCAAAAAAAAAAAAACTGACCAAAGCTTCCATTGCTTAAATATTGATCATAGACACACAATAAATTTTTAAGTTACGCGGAAAAAGGTACCGATTGTTAGGGTATCCATTAAAATGTTCCGGATGTTAAATCTAAAATAAATACAAATATTAAATTTTATAGGGCCTCTGCTCAAAAAAATCCCAATTAGTAGAAGCGTACCATACAATAATTAGGTGATGTATAAAGTTTCAGCTTTTCATCATAAAAAGGATCAGGGATATGCTTAAACAAAATTGCTGAGTGGATATCCAATAGTAGTCATAGAAAATATATTACGTATTTATGGAATCATTGTTCTCTTTCCTAATTTGTGTCCGACCTCTGAAACGTGATCATCATCAGATGGGATTTTTTCCCCCTTCGACAGCCAATGAAAAATGCCTCTAGTGAACATTTATTTAATTCAATATCTTGTGCACGTTTTAGAATAAAATGCTCGAATTTTGTGCATCACCTAATAATTGTATAGGGCGCATTCTACGAAATGATAGGGGTTTTTTTTTGTGTGTGTGTACGGGAGTCGTACAAAAAATATTTTTTTAGACTTAATCTCTAGAAAGTTTTAGTTGATACCATGAAATTCTATAACTTTTTATAATATTTTTGTTTCTTTTTTTTTTAACACTAAGGTGCTACTTCACTCAATCAAAGAACTTTGTCTACGAAATCTTGTAGTCAGGTTTTCTAGATATGAGCTGTCACGGTGAATATTATTTCAAATGTGTTTGCCAGATAACGTGGGGGGGGGGGTTAATAAAATGTTGAAAGTCGCACAAAGTTCGCAATTTTTGATAATCAATCGCTAAATTTGGTGCCAAAATGCAATAATTTATTATAAATATATTACGAGTATAGTTAGAAAACGCCTGCCGAATATTGTAAAATAGCTTTAGAAGCCGATTTTAATATAGATTTCAATTCCGAAGAAATATGCTATGGAACAGAGAAGACAAATACAGTAGACTCATAGATTATGATACGCTTTCCAAATGGTATTTATAAAGGTGAAGTATAGTTTGACTATGAATAGCGAAAATTGTTAAACAGTTTTGGTAGGCGATTTTAATATAAATTTCAATTCCAAAGAAGTGTTTTATGGAACAAGGAAAGAAAACACGGCACACTCATGGATTATAATGCCCATTCCAAACAATATTTAAAATGGTAGATGATTGCTGGAATAAGCTTGGCGAAGGTTGTAAAACAGTTTTAGTAGGCGATTTTAAGATAGATTTCGATTCCAAAGATGTGTTTTATGGTACAAGAAAGAGTTGATTCCTGTTTAAACGCCCCAACTCTCGCCAACCTAAAAAATCGTTGCACTTTGGTGAGCTTTGCAGTCATGGGTCTCTAGGAGTTATGCACAAGTTTCAATGCTCCCAAAAGAGCTAGGCAAAAACTAAAGTGAACAAATTAGAGATAAGTGCACCGGTTAAGGAATTTGAAGACACTTAATTTTAAAACTACATTAATTGGCACCCAAAATAAATAAATAAATAACAGAATGCTGTTCTTACATGTTGTTCCAAATCGCCATTTTAATTCTAAATTACGGTTGCCACATAAATAAAAAAAATCGTCATGGTAACTGCTTATGTTTAATTATCGCCACATTGGCGAGAATAGGGGCATTAAAGCCGGAATCAACCCAAGAAATACAAACACGGCACACTGATGGATTATGATGCATATTCGAAAGAATATTTAATGCAACGGTTGCACAACGGTGAAGTTTAATTGGAATATACTGGGAGAAGATACTTTTAGTAGGCGATATTAAGATAGATTTCTATTCCAATTATGGGTTTTATGGAACAAGGAAGAAAAATACGACACATTAATGAATAATGATACACTTTCCAACATAATGGAATAAGGACTAAAAATAGGGCCGACGCATAAATTATGATACGCTTTTAATATATAGCATTTTAGTGCGTATTTAAATGTGAAAGTGTTTCAGATTTTCTTACAGTGTTTAATTTATTTAATTTTTTTTAACGAAACTATTGTATATGTCGATGATCAATATTTAAGGTTATTCTAAATGTAGATCAGTGTTTCTGGGACACCCTGTATAATTAACACAACAATGAAAGTACTATACACCACTAGACATTACTTTAATAATTTTATTCAGGCAAAAAACACATTACTCGTTAAAAGAGTAACTTGAGTTTTGAAGCCATTCCAAATATACGCAGTTTTTGACTTTTTCAAATGTACGGAAGTGCCTCCCGAACAGGCTATCGTTTGAAAAAGTGGTAATCAAAAATATGAGTGTTGCATTGTAAGATGCACCCGAGCATTTTCAGGCTGCAAAATTATTTTATATGCCAATGCCTTTTATCGTCACATGACCCTTCTCCTTTAATGTTCGTACCAAAAGCACCTGCAGTAGTGTTCTTCATCAATTAGACATATTTTTAGCAGCTTAGGATGAACCACTCTCGAAGAGGTCGCTATTTGACTTTTATATCAAAATCACTTTTTAGTATCTTTAAAAATTTATTTTGCAAATAACTGATGAATATATCTGAATACTGATAACTTCCGAGTTGAAAGCATCTGAGAATTCATTCAGCTGAGGCGTACTTCCGTAAGAATTCAATTTCTTTTAATTGCATTTTCCTCCTAATTAAAACTTCCACGCACATGTTGTTATTATTATTGTTCTTTTGGTACAAAAATCGTCCTACTGGAAACTTAATAGAACTGTATTGTTTACGTTTTAATAAAGCAACACTAATTAACCATTAAAACATTAACTGAAAGTCTTAGAGAAATAAAAATGGTTATACTTTCTGATAGAAAGTTACACGAATTAAATTTAACATTACAGTATAAATAAAAAGGAAGGAAAAAAAATCTCCAAAGTACTTCCTTACTAACTATCAAACCCGACACGCCACAAAGAAGTAGAACGGAGAAAACAACATTGCGCCAGGAAAGGGCTCCATAAGTTTCATTAGAAGAGGAGAAACGTAATTTTGTTTCACATTTATAAAACACCAAATTCAATTTTCCAATTACTGAAAGCTTATTGTCCGCATTTAATAGGATTGAAACAGCCTTTACTCCAATGAAAGAGCATTTTTTCTCCCTTGAGTTTCTCATTATTCCATTCATAATAAACGAAAACCAATGGAAACAGTCTCTTGTTAAACGAGAGAAAACAAAGAGAACAATAAACTTACGAACTTCATTTATAAGTGAATGTATGAGCAATTTATGGATTGCATTTTGATTGAAGTACAGTTTAAAAAGAAATATTGGCTTGAATGAACATGACAGTTGCACGCTGATTAATTAAATCATGAAGTATAAATGTGAGAACAATCTGAAGAATGTTTTTCATATTGGTTTACTGTTGGGGAATGTCTCCGACATGTTTTTCATATTGGTTTTTTGTTGGGGAATGTCTCCGACACCGTTTGACCGATTGGCTTGAAATTTCGCATACACGTATGTCTAAAATACAGAAAATAAAATTCAAGTCCTTTATATTTTTAGCGGTTGCAAGACAATTTTCTAGTCTACAAATGTCTTCCACAGCGCTAAATTCGTTGATATAATTTTTTGCACAAATATGCATATAAATATAATGAATGACCCGTCGTTTACGCCAGATTTTAATTTTTAAATGAATGATTTGATGTTCCTCGATTATTAATAACCTGTCTGACGACTGCAACAGTTTTGTCTGAAAGCGGAAGACAAGAGTGCAATAGAGGGGTATAATGTGGGGTCGAAAACGTCGGCTTCGAGTACCAGTTAACAATCACTTTGGAAAAAGTGCTGAAGAAGTACTGAACTTTCTGACCAAGGTTTGTCAAAAAATAATGAATCTAGTCGCAGAAAACATACGATTAAATTTGACAGTTTACAAATGCGTTTATTTCATTCATAAAATTTTCGAAGAGCAGGTAATGTTTTTATTTTTAAACACTCGATTGAGAAATTAGACGAACACTTCACAACTTCACAATGATATACAACTTTGAACTGTTTTGGTTTCCTCTACCGCCTTTAACCTTTCAGACATAAAACTTTGAATCACCCAGTATGTGTATATAGGAGTGTCTTACGACCAAAAAAAGGAACAAATCTGTATCACACGGAAAAATTTATTGCAAATGATACAGCAATGCTTCAGTTGTTTCTCAACATAAGAATAATATGAACTTTACACTTGTCATATACTTGTCATAGGATAAGTTTTTGTAGTCCAGTGTCATAGAAGTCTGTTGCCTGAGAAAGGAGTCATAATGTAACAGTTGTTTGCAGTGGAAGCAAGACTGGTAACCTATGGGTAACCTTTGCTTACAGCGACCTGCACCTGAAGAAATTCTTCTCCGTGTATCACTTTTAGACTGAGGAAGAGTGCAAACAACTGTTGCACTCTGGTTCCTTTCACAGGCGGTAGACTCTTACGAAACTGGACTACAAAATCTTATCCCACGGTGTATGGCAAGTGTTAAGTTCAGTTTACTCTTATGTTGAAAATAAGCTGAAATATTGCTGTATCTTTTGCAATATAATTTTCCAGGTAATAAGTTTCTTTTTGGGAGAGGGCATTGCGAAATTTACTTTCCGGACAATCCTCGTATATAACAATTTCACTTATAGTCGCCTGCATAAATATATAAGCACTCGAAAAAAAACCTTACTTTACATATGAATTAGTCATCTACCTTGAAAATTTATACATAAAAGTTCATTTGAAGTCATTCGACACAATTTTTATGAATGTACGTTTAAGATAGTCCAGTCAATCATATATGACATGAAGGAAATTTTTCTAAATGCTCTAAATGCTACGAGTGCTTGCATTTGTGTGAGATTGCATGTGTTAGTACTAAAATGTAGCCTCATTCCCGCATGACAAACGAGTGCTCTTCTCTCTTTTAGATTATACTTCATAAATTGAAACAACATATTAAAAGGATTCTAAGCCAAAGATTGATCAATAATATTTCACATAAATTGAAAACGGAAAAATTAGAGAAAGAATACTTCATTTTACTCAATCAAGATTCTGTTCATCAGCAATCCCTATTGCATCGTCTTTAATTTCACATCCCGCTAGTTGTCATGGGAACAGAGTAAGCTTGTGCACGATACAGAAAAAAAAATAGAAAAAAATCTCATGGGATAAAGTAGTACAATAATTCGATACTATCGGCAGATTTATTAGCGACACACACATTTCCATTATCCCATTCCAATTCGATACTTGTTCATGAAAATAAAAGTTGATGCTATGTGTTTATTTAAAAGGGTGTTCAAATACTCATTATAGAGAGAAATGCTATGTATTTTTTTAGAATGTATGGATGTTTTTTCTGAAGAAGGCTGGTATTCTGAAGGTGGAGAAAAAGCACTTCAATGAAAAAATTTTGTTGGAATATTAGTAATCAGCACAGTAGAAATTTAACAATAATAAATCTGTGTTTAACGGAAAATATTTCTTTTAAAGTCTATATTAGATAGATTTTTTAAAAATAGCAGCTTTTTGTTTTATATAATTCCTTAATAAAAGTGGTTTGTTTTAGATTTATAGCATGTTTTTCAAGAAAAATAAGCTCATTTTTTAGAACTATCTTTTAAACTTATTACGAATTTTATAATTTATACTACTCGCCAACTCTATAATCCGGAAGTTTAATTTACCCAAATCGGTTGAGTTACAGCGATTCCAGATTTGAGAAGTTCTTTTCAATATGAGTTAGTGAAGAGCAAAATCAAGTTTTGGTCAAAAGTTTACAAAAAGGTAATTTCTGAAACTGCACCATGGGCTCTGTTTACACACAAAGTGCTGCAAGTCGGTAACTGCAAAACGTTATTACCAAGTGTCAGTAGAGTGTATCTCTATGGGTGACAGTATATTATTTACAAGGTTTCAAAACCTATAATGCCTCCCAACTAAGCTTATTTGGCTTACCTTGTTTTTAACTGTCCCTATGTAACACTGATAATATGTATCATACAATAATTTGCATCTTTCGATCGTTTAGAGAAATGTTGCACAAATATGCTATTAGAAATAGATAAAAATATTAGCTACTTTTATCTAAAAATCTAAATTTTTCGATTTTTAGCAATTTCCAACTTAAAAAAAGGTTCTTCCCGACTTTAAAATCAACTAGCTGAAAATCAACTAGTATGAAACTTTTTACAACTAAGTAAGCTGAAAATAGATAACTACTTTCAAATATTCGAAAATATATGTCCGAAAATCCGCTCTATTTGCTCTTTAGCAACTTTCAAATTTGGAAAAAAGAATATTGGACACCAGATCAATACGCTTGCAGTTTCTAGCAGCTATGCATCAAAATGAAGAAAAATGCTTTATAATCTACCAGTTTCTGAATTTAGAGACTTTAATGATTTTTGACAGCAGTAGTCTCTCAGTTGTTATTCATATAGTCCGGGAGCCAGCTGCCATTTTGTGGTCATCATCGAAAAAAATCTGAGATTTGGTACTTTGGTTCATTTTATATTGTAAGTAAAGGAAATGAATGTAAGCTGATAGAGTAGCGATGGGTGTAGTCGCCCGGCCAACCAAACATGTAAAATAATTTAAAAAAATAATTATAATAAAAAAGTTAATACTTTGAAAATGTGTTTAACACGTTGTATACAAACGAAAAAAATAGTCATCTGACTTTATAGCGGTGGATTATACGTCAGATGCCGACGATCTGCATTCGGCTGTATAACGGTGGATTCTGCGTCAATGTGTAAAGAATACCCGTTAAATAAAACAATAATAAAAAGGGTGAAATTTGGTGAAGAAATAATTAACGTTTATCAATTTTATGAAAAAAATCGTCCGCTGAGTTTTCCGTGGTGGAAAAGTGCTCAGCTGTTACTGAAAGTTACAGCGTATTGCTGCACGCACAGGCGTTTGATGTACTTCACTGCATCAGTTGATCACTTTTACACCGCGAAAAATTCAGCGGACAACTTCTTTCAGGTAACGCGTGTTCAGAAGCTGAGAAATAAAATAAATTACACATAACTTGAGGTACGAAATTTTCGTTTTTACGAAGTACACTCTATAACAAAAAAAAAAAAAAAAAAAAAATCGACGCCCCAAGAAGGAGTCGCCTGATTGTAATGAAATTTCGTATGCAGAGACATTCGGACCGAACATGAAAAGGATTCGAAGTCCAATGAATGAATAGCGTAAGCGCTAGCGCATCGTAACTGCCCATTCAGCAGGTGCATACAAGGAGCGATTCTCAATCTGATGGTTAAAATTTCTGTTGCATTTTGACTGCGATATCTTACGTCGGCTGTAACGATGCATTGCCGAAGGATTCGTTCGCATTACAAGCAGATGTCGGAGTTTGAAAGAGGTCGTGCGATCGGACTGAAAGAGGCTGGTTGGACGAATCGAAGAATCGCTCGACATATGCGTCAATGCGATGCGGCTATTAGACGATGCTGGCAAGAGTGTGTCAGCAACGGTAGATATCAGCATCAAAACGGTGGACGGAGGGCTACAACAGAACGGGAGAATAGAGCGATTGTCAGAGCATCATTGGATTCGTCACTACCAATTATCCACCGTGTGACCCACACACATGTATCCAACATGACCCTCCACAGATGATTGAGGGAGCGGAATTTACGCCCGCGCCGACCGTTGCGCCGGTTGCCTCTCCCGCCTGTACACCGTGAAGTCCAATTGCTGTGGTGCGGGCTCGATCAACATGGAACTGCGCTGTCTGGGCACGTATAGTCTTTAGTGACAGGTCCTATTTCCAACTGTGTCCCGACGTCAACCGCAGACGTGTCTGGAGACGTCAGGGCAGAGAGGGAATCCTGCACTGATTTTCGCACGCCACACAGGCCAACAACAAGGTGTTATGGTCTGGGGTGCCATCTCTTTTGATAGCCGGACCCCTTTGACAGTCATTTCTGGCACATTGACAGCAGAGCGGAACGTTAACGACATCCTACGACCGGTTGTGTTACCGTTCCTTTTGCGACACCCTGGACTTGCTTTTCAACACGATAATGCCCGGCCGCATACGGCACGTGTTGCTATGAATTTTCCTCAAGCTTTTCCATTACTTCTTTGGCCAGCTAGGTCGCCTGATCTCTCTCCCACAGAGCATATTTGGGACGTAATGGGAAGGCGATTGCACCATCTCAAAATGTTGCCGATTTAGCTCAACAGTTGGAGACAATTTGACAAGTAATTCCGCAGGACACCATCCGGGAACTTTATCAGTCTGTGCCACGCCAGGTGACAGCTTGTTTTAGAGTGTATATGCAAAATTTAAGCGAAATTTTCTTCGATGTTATATATATTTTTCTCCTTGTTATGTATTTTAAATATATAATTGAGAGTGAAAAAGGGAAATTTAGGTATCTTCAGCTGATTCATAGACGCACTGTGAGACGCACTGTGTAACATTAAAAATTGATGGCTATCAGAAACAAAGAAAGCATTGTAAAGTAGTTCTTTACGAAAGTTACCTGAAAGAAGGTGTCCGCTGAATTTTCTGCGGTGTAAAAATGATCAGCTGATGCAGTGAAATACATCAGGTGCCTGTGCGTGTAGTAATACGCTGTAACTTTCAATCACCACTGAGCACTTTTCCACCACTTAAAACTCAGCGGACGATTTTTTTCATTCACTAAATTTCAGCTTTTTTATTATTGTTTTATTTAACGGGTATTCTTTACATGTTGACGTATAATCCACCGTTATACAGCCAAATGCAGATGATCGTCGGCAGCTGAAGAATAATACACCACTATAAAGTCAGCTGACTATTTTTTTTCATTTGTATACGACGCGATAAACACAAGTAAAAAGTATGAACTTTTTATTATAATTGTTTTTTTTTTAATTATTTTACATGTTGGGGCAGCTACACCTACCGCAAATGCGCCAGCTGACGTTCACTTATACACGCCTGCTGACATTCACTTATACAATGCTAAAAATACGGACACGGAGACGCAATATTGACACTTATAAAAAATAATAGCAAACCAGTAGCAAAAATCAAATAAAAACTCTAAGACGACAAAGTATGTACTCGAAAAATTCCTTTAAACTAGATATAAGAAGAAGTCCGGCAGTGGCCTAGTCTCCAAGCCCCGTTCCATAAGAACAAGGAAAGTGAAGCAGCATCGGCTTGGACAGTGCTTGGGAGTGTAAAGACCTGG
Source organism: Cheiracanthium punctorium (assembly GCA_038373885.1). NCBI lineage: Eukaryota > Metazoa > Arthropoda > Arachnida > Araneae > Cheiracanthiidae > Cheiracanthium > Cheiracanthium punctorium. The sequence goes on from JAWZYV010018972.1 coordinate 296,016, forward strand.
CTCAGCTGGGTTGCTGTGGGACCGCGTACTCTAAGAGTACTGCACGTACTCCAATTATCGTACTCCAAATAACGTACTCCAATGTCCTCCATGTTTGAACGATACCTCTAGGGGGTGCCGATTTCAGGTGGTAGGTCTCTCATCTAGAATTGGCTCAAAATTAGGGGACCACTCATAACTGGCCACGTTGGTCTGCCTATCAGGTGCCCCCATAATGAAATGACTAACATCTGGGGCCCTCGAAGAGGTCACGCCTTCAGTAGGCCGCTGACACGACCATTAGAAGGTAAGATGTAAGAAGAATTTGAATCCCTAATAACTTCCTTTAAGTCCCTAATAACTTGGCTATCTATTGTAAACACGCGTCTCTTTAAATTTTGACTCAAAAAAATGCATTTAATTATTTCTGTTTAAATAAAAAGCGTTCAATTCTAAAACACTTTATAACACATATTTTTTTCCAAGAAGCTTTAAATAAATAATCAAGAAAAAACATTATCGGATAATTGACTTATTTTCCAGTCTAATAAAAAAACACATATTCTTTGAAATATATTTTCCGTAATACATTTGATTGTTTCTTCCCGGTTTCCGGAACTACTTGTCATGTAATTTTAGAATTTCCCCAAAACCTAAATATTCCCTTTATGATAGTCCACACATGCTTCGATGCATCATCGAGAATTACAATACTGCATTGTTATGTGAAAGGCCGTACAGTAAAAAAGCACGTAATCGGATAGTGTTGCCAATTTTGAAATGGAGAACATCGAAGAATTACAGTTTTATCTCATGCTATTATCCAAATAACTTTTTCGTGTACTTTGAGAAGTTAGAGAGAAATTCTGTGTTTAAAACTATTTTTTCCTTTTTTCTTTTTTCCTCTAGCATTATTTTCCTGAAAATGACAGAATTTCGGATTGAAAATCCCACGGTCTTCTCATAAAATTGGCTCACAAAATACATAAAATATTTTCAAAAATTTCTGCTTCATGCTAAAACATAGTTCGTTTGATTAAGTTTAATATTAAATGTCACTATCAACGATTCATTATATTGTACAGACTCTCGTAAAACATTATGTCTTGTGTAAAATGTAAAGCTTTCTAACGAGGTTGAAAGTAATCGAATTTAACATACAAGAGTTGTGCATCAGGAGGTGTCTCTAACTTCTATGAAAATATTTCATTCTTCATCAAGGGCGAGTAACTATGACGAAGGGATTACATCGAAGAAGAATTTCAAAATCTCACGCTATTCTATATAAAAATGAGACTGTTTCACTGATAGTATTCAGTTATATTTCGTCTATAGTAGAGTCGTTTCAAGATTTTCTAATTTTTTATTGTTAAGGGAGGAACTGACACGAGGGATAACATTAGTTTTTTTGGAATTAGGATAATTTTTCTGAAAATATTTCAAATATTTATTTGAAATTTGAAAAAAAGAACAAAGTTTTTGCAAACAATAATTGAATATTTTCAGAATATTAAAAAACGGAGCAACATTTTTAATTAAAAAAAGAAACATATTATGCAATGTGTCAATAATTCAATATTGGAGAAAAAATAAAAACAGACAGATGTAAATTTAGAAGCTGCGAATAATTGATTTTTCTTGCAAGATAACTTGAGAGTTCAAGACTACGAACTCATGTGCTAGTAATTTCGACGAAGGGGGTAGCCAGAGAGGAAGTCAAATACAACCCATTTCTTCAACCTTTAAAAAAATCTTTAGGTAGTCGTTTCTGTTGAAATTACTGCGGGATATATTAACGTAGGATCACTCATGGTTCAGATAGTTTTAGGGCGCCCGTTGAAAAACGATGAACACCTTTAATTTCACGAAACATTTATTCACACGGTATATTGCTATTTTCAATACAGTGCAGGCCGTCACCTTCAAATATCATCGAGAATTACAATACTGCATTGTTATGTGAAAGGCCGTACAGTAAAAAAGCACGTAATCGGGTAGCGTTGCCAATTTTGAAATGGAGAACATCGAAGAATTACAGTTTTATCTCATGCTATTATCCAATTAACTTTTTCGTGTACTTTAAGAAGTCTAGTTGAGATCTAGGCTTTTCTTAGATACGATGGTGCCCTCCCCCTCCTCAATAGCCGAAAGGATAAGTCATTAGATAGCTGATGTGAGAGAGCGCAAGGTTCTGGCTTACTGCTCGGCTGTCAATCTAACGGTCCGGAGTTTGGGCGTTTTTCTCCAGATGTAACGTGAATATTCTTTAAAATCCATTAAAATGTCTTCCGCTCAAGGCAAACTCCTCGGCAGGTACCCCTCGTGTAGGTTTGCCTTGAGCACAATATGCATAGGTATGACATCATCATAATATTGTGCTTTACTACAGTGTTTCCCAACACTAGATGCCCACGAGACATTTCTGCCAGTCCACGGATATCAAATTTATTAAAAAATAATCAGCAGCAAATGTCGTTCTAACTACAAATCTTTATTTGCATAGCACTTGATTTGAAGAATAAAATACATGTTTATATAGTACTAGCTGACCCGGCAAACGTTGTTTTGCCATATAAATTATTCCTAGGATTATTTTAGTAGAAAGAAATGACTAACTTATTGTAAGTTTGCGAGGATGTGGTATATGAGTGGAAGAGGCATGGAGCGCTGTGAACGATGCTGGAATATAAAAATAACACAATACCAAACATTTATATTTTTAATTCATTGTAATTTATTCTTTAAATTTATATATATCGCCAATTACAATAATTTACTAAAAAATAATATCAATCCCTTAACGCAATAGAGTATACAATATTTTTTGTTATCCCATCTTTAGATAACACAAACAAACTGGATGCCCACTGTATGGTTTGCCCACTCGAGAGCATGCCACGCATAACTGTCCGTGTGAAAAACATGGTGTGCTCAAATCTAATCCACAAACAGACATAGTTTGGCCTTGAGACTTATTGATAGTCATTCCATAAAAAAATTTGCCCCCCCCCCCAAAAAAAAGGATGAAAATCTGAAACACTTTCAGATTTTAAATACGCACTATAGTGCTATATATTAAAATCGTATCATAACTTATACGTCGTCCCTATTCCATTAAGTTGGAAAGTGTTATCATTATTCATGACTGTGCTGTATTTTTATTTCTTATTTCGTAAGACCCATCTTTGGAATCGAAATCTATCTTAAAATCGCCTACTAAAACTATTTTACAATCTTCGCCAAGTATCTCACAACTATACTTCACTGTTTTATATATTGTTTCCTACTTTAACGCCTCGACTCTCGCCAAGGAGGCGATGATTAAACATATGCAGTTACCATGACGATTTTTTGCATTTATGTAGAAATTGTAATTTAGAATTAAAATGGCGATTTGGAACAACATGTAAGTACAGCATGCCGTTACATTTTTATTTATTTTGGATTACCAATTAATGTAGTTTTAATAATTAAATGTCTTCAAATTCCTTAACTGGCGCGTTTATTGCTACTTTGTTTACTTTAGTTATCACCTAGTTCTTTTGGGTGCGTTGAAACGGTACTTACGTATTATCCCGGCGGTCACTTCCACCAAACTATTTTTTTGTAGATTTTAAATACGTTGCCAATCGTATTCCAAACCATCAACAATTTCATGTGCCCGGCATTTATCTTGGTGAAAAATTGCTTGTCTTGGCAGACCACCGGGATAATATGTAAGTACCGTTGAAACTTGTGCATAACTCCCAGAGACCCATGACTGCAAAGCTCGCCAAAGTACGGGGAATTTTTAGGTTGGCAAGAGTTAGGGCGTTAAAATAGGAATCAATTCTTTCTTCTACCATAAAACACATCCTTGGAATCGAAATCTATCTTAAAATCGCCTACTGAAACTGTTTTACAATCTTCGCCAGCATATTAGCATATTCTTCCAGCTTCTTAGCATATTCTTCCTGTAGGCATATTCCAACTATACCGCAAAGACATTTTAAAGGCTGTTTGGAATGGGCATTATAATCCATGAGTGTACCGTGTTTTCCTTTCTTGTTCCACAGAGCACTTCTTCGGAATAGAAATCTATATTAAAATCGCCTAATAAAACTCTTTTACAATATACGCCAGGCGTTTTCTAACTATACGCGTAATATATTCATAATAAATTGTCACGTTTTGGCACCACATTTAGCGATCCATGATCAAATATTGCAAACCTTGTGCGACTTTCAACATTTTATTATCGCGCCCCCCCCCCTTTCCACATTATCTGGCAAACACATTTGAAAAGTGACTCGACACGCTAATGTCTACACAGAAATCCTGATTGAAATTAATAGCACTCTGGGGCTAAACATTTTGGGGTGGACCGCCCTTATGACTTAGGGGTATGGCACATAGTTCAAAACCTATTCTCAGACCTAACGAATTCTCGGTTATAAGCATTCGATTAAGAAACTCTGTCATCAGGTAACAAATATTTCCCTTTTCCTTAGCACATTTTCCCGCTGGGAGTTTGAAACAATTATTTAAAACTATTTTAAAACTATACACAGTGATTTTTATACTGAAATACGCACTCTTAAAGTTAATTTCTAAGAAACTTTGAAGGTAAAAATGGATTGAATAACTTGTTTTATAGAAAAATTCAACTGCGAGAAAGGGGAAAAAAGTTTGTTTCAACGGGTTGCCTATACCCATCAACGAGATTTTTACATTTACTGTTAAAAATAATCGGAAAATTTAGGATATTTCTAGCCTTAATTTTCAGGAAAAATGACCGTTTTCCCCAAGAAATGGTAATTTTCCGTTAAAAAAGAAAGATGTTTCAACTTTCAGGAATATCAGGTGAAGACTGTAAATTTCCATGCTTGGTTTAGTTTGTAAGTTTTGTAAGTAGTTTTGAAAAATGGATTTCTGTTAGATGTTTTAGATGGAAAAAATATTGATACCAAAAGCGTTCTTATGAGAAATTAGATATTAAACTATTATTAGTTTTTTAAATAAATAATTTTCTTTCATAGCCAAAAGTGTTTCAAATCACATTTATAAATGTTAGAATCAAGAGAAAGTAATTTCTTTTCTTTCTTTTTTTAATTTTAAATAGAAAACGGAAAATCCGTAAAGGTGTACTTTTTAGATATTTTTAGCAGCCAATGTATTTCTTTCCCCATTTTCAATGTTTGTCGGCATTTCTCTAAAGAAATCTAAATCGCTATCAAGTAACCCGGTGTCAAGTAGCTAAATTGTGAAAGTCGTTTCTACTTACATGTATTTGTTAAAATTGATATTAATTACTTACCAATCCAATAATTTGACTATTTTAATAAGAGTGTCGTAAACACATGATTGTCGTAAAAGAAATTGCAGTTAGCTTTCTAACAAAATAATATTATAACATGCGCTGAGATTAAAAAACAACTATTCCTTTGCATAGGACCGTCATGGAGGAACGTAATACCACGTTAAGAAAAGATAATAATCAAGTATGTTTGTTATAAATTGTACAATCAAGTCTGTTCACTAAAAATTGTACGCTGGGATTTTTTTCTAGTTACTTGTTACCATAAAGGAGTTCGTACTGATGAAAGGAGAAACAGTCTCAAAATGTTCGGAGTTTGCTTAACCTGATGTTAAAAAGTGTTGATGGTTTAGGTTCATCAGGCCGTTCGTCTGTGCTCTAGCGCGAGTGGACTGTCCCGAAATGTGTGTATGTATACAGTTTCAAGAGTTTTACTCTCGAATGGAAATGCCTGTGTAGCGTTATATTTTAAAGGGGTACATGCACACACACACACAAAAAAAAAATAATAATAATAATGCTTTTTAGGCTTGGTATTGAATGTGCAATTTTAGGAAGTTCTGTTAGAATATGACTTAATTGACATGCATTGTTCGAAAACTGTTTACAAATTCTTTGATTCCAGTTTGTCCGTCTGTCCCTGAGACATCTTAAGATCGACCACTGACTGAGTGGATAAGACACTCAACATTGATAGATGTTGAGTGGAAATGTGAACGTCCAGTGTTCTAATCTACCACGTGGCTGTCCATCTAATGATGAAGAGTTTTGGGTATTTTTTCCAGATTTAAAATGAATATGCTTTGGAACACCACGAAAACACTTTGCCCAAGGTATCTTTCCTCCCTTAAGCATAAAACTCATGTAGCTTTGCCTTTACCGAAAACAAGAACACAGTCCTTCATTAAATATTCACGAAAACACTTTGCCCAAGGCCAGGCGCGTAGCCAGGAAAATTTTTCGGGGGGGGGGGATATTAACTTATATGTGTATAAATAGACGGAATTTTATCACTGCTACGCCCCTGCCCAAGGCATCTCTCCTCCCTTAAGCATAAAACTCATGTAGCTTTGCCTTTACCGAAAACAAGAACATAGTCCTTCATTAAATATTCACGAAAAACTGAAGTAATCTAAGTTATTGATATATATATATATATATATATATATATATATATATATATATATATATATATAAAGCTCTTTACTGAGAACAATTAGTATTAATAGAATTTATGTCTCTAGAGCAGCTGCACGAAAATTAGCTTGCAATAGTTTCGATTACACACTTCTATTAATAAGAAGTTTAATATTTTGCGCATTGAATTATTAACAATAAATATCAGCAAAAATAACTTAATAATGAGTTAAAGTAATTTTTTAAATGTAAATATTAAGAATGCTTTCGCATAATGAACAGAATTTTAATAAAAAATGGATGCTATCATTTTTCGCAATATATCATTTAAGTTAACAAGTATTTTTAATGAATATGAATATTCATGTCAACTTTAAAATTTACTGTGCACACAACATCATTATACAGCACAAATTAAGAGAAATATTTCATTTCAAAAAAGATTAGTTGCCGGGAAAATATCCTGGATAGGATAAATAGAAACAATCATAGCAAAACTTAAAATTTTAAGGATAATTAAAATATCTCTAAAGACTTACGACTAGTGTATTTTCATATTCTAAAACTTCAGAAGCTAAATTAATGTTGAAAATATTTCTTCTGTAGGAAATTTATTACGATTCATCTAAATTAAACGGCATCACAAATAACATAAGACTGGGAATTTTAAATTTGGGAATGATTTATCTTTTATTCCTATGAATTTTTGGGGTCTGCTCTCAAAAATCAAGTTTTACGCCAAGGGAAAGTAAAGTAAATAAAGGAAACTATAGTAAATATACGTATTTGAAGAAAGTTGGCGAATCATTCCTGAATCAAAATTACTAATTGCTACAGCATTATTTTTAGAGAAATACGCTTCAAACTTTTACAAAAGCCAAGTCCTGAATTGGGATCAAGGGCTGAACTGAGACACTCGATTAAGTTCTAAAAAGGTTTAAAAAATCGCTACACAGATTGACAGGAAAATTCAAAATTTTAAAAAAGTTTTCTGTTTAATTCATTCTTTAATAAATTAAAAGAGCAGAACCTGATATCCATGCTATGTACTTAAATCTTTCGCTTAGGTATTGGGACTCTAAAACGAAAAGTTCTGCTCACCTTAAAAAGATCGTTTTAATTCATCAATAAAAAATAAGGTGGTGATAATTAAACTTCTGCTATACACAGAGTTCTGCAGCTGAGCAGGGTGTGCAGATTGCTACCAAATTTGGCATAGATATGGACAGTCTATAATTCTATTTTGAATGTATTTTCAAGACAAAAATCAAGATCAGATACCATCGTTACGATAGCACAGGTCTTTTCATCACCTGAAACGATAATCGACTGATTAGAGCAATTACAGAATAGACAAAAAAGAGGTTATTTCGTACATCTGGTTTGCCAAGAAGAAAAGCGTCTAAGATTAATTTTACTGATAAGTTTTCTGTATAATTTCGGTATTAAAATAGTGAATTCTTAAAAGCAATTTTTTAAACACTAAGTGACATTTCATGTTGTTCAGAAATTAAGTCAAAATTTTACAAGTAGGACAAAAAAACCTGGATTTGTGGAAAACTTGTACGTGATAGAATTTTTTTCACTATTTTGACAAAGCAGCTAAAATTATACTGGAATCTGCTGTGAAAGTTAAAAAAACAGAAAAATTGAAGTCTTCTGTAATTTTAATAAAGCACAGCCTACATTATTAAATGTATGGGAAGATGGCCTAAAATGATCCCTTAAAGAGAAAACTTATGTAAAACAACATAAAGGTTTAAATAAAACTTTGGCCCTTTGCTATCATACTTAACGCTATATTTTGCATCATGAACATATTTTAAAAATATTTGAAAACACATTGAGTAATGAAAAAAAAAAAGAATTTTGAGAATGTGTCCAAAGGATCGTTTTACCTTCAACCAAAGGGCAAAATGATCCTTCATTTCAAATAACTGTAAATATTTTTTTATCGGCAAAATGAAAGATGTAAAAGTAATTACGACTACACACACAATGAAATAAAATAAGTTTTACAATCATATAGTATGCATTATTCATTTTATGAAAATTTTAAAATAAAAAAGTGTCATAAGCAATAAAATGAAATATTTAAAATGTATAATTCAAAAAGTATGGCCTCCAATAAACGCAGGAATAAATTAAATAATGTCAACTATGTCATGTGTCATGTCAAAAAACATGTCACAACATAACTTAAATAATCAACTAGGTCCTGGTATTGGAGTTCCTTCAGTCGATGGATCATTTTACCCGGCAGTGTGGCTGCCCACTTTAGGTCGTATTACTGGAACACGCCGAGAGCTCTAACAAACTAAACAAATGTAATCCACATCTAAAAACATACTCTATTCAGTAAACCAAGTCATATTCCTGTACATGAAAGACTGTATATCTATATAAATACGAAAGCTAGTGCTTAATTTATAACAGATGATATAAAACTCTAATTTTTTAAAATAATTCTATTTAGAGCGTTACTGTGACCCCTTGAATATTGCCATTTCTTCTTCTTCACTTGACACAATTTTATGTGTTACCCGGTAGATACCCGTATCTAAAAAAACGTATTAGGATCGTTTTCCCCGCGCAAGGATAATTTTCGGCCACCTTCTCCTAATTATTGAATTATTTTTTATTCTAAGGTGTAATTAATACGCAATGAAAATAAAATTGATAGATTCTTTATAATCATTAGTACTTTATATATTTTTATACTGATTTCAAAAATTAATTTAGTTTTCACGGGACGCATTAAAAATAAATCTTAAGTGAAAACGTTTTACTGGATCCGAGAACCACTGATTCGTTGAATGCAACTTTTACTTAATGAAAACATATTTCTGGGGAAAAATGTTTTGGTCCCATGTGATTCCGTTTAAGAGAGGCTTTACAATATAATGAAAATATACTGCAAAAGCTGGATACAACATTTTCTTTTATAAAAAACTATGAGCTTGGAAAACATAAAATTTGTTTCAAAACGTAACAGTAAAAAGAAATCGATCATACTCACATAAAGAAGTTAGATACGGTTAAAGATAAAGTAAGTTGAAAAAGACTTTCCAATAACTTTTACTTAAACAAAAACGCTTTTCTTAAATGTAAGAAACGAAAAGAAAAGTAAAGAAGATTTCAACTTATATTCAACAAGTAGAGCTGAAATTGGATAATTTATAAAATATAAATCCTTTCCGTTGTTTTCCTTTTTAAATACATATAAAGGGTTTGAACTCTAGATCTTTTTTATAGAAGAATTAGTCAAAGATTTGTAAACAGAATAGTTGTGACGATGGTTTTTTATTATGGTGATTGCTGATTAATAATTAGAACATATACCGGCTGACCAAAAAGTCCGTAAAAGCTTTAATAAATCATTAAAAAAGAACAAATAATGATAGAAAATTGCGGTTTGCACAAACAGTTTTTGAGGATGATGGGATTTTTTTTATGACAAGAAAGTTTGTAATTCCAAATGTTACCGATAGGTGGCGCTGAAATGCACAATGGGAACCAAGTTTCCAATTTAAAAAAATAACCCTGAAATCTCTCTAATCTTATCCATGCGAACCGCATTTTTGTATCGTTATTTGTACTTTTTAAATGAATTTTTTTGATGCATCCAGGATGCATCAAAAGCTTGTGAAAACTTCAAAAACTCATTAAAAAAGAACAAATTGTGATACAAAATTGCAGTTTGCATGAAAAGTATTACAGAGATTTCGGGTTTTTTTTAAATTGGAAGCTTGGTTCCCATTTAGTAAGTCAGCACCACCTATCGGGAAACATTTGGTATCGGTATACATGTATATCGGTAACATTTGGAACTACAAACTTTCTTGTCATTAAAAAAAAATCCCATCATCCTTTGTGCAAACCGGAATTTTCTATTGTGATTTGTTCCTTTTTAATGAATTTTGAAAGTTTATACGGACTTTTTTGTCACCCGGTATTTTTAAATCAATGTTCAGAGTGGTTATGATTAAACTTCCCTATAACAGACACTGAGCAGATCGCCTTCAGATTTGGTAAATGCACTATACACGGGATGCGCTCAAAACAGTTTTTTAAAAGTTTAGTTCAAAAAGTTTCTACTTGGTGGCACTTTGCATGGGAAAAGCAGAGAAAATAATGATCCGAACAGTTATAAATGCTCAAACATTATTGAATAAATGTTGAAATTGTTTGCACATTTCTAATTAAGCCATTTCCGTTGTTGAACCTCCAATTTTATTACGCAAAGCGCCACCCAGTGGACATTTTTTGAACTAATTTTTTTTTTCGAAATTCCTTGAGCGCATCTCATGTATAGTCCTTACATAAAATTCTTTACAATCCGTAAACCATTTTAGCAGTACAACCCAGTTTATAGGGGAAGTTTATTTATAACCATCCTGAGTCTTGGATAATGTCTGCCACACCAGGCATACACTCTTATCGCTATCTAGGAATAAGTACCACATGGTTCTGATTATCGCACAGGCCAACGAGGCCTCGCTCTAGCGCCCTAAAAGTTTTAGTTTTATTCTTTAATAAAAGCATCAAAATGAAAGATAATAAATACAGAGATGCACTTATACAACGCACAATGCCGTGCAAAAGTGTCTGTTTTGTGGTTTTGATATAAAACAAACGTTCAGGTCAAAAGCATTCCCCCCGGGAACATTCATCGGCATCACATCATTTGAAGCATAATTTCTGTCCATTAAAAATTTATAGACTTTAAGTTAACACCCCCACCTCACATTATGCCACCGTTAAGAACAAATGTATTTACTCTGTAACTATATGTTTGGACAAACTATGAACGTACAACGCCCTCCAAAAATTGCTAGTCTCAGGGCTTCAAAAATGTGTTAGTCGGGCCCTGAGAAGCACATTCTAGTGTTAAGTGCACACAATGATATAGGGTATGGAACTGCAATACCTTCAAAATTAACCTTTTACAGACCGAATTCAGATCCAGACATGTATTAAATTAATTTCTTGCATATTTTGTCTTCTAGTGCGTTCGCTAAAGTCATTTTAATGGGGAGAAAAAAAGCTTTATAATTATTTTCGCTGTGTTTCCAATTGGGAGCATGGACCATTTCTGACTACACTTTTACATTAATTCAAAAACGAAATGTAGTGATGAGTAGTTTGAATAATAAATGAAATATTAAGAATTACTGAAAGATTTAATTTAAAATTTAGTTAAAGATATGAAGTTTGAACGGAGAGGGGGGGGGGTAACAAGATAGCTCTGTAAAAACTTATGAAAATGGGTATTTTTATGATTTTTTGCCCAGTTTCCTACTAATCATAAAAAATACTACTTTTGTTTAAAAAAAATAAATGATATTTTCGGCTCTGCTAATTTTTTCAAGTCAATAGTGATAAAATTTAATTTTTCAGTAAACTTTTAATTTGATATTCTGAATTGAGAACATTCGCTTGTAAAAGGTTAAGACATCGCTCTAATTTATTTTTGCAGTGCGCAGTCTGTTTTCGCGTACCTTGCACTCTTGCCTCAATTTCTGTCATTTGTTCCGTTTTAAACACTTCTACTATTTCATTTTTTACTTCACTTCCCTCATTTACTTAGAAATTAATTTTTCTCCGCATAATATCTGACGTTCAACGTGATGCTCTGACACAAAAAAAGGTTTCTTTTTGTTTGTTTGGAGAATTTCGACTTGTATGTTTGTATATCGCCAGAGCCGCTCGAAACTTGATTCTCCTGCAACTTGGAAAGTCATCAAGAAGAAAGGGAATCTGCTAAATGGCTATGTCTATCACCTGCATCAGAAGTGTTTCTTTCACAAGCACCGCACGTGCATAACACTCCCGCTCACAGAGCTGGTTCAAAAAGTATTTGCTGAACAAATTCCTACACAAATAGTTTGTTTTTTATATGTTACATAATTATTAATGTTCTGGCCCAATAAAAACGTATAATTCTGTACAAGCATACACGAGGCTGAAATATAACTTAACTAGCTGCTACCCGCGACTTCGTCCACGTCGGCTTTAGAATTAGGTCCCGAGAGAAATGTAGCATGTGTGAATAACAAATATTGTTGCGATATAAGAAACTGCATTTAATTATTATTTGCTTTTTACTTGTTTCAAATGAAATATAATGCATGGTAGTATACTTCATTTAAAATAAGAGAATATGCAGAGTTACTAAATTTAGATTTTTTTCTGGCATTTGGCGAATAGAGACAGTTATGGCAGTATTTGCGAACTGTTTTGTAAAAGAATTATTTATGCTATATGCATGAATTTTAGTCTATGTTAATCAGGAATAGAGCAACTTTCTATTAGTGAAAAAGTTTTAGAATCGGTTCTGTAGTTACAGGGATACCCAGAGAACGTAATGTATTACAATTATTTGGGCAGTTCCTGTAAAGGAACTATTTACGCTACATGCATGAATTTTAGCCTATAAAACTCAAGGATAGCGTAGCTTACTATCAGTAAAAAAAGTTTAGGAATCGGTTCAGTACTTCAGAGATGCACATAGAGCGTAATGCAATTCTTATTAGCATCTCTGTAAAAGAACTATCTGTGATACATGCATTAAAGGTAGCCTATAACACTTAGGATGCCACCAGTGTCTAAGAAGTTCTGCTCTCAAAACTGCAAGTCGGGAGATGCCAGGTTCAAACCCCGATCGCGCCTGTCGACCTAGCCGCTCCCAGTTTTCTGTGGTTTTCTGAAAAACCTCGCGTAAATACGGCCTAGGATCCCTTAGAAAGCCCCCCATAGAGGAATTCGCCATAGAGGCCTAGGACCCTAGTGCAATCAATCGGTCTCAATCCAAAAACAAATACTCAGGAATAATGTAACTTTCAATCAGTGAAAAAAGTTTTAGAATCGGTTTAGTAGCTACAAAATTTCCATAGAGCGCAGTGCATTAGAATTATTTAAGTGTCTTTGTAAAAGAATTATTTATGCTATATGCTTGAAAGGCTGCCTGTATGTGAATCCAGGGCATAAGCTATTTTCATTACAAATTTTTCCAAATTCTTTCAACCATTTTTGTGTGATTCAGGCAAAAGCATCCAAACACACAAACCACACATTTATATTATTGGTAGGATTTGGAAATTTATGAACTTTAAGAAGCACATCTGGATTTTTCTTGGTACTTACGTATAATCCCGGCAGTCATTCCCGCCAAACTGTTTTTTCGTCAAATGAGTTGCCAAATTGTTGCCAATCATCTTCAAAACCATTAATAATTTCATGTGCCTGGCATTTATTTCGGCAAATATCGCTTGTCTTGGCGGACCGCCTGGATAACACGTAAGTACCCCTTTCCTTACTTATGCTTTTTAATTTGGAGTAAAATCAACATAATTTCCATGTTTTTCAAATGCATGTGATTTTGCAAATAGAATTTCTGCTTTATTTTAAAAGCATAAATCATTTTGTGCGGGCGATAAAAAGACTTTTAATTAATAGTTAGAAAAGTAGTTAAAATTTCAAAATTCTGAGCCTCATGTGCACTTTACCGAAGTTATGGGCTCAGTCATGCTCAAATTTTAAAAGCTCTGCTTTCTGTAGATTTGTCTGGAGAACATTCATTTTTATTATCACAGATAGATAGATTTGGCATAAAAGTGGCTTAATTTCCGTGGTATTTAATGTTTTTCAGATGCACGCGCTTCTTTGTTGAAGTAAAAGCATTCTTGTTAACTCAAAACATGAATCATTTGATACGGGCGAAACTCACCAAGCATGGCAACGTAAAAACGGTTTTTAATTAATAATTAAAAATCTAAAATTCTAAGTAGCCTATAACCATCTCCAGGGTCCCATCTATATCTAAACCAAAATGCATCCTAATCGATTCAGCGGTTTAGGCGTGAAAGCGTCATAAACAAACAAACTCACTTTCGCATTTATAATATTAGTTACGATGTCTCCCGAAAAAAAATTAAACACGATTAAAAAGATTAAAATTGTTTCTTTATTAAAAATTTTATATTATATTGCATTTTTGGAATGTTGATGTAGAGTTACATATTTTGATGTAATGATATTTAATTGCTAATGAAATGTCCGCTAGTTTCAAGTATCCTAGTGTTGGAAGTCCACTGTATTAAATCACCTTTGAAACTCAGCAATGTGACCAATGGCACACACAGGATTTTCTCTTGGAGGGGGTCCACCCATAAAGCTGTGACACTAATCACCGGAAAAATGCGATTTTCTTATATTTTAATCGCAACCTCCTTTTATTGAGGTTTTATTTATCTATCTTAACTGCTGAAAATAAGATTTTGATGTCTGTTAACTTAAAAGTAAAAAAATACATGACGATTTAACGAAGGAAAATTGACCACTCTTTTGGAAGGGGTCCGGATCCCTTGGACCCCTCCCTTTTGTGCGCCACTGAATGTGACTAATACTTTCTTTTCCCCGTCATTTATCCTTTCAGAAACTGATATGTAATTTTTAACAAGGAATTCAAAAAATAAGGTAAGAAAACATCTGGCCACACAAATCAGCCCAGATACATAAAAGGTTCTCAGTTGAGGGACATATCTTTTATAGGGTCCACTTTTATATTTTCAAAATCATTATCCATGATATTTTTTTTTCTGTTAGTGAAAGGTTCTGATGCTCTTTTCGAGTCTGAAATGGTTTATTGTTGAGGCAGAGCTGAATTTTACTGATTGCCATATGAGACAGTATGGTACAGATAAAAGCATTTTATACACTGAAAATATCATACACTGAAAAATATTTCGGATCTATATATTTCCAACTGAAGTGAACTGCACATAAATTCTTTTACCATACAATTAACTCAGTTGCGTAACATCCTAAGTTACAGTTGCGTAACATCCAATTTTTTTTTTCATTAAAAAGTGCTTACATCTTTTTAATGAAAAAAAAATTGAATAGTTTTTAAATTGCCGTTTGTAACTTTTAACATTATTTCTGCAGATTTCTTAATTTATATCGCTCATGTGAATAGCTGTTTACATCAAAAGATACGTCCGTACCTAAGCAAATATTTTAGACAAACAACAAAGTAAAAACTTATTTAGTAAACATTTAAATAAACTATATACCATTTGTGTCTTAGTAAGTAGTTTAAAGACAGTAGTTTAAAGACACAAAAGAAGAATTAATATTAACATATTTAATTCCTTATTCTACCTTAATTCCGTCTAATATATACAATTTTCCAGAAAAATAATTCACAGTTATCCAAAAAAAATTATTAAAGTAACATAATTACGTAAAAACCGTCTGCTTTACTGATAAAAAAGTTTTCATTGAAATAGTTATTATTAATCAATATATGAATATTTATCTAGCCAAAAATAAAATAACGCGAGCGGTAATGGGATAATTAGATTCCCAGGAACCGAGTAAATTTTGTTTTGCCATTACAGCTGCATGAACTGGAACAATATTAGTCACTTCATTATTGACAAAATGACAACTCATTTTTTTATTATTCCGATGGCGAAGAAGGCAAATTTTTTCAAATAATATTTTCACAAAGGAAAACATTCGTGTAGATAAACTTATTAGCATCAAAATTTATTATACCGAACTCTCAATTATTTTTTATTTTCTATATTACTATAGTTCTGTGACACTTTATCTATTATACTCCCCGTCTAAAAAATGACTTTGGTAGAAATAGTAGACTTAGACATTGTACAATATTGGGAAAGATTTTGCTTCAGAATACTGAATCTCTTGTATGAAAATACGAATGTTTGTAACTAACAGAGGTGGAAAAAGTTGATACAAAAGTTAGCTTCGTTAATCATTAGTTCGATACTTAAAAAGTTACCTTTGATAATCGTTAAAGGGTTAAGTTTTCGAAAATTTTGACGGCAGTTATCCGCTTAAAGCTAAGCATTACCTATTTATAAAACAGGCTTAGTTTTGGTACATAGGTAAACAGAAGAAGTATAGTTCATTATAGATTAAACTTTTGACGGGCGGTGGCTGCCCCGTGAATCCAACTTATTTCAGCGCTTTCACTGCTAGTCGCAAAAAATAAGGTTAAGTGGTCCCAACTCTGGAAAAGTGCAGCCGTTGCCATCGATCCATTTAACTACCCACAATATGGCGGTCGTTCGCATAGCCCATCTGGCACCACAGCGCTAAAGAAATTTTCTGATACATCCATTCCAGTTGGTCTTCTATACTGATTGGGCGATATAGTACCGTTAAACTTCTAAAAAATCGATTTTTAAAAAATAATTTTTAAACATAATTCAGATATTAAGGAATCTTTTAAAAAAACTGTATCAAATCGAACGGAAACTATGCCCTCAGCAATGAAGAGCAATAAAGCTAACATGGACTTTTCCTTTAAAAGCAGTGCAAAGAAACTTGATTTTCTCAGTTTCTGATTTTTATATTTTCCCGCAAGATTTTAATAAAAAGTCATGAATAGAAAGTTATAAAATTTTACGTAGGTTGTACGTATAATGAGACCAAAATATTTTATTTTCTAACATGATAAATCATAAAAATTTCAATAATTTTAAAATTCTGTCATTTATTATGTTATAAAATAAAATATTTTGGTCCCATTATCAAACCCGAGGTTCAGAGAATAAATATCTATATGCAAAATTTCATAACTTTTTAAAAAATATTGTGGAAAAGTGTAAAAATTAGAAACTGAGAAAACAAGTTTTATTGCAGTGCGTTTAAAGGGAAAGTTCATGTTAGCTGTTTTGCTTTTAATTGCTGTGGGCAAAATTACCCTTCGATTTTGATCAAGTTTGTTTTAAAAGATTCCTAACAATCGGGTTATTTTTAAAAATTATTTTTGAAAAAGAGATTTTTTTTGGACATTTAAAGGTACTATGTCCCCTTTTAAGATGTTTGCGCTACAAAAAGTTTAATATTTGGCGCTTTTAGGACGGAACGACAGAAACGTGTGCACCTACTGCAAAAAATATTAATCAGTTATTGATCATCATTTTAAATTAGGTGACTGTTTTCTTTTATAAATATTTGCATATGAAAATTGTCGCCCGTCAGCGATGGTTATTTGGCGCGTAAAACATTTTCCCCGTAAAATAAAGAGCCTCAACTGCAGCACTAGACGGAATAGAAGTATCTATTTAATGAACACTTTTATTAAAGCTGGATCACTTAGAAATGCTGCACATGTAAGAAAGTCATTTAACAACTTTTCAGAGTTATGTTTTCAGATATTTGTGGCTTTTGATAATAGAAGATGCTTGGATATTTTACAAGTTGAAAAAAAAGTAATTTAATTAGATTTTCTTTTAAGAAGAAAATACAAGAATATGTACACTTTTACATACTAAACAAATGCCCAAGCGTAATGACGCGCATCTCAAACAAAATCACGCCAACAACCAATGCAACGAACTAAAGTGAACAGAAGTTAAAAACACCGTGAATAATTTCTTTAACTTAAAAGTAAAATCGTTAAGCAATGTGTTAATATCATTAACTAACAATGGTCTGTCCAAACTTGCTAATTATAGAGTGTTTTCGTTATCACAGAAAGATTTTAGGTTATGACAAGCACTTCAATGGTAAAAAAACTACTGCAGCCAACCAAATTTCTGTACAAACATGGTACGGCTGTAATGAAAATAATGAATATGAGAAATTAGACTGATTAATAAGCTATAATAGGAATGCATATGAATTATAAATTATCAATTACTGCACAACGTGTGATGATGAAGTAATGCCTTTCTCTTTTTTCTTTAGCATAGTATGAAATGATATTATTTTTACTATTATAGAGGCAAATAAATGATTGGTATCTATATAAATAAAACAGTGTGTAAACTGTCCGTTAGTTTGTCTGTCTGTCTGTCTGTCGGCGTCTCACGTAGCTCCGAAACGGATGATCGTAGACCTACCAAATTTTGTACGGAAATTCTCCAAGACGGGTCCCGACACACCTCGAAGCGATTTTTTCGAAATTCGAATTAGAAAATGTTTTATTTTATGTTTTGTCCGATTTTTAGCGATTTTTCTTGCGTAATACATAATAACGCCGGTAATTGCATTCGCAAGAAAACGATAGTTACATCATCGTACAGAGGAGAAAATTTTCTTTAAAAACTGTTTGTTCGGACTGTGTAACATAATTTGCAGATTTTTGGGAATTTTTCAAATAAAATTAAATTTGACGCTGACTTTCGTAAAATATTTTTAAAACTGCTGGATCTTGAATTCTATCTGTCATAACTTTTTTATATTTCGGCAAAAGACGGAGCACACAATTCGCCCACTTTTAAAAGAAAAACTGAGGGAAAATATAAATTAGGAGAATTTTTAGGAATTTTTAAGTAAAGAAGGATTTTCATTTCCGTAGCACCTGCTTATCAATTTCGGTTTGATATCTTGCGGTTTGGTTGTCATGGATACAGTAACAATGATTAAAATTGCCAGTTGAAAAAAAAAATTAAAACGGGTCCCGCGAGCAGACGATTTCTTTACTTGGCTCGATTTCCTTTTATAAATACTGGATTTATTTGTGAGAAGAAAAATTAAACTGCATAATCTAGAAAAATAATTTTAAAGCCTTTATAAATAGCGCAGTCTTATCTCTTATCTCTTTTCTTTTTGTAAAGGGTTGCAAGAGAGGGTGACATATTTAAAAAAGAAAAAAATGTCCATTTCATGTAGTGTCTGAGGTATTTAACGCTAAAACGTGAACCTAAAAGACAGCATGTCTGAGGAAATAAGACATTTTGAAAGTGAGAAGTTCACTGCAAACGGTCCATTTTCACTTTTTTGATACCGAATGACGCTGACATAGTTTTTTTTCTTGTGTGTGTGTGTGTGTGTGTGTGTGTCATTATATTATAATGATCTCAGGTTATTACATATATGACGCAAATTTTAAGTCAAGAGTGAAATAATTTTGCTTTTCATAGATTCCACATCACTGTAATTAATTCGAATTACACATGTGAGGAAATTTTTCGTTTCCTACCGTGCGAAGAACGGGCACGCAGCTAGTTCAATATATATTTATAGTTTCTAATTTTTAAAGAAAAATATTTGATGTATCATGAACTAGCATTCTCATGGCGAAGATGATGAAGTGATAAATACTTTTTAAACATTCTGAAATAATTATAAAAATTAAGAAAACCGCGTTGTGTATACGTAATTTCCATTTTGGTTCAAATCAAAAGTTGAATTATCAGAACTTTTAGTTTATCCCTTTGACACGCAGTGTTCCCGCTCTGGAAACATCAAACTCTGACGCTTTGACTGTTGCCAGTCACGAAGAATAGATTTGATTTCTATAAAAATAGTTGCGGGTGACATAGCTCCACGAGAATCCTTTACTCTTTAGCACGTCATTTCCCCTTGTTACGATTATTTTTAACAGCACTGACATCGGCTGAAAAATGGAAGAATGCGAGAACAGCCGGATAGATTGCCCAATGTTGAAAAAAGGGCTGCCGTTGCCATCGATCGACTTAACTACCAGCAAGATGGCGGAAGATCGAAACGTTCATCGCGTGCCACAGATCAAGAGTTGCTGGTAGTTGAGTCGAGCGATGGCAACGACAGCCCTTTTTTCAGCATTGGGAAAGGGTTGCGCTTCAAAGGGTTAAGCATAGCTGGACAACAAACTGACACCCCTCTCCTCCCTTCATGAAAAAAAAAAAAAACTACTCTACACGGATTTTGTTTTCGAATAAATACTTGACTATGATTTGAAGCAGTTCCAAAGAAAAGTAAATTACAACAGCGATTGTTGACGTGAAACCGTAACAAAAAATCAGGGTACACGAAACGGCTATTTGAATTCTCTCTCTCTCTCTGCAAGACTCCTTTTTCCATTTCTAAAATGGGCACTGTACACAAGCGCTCTCCTTATCTGGCTTCGCCATTGCTGAAACTGCAAAACTTATTTCTGTTCTCCGTACATACGTCGTAAAAACAAGCTTTAATTTCTTGAAATTTTAAATTATATTGGCTTTGATTTCTTATGGGAGAGATTCTGTTCTGTCTCGGAGAAAGAGGAATAAGAAAATGCTGTCAGAGTTTTTGTTTTTTCTGATTCTAAAATGTAGTTTATATAGAATGCCAGGTTTCTCTTACATAGTTCCCTTATCCGTTTATTATATATTTTTTCTGTTTTAGAAACAGTAAAAAGAAGTTAGTTAAAGAAAATGTCTGCGCTTTTTATTGTAACAGGAAACCCGTTTTATATGTTGTGTACCAGGAAGAGTAAAAAAAAAATAATAAAACTTTTCATGCGATGTCAATGAAAAGAAAAAGAAAACTTTGCATAATGAGACAAAATTTACAGATATTGTTTTACCTCTCTTCAATGCCGGTGCAAGGTATATTTCACAGTGATGCGAAGTACAAAAGTGCGTCCCCTTCCTCAATACATGTAACTAGGGGTGAAACGAGGATTTTAACAATGTACGGACCTTCATATATACATGTAGATGTAACACACATAAAAAATTAAATACTCTCTCAAAATTCAAATTTCCTATCAGCTCCCTTCAAAATTCTATAGGGGCGAAACAGCTTTCGCTTTCAAACAAAATGCTTTTCTCTGGATCTAAATTTAATAAAATGGCATTTGATATAGCTTCCCTCGTTCGCCATCTCATAGTCACCACAGCTCTCAAGAAGTTTCAGGGATATAAGACTTGGACATTTTAACAGCCAATAAACGTATCTTTTTTTGAACCATGTGACTACCAGATAAATCATGTGACCCCAGGTAATAGAAGTGTAAACACCATCTAGAGAGTGGATTTTTCGTGACCTCTTTTGCCACATAAATCTGTTTGAAAAGTTGTTAAAATAAATATATGATTCAAATCTTAAGTATTTCTTTAATACGTCTACAGCCACAGCCACGAGGATTTGTTGCTATCGCAGCGCCCTTCGGACGACCGTGAATCTCCGTCCAGATTACAACACCAACAAGCTGCAAGCTGCTTCCGGCCATATTTGAAATTAAGAGCGAGTGTCCAGTCCGATCGCCGCCGACCAATTTCATTTACATATTATAGTATTTTTGAGCCCCCTCTCCCCCCTAAAGATGGCGGTGCGGCTGCACCGTTAGCTCCGCCCTAGAACCGGATTAGCCTCCCTTCAAGTCCACTTCACAAATAAAAATAAAATCACTCATAGGGAATTCGAACAAGTATGCTTTTATGGTTTATATGTTTAAAAAATTAATCAATGTAGCACATGCATGTTATTGGTTGTTTATTTTACAGTTCACGAAACATCACGATATCCAACATGTTAGCCCTATCTACTTATCTTCTTGTCAGAATTTCTTGCTAAAGTTAAAATCCGCTCCAGAAATGGAAGAAGCTTCTGAATATTGATTACCTTCAGAAACTCTAACTAATGGCCAACAAAAAGACTCTTTGAAATCATGGATTTAGCGCGCATGTACAGTGAATGTACAAAACTCCCTCTGCTCCCACCATGAAAAAGTTATACATTTACTACTTATATTAATCAACTTCAAAATTAGGAGGTTATCCATTCATCGGAATTTTCAATTTTAGCATGTCCAGCGATAACTTCTATCGCGGGTACCAATTTCGATAATTCAGCTTTATTGGAAAGGAGGTAATTAGGGGTAGTCCCTTATTCATTTAGTCAACATCTCATGATATTATCATAATTTAAATACAATTTTAAACCATTGCCTAAAGGGTTGCAGAAAGTGGCTGTCAAAAGACGCCAAGGTTGGAGGTTTTGGGTGATTTATTATTGAGAGTACACAGTAAAAAAATTCAGAAACGTTACATACTTATAGCGGAAAGGTTTCCGAAAGTATAGCGTAACCTACCGATGCTCTACTCGAACTCACGATTTCGGAAACATAACCCATATTTCGGGGTAAAGTAGTTACGGGGGAGAGGAAATCTTTATTTGGGACTTCTCCGCATGCGCCAAGTGCCAAGAGACGGATAAGAGTGAACGCGTTTTCCCTAATAGCACAAATGGTCACAAAAGAGTCGCTGTGACGTCACAGAGGGTCACAATTGTCACAGGACTGTCACATTGTAACTTCTTGCACAGCCCGACCAACAGGTGCCCGGGGCATTGATGAATTTGGGGGTCCCCATCTATAAAATTTGTTTTCTTTTTCATAATATTTTGACATATAAAAGAATATTTCAGAACAACATTTGAAACTGGGGGACCTGGGCAAAGTCCCGATTTGCCCATGCGATAATAAGGGTCTGGTAACTTGTGAGTGATGTCACTGTGTGGTCACTGTGAAGTTTATTTGTGACCAGTCACCAGGTGACGTTGCCGGATGAATACTTAAATAAAACGGGTGAATACTTAAATAAAACAGCACATTATCTCCTGAAAATAATTTATGTGGAAGAAAAAATATTTAAGATTTTTAATTTATATTTATTAATTATGGTACTTTCTCTCCATTTACAAAATACTTCAAAAAAATTTTAAGTTTCCAAAACAAGCCGTACCACAAATAACTTTTGCAGCAGTCAGTTTACTTTTAAAGCAAAATTCGGCAAGAAAACCGCAGCGTCGTGGTACCGTGCTTTCTTCCGATTGCGTAGGTCCAGCGTTCGATTCTGGCTCTGGTCGCTAGTCCTCACCGCTCCTTCCGACAGAGTTTGGTGCTGCCACCTAGATTAAGATACTCGAAACGCTTCATCTAGTGCATGTTACTTTTTTCTGAAAAACTCGGAAAGGTTACTCGTTAATTCGGAAACCTTTCCGAAGTACTCGGAAACCTTTCCGAAATACACGGAGAGGTTACTCAATATTTAACCAAAATATACAGAAACGTTACCCATCTTTTCCAGAAACCTTACCTAAAATGCAGGAAAATAGGTAAATATGTTTCCGACATATGCAGAAAGATTTTTTCTAAATACTTTACCCGCATGGTTCGGAAACGTTTCCGAAATTTTGAACTACAAGAGCTGCCCCATTTTTTGGGGTAACGTTTCCGAATTTTTTTTTACCGTGTATTGCCAAAGAGTAAGTCCCCAAAATGGAACCCAGCTTGGCAATATCTTCTTTATTTGGCGAGAAATTACCGAACTCTATTATTGGTCAGTGGGGATAATGTGAATGCTGCCTTTTTTAAAACTGACTTTTTTATGTATGTTCAGTGATAACTTTTTACCACTAATTTTGATGATTCTTTTGGGGTTATCTTAGGCCATGGCTGATCCCACATTAATTGGGTCAAGATTTTGATGATGTCTTGAAAAAGTAACGGATTTAACTCTACAATTCTTAAGAGCACATAATAAACGATACGCCGGTAAATCTCTTAGGTAACAGTAAGTGAGCTGAGTGAAAAAATATCTTGTTGCATTTGTCTCCAATTAATCAGTCTCAAATTTACACAAGATGCTCAGTCAAGACCTTCAAAGTGATCCACCAGATAAAAAGTCTGAGAAATTCTGTCTTAGGATATCGGAATATTTGCTTCCGTAATGTTGCTATCGTGAAGCAATTTGAAGATGGTTTCCTTTTTTAATAAAAGTTGCACTTACTAGCGTAACTGTGATCTCGTAGAGTGCCTTACAATGGCTTCTATCCGCTGTTCTGAATAAAAGATGGAATTTTTCTCGAGTTCTTTAAGAGCTTTCTGAGGGGAGGGATTAGTTTCCCCCAATTCTCCAACCAGTTACGCTAATGATTATCTCAAAATAAAATTTGCAATTTTTAAGTAGGAAAATTAATGTAATGCTCTTACACAGCGCTTAGAGCGAAGTGAAAGTTAGAAGGAAAATGGAACTTGTGTTCTTTAATTAAAGATTTTTGAAAATTTAATCCTCTTTAATTTCGACATCTGAACGATAGTTCAAAGTAATACGGTATTAAGGCATTAAATCTCAGTCTAATTGTTTTCAACAAGAATAAAATGTAAAACTAAGCCTTTGTTCACGAAAATATACACATGACACAATTATCTAAAAGCATGGAGTCAAATATATTGAATAACAATATTTTTAAAAATGTAAGCATAGGAAAATCAGTTAAATTATTATCGCTCCAGAAAACTTACTCTGTTAGTAAAGTTACAGAAAAAAAATTAAATTTCGGCAGTGTTTGAGAAATTGTAATCTAAGCGAAAATTAACGTTTTTGCAATCCAAGCAGCAATTATATACCAAATATAGCTAAAATGTGACTCACATTAGCAAACGATATACATTTAAGCAGTGGCAGTTACATTATTTAAATTACACGATAGTGAAACATAAAACATATTACATGTATGCATATTACATAATATGCAAAGAACTAGCGGTTGAATAGAAATAAAAAGAATTTGATATTTCAGTTTAATGAAAATGAAAAGACACTCGGACAAAAGTACTATCTTAAACGGAAATTTTGAAAAATTTTATTTGAACAGAATTTTTGCAATATTATTTGTTCCAACAGGGAATGTATAAATAAAATTAGAGTGTATTGTTTAGAATTCAAACAGTTTGCGATTTCTATCTGTTTCAAGCATCTCGGAACCCAAAATGACCGTCAAAAAAGTATGTCTGTCTGCCGATTTGTCCTGCTATTGGTGGCCCTTTTCTGTTCGCGCATCACGTACAAATGACTGAAACGTGTGATTTGTAATTTGGTGAAATGATAAACGTGAAGTACATGATATGATAACTTAAATTATAGCCGTAGATTGTTTCGAAAATTTGGGTTAGATTTTGATATTTTGAGAAAACTTATTAAAAAGCTGTAAATGTCCGTCTATATCTTTTCCATCACGTATAAACCACTGAAGCGAATGAAATCAAATTTAGCATGATCATAGGTTGGCACTTAAACTATATTGGCACTAATACTTTATAATCGACGAAGTATTTCGAATTTTTTTTTAATATATTTTGTAAAAATGCAATAAATGTTTGTTTCATTCCTAAAAATGGCAATGGAATTGAATAAAAATTGAAATTAATTTAGACAGCAATTAACTTAAACTATATAAAAATGGTTTAAATATTTAATAGATTTGAAATTTTGTCAGAATCGTGTAAATGTTTGTTCTTACATCCTTCAAAAGCGGCTTAAGAGAACAGAATGAAATTCGGTAACATAATCGGCAAGCAGAAAATGTCTAATTTTCTCAAACACTTGAATAAATATTTAAGCTTTGCAAAAAGCGTATCCCCCCCCAACCTTCTTTTTTTGAAGTGGCACTTTCAGGAGCTTGTAGTAATATAATTGTCTATTCAACTTAAACAAATTTCGTCAATTTCTTATGTTTATTTGCATTTTTAGATTTTGTGAAAATTGTGCAAAATTTTCTTGAGGCATAATACTGTAATTTGAATCAAACAAAACTTAGTTAAAGGCGATTAATGACCTTTTACATTTAAAAGCTCTTTCCACTAAAGTAAAGCGTTAATTTTGTAAATAAAATAAGGTTTTCGTCATTGAGAATTTCGCTCAGCACTCTGTTACTCTCTAATCCAGCGGTTCCCAATCTTTTAGCATTGCGCCCGCCCTCCCAATAAATGATAACTTGGACTGACACCTCTCTTCGACACATTCCTCAGAAAACATACAGTTTTTTATTCTTGTATGTTTTCTGACAACAACGAGGATCGAGTCGCATTTTCTACAAAATAATGCTATCGGTAAAGTTTGAATAAACATTTTAAGCGAAAATAGATATGCTTTGGAGCAGAAATGAGAATAAGTAAGATTATTTTTTTAAACATGCATTACCACTTGCTTTTTGGCTGACTTCCCCCCCCCCCCTCTACTCCAAACACTATGCTCCCAGCATGGTGGGCGTCTCACTGGTTGGGAACCGCTATTCTAACACATGTAATTTTTTAACAATATACAAAAGCTATAACTTTGCTTTCTGTACTTTTTTGTACTCTTACTATGCGGATGGACTGGATCCTCCCATAAAAAAATGGCCAGTAATTCGGGCGTTAATAGTGGCAAAATGCTGTAACAGCAAGTGCCCGCCCACTGGAAGAAAAAAAAAAACAATGCTGATGAAAATTCAGACTTTTTCAAAATCTACATCACTTACTAAGAAGTCACTGACGAGTACTTCAACTATCAAATAAGAAAAGGTGAGGTGCGTGTATTTTAAAGACATGAAAATGTGGTTTCAAATGACGTTCTCGTGCACTTTTTAACATCTCTTGCAGAATATTATTTAAGCGTTGTATAAAATTAAAAAAACATGCCACCAAGCGGAATTCTGAAATATCTAGTGTTTAGGTGTGCTTTTTGTATGGAAATAATTTGTTAGCAGCATTTGCGTTCTTTTAATTCTGCTTACCGAGAGAATTTCAAGTAATACATCCAAATAAATTTTGAGAATCCTTTAGAATTATTTTAATTCATTCTTAGCTAATGTACACAACAGCAATTTTTTAAACTTTAGTTTGTAAGCCTTTTTCGTTTTAGAACAAAAAACTGGTGTTCAGAAATAAAATAAATAAATAAAAAATATTCTGTTAAATAACACAGCAAAATGGACGTATCGCGATGCGGAGTGTAAACGGTCCATTCTTCATCAGTTACAAAAAAGTTCAACCATTCACATGAGTAGAAATGTTGAAACTAAAAAGAAACAGAATACCGCTTCTCCATACACAAAAATTAAATGTGCTTCCGTAAATATAGATAATTCGTTATTTATGAAAAATTACTGGCATAATTTTGTCTATGTGATAAATGATTAAAGATTTATGAAATTAATTGGTTATTTAGGTTAACAAAAGATTCACTTACTTGTAGTGGATTTTTGAAAGAGGCCCCGCTGTGGTGAACTGACTTACTAATGTTTTTTTTTTTGTTGTGTGTGTGTGTGTTAAAAACCAAAAAAACCCTCTATAAATATTATATTAATTGGTATCTGACTAAATGATGTATGTAATTATATATAATTACCGGATATATACATAGTAAAAGAACGCAATACAAAAAAGGTTAAAAGAAAGGTAAAAAGTAGAAGGATTCCGTTGTAGACAGCTTTTACTGTATTATTTCCGTAATTGAAACTTAGAAAAAACGAAAACATATTTATGTGAACGTAAGTCAACAAAAGTAGTAGCATAAAATATGTAGACTAACATCTACAGAAATCCGTAGCTTGGAATTACTGCCCCTTGCAGTATCCTAAAATGAGAAAACGTACCTCGTTGAAATATTTGCAGCACTCTAAATGATGATTTGAAGACGATACAAAATTTTCTCGTTTTCCAGTTCGATAAATATATAATTTATTTTCATTTCGAAAGAAAGCGCGTATATATAAAATTGTTACTAATAACAAAACAAACAAAATTTTATTTTCTCTCTCTTCCTCTTTCTATATATATACTTTCTATTAACATTCATTCTTTCTGTACTAATTAAAGCGATAAAAGAAATTAAAACTTGTAGCAGTGTATTTAAAAAAGGTGTATACAGCCTAAAATACCGTATTGGGATTTACATAATCCTATTTTTTGAGAAATCAGACCGCTCTTAAAAATTCAAAGATGATTTGTGATGATTTTGATAAATTTTAAAGCGATTCATATCTGTCACACTGAAAGGAATAGATTTCAAATTCGCAGAAATGCAGGAGGATCAAGATCTAAAAAGATTGTTATTTATTTGTTTGCCATAATCACAGTTAAGTCACAATGTCAGAATGTTTATAATATGTATAATATGTAGTTATAATTATATAAAACCATATTTCAAAAGTTTTATTTTTATTTCATTTAATTATCCCTAGGTTGCTCAAAAATTAAGGTGACAAGAGCTCTCATGGAAGCACATATTTCTGGAGTAGTGAAATTCCTCCATATTTAGGTACAACAGATGATCGCAGCAAACAGATGTCCCCAGATGACCACTAGGTACTACTAGATACCGCATGGCTGGCGAGAGAGCTTTGATGAATTATTAGAGCGTTTTTTTCCACTAGGTGTATATTTTTACTGCACAAAAATCTGAGACAATGACCATTGCTCTTTGATGAAAGTTAATACACTAAATTCTATGGGCAGTCTAAGTGCATTTATTGTAGAGGTATTAATGGATTTTGTACAATGCAATTATAACAAGATAACATTATATTTATAACAGCGTACTGTTTCTCTAAAAGGACAGACACAATTTATGCATCTCTATAAGAGTTTCACGAAATAACTCTCACAAATCATGCTCTTAAGGCTGAGATTGAAAGGAATGTTTTAGTGATTTCTTTTATTTATTTTAATCAGCTTGCAGATCTTTACAAAGACGTTTCGGTACTTTCACCCAGCATTGCTTTATCTCAATGGCCTTTATTTGTTCCAGTTGTTTTGGAGTCTTTATTAAGATAGTAGCAAATAGGTTCACCATTTGTTTTGCAGTAATATTTACAATACTCTTCTCCTCCAGTTAAAAAGAATAAATAAAAAACATATTTTACCTAATGATTGGTGCTGAGGCAAAAGAAAGGCTTTCGGTTTGTGTGGTTAAAGCAACGCTACACTTGAACGATCTGCCTAGGTTCGGGGGGGGCGTCTTGTTCGGAGGACTTTCTATGAGGATCTAACGCGCATTCACGTTACATCTGGAGAAAACAGACCAAAACTCCTGACCGTTAGATAAAAGGCTGCGTGATGGGACCCGAAACCGGGACCTTCATTCTTCAGCCGTCTACCATTTTGAGTGACTTATCCACTCGGCCATGGTAAGGCGGGCTGACAAAAGTAAGGAATAAATTTATTTCGACAAAGGGTTTCGATCATTGCATGTAGTTATTTTTGCCCTAAGAAACTTATATCACTGTTAACACATAACTCAAGTTTCAAAAGTTCCACAATGACCCACAGCCCGACTAGAGGTCTAGTGCATAGCGCTCTCAAGTACGAGACAGAAGATCCTTGGTTCAAACCCAGGTCACGTCGGTCGGCCTAGCCATTCGGAGTTTTCCGTGGTTTTCTCCGAAGCTTCACATAAATGGGGGTTAGGACCCCTAAAAAAGTTCCCCGCGGAGGGTATACGAGAGAGGATTTTTGCGAGACAGCGATTTACAGCATTTTTGCGAGATGAGACAGACATTTTTAACATTACGATATAGGGATTTTGCGAGACGAGACAAAGCTTTTAGGCTGTTTTGCGAGACGTCAATTTTTCGTCTCGCGTCCATCCCTAGCGGAGGGAATCCCCCACCTCGGCCTAGATTCCTCATGTAGATAGTTGGTCGTATCCCCGAAACCACGAATCAAATCAAATCTACAATGACCACATATTGAATATTTGAATTCAGCATATCAAAATGAGTAAATAAAATGCTAATTTTTATTCATTTTGAAGAGTCAGTGTATGAATTACAAATGCCTGAAAAATGATCTTTCTAATGTTGAAGAGGTTTTTAAATCTTAAAGCTCTGACACTTAAAAAATTATGCACACTTCATATTGCTTTATTTGGAAAATAATTAATGAAAAAAAAAAAAAAAACAAAGGAAACCATTACTTTTTTTGATAAAGTTTATTTTTTCGTCTTAATTACGAATTATTAAATCTTAATAAAAATGATAAACAGAAACTCATGAATTTTGTTCTTATCAAATTCGGTATATTTCAAATCCCCAAGCAATAAATTTTAGATACACTAAACCAGTTAGTTTTTTTTTTTTTTTTTGAATATTTATCAATTAACACATCTGAAATTGAACTTTTAGGAACCGTGCGTCAGATTATTCCATTCTACGTATTGTAATTTTTTTACTTCATTTTTAATACAGTGGGGATAAATATCTAAATAGTTTTCAATCGATTAGATAACTTTCTAAATTTTTACTTCACAATAAATTAATTTAATATGAATTACTGAGGCTCGATAAATTGAATGAGGAAATAATGTTTTTTAATAAAAATTCAAAAGTAATTACAGTATAACTACATATATAATCTCTCAAATTAAAACTTATATAGAATAATAGAAAACTGTAAATTTATAAAAATTGTTTGAATTCAAGGCATCCCTTAGTTTCAAATTTTCTGGGGGTTATTGTACAAATAAGATAAGTATAACAACGTTTCATAATGCATGCTTTTGAGCTTATTTATTTTTGGCATTAAATTCGATACTATAGAGCAAGGTAATAAAAATCTTTTAACTTTATTACACTTTGTGAAAAATTACGTCAACAAGAGTTAATTTAGCACATAAATCACTTTCAATCAACGCAAAATATCAAATATACTTTCACTGGTAACTAACGCTAAAAGTACCTTAAACAATGCCTCATTAAAAGAGTAATTTCGAAATTTACGATGAATGTACAAAAACAAAACTTATTTTGCAATCTTCGAAACCATTCTCTCAAATACTAACCTACGAAGACATTCGATCCCGGCATATTATATGAGTGTGGTACTTCTTCATTAATCCATGTAGTAGGTCCCTGGGAGGAATTCTACTGCCAGAGAAGCATCTGGAATAATTAATTGCAGTTTATGATAGGATTTAATCTGGGGGAAAAGTTTAGAAATTTCGTAAAGAGCACATGAAATGATGAAATTCGGATTACAGCTTAGCAAGGCGTTGTTCAATTAATTAATGAAGGACTGTAGCGGGATATTTTCGGTTACATAAAGAAGATTTTATGGAAAAGTTACAAAATGTCTCATCTTGTATAGGTTGTGAGTTTCAACAGAAGATTTTCTGATAATGTATAGGATTGGCCAAAAAGCGGAAAGAGGGGGGTGAATAAAAATGCATACCTATAGGCAGCAGGAAAAAGAGTTTTGGATCTTAATAGATTTTTACACACGCCAAATAATTTTATACTTACATTGCTATTCAAAATGTTGACGTAAATTTAGTTTCGGGCATGTTAAAGGAAGGTACCACTTTTATTATCGAGTTTATGTAAATTTGCTATGTAGTTTCTTGCGATAAGTCAAACCGACAAAGCCTATGATCGGTTCGAGATTGATGTATCTATGAAAAGGACGGAATATTTTATAAAACGAGAAGTATGTGATAATGAAGAAACCATAATGAGTGTTACTTATGGCAAGCACCTGTATTTTTGCTAATGAATAAATGCCTTATATTTTATCATCTGTACTGCCTGGCCTGGCTGCACTATTTTCATAACTACTTATGCAGTTCTACAGTAATGTTAAAAATGGACGATAAGAAACTAAATTTTGGCTTATCGTACTTGTCCATTTCAAGAAATATGTAAGTGCAATTGAAAGTAAGAATACAGTTTGTCATGGCTAGGAAAAAATGCTGTTACCACTCGAACTCGTCTGAAGTGGTTTGAGAAGTTTTGTTAAAGAAGATTTCTTAGAGGTAAGTGGATTTCTTTTTCAGACCAACTGAAGTCGAAACTGATAAAATCAAAGGAGTAATTGGAAACAATCAATGCTAAATTTCACGTCAAATCACACTTGACACTTATAGAAGTAAACTAAATATGAATGAAACTTAACATTTAAAAAAGTTAAAGATGCTTACAAGAACTCATCATTTTATTGAGTTGAGATCTAGTTTTCTTAAGAATCAGGCAAGCTTTGAAAGTTGACAATTTAGAATTTGGTGAAAATTTTGTTAGGAAAATAACCCAAAAGCTTTCCATGACATAATAACTGCAACTTAAATCTACATCTTCAAAAACGTCAAATTTAAATGTTTCTTTTAAAACATCTTTTAAAATCAGAGACTTAGGCATTCCAAGTTTATAAAATAACAGTTTAATATGTGTTATGCAAATATCTCATCGACGCTATTTCTGTGTTATCACTTTTTGTCGCTTCGTGGCTCTGCTTCCTCGCTTCCGAATGCTGGCGTATTTTGTTTCTTCCTTTTACAAATGGTACGAAATAACTGAATACTTGCCGCTTGCCCTTTTACGGCACAGCTGGCAAATATAAGTAACGGTTGTTTTTCAGCCAGTAGATGCTGAAGCAAGGTACATGTTGTCCCTTAATGTATAATGCTCTGATAAGGAAGGTATCTTGGTTTTCCTATGGTGCCCAGCCAGATGTTATGTGATGGTGAGAGGAGGAAGCGACATCTTGTGTGCCCAGCTACCCTGCCAGTCGAGTCAAGTCAAGCCCAAGCCCCAGTTCGATGTATTGCCTATTATCTCAATCTACAGGTATCGAAGACTAGTGCGAGCCGGTGGCTTCTTTCAGCAAGTTTACGTATGAATTTTCATCATGTTTCGTAAATAATCTCCATCGTCATCATTTTGAAAAATACAAAATAAAAGATAATTTTCTACTAGTCTCTATTTTGTGCCAACGATATGCGCACCATTCATGATACAGCATCACTGACTTTGCTCCAGCATTTTAAAGGGTTAAAATACCCTATCATTTCGATTCTCAGAATATGTTCTTCATGTAAAATCATTAGACACTTTTTTTTCAAATGCCTACTGTTTTGGGTGTGTGTGTGTGGGGGGGGGTCAAAATTGTAGGTCGTTCATTATTTTATTTGCCATTTACAGAAGGCAATACTTTTTGTGTCAAGAGTGAACCACGGCATTGACAATTATGTTGTGTTCTACTATTTCCGCACTGACAGTCGGGATATAAAGACGTCGTTGATTCTTGGCACAAAGGCCAAACATAATTTCAAAATTCTACGAAAAAAAGTTTTTTTTCTGAAACTTTAATGTAAAAATCATATGCCGAAAGGGAACTGCAAAGGTGTATATTTTATTGAATACATACTAATGAGAATACTGAAAAGGGGTTAGATATGCATGGTTGACTTTTGGCGTGTAGAAAGATTTGATGAAATTTCAGAAAATTCAAGAATAATTTTCAAGGTCATGCACTGATTGCGCCAATTTTATTAGTTTAATTAAAAATCAATATATATATATATATATGTGTGTGTGTAAAAACTCGACTGTTCGAGCCTCGTCAGGGGGAGATCCCCTGAACCCCCTTAATTTTTTAGTTTCATTATTGCCATATTAAAACGATATTAATTGACTTTGCCATTTTATCGCTCATATTTCGCGTATTTTGCTTGGTAACCCTATGTTGAAATTTTTATGAGTGTAACCTATTTATAGAAAAATACATGTGATGCCTATTCTACAGCTTACGAAATAGTGTAACAATAGATTAAAGCTGTTGTGAACTAATTGTATTTAAATATATGTAAAAAAAAATACATGGGAAGCATATTCTACAGCTTACGAAATATTGTAACAATAGATTAAAGCTATTGTGAACTAATAGTATTTAAATACATGTAAAATTACGTCGCTTTTGTATGTCGTATTTTTGGGACACATTTTTCAATAAAGGGTGTTGAGAGATAAAATAACATAGTCATTAATATAAAGTACTTTATGGCACAGCTGGCAAATATAAGTAACGGTTCTTTTTCAGCCGGTAGATCCTGTAGCAAGGTACATGTTGCCCCCATAATGTATAATTTTTATTCATGCGTCATTACGCATGAATAAAAACAGTACAATAAGTTCGTTTCTGTGATACATCTTTCTTCAGCAAGCAGAAAACAGAATTGTACTCCACGCAAGCAGGAAAGTACTACTCGAAACTTAAATACTATACTATTTTCCATGCTTTGTTGCTATGTACAAAGTTTTTAGCACTATTGTGAGAGTCATTTCAAACTTAAATGAGAAAAGATATTTTTTAATTTTCAAAATATGTTCATGCCATGTTTAGTGAATTTTCGGCAGCATAAGATCTCTACAACAAATAAAAATGATAATCATAAACATCGTTCTTTTGATTCAATCAAAATCGCTTGCGTGTAAGAAGAGAGCGGGAACGAATTACTTTAAATACATGAATATGGATTATGATACATTTGCCAACAACGAGAAAACAAATAGGTCCATCCACGGCTCGAAAAATTTTAAAACTTTTACATGCCCAAATACTTTAATTGCATAGTTACAAAAACAGTAACATATACTAAAATTATAATATACTATTGCACGCATATCACTAAAAAAATTACTTTTTGTTACAGGCAAGTACATGCCCTTCCACATGCCTTGATCCTTTTGTACTAAATAGCCAATGTTGATCACTGCTAATAGATAACACCATGGACGCTTATACGCATTAAATGATTCATCGTTTCAGGTGACACATTGCATAGGAATTGATATTTTATGCTATTCATTGCATTGAACACTTTCCATCATGCACAAAGAGAAACACATAGCATTATTTCTATAAGTAGTTGAATATTTGTTAAATTTGCCTGTTACTCTTTAGGTTATATTTACATGCCCGACCGGGCACGTATGGAGAAAATGCGTGCCCGATTTGAGGAAAAATGGAGAAAAAATGCGTGCCCGATTTGAGTTTTTACATGCCCCGGGCATGTCGGGCAATAAAATTTTCGAGCCCTGCGGGGCCAACGCATTAATCATGATGCACTTTTAATATGCAGGGTGTCTCAGGATCATTGGGACAAATTTTAAGGTGTGGTAGGGCACATAATAAGGAATCAGAATCACATAGCAATAATGAGTCAAAAACTCTACAGCTGTTAACTGTTTTCACTTTGTGAAAAGAGTTAAAGCGTTTGTCCAATTTCTTAGTCAAATTTCATATGCAATGGGCTTGCATCCAAAAATTTCAATCATGAAATAAAATAGAATTTTAAATTTTAATTTTAGTTACGCGTTTTCTGCGAAAGATTCATTAGTTTTGGCGAACAATGTCAGAAAGCTTACTATTATTTCAGCACTGATTCCAAAGTGATTATTACAAGGACAAGCTACACGAAAATGACGCTTCCGACCCCACATTGCGGTGTGATTCTGAATCCTTATTACGTGCCCTATCTCCACTGAAAGTTTGTCCCAATCATTATGGGACACCCTGCATAGCACACTCCAAAAATAATTGGTCTTAAACTGAGAAATCTCTAGGAAACAAGTCTTCCATGTATTTTATCAATATTTTTTTAAGGAAAGTCAAGTATAGTCAAGTACTCTTCTATTTATATACTTGAATTTCTTTAGTAATAATACTATGGAAATTTACGGAAGACTTGATTTATAGAAATCTTTTAGTAGTCGAGAGATATTTTTAGAGTGCACTATAGAGCAAATTTAAAATCTAGAAGTGTTTCTATAATATAATTTTCAACCAACAAAAACATCTTACAGAAACAGTTACAGTTAGGTCAAAAAGATGCTTTCCAGCAAATATATTTGCTTCGTTTTTTTATTATTATTAATTTTAATTTTTAAAGACCAACTGTTTCAAGTATTTTCATTATTTAAAATAATGATAAGTACATATATATTCACAATATGAAAAATATATAAAATATTGAAAAGGAAAAAAAAACAGATACAGGAAAAAAATTACTTAAATTTATAACAAAATATATGTTTTCGTGGTACTGAATCTAGTTATACGTGTCGTAAAAAATCTGTTTCAAAATCATCATTTTGAGTAATATATAAAATACCATCATTACTGATTATTTTTCCATTTTGAAATCAGATTTGATCCAACTAACGTCTTAAAATGTTTTGACTTTCTTTTATCAATCCAGAGAAAACCAAAGCACAATGCACTCATACGTATTTCAGGTTAACTGTGCAGACATTTTAAGTTTTCCTGTACCTTTTACTATTCTTGAAATACTAGCATAACCAGTCTGATTTTATGATAAAATTTCTGAAAACATTTCCTGAGCCTAAATTTATGACCACACTCTCTTCAATCGCTTAAAATTGACATAAATATCCAGGGTACATGAAATATTTCATGGGAGACCATCATTTCCATTTGAAAGCCCTAGAATATACAGGAGGCTATTCATGCGAATTAAATGATATATATCATGCCGGAATTTTCTTTTTTGATGAATATATATCATTATTCTTTCAAAATAAAAGCAATTCCTAAAAGGGGAGGAAATGTGTTTTATTTTGTAAGATTTTCCTATTTTTATTTATTCACTTTCTACAAAAATGAACCGACAGAAGTTTTATGAAACCTTCGGTGCTAACATGGATTATATCTGCGCTGCACGTCATAGTAATACACATCAAATTTTGAATTTTTACGATAGAATTTTTTTTTTCTATAGATAAAAACATATGATTTTAGATAAGAATGATAATTCATGCAAACGCATTGGTTATAAGACTCCAACGCAGTGTTATTTGCGCATATAGTCGCAGTAATTGCCTAACCTTATTGACGTTATCCAGGTTGTACAGATTATTGCATAAACGCGAGGAAAACATTCCCTTACTCATATTGGGGAACAACAATGAAGCAGAAAAGGAAACTTAAAAATCTAAAGGAAGCGTAACTTTGTTTTCATTCAATTACATGACTGTCCCTAAAAAATACAAACACACTTTAAGCAATGACTGCCCATAGAACAAAACGTATTGGAATTCTTTTGTGTCATCCTATAAATGAATTATCCTTGCCATGTTCACCATTATGAATAGGCTACATGGTACAGTAACAATATCATAGCACAGCAATATCATACATAAGGTTTTTACAAAATAACCTATTTACGGCAATTAGAGAGTAGACAGATGACAAATAGTCCAGCTAGAGATAATAGTCCACGAATGAGAGTAGAAAAGAGCCCAGGTATACTCGTAGGTAAGGGACCGAATTTACGTGCACAATACCTCGGGGTCATTGTACCTATAGGGAGAGATACTCTTTAAATACTCTTTAATAATGATTAAATTGTTGTAATATTACACGCTAAAACGTGTTTTGCTGAATTTAACAAACTTGTTCGGTTAAATAGCTTAGTAGCTTTGTTTTGTTGATTTAACAAAAGTTTGTTTGATTCAACCAAATTGATTTAACAAAATGCCTTTTGAATTTAACAAAACGTTTCGTCAAATCTAAGAACAAATGAAATTTGAAATCCTTCCACAGTAAATTTAAGCATGTGTCAAGGATATGTGTAGGACAATGAAAGACATAGAGACCAAAACCCAGAGAAGAAATTCTTAATTACGAAAGAACAGAGGATTTGCATTAATGTCTGCCCTTACATGTAAGAATGAATAATATCAAATAGAATAGTAAATTGGGTTTTTGAACAGTTTGCTGAAAATTACTGAGATAACTCTAATTAGTCTATCTACTTATAAGAATTCATAGCTTATTACAGTGGTTATGTACGCAAACATACTGCGGTCAGTCAAATGAAACTGAGAATAGGTATTTCTAATGCACTATCAAAACTGTCTTTTTCAGCGAGGTAATAAAATGAATTTAGTAAGGCTGAAAATCGCTATATAAGTTGTATGTTGCATATAAATGAAAGTTATGACAATCAGTCAGCTGAATGTGGGGACAGAGCTGGTCAGTCGGCCCCATTCTATGTAGAAAAAATAAATACAATGCAATTCGTTTAGTACACTTCAAAATTTTTTGAGTGCATTAATTGTTAAAGAAATCATAAAAAATTATAAGTAATCGATTTTGTGGGGACAAAGCCTGTCAGTCAGAAAAAAAAAGAAACATTTCATGCGCGCTCGGCGTGGCAGGCGGGAGCTTGGTTTTTTCATTCTTATTTAACGAGCTAGATTATAGTGAATAAATGGCCAATTCAATTTAACAAT
The DNA here is from genome assembly GCA_038373885.1 of Cheiracanthium punctorium. NCBI lineage: Eukaryota > Metazoa > Arthropoda > Arachnida > Araneae > Cheiracanthiidae > Cheiracanthium > Cheiracanthium punctorium. The sequence continues at coordinate 334,009 of JAWZYV010018972.1, forward strand.
ATTGAACCTTCATTTTATATGTACAGAATATGCATTACAAATATTATTACGATTTACTCATTATTAAAGAGTATTTACAGAGTATCTTTCCCTATAGGTACAATGACCCTGATATTGAGTACATAAATTTGGTCCATTACCTAGGAGTACACCTGGTCACTTTCCTACTCTAATTAGCATCCATTTTACTTTCCGCCCACTGAAATGCTAAGCGCGCGCGCGAAATTTTTACTTCTATTTTTGCTGACACTACGGGCATTGTACCACAAAATTGTTGACTATTTTTTTTAATGATTGATATAAAAATTAATACCCTCAAAAAACTTTTGAACTGCGCTAAACGAATTGCACGGTATTTAATTTTTGTACATACAATGGGGACGACTGACTTGCTCTGTCCCCACATTCAGCTGACTGACTGTCGTAACTTTCATTTATATACACTATTCAATTTGTATAACGATTTTCAGCCTTGCTAAATTCATTTTTTTACCTCGCTGAAAACGACAGCTTTGACGGTACATCAGAGACACCTGCTCTCAGTTTCACTTGACTGAATGCAGTATGTTTGTGTACACTACAAATGTAAAAAGCTAAAAAAAAAAAAAAAACCTAGGCTTGCTAAATCAGAGACGTTTCTAGGCTTTTGTTCTCCAACTATAAGCAGCAACTGTCATATATAGACGTAACTGAAATCCAACAAAATTGAAAAGGGGGCTAAACTTTCAGATACAATCTTAATACTTAAAAACACTCAAACATACTTTTGTTAAAATCAGTATAAAAATTAAATTCTAGGATACGGTGGTTCAGTAATTTTTTAAGCTAAAAATATATCAAAGTGGGGCCTTAGTAAGAATGGATTTATTTGCCAAAATACATCTATATAAAACAATTCAATTTCATTTTTTTCCAAGGGGCGGGCACTTGCCTATTACGCATTGTCCACTACAACTGCCCGAATGTATTGTGGCCATTTTATTATACGAGCAGTCAGCGGTCGGCCAGCATTACCCCCTATGAAGGGAGGGACAAGTTAACATCCACACCCAAGCCGGTATTTGAACCCGTACAAAAGGCATGATAGAATATTTCTTAAGTCACTGCGCCACCCGAGCGGCATATTTAACATTTAAACCTATATCAACTTAAAAAATAAAACCGTTAAATGTATTGTTCATAAGACAGTCAGAATCGTTCTTCAGTTTATGAGAAAATAAAGAAAATGTATCTTTCATACTAAAAATTACCCAAGATTGCAGTTTAATTGAAAAAAAGTGTTAAACAATATTATTTTCTTAGTGTTATTTTTTAACTGAGTGGTCTCGTTTTTATTGCATGTGTAGACGGACGTACATCAAATTTACAACTTCGGGGTGCAGTTTCAGATTTAATGCAACAAATAAAATAGATGATCGTAATCGATAGTGTAAATATATATATTCCAGCTACCGCTCGTTTCTCATCTGCTACTCTTCAATCTCGAAAACTGTGTTTATTCAGTCCCAGGGCTGAAGACTAATTAATTTACACTCTGACCTAAATGTTTTATTTTAAATACCAAATCCTAAACAGTCATAATAAAAATTTCAATAAAAATATAGAGATATTCTATCGCTGACACTTATGTTATCCAGGTTATTTTAGAAAATTTGTATAACGGTCAAAACATGAGTTGCTTTAAATTAATCTTTATTTAAACACTAAACTAAAAATAAAATTTTAATGAATAGATAAAGTAGTTAGACACCTTTGAAACTCTCAAATATCTCAGAAAAAACTCAATTGAATAGTTTTGTATTTGATATCACCTATTACTTAAACGTATTATCAGACACTGGTGTAAATGCTCTGATTTTGTGTAATGAACACGGACTTTCTAGACTGCTCTCGCTCTGGCTTGCACATCTCCTTGATGCATGCTTAAAATGACTGTTCAACGATTTCGAATGCCAAGTCAAAAGTCCTAGTTAAGTCAAAAAGGAACCGTTTACATATTGGCACGGTTTTGGACTTAAAAGTTTTAATTGTATTGTTTAAAATATTGGAAATCCAGAAGGTCAATGATTTGATTGTTAAAGCCTGGTAATTGTCATAAATAATAAGTCAAAAAGGAATTTTGTTAAATCAATTTGGTAGAATCAAATAAAACTGTTGTTAAATCAAGAAAACGAAGCTACTAAACTGTTTAACAAAAGAAGTTTTATTAAATAAAACGAAATACTTTTGAAAGTGTGTTATGCTCATGTTCAATTCTAAAAAGACTAAATTATTGGTGTTTTTAGCTACATACACTGAAAAGTTATTGCTGTAATGTGGCTTTTAAAGTTTCATTTTAACAAAAAAATTATTGAGAATCTTAAAATGTACTACAAACAGTAATTCTATAAACATTAATTTTGTAGAAACGTTAAGCTACACATGTTCATTTTAAAATTCTAAATTAGTATATACTTCTGTTGATATTTTCTTTGAAATACAATTATTGTTTTTGAAAATGGTGAAAAGAATATGTTGAGAAATATTTTGGAATGTTATTTTCTTAAACTTACAAACGGTTACTTTATAGTTTTCATCCTTCTTAAATTACTTCTTATCAGCTTATTTTTTACCTTTAAAGATTTTTTTAGCTTTGCGGAATTCTTTTTATGAATAAGACTTCCTACAATAAAATAACTTTTACTTTATAATTACATTCTTGAATAATAAAAAAAGAAATCACTAAAAATTTTCTTTTAACTCTAGGTATTTTTATGATAAGGGCTATATGCTGCTGCTCTTAAGATTTCATAAATACTTTAGCGAGCAACTTCAAAAATGTAAATAGCTAGAAGCAAGCTATTATAAACGTTAAAAATCTAGTTAATATTAAAGCAGATATTTTAAATATTTTCTGATCAGCGTTTCATACCCTTCTTGTACGATACTGTAAGAAAATTTAACTTTTTATTAAAAAAAAATTCGCCTTTTGCCTGAAGATACGTTGTATACAAGATAGTAAAAATTTTCTATTCTATGTAAGGAAGCGGTAAGATGCGATAACTTTAAACTATTTCCTGGCTACAAAGAAAATTACAAAATAGGTTTTCTACTTTTAATGCTAATGGTTAGCATTTGCAGATAAAAAATTAAAATATTTACATCAGTATATGTAGTAACTAAATTATAAGGAAATTAGATTATCGAAAATGTATTTTGATTTTCATACGATTCCCTGAAATATTATTTAAAAGTAAGTATTCAGTATTTAAAACAAGAATTATTATAGGATTATTATATGTTAAGCTGAATGCATTAATTACGAGGAATTTTCCTATACAAGATTTGGAAAAGAAGTATCCATGTTTGGTTCAGTTTGCAGTAAAAATCTCAAGAGAATAAATTAGATAACATAATATAGCTCTACAATTTTTAGTAACCATTTTATGAAAATTAAATATAAAGCTTTTGCGTTCTTCCCCTTCAATGAATTTAATCACTGTTTTGTTTGAAGATCAGGACCAATCTTTTGAATTTTAAGTTTTCAAGAATTATTATTTTATAAGAGATTATTCACGTAACAAATATATCCTTTCTTTTAAAGTTGAATCTAGATTAATTTCATGCTAACCGATTAAGCCGGCAGTAATGATTCTGGTGAAGTATGAATATTTTGAAAATTAATGGTACGGCAAAAATTTGGAATTAAGTTTTGAAAGAAGGAGAAAGCAAAGCAAATAAAGACATTGTTCTGTTGTTACAAAAGAATTAATTTAGATCGTTGTACTTACTTTATAGAGGAGAAAAGTGATTTATAGGAATTGAACTAACGAGAACTATTAAATTTAAGCAATCTAGGTATTTGTTTATGCCTAAAATAAATTTTTTATAACTAAAAATACTATTATAACCATTTCAATAATAGAAAAGGATTGAAAATATAAGACTGTATACCTCCTTAAAAGCACTGTGTATAAAAAAATATAAAATTATTAAAATAACTTGAACACTAAATGCAGCATGTTTTAAATTATTTCCTTCATTTTATTTCAATATATTCCATGCCTAATCAAAAATATTATTTATATTATTATTACAAAAATGTTATTTAAAATATATTTAAAATATTATGAAGATATGAAAAACTATATATTCCAGTCACTTTGTTTTATTTCTTTTAAGGATTCACTGCGGCATTGCATATGTACGAAAAAAGCGGTTATATTGAAGAGTGTTTTATGAACGATGCGTTGTACATGACCCAACAGTCCTGTTTATAAGTTACATCACTGTGTGGCCCAGATTGTACAAAATATTCATTTATTTAATGATGCATTTTTTTTCTTTATGATGTATTGAAAAATATACCTCGGTTTTCTTCAAATTTCCATATATTTCAGAATATAAATCCATTTTACATTACATTATCCGGCGGATTTCATTACAGTAATGGAATTTCAACGCACGCTATTTCAGAAAAGCATATTAATGTTATCAAAAACCAATTTTGATAAATTGTTGTTCCGGCGTGTGGTTGACAAAATCATGATTAAACGATCTAGCACAAGAAACAAATAGTATGAACAACTAGCTACTATGCTCCATTCAGGATAATGGTAACCTCTATATAGACGTTATTTTTATGGTGTGTGCTTTTATAAAAACGTCTACAACACAGATATGTTTCACAGCATCTGATTGCTAAGCATGATAAATTGGTCTTGGAAGTTAGTGATAAATTGCATTATCAAAGACAAGTTTGATCGTGTAATTACTTCTAAGATATTTATTTTTGTGTCAGTTTTAGGAAAAATGTTCAAGGCTAAAAAAAGGACTATTAAATGATGAAAGAATAGAAGGATTTTCCTAAAATAGATAATTGTTTTCTTATCCTTTAAATCTTAATATGGTGCGGTTAGGGACACAGTAGCTTTTTATTTTGTGTCTACAATCTGCTTATTTTTTGGACGAGAAATCTACACAGCAATGTTGTGAGTAGGGCTGGACGATATTGGAATTTGAAATATCGATATCGATACCATCGTATATCGCGATATCACGATATATCGATATTTTTCACACTTAATTTTAGTATTTTTGAAATGTAAGCAATCCAATAAACAAACCGTAAAACCACTTGCTATATTCAAAAATTAATTAAAATAGATTTTAATGAGTAATTGTTGGTACTTTATTTAATTAAAATTAATATATGATGGGTGTAGAACGACTTTACAATAAAATTTTGCTTCTGAGAAAAACGACTTCGAGGGCCATCAGTAAAGTGGTTTTCCCCATTATACCAAAACTTGACCCATTATACCATAGCTTGTTTCTTTTTCTTAATAGTGTTTCTACCCCAAAAATAATTCAAGTGGTGATAGTGCTCATTTAAAGCTGGAAGATGGCACAACAATCTCATTTTCGTAAAAAAGGCAGTAAAGTAGTTTTACCCCTGGACCCTTCATATATCTCAGTTCATATCATTTAATGGCAGATTAATATAAACATAGTTTGAAAAGTTTCAGTTAAAAAAATAAACTGTATAAATAGAAATACTGTCATCAAAAATTGAACTCGCCGTAAACAAGAACAAAAAATTCAACTGTTTCCAATTGAATGAAATATGCCGACCCACAGCTATCGATATGCAGGCTCCATACGAATCCCTCAAAGTTCTTTATTCGGTATTGTAATCGGACTCGGTATTTAATAATCGGACTCGGGAATGCTTGATTGACGTGTTAGCTTTTAGAAGCCTTGATCACCGTTGGAAAACTGACATAATTCGGTTTCGATATTTTTATATCGGCCGCCGCTATTTTTGGAAATTTACCGTTTTCCAGATTTCACTGAAATGAAAATGGGAAGATCGAATTTATTATGCTGGAATAAATCAGATAGTTCGGTAAATATTGATTTTTGGCCCAGCCCTATGCGAACATGTGGAAATTCGCTCTGGGACGGTTTGCAGGCTTAGGAGATGCCGTTGGAAGGCGGTTCAAGTAAAGCTAGTGTTTAAACTGCCCGAAATGAAAATACCGGGGAGCTTCGTATGACCCCCTGGGCCTGTAAGATTAGAAGGTTAAGTTTGGTGTCAAAGCATTCGAAATTTTATGTATCGATGGGGGTGTAACGTCTAGGGGGGGGGGTGTCGAGAATCAATTAAAACGCGCTTCGATGGATAGTTTCTAGGGATCGACCGATACCACATTTTCGCCGATGACCGATACCGATACTTTACCTATAAATTCATTTTCAGAAATAGCCGATACCGATACTTTTAAGTTATGGTATCGGCCGATACCGATACTTTACATAATATTATGTCATTTAAAACTACATCTGTATTCTGGGCGGTTTTTGTAGTGAGGGTGTACTTCTCGTTAAAATGAATAACAGCATGATGAAATTTGAGCCCAGTGGAAAGCATTAAAAAGGAAAAGCAGTGGATACATTGAAGTGTATTTACAGTAGTTTTAGTCTTTCTTTTCTATTCAATCATGCCGACGAATGCCCGAATTTATAAAAAGCTGAGCACTGGGAAGCGTCTTAGTGTACAGGTTCAAAATTTTTTCTCCTCGCGTGGTTGTCGATCTAATCATCTGACTGTCGAGCTGTGGGCGATTTTCTCCACATGTTACGTGAATGTGCGTTAGACTCCCTCAAAAAGTCCTCCACCCAAGTCGCCCCCACTATAGGTATATGCCCCTCATTTAGGCTTGACAGAACACAAATAGGGGGGGGGGGGTTAAAGGGATATATTAATAAGAGAATCCATTTCCAGTGCCGACTGGTGCAAATATTTAAATCAGTTTTTCTCAACCTCTATTTTGTCGCTTGTTAGTTGCTATGAGCCAGATAAAAGGTATCCATATTAAGCCCAAAACAGTTTCCTGCTTGCTGTTTCTATATGTGTCTTTGTTTTTGGTTTATGCCTCGATTTTGTGCTTACAAAAGTAAACACATGAAATTTATTCAACTTCAAAGATAGGAAGTTTTATTTAGATTTTCTTTAATTACAATTCTTTCACATATAAAAATATTTTTTAGATTACTTAAATTGAATTGTGATAATGTTTAAACTGTACAGTATGTAAGTACAATTATGTAAGTACAGTTATGTAAGTACACATGTTTTTACATATTGTTCATTAAATATGTATGTAAATTCTTCCCTTAAAATGCATAATAAGTTCATATTAATTAATGGATTTATTTATCTGCTCCAATTATTTAACCACTAAGTGAATTATTAAATGTTTTAGCAAGATTTCTTTTTAGTATGAACTCACATGATCATTTTTAAGTTCTTTTTGAAAATCCGAATATTTTGATTCTCCGGACAGGGTTAAGTCATAATTAATCCGGGTGATCCATGTATTTGATCTTTTCCGTACGATTAACAGGTTACACACCGATTATTCCTGTGTTTTCCTTATATATAAACCAAATACTATTCACAAGAAATATGCATTTTACCCCAATATTTGAAATAAATTAAATAATAATTAGTATTACTAATTATACTAATACAGCTTCAATTTTTTAAATTAACAATATAAATAATTATTAGACATTGATAATTATTACACTTCTCAAAACAGAATGATACACAAATCCTACGTTCTCTGAATAATCTGACAGATAATAAAATCATTAAATGTTTGATAACTCGTAGTTTTGATAGTGTATAGTGTTTTAAAAATGAATCATTTAACTTCTGGACCCACATAATTAAAGTTCACGGGAGTCGCCAGTTTTCAAGTCACTGCCAAAAAGTTCACTTCTTTGCTACACAAAGAAGGAATAAATTGTTATTACATATAGTTTTCGTTTATAATTTTAGTATCATTAATTTTGCATTAAAACAGCTACAATATGAAGAAAAATATTTTTGTTCGATTTCAAGCTACGCCTTAGAGGGTCTAAAAAAAAGATGCTTAAAAATGACGATATTAAATGAAGGTTAAAGAAAAATCCAAAAATGATAAACAAAATTCAATTTTCAAGTCTTAAAAAAAGTTGCTACTTAAAGTATTCATATTTAATGAAATTGATCTTCAGTGTTTTTGTTTTTATGATCATTGTTAACATGTTTTTCTGTGACTGATATGAACGAATTTTATCTGTTTTAGTTCTAAGCTCTGAGCAGGGGCGGCGTGGTACGGTAAGCAAGGTCTGGGTGCCATCGTCGAAAGGGGGATGCATTTCGAACTAAAACTGAGAAAATCTTGATCTAGAGCAGTGGTTCCCAAACTTTTTTGTTTTTGACAAACTCTTCAAAAAATCTGCAACTAGATTTTTTTTTTCGAGACCCACTACTACATAACGATAACCAATATAGACTGTATAAAATAGTATAGCTTACTATAAAATACTAAGTTTAATTTTTCCCACCATTTTCGACCCACCAAAATTGCTCCGGTGACCCAACAATGGATCGCGGCCCATAGTTTGAGAACCACTGATTTTTTACGTTTTACGGCGCCTTTTTTACGTTTGCAGAGGGGAACCATGGGGGGGGGGGAGTGTAGGTCCGGCAGACGTCATTCGGTTCAAACCCTATCCCCGTTAGCATGTGCAGAAATAGGATACACTTCCGATAGCAGAATGCCACTTTCGGTTTTAAATATTTCCGGCTATAGTTCTATAAGCTAAATAGAAACAAATTCCTGAAACGTATTTCGAAGGCTGAAATATTACACTTTAACTGACACTTTAAAGGTCTTCATCCCCTGAAATATCAAACGATGGCAAGGGACGTCCCCATCAATTTTGATATCTATATCATACCCAAACCGAATTAGATGTCCTTGCGCCAATTTTTTTAAATAAAAATTTAAGGCATGTCTCGTGAAATCTGTATCAAGAGCTAGACTTTCTCAAACGATATCAAAAGCCTATATATGCAGTAGAATCTCCCTATAACGAAGTCTCTTTACAAAGAATTTCTCCCTATAACGAAAATTTTCATGGAAACGTAATTTTAAGGCTTAAATAAAACTATAAACATTCTCCACAGAACGAAGTGCTTATCTTCCCATAGCGAATGTTTCAGATTTACCTTTTTTTTTTTTTTTTTTTTTGTTAGTTTTGAAGAAAATTTTAAATTTTGGACAGAGCACTTAGTGGAAGAGTAATAGATGAAAAAAATTGAGGCCAGGAATGTGAAACTGACTCCGATAATGAAGACACTTCACCAGCGCCCGATTATGACCAACGGGGGCACCGAACATTTAGGGGCCCCATCTATGAAATTTGTTATATTTTTCATAAAACTTTGATATAAAAAAGAATATTTCAGAAAAAAACATTTAAAATTGGGGGCCCTTTCAAATCGGGGGCCCCGGATAAAGTCCCGATTTGCCCATATAATAATAAGGCACTGCGCTTCACGACCAAAACCACATCATACCGAAATGCTTCAACCTTTCAAAACCTGAATGCTTCAAACTTTCAAAAAGAGGTTCCCAAATGGAAGAAAATGTGCCTCGCTCTATTTTCAGAGCAATTTTAAAAGGTGGATATTTTTATGAAAATTTAAAATCACAGAATGCAAAACAATGTAAAATAACGGAATTTTGAAGTAAAATAAACGAAAGTGCATTACAATTACATATTTCACTCTCTAAATTCATGGATTGTCTTTACTTTTGAACATTTCATTTATACAAAAAAAGTAAGAAACCGTAAGTTTAACAAATTTATAGTAAATACCAATTTATTTTTAATTGAGTCATAATTTAATAGTACTTTTAAACATTGAATTAACTAAAAAGTTTGTAATATTTACTGAAATAACTGCAAAAATCTCTGTACAACGAAATTTTCTCTAAAGCGAATTTTTTAACTGGAACCGAGCGAGTTCATTATAGGGAGATTCATATTACGATTATAGGGATATATATATATATATATATATATATATATATATAAATATAAATGAATGAACTCTTTTTCGAGCCCACACAGTAAGAATATAAACGTTTATAAAACTGAAGTAAAATTATAGCTTACCTCTCGACTTTGTTTTTGCAATCCTTGCAGATAGACAGATAGAGTATTTAGTGTTAGGCACCAAATACAAATAATTTAGAAGAATAGACGATTGTTCTTATAAACTGTCACCTAACGATTCTTCGTCCATAATTTCAACTACACTTGGAGATACGACATCCATTCAGCGGTGGTTAGAATTAAAAAAAAAAAAAACAGTTCGAAAACACTCGCGCAAACAAATGTGCCGATGAAACGACGCCCCTCATCTCATTACCAAAATAAAAATTCTAGAATAGTGTTGCGCCTGCGTGGCTTTCTTCTGAAAAGCGAAGTATCGGTTGAAAAGTATCGGTGAAAATGGATGAAAGCAACAGAAACCGATAGTTTTCTGTTGCTTTCTATCGGGAAACCGAGGTTTCCCGATACTTTTAGAATCGGAAGAACCGATACCGATACCTAAAAAAATAGGAGGTATCGGCGCCGATACTATCGGTTGCCGATACTATCGGTCGATCCCTAATAGTTTCCGAGATATACGTTAATTAATTATGGTAATTAGGCTAATAAACCATGGATCTGTTTTTTCCGCGATCCGGTATCGTCATCAACGGAGAGGAAGCAGTAGCAAAAGCATCACAAGCTGGTATTGATCTCGGGATTTTCTTATCGCCGGCCTGTATTTTTGACCTTTATCGAATTCGAGATTTCACCGAAATGAAAATGGGAATATCGGATATCAGATGTTGAAATAAAACCGATATGTCGGTATTTATCGATTTTTGGCCCAGCCTTAGTTGTGAGTGTGGTAGATATTGAAATGTTTCTTTGCATTGTTTTAAGACCATGTCTATGACTGCTATTTTAAAACCAATCCAGCTTACGGAACATATATTGTGCTTAAAACAGTGCTTCGAAATAAACAAATAAATAAAGTACAAAATGACAACCACGCCATCAAGGATTGTTACGACGTGCTTCTGTAATACGCTGTAAATTTCTTACGTATGATTCGTTACGGTTTCTAACACTCATTGTATTGCCTCTTCAGCGAAAGTTTATTTTCTGGTTCAAAATAAAGTATTTTCTAATTAAATCAAACATACAATACATTTTTTTCATCATACTCTAGGTAAATCATTTTTAATGCTAAGAAACAAAGAAAATGATAAACTAATGCATCGAGAAATTCTAGAAGTTAAAACATCAGTACTATTTACTTGCAAGTGATTTCTTTTTATACACTAGAAAACGCAGTTACAGTAAATCTAAATAAAAATTGAATGAAGAACAACGCAAACATATGTTTCTCCTTTATTTTGCCCATGCTGTTTTTACTCTAAAAAATGTGCTTTTAAAAAAAATTAACACAGCATATAAACAGTTTGAAAAAGAATAAAAGTTCTGAAAAAATTAAAAAATTTGCATCTCAAGTTATACGATCTTACAAACAATACACCTAAGAAAGTCATGAAACGTTCAAAAAAAACTATCTTAAGTACAGAGCGAAAAAAAAACAAGATTGACATTTATAATAATAATACTGTTGAAAGTTAAATTATGCTCCAAAAATATATTAAAACTATTGCGTGTTTTCATGAAAATGCAGGTGTGGATAAAGATCATGATTTTAGTTCAGAGTCCTGGGAAGTTTTTTTGCGTACATAGGGAATGCAGCAGTCAAGGAACACATAAATACCTGAAATAGTAAGGAAGTTTTACTTTAACAGAAAAAGTCAAAAATTTTTTTTGGAAGGGTGGGGGATGCTTATTAAGAAACACTTAACCCTTTAACGCGCAGTGTTCCCGCTCGGGGAACCCCAAACTCTGACATTTTGACTGCTGCCGGTCACGAAGAATAGATTTGATTTCTATAAAAATAGTTGCGGGTGATATAGCTCCACGAGAATCCTTTACTTTTTAGCGCGTCATTTCCCGTCAAAAAATGGTCACGATTATTTTTAACAGCACTGACATCTGCTGAAAAATGGAAGAATGCGAGACCAGCTGGATAGATTGCCGAATGCTGAAAAAAGGGCAGCCGTTGCCATCGCTCGACTTAACTACCAGCAAGATGGCGGACGATCGAAACGTTCATCGCGTGCCACACATCTAGAGACCCTTTTTTGACGCAGCTGGCTGTGCCGGCTGCCCCTTTTCAGCATTGGGAAAGGGTTGCGCCTCAAAGGGTTAAAAATATGGTTCAACGTTTCACCAAAATTCCAGTGCCAATTTAGATGCAACCGGTGTTTTGAAAAATGTGAAGCTAAGATTCGCGATTTTAGCGGTGTTTCCTCAAGCACCATTATACAGCAAAATTAACTACTAGAAGAAAAGGGGGAAAAATTGAACTCGGAACTCGAACCCTCAATGACTGGTTCAAATGATCGAGCGTCGACAACTATGTCACGACGGACATAATTTTCCGCAAAAACAAATTATATATAGCATTATATTACCTCAATATGCAATAAAAATTGTTCTTGTTAAAAATGGAATATTGAACTCTGGTATTTTACATGTGATTTTAGAAAAGTAATAGTAACTCAAAAATATTGATGAGTTATGAGTAAGGTGACTATACATCCCGTTTTGAACGGGACAGTTCGGTTTTTAGGTGGCTTGTCCCGTTGTCCCCAAGCACGGCTTTGGGACACTGTAATGTCCCATTTTTAGAAAAAAGGTCCCCTTCTATGTTCGGACTTTAGAAAGAGAGCAACCCACGGTAACGATTTCAATAAAGGCCGCTAAAAATCTAAAATCATCCAACGGCAGTGACTGTAAAAAAAAAAAAAAAAAAAAAAAACCTAACCTCCCTCTCTCCCCTCTCGAGATGTTAAGAAAACGATAAGGGGATGTATTGTTTCTGTGTTTGTTCTTTTAATGTTCTTTTTTCGTCAACTATTTCAATTTATTTAATTTTTATTTCTTTTTTTGAACTCATGTTCCTCTTTTGCTTATTCACCCACTCCCCGATCTCCACTTTATTTTCCCTTTTCACTCTGGTTTTCTAAGAATTCTTTTCCTTCGGAATGACAACTTCCTTTTTTTCTGCGTGTCCTTTTGTTTACATTTCTCACTTTCTTACCTTCCTGTCTCTTGTCAGATAGTGTTTTTGAAGTCGAAGAAGGGCCTAACGCTCTACCACCCGAAACGTAGATTTTGCACTATTTTTTAAAGTATATGTGTGTTTTAGAATTTTTTTTTAATTTTATTTTGCAATTAACATTAACACAAGCTTTTTTGCGCGTTTTCTTAACAAATAAAAGATACCCAGACCTGAAATTCAGTCTGCCTACACTATCACCTTAAAAACAGTAGATGTCCCGTTTTCTAGTAATATAAACAAAGTAATATAAGAAAATAAACACACTATTGCCAAAAAAAAGTAGTAGATGTACCGTTTTGAAGGAAAAAATAAATGGTCACGCTAGTTATGAGCTATAATCAGTTACTGTTCTCTATTAAATGAATGTAAATAGCCATTGCTGTCAAATGAGTTTATTCGATGTGAAATGTGGTAGCTCCTTTACACAGACTATATTTTTTTTTAACAAAGATTCTTTCTTCCATTTTTGAAAGATTTTTCTTTTCGAAGAATTCATGAGGCAGTTTTTTCTTATTTTTTATAATTGTCGCTAGCCTCCTAACGCGATCTAACGGCTGGAATGTTAGTTCATCGGAAAACTCTGTTTTTCACAGTTGAACCGAAATCTGGGTTCAATCTATACTTGACTTTTATGAGACATTTTGAACCATTAATACTTAGTTTTGTGAACCATTAATACGGTTCAACGTGTATGTAACGTATATGACATTTCTTATAGCTCTCTGATTTCACCGGTTATTTGGTGAAACGTTGAACTTACATTTGTAACAGTGAAAAATAAGATAAAGTTTATTCAACCTAATCGGAATGTACAATAAAGCAAAATTTTAGCCTAAAGTACTAATTTCTTTTCTTTTCTTTAAAAATACCTCTATCTTCCTCCCTGGTTTTGCACACATACATCAAGTCATATTTAAAGCATTTTTTAAACTTCTGGATGCATGAAAAACCTCACAGTATTTCAAAATAGTACCATGATCAATGATCATTATCCACACGTGAAATTTCATGAAAACATGCTATAGGGTTTTTGGAGTACAACTTAACTGTCAATATCATTACAGTCTCTTTGAAAGTCAACATTTTTTTTGCGGGGGGATGGGGCGACACTGTAGTGTCACAAAATTGCCTGAAGGAGTGTCAGGTTAATTAATTTTACAATGGGATTTATGAGCTTAAGAATTTCGTTTTTAAAGCTCCATACGGCATGTAGATTTGCTGTTTATAGGAAACAAAACAAAAATGCGATTTTTTTGGGGGGGGGATATATGACATATTTCTTTTAAAATCTGTAAAAGATCGCTCGAAGACTGTAATATTTATTTAAGAACAGACTGGATACATTATTTACAGATTAAATTATGTAAATTTTTATAAATGTTTACTCAAATTAATCCTCTAGAAAAACAAAATCTATATTATTAAAACGACGCTTTAGTTTTCTTACTTTTATAAACTTGGTCTAGAAATGACAGTTAATAATCGACGACTGATCATCACCTTCCGTTTACAAAAGTTTTCTACAGACTCACGAAAACAGAAGTTAAAAATCTGAAGAATTTTTCTTCTAAAGATATTAATTAGTCTGTAACTTAAAACTATCACTTACCTTTGCTTGTTTGTGTTTTCTTAAAAACGTTAAAAATATCTGGGGTAAAAGATAAAACAAAAATCAACACTTTATTAACAATACACACACATAAAATAACTCAAAACATGTGTGTTGGGAGATGCATATGGTTCACTCATCTTTAGCTGCAAAATATATTATACTCCTGAAAATGTGGAGGCTGATGCATGTTTCGAAATTGAATAAGAAGCTATCCATTTTACTATCCGAAACGTACTTACTATGCTTTTTTTATGCGTGTATGTTATTAAATTAGTTTTTATTTGTATTTAACTAGCGTTTCATTAAATCATCCACAGCATATTGAATTAAATAACGTTATGATACATTCTGAAATTTTAATATTTTATTAGTTTTCAACTCACGGTTTTTAATGTAGTGTATCAAATTTATGAATAACAATTTCGAATATTACGTGTTTGATAAAATAATCAACTCAAAACAGTTTTTGTAACGCACTAAGTATATTTGAATTATTATGAAGAAAGTTGGAAATTTTAGAAGAGCTGAAATTAAAAGCTTGTGATATCAGAAGCAATAAATAACTTCCTCAACATTAAATGACACTAGTGGGAACATTACCCATTCCTTCTGGCTATAAACGTCTGTTAAAAATAAATTAATTGTATTCTACCCCAACACTATGTGAATAATTAATTACTCGGAGAAAAGAGAACTATGAAATTATCAGATGTTTGCTAGATTTCAGGTAAAACTTTTTATTGTTTCCTTGTTCTGCTGAATAATTTATTTTTATATATTATTGGAATCACTAATGAGTTTTAGGAGACGAAGAGATACCCGTTTTCATCTAAAATCGTACTTTTATTCTTTAATTTTACTAAGCCATTTTAGGTAAATTAGTATGATCAAAAAATGCCTGTGCTTTACTTTTTTAATAGCTGTAGAAGCGATAATGTGACTAATATTTTTCAATGTTCAGATTTTTAAAAGCATTTGTGTACCTTTAACAAGCATTTTTCAAAACAATTTACAGCTGTTTTGCAGATGTGAATTTATAAAAATAACATATTTGTTAAAACAGAAACAATCCAAAAAAAATTCTAAATGGTTAACATAAAAAAAAACACTTTTAATAAGCATAACGAATACACATATACTAACAGCACATAACAAAAACAAGCAAAAATGGAGAGTTACACATTTTTATTTTCTTAAAATCATAATAATAAGAAATGCATCTATCAGACGCCACGACAGATTTTCCTATTACATATCAAATGGAGAATTAAAAAAAATGAATTATCATGCAGCACTTTAATAACTTTGTTACTCCTTATGCATTGCTTAATAGTGATTAGAGGATTTTCAAAGGAAATATCTCTTTAATACTTATAAGATGCATTTAGTTTCCTGTCGTTATGTAGAAAGCATAAAATTATTTTCTTCGTTAAAATATTTATCATAATTTGCGGGCTAAAAAATCACAAAAAAATAACTACTTTAGTTCTGTATTTTTCTAAAGTCTGTTTTGTGTAGATTACATGCAATAAATAAAACAACAGAAAAAAAAAAGAAATTAAATACACCTGTCAATATTTCGAACTCAGTCGTCTCAAAAATCTGTGCATCCATCCTGAATACTTTTTCCAAAACGACTACCATTTGAGAAATTGATTACATTTTAATTCAAAGTTCTTCAAATTTTTTGAAATGTTTATTAGTATTTTATACAATTTTATAAAATATACTGAAACTATATGCTACCAATAACTGGTACTTTATCTCTTTACCTTCATTCAGATTTCCTCTTATGCGAACGGAAAAAGCTTACTATATGTTTTGGTAAACAAAATAAATATAGAGATTGCTCACATCAACGGTATCTTTTGGTCAATGTGATAATTAATATAGTCTTTAAGAAAATTATGCTTTTCATAAATATATCATTTCCCATTTTCCAGGTTAGAAAATGACTGCTGATAATTTGAGGTATGTTTCAATATGTGTTAAAGCTTGAAAATTTCCTATAAAATCCTTTTACACTATTTAGTTTTTATACTATTTAGTCCATCCTTGAATAAGAATGTTTATTATAAAAACCTTTTTTTTTAAATTTATTCACAATTAAAAAAATTATTTCATTTACCGTAACACACATATACCGTTAAAAGAATTATATATCCTAAAACATATTGTTCCTATGTGAAGATGTGTTTCGAATTAAATTACTCAGCATTCCTTTCACAAATAAAACCTGTTTTTTTTTTTACCTATACAGACTTAAGAGGAGCGAGACAATGAAAAGCAGACGAAACTTTTCATTGCAGACGAAACTTACGTCGTCTGGAACGGAAATTGAAAGGACTGTTGATAGTTTAGATAAATCTTTTAAAAGATATAAAGAAACTGTGCTTCAGATCTGTATTTCTTTCTAAAAAATATCGCAAAGCTAAAATTTAAAGTCTCTAGCAAAAAACTGTGTTCTTGTATTAACTAATTTAATTTCGTAGTTTAGTTTATTTTCATGCTTTTATTTTTATTTAATTTCTTATTTTTTTACACCTGCTTCTTAAGTGATAAAGAATGAATTCCAAGATAGTCTTAAAAAATGTTAGTGAATTAAGTATATAGTTAAAGCATTCTCTAGGTATCTCCTGAATGTAATTAGAATAAATCATAGAAAGAGAAGTTACAGTACAAGAGCCTAATGTCAAATATCGCCGATCAATAAGGAAAGAAACATTTGAGAAGCAAACTTCGCTGAATGAGGTTCAAATTGAAATGAAAAACATGCATGCATCATAGCATATAATTTGAATCGATTCACATATCAACATTTTTAGAGTTAAAACTAGCTTTTCGAGGGACATGCTTACGTGAAATGTAGTGTATGTTACAACAGCGAATATGTAATAAGTCCAAGAAGTATAACCGTAGGCATCATTTGATCAAAGTGAGAAATGATTTAACATATTAACAGTTTCTGTTCGGCACTAAGTCTGTCCATCGTTGAGGTGGCCCCACGGAAAATCCGCTAACCAAAATAAATAGATCAGGAAAGTAACTTCCGGAGCAGCCTACCTTATTGGACTTTCATCGTTCCTCCCGTGGACCCTTCAATTAAAAATACAACAATAATAAATAAATCAGTGAGTCTGTCCAAGGATGTGGAGATAAACAGACCAACGCATTTTTTAAAAGTGTGTAATTAAAAAAAAAGATTGCCGCATTGTGCTGCTACGCCACCGGTCCGGCGTTCGATTCCCAGGCTAGGCAGAGCTGACGCAGCCTTTCATTTCTTCAGTGAGTCGATAAAAGGAACAAGCTTACTTGGGGACTAAACACTAAAGGCCTCTCGTCAAGCTGACCACCAAACCGTAGTATATGCTTTCGGATCCCAGAGCTCATGTTCGAAAAGGCATGGATATAGGCTAGCCAGGCTTTGAATCCACGTGGGCTGTTGCGTCCATTTTAGTTAGAAACTTAAATAAAACATCAGTGAGTTCAGACACCACTTGGTGGGTGTCCCTCTCGGAAATATGCAACTAATGATTCTTTGCTGTCTAAAAACAACCAGTTAATGTGATAAATATTCAACACCATAATAAATATTCGATCACATTGACTAAATGACTCGCAGTCTCCGTATTTGTAGCATTTACAGTAGCAAAATTCTATGCACAATGTTGTTCATACAATATAAGAGCTCTAGTGCATAGGAATTACACTGTGTCGTAAATAGCCCATGAAAACAAACAATTAAATATCTTCTGAGAGATAGATGAAAGTGGTAAAATATGTCAGATTCGTTATCTGGGAGCTTCCACCATAGAACACTTTCGCGTCATGAGTTGAGCGTGCATGGTAAAGTCACGACGACGGTCGTAAGCAGTTTCTAAGAGGAATAAAATTAATTGCCTTCTTTAGATGAAGACCTCAAAGGGTCATAATTCTCGCTTTAAACATACATTAAGTGGCATAAATGGCCTTCATTTCCTCAACCGAACAGCAGGTTTGATAAGGAATGCATTTACACATCAATGCATTTGCCATGCTTCATCTTTCTGGATTTCCACACGGGTGCTTGGCGAAATTTAGGAGCAGTAAAACTGTCTAAACTAAGAGAGGGTTTTTTGTTTGTTTTTAATTTAGTTGGTGTCGGGGAGGACAGTATTTTCTTTTGCCTTCTACAATCAAAGCTGTAGGGCCATCCCTCATTGGTATTGATTTCAGCTATCATAAAAAAGCAAATTAGCGAAAATTTGCTAGCTCAGAATTCATAATTGAGGCTGATTTCAACCATAACTTACGCATGGGGGATAAAAATAAAATTTTGTATTTTAAAAGTAAGATTTTGTTTTGTCAAGAACAAAATAATAAAAGTGTGAATTAAGAGATCAATAAAGCATCTGAGCCCACAAAACTCGCATCTGCTTCACTCCATTGTTTGTAGCCAAAGAATAAGACGCTTTTATTATCTGCAGTTTGTCGACAGATCCATTTCCTAGTTTCTATAGGAAAAAATACTTTTCAAAACTTAGCTCCGCAAAATATTTTCTTGAAAACAGGCTTTTTTTAAAAGCTCCTTACTTAGATAAACCGTTTTAAACAATAATAGAAAGTATAAGTTGTCTCTCTATCACCACGTTAAATGGTTTTAAAGGAAAACAAAGCGAGTTTATGTATTCGGTTTTTCAATGCTTTTTTTCCTACTTACGAATTAGTATTTCAGTAGAAAGTTTATATTTATTCAATGATACTGTTCTCACAGAAAAAAACCTTTTCAGGCGCTTCTTTTTTTCAAAACTTAAGTTTTTTTAATGTTTGAAGAAAAACAAAAAATCTTGGTACGCTGCTTCTTTTTGAAAAATTCTATAAGCATACTTAATACAGTCAAATTAATATTGAGCTTACGTTTTAAATAAACTTGAAGTCAACAAGACAATATATATTTTCATAATCATAACAATAACAATTGTCTGTACCTAATATTTACTTGTAATATTACAACAAGCATGACAGTTTTGTTATTATTCTATAATTTTTTGTTGGCATAGTTTTTGATTATCTCGATTACAATGGTATAATTGTGTTGTTTTATCTACTTTGCATATTTCAAATTATTACATACATAAATTACATTTGCTTTTTGGATGTAAAACATTTTATGTGACATTTTTATTATTATTAAATCACAAAGCATTTGCATTTAATTTTACATCTGTATTGAATTTACATTGATACAAATATATATATATATATATATAAGGTAAGTGCTCCAGCAGTGGGCCATGCACCAGCAGTGGAACATTTGAAATTTTAAGTTGAAAAACAGCAAATTCCGACTATTCATTAAGATAAGAAATCAACCTCTAATTGGTTAAAACCTTTATCAACTAAATATCAAAGTTTCAGCCTTCATCCTGTTTAGTTAGGCACAAGAAAGTTTGTTACTGAAGTTGATCTCTCAGAGAAGCATTCTAAGGCTATTCATCGTTATTTTCTTAAGGGACAAGTCTTCATTCAAATCATTTTTCAACACACATTAAATAAAATAAATAACGTTTTTTAAATAAATTGTTATTGATATTACTTGATTATATACAGAATGTATTATGAGCTATCATTGAATGAAATTATTATAATAATTTATGCACAGAGATGGATGGCCCACTTTCAGATCAATGGTTTACTAAATGCTTCAGAAGTGGGCCTGTGTGCCACAATACTGGAGCACATGTTTTTCTCCAAAAGATGGTTTTATGATATTCCATTATACCATTTTTGCCCCAATACTTCATAATGCCCAATCCGATTTAAAATGAAAGCTAGAGAATTAACATTTACCTTTAATAAAAAAAATAATAAGTAGAATCTATAAATAAAACATTTCATAGGCCATTTTTATCGTATTTTCTGCAGTAAGTTAAAAAATTAATATTGTTATTATTGCTAGTTATTACGTTTACCTAGTAAAAATGTTTTTGATACTTTTAATTATTGTCTATTTTATGGATACAATAAAACCCCACTTTTATTGGAAATTTCATGCTCAAATATTCTAATAAATAAAAAAAAAATATTCCTTTCACCCGATACATGTATAATTAACCGCTCAACACATTTTTCAGAGAAACGTTGCTAAACCATTACGGGTAAAACCTTGGAACAAATGGTTTTCTGTTATAGAACAAAGGTAATTATCACACATGATTAATAAGAATGCAAAATTGTAATGAATTAGATGTAATGAAAAGCTTGAAAATTGTGAACAAATATTCTCTGCAGAAACTGGCCTACTTCCAAAGAAGTTAAGAACTGGTTTACGATAAACGTTCCAGAAATTTAAGCAAGTGAGAAAAGTAATTTATTGAAATGTTAGGCACAAGAACTTGAAAAACTGTTCTGTTAAAAGCTAAAAGAAGTAAAATAATCTGCTGATAATATATGAAACCAATTAGCGTTTTCTACAGTACTAAAAGGATATAAAAATCCTTTTCTGCTCTTCTGACATTGTATCAGTGGGGTATCTAGAAAGGTTTACTTTTGGAGATTATGTGTGTGAAATGTGTTAAGGTAAATCTACAGGAAGGGTACCTTCCAAGAAGATTTGTCTTGTAAGGAAGACTTTTTAAGGGGTTATAACGTACACATAAGCGTAAAGTTTTCAAAATTATTTGGGGGGCCGGGCCCCACAACCACATATATTCACGTCAGTGGCGTAGCCAAGGGAGGGGGTGTTAGGGGGGGTCATAACTGCCCATGAGGAGATTTTGCCATACAAAATGTATATTCTTCACTCCCTTATCATACACACGTATACATATATGTGAGTTGCAGAAGTCGTAACCCCTCCCCCCCCTTCCATGAAAAATTTCAGGCTACGCCACGGATTCACGTACATATAACTTACTCATAGCTGCCAACTACTGCAGTATATTATTAACCACTTTTTCTACATGATTTTTCGGCTTAACATATAGCAAAATTTTTGTGCTGCGCGCGCGAGCTACTTACTATTTAAAAAAATAATTAAAATATATACTGTTTACAAAAAGTGGTTAATTATATTCCGTAGTAATTGGCAGCTATGACTTAAGTGTAAATTATTGGAGGCGCTCGAGCTCTATGGGTTCATAGAATTCTACACCTATGTAAGGTAAGTATCCATGTTAGTATCTTCCTACCATGTTATAAGTTAAAAAAAGAAGCAAAGTAAAAAATCCAAAGGAGGGGAAAAAAACATTTTCGATGAGATAGTGCATTTTTGACACATCTGAACTTTTCTTCATTTCATACTTTACATTGCATAATCTGATTTTAATTAACCAGAGCCTGGCGAGGGCAGCTTATTGTAACATTGTGTGTTACGTGGCGTTACAGTGAATACTAAATCATGATTGAAATCAAAAGAAGAAAATTTTTAAAAGTACAAGGAAAGGTTTTTTTAAACGTTTGTAAATGGCGTGAAATACTTTCTTTTTATGTTAGTGTAAATTAGTTTTCTGTATTTAGTGGTAAATTATTGGGTGGGCTCAGCCCCTATTCACAATTTATTGGGGGGGCTCGAGCCCCACGGGCCCATATAACTTTACGCCTATGAACGTGCATTCACGTTACATCTCGAGAAAACATCCCAAAACTCCAGTTTGTTTGATCGACAGCTGCGTGAAAGACCAGAACTCCGGACCTTCACATTTCAGCCATCTAACATGTCCAGTATCTTGGTCACGATGGGGTTCCAGTTGGGGGTTGGGGTGCATGGCATTGTGAGTTGTACATGTTTCTAAATATTTAATTTGCAACAGTAATGATTAATACACACATGCAAATAAAAGCACATTAAAGCGAATTTCTCGCAATGGCTCAAATTTTTTAAACAACTGATTTAGTATAAAATTCGTATGAAATCGCATAATATACAATATTTCTTTTTTATTTTATCTTTAAAAGAGGAAAAAATATATATTTAATAATACGGGAAAAGCATACGTATTTGAGACAAATAAATTTAGAGGTATAATGACTAAAAAGTTATTTTTTGAAACTTCTTGATAAAAGTACAGTTTCTCTGAAAATTATTGATAAAAGTACAGTTTCTTTGAAGATTCTGAGAAATATTTACATTACGTTACACGTACAGAATGAACTATTTTTGAAAGAAATTTTCTCTTTTATTCGATGATGAAACGTTCCTTTTCTTTCAGACGTTACTTCTTTCGTTGCCATTGATTATTATCAGCTTAAAATATCACTTAAAAATCCATAACATACTGAATAAAAACTTATTTCTAGACAAAATTCCGAAACAATCGATTCCAACTGCATATCGTTTTGTTTAGAACTTAATTTTTATTAAATTTGGTATTTCTGCATGTAAGGAATAACCCATAACGCTGAGATAAGCACACAGACATTTTCTTTTTGAGAGCAGATGTAATATTATCTTTCAGTGAGAAAGAAATACGCTTTGGAGGACACAGATTACTTTTAGAACTGCTCATGCGTTGCCAACTTAGCAGTTTTAGCATTCTTACTAGTGCTAGATTCGATAACTATTGGGTTGGCAAGAAAGTAATTACGTTTTTTTACATAAAATTCAAACTAATATATTTTCAACAAGTTTTTAATTTCAGGCAAGCCGCGCCTAAACATAGGTTTCATACTTGCTCCATTTTAAATCAAGAGTTTAACTGGTAAAACTTTTTTTCGTCCATGGAAGATGCCTTTTTTTACGTCTATCCTCCTTGGAGGACAATATTCAAAATTTCCTGAATTGATTTTTAGGTATTCGTGACTGTTGAATTTTACAGCAAGAATTTCACGGATATCTCTATTTTTCTTATAGATCACGTGGGATGTGTGAAAAGACCTTTTTGGCAACCTACACCTCCAAAGTTTACGAATTTTGGAAAAAGCTCTCTAAATTAGCATCTATCTTAATGAACTCACGTATGTGCCAAATTATGTATCATTAGCTTCAGTAGTTTTGGTCAGGTGAAATACTGACATACGTAAAAACAAAATTACTTTGTTGCCAACCCAAACAAATGTCATTATGTTAAGACAAATTTGTAAAGCTCAATTATTTGCATTATGTTAAAATTTGCAGAATGCGTCGAATTCTGTTTTACCCAGGACAAATACGCATTTGTCAAAATATCAATATTCGAAAGCAGCACTGCGTTTGAACTAAGAAATTATTTTTGCAGTAAGGCAGGAATCTTCTCTTCCAAAGGGAAAAATACAGCCTGAAAAGCAGTAGGAATAAATGTTTTGTTTACTTTATTCTTGGAATAATGCTATTTTACGAATATTTAGAAAAAATTCGACAGACTCACAAAGAAATTCGATTTCTACCCTGTTCTAGGAAAAGGCTCTTTTATTACCTCCAAACACATTCCGAATCCGTAACTTACGAATAAGAACAATAAATCGGATATAAAGAAGCAGCATAAACTCCCCAACAGAACGATATTTGGGTGATATTTTTATTTTTCTTGTTTTAAAAATTGATTTTTCCCCCTTCGCTATGGCGAGGTAGAAGGACTATCCAAAGCTCATCAAAATACTCGTATATTTCTGGCAATAGTATGCTAATGTTTGTAAGCAGACAGTTTTATGAATGTAGAGTTTTTTCAAGTAGCTAATTTGCCGTAGCAGCTTATTAGTTAAAATGTAAAGTAGCTAATTAATTAAAATGATTTTACATAAACTCGCCATGCCCTTTGCTCGCAAACCCTCGAGAATCGCTTCACGATTTTTTAGAGATCACTACGTGATCGCAGCTCCTTTCGTTTGCTCACTATACAATTTTCTAGTTTTCCTAGCTGATTTGTACAATGCTTGGAAGATAATCCAATGTCGTGTTTGGAACAAAAAGAAAAAACCCATTTTATTTTAGCACAAATATTTCCAAAATTAATTAAGCCTAATTAATCATATAAATCCTTAAGACAAAAGTGCAGCATAATGCATGCATGCATAGGACTTATTTGCCTTTCTTGCTTCATTATTTTGGAAAGTTAATCATAACTTTAAACGCTAAGAGAAATGCAAGCCAATCGATTTCCAATGTTTACATGTTAGATAGGTAATTTGGAAAACTGAAATTCCAGCAAAAACCAACGGGGGTGATACCTCTTATAGACTTTTCCATGAAAGTGAATTAAAACTGTTTAACTTAGAGTAGTTGTTAATTTTCATTTCAGAAATGAAGCCTGATTGTTTGATCACCTACCGGTTTTAAAGAATATAAGGTCACATTATACAGTTACTTAAAAAAATATTTCATCAGGTAGCTCTCTTAAATGTACACATTAACTTTTGAAATACACCAATGAAGGGACTTTCTCGACAACAACACTGTACCACTGTACATTAGTGTTAGTTATAAACAAAGCTACAGCGATAGCATTTTTATAACAATTTTGACTAAAAGTCCTAAACTGCTAAAAGGGAAATGCAGTTATCCGTTTTTTTTTGGAGGGGGGGGATGTTATTGTATCGATGATGTAGTACATACATGAAATCATGTAGTGAAATATCGATGATGTAGTACATGATGTAGTGTATGTAATATATAACTAATTGTAAATCACTGCAATTAGTGCATATTACATACTTCACAATGAATATGTTACACATTTTTTACTTTAGGTAAATACAAGTTTTGAAGACTACTTTGGTGTATGTATAAAATTTTAAGAAATAACTTTTATATGCTAATATAGATGAGAAATAATTTTAAGAAAAACTTTGAGCACTTTGGTACATTTTTCTTGCAATTACAAACTAGCTTACTTTGAAATCTTGCATAGTTAGTTCAAAACACACTGATTGTCTCTGTGCCATTAAAAATTGAATTATTTGTGGTGAAGTGAAACAGCAGTAAAATATAATTTTGAGACGGTTCCCATGGGAAGACCACACAAGTGGACCGTAAATTAGAAGAGGCGCCAGGCAATGGACAGTCTGGACACTATAGCACAATGAACTGTCAACGTTAAAATATTTATGGCCGAAAATGATATGCAAATTTGGCGGGGTATATTCCCCGATGACCCACCTACATGTCTGGGATTCGACGAGAGGATGCATTAATTCCCCGATACGAACAAATCAGAAACTCCAGCCAATGATGTAAGAGGGGGTAAGAAAAAAAGGAAACAGCCCCGTGAGAGAAGAAAAAAGACGACAGAACGAGTGTGCTAGAGAGAAGAAGCAGAAGAGAGTTTGGTAAAGGTGTGAACGGGCTTAAAAAATCAGTGTGTGCTTCGAATCAATATGATCAAGTTGTGTTCAAAAGAAACATGGAATCGGTGGCTTGATGATGGCTTAAGAGAAAGAAAGCGGTTCCAATAGTGCACGCGTCGATCGTGTCCTGTGTAAAGATGGCTACCTCATCATAATGGTGAATATCCCATACAATTTATTTATTATTTGTGTTTCAAACCTTTTGTGGATACCCCTTATCCTCCAAAACCACATCTCCCCCAGACATGTTTTTGAGTTTAAAATTATGTCAATATCGTCTTTTAATTAATATTAGTGGAATGACTAAGAATAAATGGAATTTATTTGCAATTCATAGAGTCTTTAGTTTTTTAGTGTTTTGGTGTATGTCAATCATTTTTCATTTTTTCAGCGTAATCCTAGGAGTACTTGCCAGGCAGGTTATGCGCGGCATAATACCACTGTACGATCATCTTAGGCTTTAGTTTTCATCAAATTTTAACCATAACAAAAATAATCCACCACATTATTTCTCGCATTAAAAATATACGAAATGACATTTTTTCGTGCATTATGATGATACAAAAATATTTACAAAAAGTTAGTAAGTTTTTGATTCACAGCATGTACTTTATTCATGTTAAATAATGTAAATCCTTAACAAAATTAGACAAAACGAATTAATTGTTTGAAAGGTTTCCGAGAATATGGATGACCAACTATGCATTGAAATAAGTATGCCAGTTTTTCTTCGAAAAGTTATATAAGATGGTTTTACGATTAAGGGAAAATTTTGATGGGTGATGCTGCTTATCAAAACACATTTTTTTAAAATACAAATTCATGCAATGTATGGTCGGAATTTGCACGTTAAGGCAAGAAAAATACAAAGAATTAGGCATAAAAATAAAGAATTGTTGTTTACTACATCTTCCGAAGGACTTTGCAACAATTTTTGCCATAAATGCTCAAAACCAGTAGTAATACATGAGTAATATTTTGACGGTTCCAAGCATTCATGCTCGGTAATGATTGGGGAACTTAAACAGGTATTCAGAATTTCGCGCATGCTTGCATCCGCAGTGGATAGTCGAGCAGCGAAATCCTAAACTGGGCCAAGAGTTGTCTAGTAAAGGATAGCCTTCAGATGTCCCCATACAGAGCCGTGCGAAGGGTGCAACCGTACTGGGCTGCAAAGAATTAGAGGCCACAAAAAGTCAAACAAGTCTATGCATAATTTTGAAAATCTTTCAGATCAATCGAGATATTTCTCAAATTCCAATAAATTCCGTTACCCTTGGTCTTAATAAAAATCTACGTGACTAGATAAAATTTGGAAATCTTAATTTTCTACTGTGATCTGAATTATCCGCTTTTCAATTAAAGGTCTATCGCAGTTTTACAAAGACTGGCTTCGATTTCCCTGTTTACTAATACAACACCTTTAGTATAAGTTCTAATGATAGATGAACATATTTCTGCTTAAAATTAGGCATGTAGCGTACTGAAAGACGTACCTATTTATAAGAGTGTTTGTGAATCATAGTTTCATAGACGTAACACTACAAAAGCACATGCGAAAATATAGAAAAATACTTAAATCAACTAAAAAATAATATAGTTTGGAATTATTAACATTGTTGAAGAATTTTTAAAAAATCATATAAAATGTTTCAAAAATATGAATAACTGTACTTTTGGAGGACGTGTTCAAAGTTATAAAACAGTGAGAAATGTTAAAGCTCTTTGTTATACTATTTTTATACTAAAAGAAACTTATATACATACAAGGGCCGCAAAAAGTTGACCTTGCACCGGGCCGAAAAAACACAAGGCACGGCCCTATCCTCATAAACAGTAATCGATGCTTGATAAAGCAGCCGATTAGGGTAGCCACCGGACTTGGCACCACAAAGCTGACCTCCAGATACTTGTGGAAAACCACATTCAAATGGCATAACTCAATATAATGCTTAGGCCACATTTAATTACGAACGACAATTGGAACATCTTGCTGCAATTCTGGTAAAAAGTCTTCCAGAAAAATATGATAGCGTGAGTTATTAAGTCACTTTGCCAAACAAAAAAAAAAGCCTATGAGGAAGTCGTTCAAAATACCACTTAAATATTACCAGGTAATATATTCTAATGTATGTGGCCGAGTAACCTGCAAATTTTCGTCTGCCCAACATGAATATTGCTATACTGAAAATACTTTTCTGTGTAAAAGTTGCCTATCTGTGGAAAGTGCATAATCTGTGAAATTTGATTACAATGCACTCCACTACAACAGCTATTGGTAGAATTCTGCGAGCAAAGGGTAATCGTTTGCTTTCTTCTTAAGACTCTCCAAACGGTGTCACACATGCAGGATGTGCATTAGCTCTTGTATTTTTGTAGGGTGTTTGGAAATGTTCAATATGGTTCCATATTTAGATGTCGAGAAGTTCTTGTCTTTTCGTGAGCGCTGTATGTGAATAGATACTTTTTAAAAAAGTGTTAATGCATCCACTTAAGTTTTTTGCGGTTTATCATACGCCTGTTCGAAAAATCTTGACTATGCAGCTGTAGTGCTGCTCTGCCGCTCCCATCAGCAACACCATAAGGAAGATGACTTTTCAATATTCATATAATATGCCAATGCGGCTGAAAATTCATTTGAAGTGCCGTTTACCCGAATATCATGTATCAGATGATCACGGATAGTCAGGTACTCTACAATCCTCTACCCACAGCATAGTTGTTAATTACAGATGTCTAGTTTGTATTAATATTAGTAGTCGCAGTTTTGAATGCACCCTTTTCAAGCATTTATGAAGAAACACTTTTCAATGATATTGCAATTGTTTTTCTTTCATCCCCCCCCTTTTATTTCCATGTATCAGTGTGTAACTTCTGTCTACTGATTCCAATGCGAAAAATGCATGTTTTAGTAAATTTCATCATTCCTCAAAGTTTATCACATGACCGTAGACCCATTCCGAATATTTTGAGAAACAAATGAAGTTACTTCATCCTTCGACATCAAAATAGAAACATCAATTTTTATGCAGAAAACTAGTGACTTAGTACTGTTAAAGTGTTTTTTGCAAATAGAATTTTAAACGCAGAACTAACACCTCCAAAATAAAACCTGTCTGTTTATTAAAATGTATAAACTTATGCAAACTGTTACATAATGTAACATAAGCATTGTAAAACAATTTATAAAAGAAAATGCAAAAGCATTTTCTTGAAATGTGTAGTTAAAGAGTCAGTTTTGAAACCACATTATATAGAAAGTTGATTCATAGAGTGTATTTCATGTCTTAGCTTCAAAGTCCTTATATCCAGCAAATTTTTTCCTATTTCATACTTTATGTTGTTTCTGAAAACATTTGATCTTCTGAGTCAAGATCCCGATATAAGAGAAACAACGTAAAGAAAATAAAATTCTTGGAAAGACTATTTATGAGACCATTCGAAAGCTATTAGTTTCACACAGGTATTTTTGCTCAACTCCAAGCATGGTATTTTTTATATTTAAAATGTTTTCTATACTGTATGAAGTGTTAAAATGTTTAATATACAACATGGATCATAGATGGTTTAGAAAGAACAACATTTGCGACCAGCCCTGTTGCTTTCAAGTATGTCTTATGGATGAATATTTAAGCAACATCAGATCTTTTATGAAAATAATTAAATGATTTATAAAGTAATACAAAAGTACATTAGGGACATGAATAAATTAAGAATGCATCTTTGTAATTTTCAATGTGTGTGCATTCTTACAAACGGTTTACCATCAAAAGTTATGAAGCATTCAAAAATAAATTACTTAAGCACATACAATAATGTGGTATAAATTCTCAATAGGATGATTTCAGCCTACTTTGCAAGGCGACTTCTGTGTTTAAGGAATTTTTATGGTGCAAGACGTAAATTGCATAGTAAAGTTTGTGATTAAATAATCTAATTTTTCTCGAATATGTTTGTTTATACAAGAACAGTTCGAAAGCGGTATAATGAGCGCCTATTTTTTCGACTTAAAGATCACAAATTTCTCATTCCGCATGCAGTTACACAGATTCAAAGAAAGTTCACAATTTAACGACATCAAACTTATTTTTGAAGAACACGAAGCGAGATAGTTTTGAGGGCATTTGGTTAATAATAGATTTTCTGTTTTTTTAAATGGGTAATTTAGATTACTTTCGATACAAAATGAGACATCATTTTGTGAGTTAGATTTATTCTAAACATCCGACTGCTAAGTAATGATGACTATAAGAGGTAGTTTTTTAAATATTATACACTGGGGAGTTTGACTGGAGAGTTTACTAACTGCAAAATTGTATAGGTGTAGTTCGATAACCATACTCAACAACTCCAGAGGTGGGGAGGATTATTCCTTACCAAGAATTTTCAATCTCTTAATTTTGCATTGGAAAGTTAGATTTTTGTAAGAAGAGGCTTATAATTCTTTCTAGGTAAAATTTAATTCCCCCTCTTTAGTTTTCATTTGGTTTTACCAGCAGATGTAAGTTAGCGCAGACTTTCAAAATTAATCAGTTTTCGAGTAAATCCCTTGTATTGAACTACACTTTGGAAACAAATTTAACAGAACACAAATTGATCGTTATGTTTTAATCCCATGATAATAAAAGTCATACGCAGATGTTTGGAAGTATATACATACCCTTCGAATAGCAAGTGCACATACATGTACCGTATGAAATGAACACATTGGAAGTTGTTACAACTTACCTGCAAAAAAAAAAAAAAAATAAATGTAATAGAATATTTATCTAAAATGTAACATATTATAAATAGCAATTTATAGTTTGAAAAAAAGTTACATAAGATTAGAAAAATGAAATGAACTTTCATTTATTTGCACATTAGAGAGCAATTTTTAAAATATTTCACTCAATTTGTGTCTACAGAGACTTTCGAGATTTGAAAATTCGTGGAAACAACACATGGCAGTATTTATAAACCTACCTTTCTATCCATGTCACGGTCAAGATGTACTAGTCAGTTCACATTTCGAAAGATTTCGATATCCATGTTCAAATCTCCAAATTACACGCATTTTAAGCTACACTTCCCAAAAATAATAATTCCGACGTGTTCGTCTTCCTACTCGAATTCTCTCGAATCATAACCGTAGCGCAGATATTTCGGACTTTAAACGCCAATTGTTATCAGCGTATCTTTTAACGCAGACTGCATTAAAGCTCTTAGAATACAAGGCAAATGGATATTTTTTTCCAAAAAGACCATCAAGTGTGATCTAAAATGGCAAGTAAGTTGGACTTCTTGTTGATGGCTTTATTCACAAATCGGTCAGAGTAATTGCTTTTTGCGAATCGATGGCTATTAAAAATCGCAAAACCTCGCAAATTCATTTACACAGAATTTCATCAACACGAAAGGTTTCAGCCTATTTCATTCACGCTTTTCGAAACGTACACACCATTTAAAAGAAACATGCCTAATACTTTTTTTTCGGATTCCACGAGCTTTAGCAGAGTTTTACTGTATAAATGGAGAAATTCTTAACAACCGATTTATTTTAACTGGGTCTTTCACACGATAACCATCAAGTAGCCGCTAGTCGCTCAGCTCCGTTACCATAAGAACACGGAAAGAGAAACAGCACTGGCTTGTCATGTGCTTGGGAGGGTGGAAAGCCCTCTCGGCTGGGCTGCTGTGAGACCGTGTACACTAATGTGAGCTGGTGCAATTAAAATCTGCGACTCCAATGCCCTCTATGCTCAAATGGTGCCGATTTTAAGTGCTGGTTTCTCATTTGGAATTGCTTCAAAATTAGGAGACCATTCATAGGGGGTAAGGCTGACCGCCCATCGGCTGCCCCATAATGAAAAGGCCAGTAGTTCGGGCATTAGTAGTCGCAAAGGTTTGTAGCAGCAAGTGTCCGCGCATTGGGAAAAAAATATTAGCCACTGTCGACACTCATTCAATTCGATTGTCTTACGCAACATCTTATGCGTAACACATTTGTTGTGATTACACGGATAGTTCAAATATATGAAATTACTAATGCTTATGTAGATGGGAATCAAATAATAAACGGAAATGAGATCAAGAAATATACTGGTGTTCAAAATTAAAGATACAAACTCGATGATTATCCGGAAGAAGAAGGTATTCAGTATTGCGGGGAGCAAGATCTCCAGACCCCTATCTCTTTAGAGTACAAATACTTTAGGAAGAGCCATTGCAAGTCGATAACCCTATTCAAGAAATTTCAGGTATTAAAACTGGCACTTTTGGAGAATGACTGCTTGATCAAAGCCTCATTAACAGCGTGAGAGCTGGATGTGACGCTTGTTTATTTGTACGAGGTAGCCACAATTCTTATTAGACGAAACAGTACAGAGTTATGCCTTAGTATCTTATTTTAACCAAAGATGATCTCATTTAAATATCAACAAACATTAAACGTCGCATGTTATTTTTCTGACCATTTTCTGCCTTACAGCATGAGTTATTATTATACCAAATTCTCATTCATTACAACCATTTTTTGACAAAAAAGTCTCTGTTTTTATGTTTTTAGCCTTAATTTTGGAGACCAGAAGGGAATACCGTATATACTCATGTATAAGCCCACCCTCCCAACTTTAAAAATGGACGCGTCCGTAAAATACTCCCCCTACCAGAATTCGACTGGCTTTCGGTGATCACGTGATTGTTTTGCGACGCAGGGTTAACATAATCGGCGCCTTATAGCACTCAAAGACCGGCTTCGAAACTTCTGGAACGAATGAATGGCTTCCGATAATGTACAGACTACAAAGACAGGCAATCTAAAATATACAAAAACTTAATGTGCTAGATCTTACTTTTGTTTCCATAAAGTTAAATTAGTTGCCCCAAATGCATGGGCACCGGAAGGGGGGGGATTGATATGCCAATTTCCGGGACCATGGTTTTCCCATGTACATAGTATACATATTTGCGCGTATGTGTGTAGATGTTTACTGCTCCCTGAACATTGAATTTCCGATGATCAAATTTTGAAATTTTTTTGACCCGTGTATAAGCCCACCCCCCCACTTTCAATCCAAATTTTTGTCCAAAAAAAGTGGGCTTATACACGAGTATATACGGTATATTCGGGAAAAAATGCCATGTTCATCTGATCCATAATGCATTTGAATTCCAGGTAAATGCAAAATTTCATTTCACCCCATTTAATCGTTTTACCAAAGAAGAGAAAACTATTAAAAGTTTTAAAGTATTGAAGGTCTATAATTTGTACTGAAAATACATGCATTTTATATTGTTCAAGCATCAGGCCCGGACTGGGTACTTTGGGGGCCCTCGGCTAGATTGAAAAGGGGCTCCTTACTGAGGAATTTAGAGAGAATAGAATATGACATGCACTTCATTAGGCTTACGTGCGTAAAAAGCATATTTAACTATTTTAATGCTGTTGAGGCCCTTGATTCTGCAGAGGACCTCTCGCGACACTGTTGTCTGTGGGGTCCTCTGCTACGCCAGTGTGGAAAGGCGTAACATTACAAGGACATAAATAATCAACCTACATGGTACATTACTCTGATATATACCAAATTACTTTAAAGTAGTATATCCATTTTTGAGAGGCCTCTCTGGGGCCCCTTAGGCCGGGGGTCCTCGGTAATCGGCGACCAGCTGACCTGGCCAGTCCGAGCCTGTCACGGATACAAAATTCAGACAGTGGATCCAATAGCGTTTCCAGGTTTCCATTTCGGAGAGGGCCGACCCAGTAATTTAAACCTTTTTGATAATAGAGTTCATTTAATGTTTTTAAACAGCTGCTTTTTAATAACTGCTAAACATTTAGGAGGGTGCCTTCGCCCTTTCGGCCCCTGTGTGGATCCGATAGTGCTGACATTGGTCGTTAGTAGTTTCAGACTGTTAGAAGATCCTCTCAGCTCTGATCAATGAGTAAATCGATGAGGGGGATCTCCTAAAAGGGCAAAAGAAAAAAGTTCTAAATCTCACAAAAGCTCAAAAGCTAAAGCTGCAGCTATAATAGCAACATCGACGGCACATTTTGCAATGCTCGTTGGTCTAATCCTCGTGTACAAGCAATTTATCATGCTGCTTAATTTCTTCTTTTCGCCTCAACTGTTTACCAGTCATGCGCAAACAAAAACTATTTCTTCTAGAGAGCATTGTGGCTTCCTTACCGTATGAAACGGATGGATATCGCAAATTTTTCGAACCAACATATAGGAAAAAGCCATGCTTCATTCACACGGATTGCTGTGAATAGCGACATATGAATCATGTTTCAATTCCCTTTTTCTTAAGAATTGTTATACAGCAGACATCGCCTTTCCTGCTCTATGACGGATCAAAATAAAGCACGGGCCGGTGAAAAGCAAAAGCCGGGCTAAATCACTCCATCCGAGTAAACATACACAGAAAGGTTTTGTTTGGAGGAAACACAAGCGGCATCCGATTCGACGGGTTCTGGAATATAGCCAATGCAGGAGAGAAGATGAATTTCGGCTCAAAAAAATGCCGATTCCGGAAGAGATTTATCACTCCTAAGTTTGAATATTTGTTTACTGTCAAGTAATTGACCGTTGATTAGTTCTGTTAAAAACACGGATTTTTTTTTTGAAGGAAGGAAGGAAACATTTTCTGTTATTTTAAAGAAAAAAAAATTTAGCTATATATATAAAAAAAAAAAAACTGCCCACTATAACATATTTCTGAAATTAGACATTCTAAAATTAAATTTACGTATATGGGTCATGCTCAAAGCTCTTGCATTCAATCACTTTTTTTTTTTTTTGCTGTGTATTGTTTTGTTCGTTGTTACTACCTTCACATTAATCTTGAATAAGAAAATAGTCTTAATATATTATTTGGTATGCTTTATAGAGATGAGACGGGCTCAGCCCGAGCCCGAGCTGGGCCCGAACCGGGCTCGGGCTCGTAATTCACAATTGCGTTCGGGCTCGGGCTCGTGAAAAATTTCTATTTTACTTAACAAACTCCTTAAAACAGATTTTTTAAAAGTTGTTCATATGGAAAATAAAAGTACTTATAAAAATAAAAAATAACGGCACGGGTGCCTAGAAGGCGCGTGAAGCTTTTTGGGTATTTCAGAACGGCGGCTTATATTGCTTAGTTAGTCATGATATCGGAAATTCTTTCATAAACATAGATATAAAGAATTAGAAATTGATTTTAAAAATTTGCAGTTATATTTGTCTTTAAATTGCACAAACGGCAAAATAGTATTCTATCAAAGTTGATTATTCTATCAAAGATGTAGTACATTGTATTCTATCAAAGAATTACTTCTTTGAATTTTATGGAATTTTACTGAATTTTATTTATCTTTAGCTGAAATTTCGGGCTCGGGCGGGCCCGCGCTCCGACTTAAATAATATTGCTCGGGCTCAGGCGGGCTCGGATTAAAAGTCTTCGGGCTCGGGCTTCAAAAAATGAGCCCGAACTCATCTCTATTGTTTTAATATTAAAATTAATTGAAATAGGATCCGAATTACATAGATTATATGTTTTGTATTTTCTCAAAATTCTTCGTCTCTCTACCTAAATTAACAAAAAATGATAACGTAACAAAAAATAAAATAATTATCAATTAATTGAACACTAATGAAAGATTACACTTTTGCCTCTTTCATACGGTATAAATGACTAAATTTATTCAGCAAAATGTTTTTTCTGCTGCTTATTACATTTTGTCTCTTTTCAATTATTTTAGAAATTTCTATTACATTACCATTCATAGCAGAGTTTTCCAACATATGGACCCGTATTATTAAAGAGCCACTTCATGTTTTCACTAATTCCTTGCCTCATTATGGCGTATTGGTTATGTCACTGGAAATGGTAGACGGGCGAAGTGTGAAGGTCCCATCGCGAGTCCGTCGACCAAATCGTTCGGAGTTTTCCGTAGTTTTCTCCGAAACTTAGCGTAAAGACGGGTTAGGACCTCTTAGAAAGCTCCCCCCCCCGTTGTGTTGTCCTTCTGACGAGGATTTATAAGCAGGCTTCACACAAATCCAATATTCCTGTTCACAACAACAACTGATTCCTTCCGCGGATGCCAACTGCAGTTGAACGGTTTGTTTTTGGTAGAAAACAAATTGATTAAAATATGAAGGTGCGTACTTTTATTAAATGTCCACTATCCTACCTTCTTTATGTTAAGTTAATATCTTATTGAAATAAAGCCTTATTGAACTTGATGATAAGATAAAAAATCAAGCCAAAATAGAATAAATGAAACTAGTAAAACGAAGTGGTTTTGACCACTCTGGTACCGCATGTCCACTCTGTTTCCAAGAGTTTAATTTAAATTGTGTTTTATCTTTTATAAGTTGCCGCAATATTAGATACTCAAGGCTTACATACTTCGTTAAAATGTAGTAACCATTCTTAATCATTGCATTTTAACTGATTTTTTTTAAACATCAATAATTAAAATCATCTGATTATTAAGTAAAAAGATAATCAAATTTTTGAGTAGAAAATCTGAAATTATATGTTCCAACTCATTGATGCAGGTCTATGCTTAAGGCAGGGAAATGGAGCGAAATGGGGAACCCCACCTAGGGACGATAAAAACTATTCAGTTCATAAGTACCAAATAATCAGTTTATGGCTTCTTTTTTTTTGTGTTGTAATAATCTTTAAATGTCCCGGTTTCCCAAGAAACCATGACGATTTCCTCTTTCCTGTAATTCAACTTAAATTACAAAAGCTTCGATTCACTGAAATTAAAATTAGGAAGAAACTTAATATTATCAACATTGAAATGCTTAAAACTCAGCTTTCCGACTCTTCATTGACAAATTATCGATTAAGTCAGAAACATTTCTTTCTTTCGACGAAAAAGCTATTTATCTTCTACACAGTTAGAAAATTACGTTAATTATCACGGATTTTTCTAATCAGCCGGAAACTACAACTGGCTATACGTAGAAAGAGCTGTTGTAAATGTTCTGCTCAATTACATCACGTCATTATATGCTGCAACAAATAACAAACACTGCAAAATATACTTTGCATAGTTTGTAATGCTAATTGGTCATTTGGATGCAAAAGATATTTTACGTTATAGAAACGTAACGTTTTCAAAATATTAGTAGAAGGATTCTGAAATATCGTCAAATATTTTTTACGAAAGGTTTATAAAGCTCTTGGTATACACCTGTATTGACTTCGCAAATAATGTAACACATATACTCATGGATCAAGATTATAGGATAAATATAATATACGGGGCTAAAGTTTTCAACGGTTTCGATTTTTCCGATATGAGAGGACACTTCCTCTCCAAAGGGGGGTAACATTTATGCGCTTCTGCTGCTACTGACATTCTGCTAGCATTACAGAAAGTAAGGGGCTTCTTGGAAATGCTATCCACATGCGAAGGAAATAAAATGCAAAATAGCTAGAACTTCCTGAAAATTCCGAATATTTTTAAAGCGCTAGTTTATTAAAGACTACTTGTTTCATATTTATGCATTTTCTTTTTCCAAGTCTAAGAACTCTAGAAATGACCCCAGTTTTATTGGACTGTTGGATTTAACAAAAGTAGCAAAAATGCATTCTGTTACTATGGTTAAAAATCGAATAATGTAAAAAATAGAATTTATTTCCAGTGGACAATAACGAAATGTACTGTGTAATTTTCATTCATACAAATTAAGAATTATTTTACTACCAGAAGAGTGATATTTACACTCGTAGATCCTAAAACAGGATCATTCGGATGCCGATCATTGTACTTAAATCCGTGCTTATTGCACAGGCGACTATTTATTGTATAATAACAGATTTTTGCTGTTGTCCTAAATTGGACAAAAGGTGGTCCACACGGCCTTAGTAACATCGAGGCAGTAATCTCCAAAAAGATCAACATGGGGATTGTCGGTGGGGGTTGAGTGTAATTTCGCCAGAATGAGAGGACAAGCAAAGGTATGTTCTGAGTTCAGTTCAATGTCAGGACAGTTTCTGTAGCTCTGGCAAACTCTGGTACCCATCTCTCTGGATTTTTGACCCTTAACAGTGTTTCGTTCTAAGTCTGGTCAAAATCTCTGCAATAGTTCTGTTTGTGTTTAGTTCGTAGGTTTGATATTTAATCTTTATGGTTCTTTCAGTGAATTTTTGTTTTGCAACTTAGTTTATATCACTGAGGGTGACTTGGGGAAGTAATTCTTTATTGAAATTCCTCACCCTCTTTGCCAAAGAGTCAGAGGCCTCATTTTCGTCAATATCAGCATGTGCTTGGATCCATTGCATGATAGATTTCTTGTTCAGGTTTTAGGGCTTGGTCCAGAAAACTGTGTATTTTTAATACAAACCCAGAGCGACCCATTTTGATAACCTGAACAGCAGCTATAGAGTAGCTAAAAATAATTAAATTCTCCAGCTCTCTCTGCTTCTGGAGGATTTATGCATTGATTTAGTGCTTCCTGGATAGCAAGGAGCTCACACGTATACTTTGAGGCTATTTTACCCGCACCGACCTTGAATTGTTTTGTACCACACTGTGGAATAGCAAGAAAAAAAATGGAAAATAACAAGCTACTCTTCCAATTAATATCCCACTAAAAAGGCACATTTAGTATCGAAAATTCAAAGTCTTAGTTAATTGATGACTAAAGCCAAAAAATAAAAATCGATGACTAAAGAGAAAAAAATAAATATTTTTTATTAAATAATAAAAAAATAGCCAAAAAGAAAGAAAAAATTTCTTTTTTCCCTTCATTTATAACATTGCATTATAATTGAGATTGCTGCAAGGAAAAAAGAAAAAAAAATCCTTTTAAGGGTACTAAAAGTGGGGTTGGGGGATGTAATACATAATCCATAAAAAAGAGAAGAAAGAAAGCTGAAGAATATCAAGAATATCAAAATGAAAGTAACAGAAGGAAACATCCAATCAAGAATAGAAAGAGTATCATGAGGTAAAATTCTCTTAATGAGATACATAAAAAATCTAGGACCTAGAAATGAAATGGATAAAAGAAAATATGGAACACATTATTATGGGGAAAAGGCTACGACCATATTAACAAACAAGGTACTTTATTAAACAACAATTACACACGGACAATTAATTACAAACACTTAGATAGACTGAGCGACGGAGACGTCTTCTCTCGTCGGCTGCAGTTAACGTCTCTGTCGATTACGCAGTAGGAAAGGAGCATGTTATGCTTGCTAGGCGACTGCCGCGCCACACATGATGTAACGGCGTTAGCTAAGGAGTTTGCATTGAACTTCCTACATTCGGCCATCATGACCGCTAAGGCGACCTCGCCTGAAGTTACAGAGCAGTTGATTTTTATTTATTTTTTTAAACAAATCAATAGCTTATCACTACAACAACAAAACAATCACTAGCTTATGTATTTAAAAAAAAAAGGAGCTTAACAATGAGCAGTACCTCCTAATAAAATAAACAATATAGAGAATACAGTTATACATTACCACAGGAAAAATAATATAATGCAAAACTTGAATACTGGAATAATGCTGCAATTAAGAAGTGCTAAAATAAAGAAAAGAAAATGAATTATAATAATTAAATTTTAAAGTCATTCGAAGGGTAAAGGGAAAAAAAAAAGGTTTCTCAATATAGTCTTAAGTCCTTCGGTGAAGAAGAAAAAAATATTGAACACAGTTCAAGTTATGTGTTCGACAGTGCTGGTCCAAGGTTTCATG
Organism: Cheiracanthium punctorium; assembly: GCA_038373885.1. Taxonomy (NCBI): domain Eukaryota; kingdom Metazoa; phylum Arthropoda; class Arachnida; order Araneae; family Cheiracanthiidae; genus Cheiracanthium; species Cheiracanthium punctorium. Next base: position 373,641 of record JAWZYV010018972.1, read on the forward strand.
AACTCTGCGCAGGTGGAGGTTTTGGATGGACCGTCGAAGAAAGCACATTTTTCGACATTATATGTGTCATTGTTTTTTACTTTTGTGACTTTATAGGGTCCAAGGAATTTTCGCTTCAGTTTTAATCCAGGACCAAATTGGGTTCGTTTGATTGCAACAAGATCATGCAACTGGAATTGTGGAGCTTGCCTGCGTCGAAGGTTGTACGTTCGGCGATTTTCTTCTTGAACCTTTGAGATCTGTTGTTTAGCATCTTTACGAAGGTCGTCGCGGTGTTGTTCAAATGCAGCTTTTACCTCGTCGTTGATGAGTTCGAGAATTTTTAAGTCGTGTTCAGATTTCATTTTTGTGCCAAAAAGGAGTTCAAATGGTGTGGTGTTTATACTCCTTTGGAATGTCGAGTTTATGATTTGCTGTAAGGCGGGTACATGGGAATACCATTTTTCTGGATTGCCAACAGACAATTTGGAAAGAACAGCTATAATGGTAGTATTCTGGCGTTCAACCTGGCCATTAGATCTCGGTAGGCCTGCTGTGATGGAGATATGAACGATGTTTTGTTTGGCGCAGTATTCTTCAAAAGCGGTTGAGGTGAAAGCTGGTCCTCTGTCCGATATGATACGCGATGGATTTCCGAAGACCGATCTTTGATTTTCTAACCGATTGATTACTTCTGCGGCGTCCGTTGATTTAGTTGGATAGAGCCATGTAAATTTTGTAAAGGCATCTATTACCACGAAAATATGTTTATAACGCTTGGAAGTGGTGGCAAGAGGTCCTAAATGGTCGACATGGTAGGTATGTAGAGGTGTATCGTCCTTGTCAATCGGGTGTAGCAGTCCGTCTTGCTTTCCACGTTTACGGTTGTTGAGAATACATGTAACACAATTTTGGATGCACTGTTTAATTTTGTCTTTTAAGTGTGGAATGAAATAGTCCTTGTTTAGGATCTCTTCTGTGCGGATAACAGCGAAATGACCACGTTCATGTGCTGCTTTGATGATGTTGGCTTGCATGCTCTCGGGAACTACCAGGAGGTCTTTGCCATTCACTGTTTTATACAGAAGATCATTTTTCACGATGTAGTTGTCATGAGCTGCGGTTTGAAGAAGCGTTTTTATCGCTGTGATCTGTTCATCCGTCTGCTGTGCTTTAAGGAACTGAATGTGAACACTGTTCTGAATGGTCATGCAACAGGGATTACGACTAAGTGCGTCGACATGAGCCATTTTTGAGCCGTTGCGATGTTCTATAGTAAAGTTAAAGTCCTGAAGGTATAAGGCCCATCTGGCGATACGGGTGTTGAGATCTTTTTTATTTAAGGTTTTGACGAAGGCATCACAGTCCGTGATAATTTTGAAGTGAGTACCTAAAACGTAAATCCGAAACTTCTTTAGGGCTTCAACAACGGCAAGGACTTCCAGCTCAAAACTTGTATACTTTCGTTCACTATCAGAGGTCTTTTTGGACATATAAAATACAGGATGAAAAGAGTTATCTTGCATGGATTTTTGCATTAGGACTGCCCCCAAGCCATCTATTGACGCGTCAGAGTGAATTTCAGTGGGAGAGTTCTGATTAAAAATACTTAAAACAGGTTGTTGTGAAAGTAAATATTTTAATTTTTCAAATGCGGCTTTTTGTTCAGTCTCGTATTGAAAGGGGGTGTCCTTACGCAAAAGGTCGCTAAGAGGTTTTGCTATGGCAGAATATGAAGGAATAAACTTTCTGAAATATCCGGTGAGACCTAAAAATCGGCGTACATCTTTAATATTTTTCAAATCCGGATAATTTAGGACAGCTTTAGTTTTCGAGGGAGAAGGAGACAGTTTACCGCCTTCTACTACATGGCCTAAAAATTCTATTTTAGTGTGTAAAAACTGGCATTTGCGGAAATTTATGTCTAATCCATAATCACGGGCTACATCAAGGACAATTTTTAAGCGTTCGAGAGCCTCAGACTCACTAGTAGCTGGGATGACAACATCATCCATGTACGGGAGTACGATGCCCTTAGCAATAAGTTCACGAAAAACGGCGTTTATATAACGCATAAAGGTAGATGGACATGTACTAAGGCCAAACGGCATAAATCGGAAGAGATATTGGCCTTTGTGTGTCACAAAACTAGTATAAGGACGGCTTTTTTCGTTTACGGGAACGTGGAAAAATGCATTTCGTAAATCGAGTGTAGAAAATATTGTGGCATTTTGAAGACTATCTAAAATGTCTTCGATCAACGGAAGGGGAAAGTGATCTTTGACTATTTTGCGATTTAATCGTCTGTAATCTATGCATACTCTAGGTTTTCCGTCTTTTTTTGTTACAACTAACACTTGGCTTGCGTAGGGAGATGAACATGGCTCAATAATTCCATTTTTGACCCATTCGTCAATTTGTGCATCTACTATATCACGCTCAGCAAATGGCAAACGTCGGGGTGCGTGGAAAATTGGCTCGTCGTCAGTGAGCACGATGTCAAGTTCAACGTTAGCAGTTTTCGTTTTATTGGGTGCATAAGCCAACAACAGCTTCTCAACGTCAGCGCGTGTATGACTGGTGACATTCGGGCCGATGTCAAAGATGGGAGAATCGTCAGAAATTGACATAATAGAATTTTGAGGTTCTACAGGATCAGATGCCGTTGGAAGTTTTGAAAATATTACGCCGGCAGGGGAAATGGTTAAATTTGTTTGCTGTATTATGTCACACCCGATTATGAGGTCATGATTTGTGCAAGCATTCGGCACTACAGAAATAGTAACCGGAAAAATTTGGTCGTCAATAGTAACATCACAGTCGAAAGTACCAATGACGTTTGTTCGCGAAAAACCAAAACCCGTCAATACTTTAGTGTTATTCAATAATGGTGGAGAACCTATTTGTACCCATGCAGAATGTCGAAGCAACGTCAAATTGCTACCTGTGTCCACTAATCCGGGGAATTTATTGTCAAAAATAATAACTTCCTTACACATGTTTACAGAAGGAAATTCACGTACGGTATTTACTTTTGCTGGTGAAGTAGAACTATCGTTTCGAATAGCTCGGACACATTCAGTCGACTTGTGACCAAAAAGATTGCATGCTAGGCACTTCGGGCCTCGAGAGCGATTAGGACACCATTTAGACTTGTGTCCGACGTCATTGCAGTTAAAACAACGTTGCAGGGTGTTAGCTGTGTCAGAAACATTAAATTTTGAGGGTTTTCGTTGTTGGTTTGGTCGTTCTGTACCGCGGTTTGAGCTGTCAGGTGAGTGACGAAAATTCGACGAATTTGATCTATTAGCTCGCATGTTATTAACAAAAGTTTCGTAAGTTCTTAATTTTGTCTTAAATTCGGAAAATGATGTTGTCCCATAAAGGATAATTTTGTCTGAGCGGGAACCTTCAATACCGTTTATGACGTACTGAATAACAGAACACTCGTCAATAGCGCAATCGCATCTATTTGCCAATTCGCGCATGGAATTAAAATATTGAGTAAATGTTTCGTTAGGGCGCATTTTTCTTTTTTCAAGCTGCCGATGAATTTCTATTGACGTGACTGTGTCTGAAAACTCGTTAATTAACGCAGATTTAAACGTATCGTATGCATTTAGATTTCTTTGCGACGACAGAAATGACTTCGCGGAACCGGTAATCAATCTTTTTGCAAACACTAATTTTTGTTGATCACTTATGCAAGGGAATAATTGGAAATTTTCCTCCAAGTCTATAAAAAAACTTTTAATTGAGTACAAATCATCTCCTGAAAACTTTCTACTATTTGCAGATATATCTCTTAAAAGATACCAGAATTGATTAGTCATATCCAAAACTGCGCTGGGGCCTAGAATGGGGAACTGTGCATTACTCGATTGGGTTAGGTAAACAGAGCTTCGGTTTTGCATCGCAGGAACACTGTTTATATCAGAGGCACCATTAGGGGAAAATTGACCTACATTCGTGCTACTCGCTTCTGCCGATGTGTTAATAAGTGGATGGTCATGTTCTAAATCAGAGAGATAACTGGTGTCGAGAGAATTTTGAAAGTCTTGCAAATTTGTTAGGGCATTAAAAATGCTGTTGCAAATATCTTTTTCGTTTGCATTTGATTCCAAATGTAATAAATTTGCCACGGAAATAAACTCATTTAAGGTGAAATCTTTTAATATCTGTTCTTTATGTTTTTCTAGATCTAATTCGATTGGGAAGGAAGAGAAATTACGTATTTTGGTACGGGAAGAACGATCAAATTCTTTAAAACCAAGTATGGTGTTTAATGCTTTAACAGTTTGAGTTTTGCCAAATTTCAATGAGTTTGCTATTAAATGTATGTCTCCTAGTTTTAACGACATTTTGAAAAAGAATACAGTTTCTGAATGTAAACAAAAACTAGAGAAATTCTGCACAATTGTTTAAAAGGATAATAACGATCTAAATTAAAAGAAAAATCTAGCCTACTTGAAATGGGGAGCAGTCCAGCAGTTAATCCACACCTCAAACCATGTATTTAAATTCGTCAAATTGCATTCGTCAATTGAAGCTTATCGTCTATTAGGGAATACACTGGCTTGTTGATGTCTAGAGGAATTATTCTCTGGAGTGTGAGAGGACGGTCGAGCCCCCAAAATATGGGGAAAAGGCTACGACCATATTAACAAACAAGGTACTTTATTAAACAACAATTACACACGGACAATTAATTACAAACACTTAGATAGACTGAGCGACGGAGACGTCTTCTCTCGTCGGCTGCAGTTAACGTCTCTGTCGATTACGCAGTAGGAAAGGAGCATGTTATGCTTGCTAGGCGACTGCCGCGCCACACATGATGTAACGGCGTTAGCTAAGGAGTTTGCATTGAACTTCCTACATTATTGCTCAATTTATTTGTTGCTAATTCATAGCCGTTTTATTATAATCCCATGAGAGAATTTAATGTATAAAATATATAGAAAAAAATATCTGCGTTACTTTGGATGTGGGAATTGCGGTTATTTCGATAGAATATTCTTTCTATTTCTATAGAGACAAAAAAAGAGGCAAGTTTTAATGTTTTTTTTGAAAATGCATTGGACAGTCCCCGAGTATAAAAACTACTGCCTACTTCTATTACTTTGTTCTAAATAAAAAATACTGTAATGGACATGAAACAATTACTGTGTCATTAGACATACTCATGTAAAAGTCGTGCCTTTCTTTTTAGTTGACATACTTTAAAATAAGTTTAGAATATATATTTCAATTTTAGACAAAAATTTTATGACCATTTAACATTCTCAGCCAAACACTATTGATACGCGGATTTCCTTTATTACATTGCATTCCAAATGTTAAGGAGAAAAAATATATTAAATATTAAAATAAATAATCTAAAGGGTGTCCCGGAACTTCGTGTACAAACTTGGAGGGGAGGTGGACGACATCGTTAGGAACCATAATTACACAGGAAAGCATGGGCGGAAATCATTAGATGGTGCTGTACGCGAGCTATCTTGATAGACACGTGTGGCTTCCTCATTGTCATATCCACCAATTTTTACCGAATTTTCCAGAAGATTCTTTACCGCTAATTCTTTTTTTACACTTTTGATGAATAAATCCAAATTTTGTTTGAAGAATAAAACTGTCTGAAAGTTGTGGTCGATCATCTTTCCAAAAAAATCCGTAAAAGCGGGCAGTCATGTTTTTTTGTTGTTGTTGTTGTTTGTTTGTTTTATGCTAAGCTTACACAAGGAGCATCTGCCTAGGGGAGGGGTGCTTTGGATGGAGGACTTTTAAAGGGGTTTATTCTAACACGTATTCACGTTACATCGGGACAAAACTTCTCCCAAACTCCAGACTGTTAGATCGACAGACCCGAACCCGAGACCTTAACATTCTGGCCATCTACAATGTCCAGTCTTATCCATTTGCCATGGTAGGGAAGATATGACAATGAGGAAGTCACACAAGACAACCTTGAGAACTCACGTACAGCGCCACCTATCGATTTTCATCTCTGCTTTCCTACACACAAATAACGGAAGTATTCCATAAATTTCCGTATTTCCAAAATTTCCATAAATTGAAGAAATAATTTTTCGAGAGTGCGTCTTTATACACTAATTTATTCCTCATTTTTCTACAAATAATTTCTGTACTACTTAGATACGCTTCTTCTCGAAAATCTGAAGAAGAAAAAAAAAATTTCGTTGAATCTCAAGAAGTTTCTTCAATTGATAAACGGAAAAAGAAATGGAGATATTCTAGCAGCACTGCTGTCAAATTTTCGTGAATTGAAGAAATAATTTTTGAGAGTGGATATATTTATGGCTCTCTCCTAACGATGTTGTCTACCTTCCTTCCAAGTTTATACACGAAGTTCCGGGACACCCAGATATAAAATACAGATGCAACGCGGCATGTATGAACGAATCACCTATAAATACTGTAGTACTCAGAATTAAGCACCTAGTTCTAAGATTTCTATCAGCAAATCAAGATGGGCTGTGCCGCACAGCCAGCTGTCGTCAAAAAGGGTCTATAGATCTGTGGCCCGCGATGAACGTTTCGATCGTCCGTCATCTTGCTGGTAGTTAAGTGGAGCAATGGCAACAGCTGCTCTTTTTTCAGCATTGGGAAATCTATCAAGCTGTTCTCGCATTCTTCCATTTTTCAGCACGTGTCAGTGCTGTTAAAAATAATCGCGACAATTTTTTTTTACGGGAAATGACGTGTTAAAAAGTAAAGGATTCTCGTGGAGCTATGTCACTCGCAACTATTTTTATAGAAATCAAATCTATTCTTCGTGACTGGCAACAGTCAAAACGTAAGCATTTGGTGTTCCCAGAGCGGGAACACTGCTCGTTAAAGGGTTAACAGGCGACTGCGATGAAATTCCGTTCACGGAGTTTCTATATTCTCAGTGCAGCGCACTAGCATAAATAATACAAAACTGCGATAATGAATCTTATTCATGTTTGAAATTTTATTTCTTCTGATTACAGTCATTTTTATTGATTATTTTATGATGGTAAAATTGGGAAACTGGATGAATCATGTTTGCTTAAAAAAAATAATAATAATAATAAATTAAAAAAAAAATCCACACAGTTGAGCATTTTTCTAAGACACTAAGAAGGTTAATTCATTTTCATGAAAAAAACTGTGTGACCATACAGTTTTTTTCATGAAAATGAATTAACCTTCGTGTTACATGTTTACATGTATCACGAAATCTAAGTAAACTTGGATTAAAATCAAGAAAACGTAAAAGAAAAACTTTTTAATACAAGAGTTTTAGAAATAATTTAAGGCAACTAAGATTTTCTATGCAAAGAAACAAGTGATGACAGCGAAAAAGTTTCTAGCGAAACATAAATATGGAAGACATCATTTGAAAGGGGAAAAAAAAGCCTTCGCTTATTCATTTTTTTTAGAAGTTTCAGTGTACCCAATTTAGGTTTTTACTTACTTTAACATATAAAAAGCCACTTTTAAGAAAATAAAAATATATTTCTCAAAACTGAAAGTCTTGACACTTATTCGTATACATGCAAACTTCGAGATTAATTATTTTATGGATTTTAAATCGTTCTCAAAAAATTTTAAAAGTTTACTTAAACATATCTAGGCACAGATGAAAACATGCACAGTTGAAATAAATGTGCACACAAATCACATATACAGAAAAACAATTTAACTAGGGATATCTGTATAGTATCGTGTAGCACCACCTTTTGCTTTGATGATGCCTACGATTCGCATTAACATGGATTCTACAAGACGCTGGAAGTGATGGGCTTCATGCAATACTTATCCACGATTCCTGAACAACCTCCCACAACTCACTAAGTTTAGATGAAAGGTGGAAGGATCCTCGAATATCTCTCTCGATTATATCTCATATGTGCTCCATGGGATTGAGTACAGATAATGTTGATGGATAGGAAAACAAGAGTCCGTAGAATATTCCTCCAAACATTTCGATAGAATTGGGAAGTGGTGGCACGTTGCATTGTCTTGTTGAAAGACAATCTTTGACGTGGGCTGACGACAGCGAAACAACGGGAGCAAATGATCGTTAAATATATGCCGGTAATGTTCACAAGTGAAATACGATGTTACAGGTACCAGGGGTCCCATTTCAGTCCATATCAGTGGTTCCCAACTCAACTTAACCAGCGGACCACTTTTCAACTTCCACTTTACCAACGGACCACTTAAGAGAATGCTTTCCGTGAGGGGGGGGGGGAAGGTTAAAATCTAAAAAAAAAAATTAAAAATTTTTTCGCACAAAATGTCATATAAAATGAAAAATAAAAAAAACTCAGAAAATTTACACCGACTCAATGATGCAACGACTCAATAGTTAATCCGTCCTGTTTACATATACTTGCAGCCGAAGACAAAAGATTGGGTGAGATGTTACAATATTTTATCGAATTGTATTTAATATTGTGCCTGCCGTATTTTCCTTATTTTGCAAGTATTATGAAACATTTTTTTAATTCGCTAAAAAAGACCTTAAACAATTAAGCTTTTTGCTTTTTATGAAATTGTGAAAACATAATTATTTTTTAAACACCCACTAACTTGGTAGACCACTTAGAACTTGTTCATAGACCACCAGTGGTCCACGAACCATCAATTGGGAACCACTGGTCCATATGAACACTCCCCATACAAGAATTCAAGAATTCCACCCCCGCCAGCTTGAAAAGTCCCCTTCCGGCAGGAAGGATCCATTGCTTGATGCGGTTTACGCCGTACACGTACTCTGCCATCGGCATGTACCAAAGTGAATCTCAACTCGTCACTCCAGGCGACATTTTCCCACACCTCGACGGTTCATTAATGATATTCCCGTACCCATGTTAATCGTTCGTTTTTCTAATGCAAAACTAATGTAAGAAAGACCATTCCATTTGGAAAATAGACGGTACGCTGAGATGGATATTTGCAGAAGAAGTTTGGAACCTCAGTTGATCCTAAGTACAAACTCATCTTTATATAAAGGTACAATTGTACATCACAGTATTGGACAAGCACATACATCTAACGAAATTCGAATCCGAGACCAAACTGTTCTCATAGAAGGCCGACAGCAAGAAGTGCGCAGACCCGTGTAGCCGTAAGGTACCCTTTTCAGAAGTTATATTTTACGTTCACTGTCTTTTGTAAAACCTCCTGTTTCCGATTTCAATTTTCTGTTCTGCCTTTTTTCTGTTGAAGAAACGGAACAACGGAAGCATTTTCAAGACATTAATTGTACTTTCCAAAGAGGATTTAAAAAAAGTAAAGAACTTAGTTTCCTCTCCTCCCTATTCTTATTAAGTCAAAGCAGCTCTGTCCCATGTGTAAATGCGCCGAAGTTCTCGAAAAACGGAAAGCGGTCATTTCTCAAAGCGAATTCTACTTTTCAAAGCTTAGTATTAGAGCTCTTGGCTTGTTTTTATATTTTGAAAATTTATTTTCCTACTTGTTTGCTATTTTCAAGGATCCGCTCATAAATCCCAGTCGAATAAAGTAGACAACACAATGAAAGTTCTTGCTAGAGCAGAAGAGAAAGGAAGTTTACAGTTCATAGGAGAAACTCAAACAACCCGTGAATGAATGGAAACTGAACTCAAGACCGTGCGCTTAAGCGATTAGCGAAGAGAACAGAACCTTAACCTCTTCGCCACAGGCTTTCCAGGAATTGTTTTTTGAGATCCTTTTCCGCTTGAAACATTGCTACAGAGGGTGTTTACAATTTTTAAAACGAATATTTAGCGCTATTTTATAATAGCGCTATTTTGAGGCTATATAATTCATGTTTAAAGTATACAGATTACTTTTAAATGTACAATGTGACGGCCCTTTTCTGGACAATAAGTCTAAATCGTGATTTTTATGGTAGAAGGGGATTTTCGTAAAATTTCCAGAGGTATCGATTTTCATTCCTCTTTCACAATTTCCCAGAGCCCATCGATCGTGGTGGGGTTTTCTGCTTAAAAAGAGCTCTTTTCAATAGACCAAATACATCTTTATGCGTATACTGTCTATTTCAGTCTTTATTTTTCAAAAGAATGCAGTAATGCTTTTGGAAGTATGGCTGACTGTGCCTTGATTAGCGTTCACTCTTTGAGTGTCATTAGTATAAGGTAATGGAATTTCTGCTGGAAATATCGGGTGTAAAATTTTCTGTCGACAGTAAGTAGGTTGAATTGATTTTTGCATTTTTCCTACTCTTCTTTATTTTTAATTCCCAATGCACGAGAATGCGGTAAAAATCATATACCACTTAATTTCTTGGCAATGGTGGAACCAGGATTTTACCTATTCCCCCCTCTTCGTTTTCTCTACTTATTATAAAAGAAGGTGTCTCTCTCTGTGTGTGTGTTTGTCGGCAGCGTTACGGACAAACGGCTACACCTAGAAGCACCAAATTTGGTACTTGGGAAGATGTAAATATGTAGTTAAGCACCTCGAAGCGATTTTTTCAAAATTCGACCTAGAATTTTTTTTATTTTATGTTTTATGCGATTTTTGACATTTTTTCTCACCTAATTCGTAATAACCGCGGAAATTACGCTCGCAGCAAAACGGCATTTGTATCATCGGACAGAGGAGAAAATTTTCTTTTAAAAACAGTTTGTTCTGAATACGTAACATGATTTGCCGATTTTTAGGAATTTTTTTACTAAGCATCTGCTTCGGCGAATTTTTTCGTAAAATAATTTTAAAACTGTCGCATCTTGAATTCTATCCGTCATAACGTTTTGATATTTTGACAAATCGCGAAACATTCTTTTCTCCCTCTTTTAAAATAAAAACGAAAAAATTATGCAGATTAGATGATTTTTTACTAATTTTAATGCAGCCTAATGTTTAGAATTTAATAGCATCAACGCGATCTTACGCCATTCATTACATTGCGATCACGGCACGAGAATTTATGTTCGGTTGTTGCCACAGAAAGGATTAGAAAAAAGGCTTTTTTCAACCAATCGAGTTTTTAAATGGGACATCGGAATTTCAATTCGCAAGTGAGGATCTATGACGTCAAATACTTTAAGATACGTAAAAATTACGCCATAATTTTAACACATTTATTCCTGATCTATTTTCAACACAAGGGGACGATATTTTGATTAAAATGTACTGTAGAAATAAACAAGGAAATTCACGATTACTATTATTAGAAGTGGTATTTTAATCCGGTACTTATTTAAAAATTGAAATGTCTTCACGGTGCTGAAAATGTTCATTTTAAAAGTTACAAAGTTCGTTTCAAAGCGCGATATATTAAAATTTTTCTATTTACTATTTTTATTTTTGGCATTTAATTATGGCGCATACGTTGCTTAACATATGCATGCATGTTGCGAGTATAGTTTTAATTTAACATTGAATTACGTTCCTCCATAAAGGTCCTACATAACGCAAAGTTTTAATGATACCGTTTGAAAACTACTATGCGAAGTATCGAAATTAACTCCCTCAACCACCGGGGTATCCTTTACGGCAGTCAAACAGTGATGTCATAAATTAAAAAAATGCGTGAAATTTGTAAACTCTGCAACTCTAACGCCCTGTCACAATTAAAGCGGGAATAAATAGCTCCTCGAAATTACACAGTTTGATGTTTTTCAGGAGACAGGACTATGGAGGATATAAAAGATATCGCTATATTAAATACATGGATATTTAAAATGGTACCCCTTGGATATTTTCTCCCCGCAGTGAAATGAAATGGTTTGCGGCGCTAAATACGCCAATCTTATGAAACTATGTATAAATTAAATATATATGGAGTGTTTCCTTAAGGGCAACCATTATGTGAAATGATTATTATTTATGCTAATGCGTAAATTGCAAAGAATCGCCATAGAATCAAAAGATCCCATTGGGGCCAAATAATCTAAGCTGTTTCTTTTAAGGGAACCTTGAAGAGGGAGAAGCGAAGATAGATAGTATTAATGTACGTAATAGGTAGTGTTATTAGATTTGTAAGGATAATATGAATAAATCACAATATACCACGTTAATAAATTTTTCATGAAATTAAAAGTGTTTATCCTTTTTCAACGGTTGTCTTACAACCACTTAAGCGAAAAGTAATTCTAATTTGCGTTAATATATCCCGCAGTAATTTCAACAGAGGAGATTACTTGAACTTTTTTAAAAATGAAATTCTGTTTTGTCACATGCAGATATGATTTTAGTAGTAAAATATTCGCTTATTCCCGTATGAAGAGCTGGTGCGCAGCTATTTTAAAAAGATCTCTTGAAAATAGCATAAATGAATTCAGAAGACCTCAAAACGTGTAAATACTCTAAAATCTCGAAGTCGAATTTTTTCATTATTACAATACTTTCCTTATATGGTACAGGTTCGGAAAGAAATAAATGGTTGTTCATTTCATGTAGTGTCTTAGGTATTTAATGCTACAACTTGAGCGTAAAAAACAGTATGATGTAGAAATAAGACATTTTGAAAGCCAGGAGTTCTGTGCAAACCATTAAGCTTTCCACATTTTTGATAGTGAATGACACTGCCGTAGTTTTTTGAGTCATTATACTGAAATGATGCCAGGTACTCATGACGCAAACTTAAACATCAAGAGTAAAATAATTTTGCTCTTTTTTTTTAAATTCCACATCACGAATAAATTCGAATACACTTGTAAGGAAAATTTTTGTTTCCTACCGTGCGAAGAACGGGCACGCAGCTAGTACATAATAAATGGACCTTTCTTTGTTGCAGTCATTGAAGTATACTCAATGTATTATCTTTTATCAAGCGTCATAATGTATTACCCTTTATCTCCTGCTAAATAGTTTTCATACAGTGTTGTGCGTTGAACCACAAGCCTCGGTAAAAGAGGGGAAACATTACGTTTTTATATTTTTTCAAAAAATAATCTTGGTTTATTATTTTACTTATTGTTGCCACAAATGTATTAAAGATTTTGAAATTTACTTCTGCGTCAGAGGATTTTTCTTGCTATTAGCGCAATTTAGAAACATTTGAAAAAGTACATATCTTTTACTGGTATTCGTTTGGAAACATTTCTACATGTAAAAATAATGACTGTTGGTTTTTACTTTCATATAATAATATTGCTTAGCTTGCACTTAGAAATTCCATACCATGCATTTCACAAAGCTCTTTAATTACGGAATAGGAGTACTTCTTTCCGGAAAGGGTAAAAGCATACTTATCAGTCGAAAGCTTGTTTAAACGCGATATTTTGAAATAATACGTTGAAAAACAATGATAATGATTTCAAATAATAAGTTGCTGGCAGAAACTTTTATTAAAAAATATTTGCTTTTTAAAAATCATTTATCAAAACGTTCTAAAAATATGTAAATATTATCAGTATTTTTCTAAAATAAAAACAGTCAATAACGTTTATACTGAAATCAATCACGAATCATTCGATATTGAAATGCTCTAACGTATTTAGTTAATTTTTTTTCCGTATTGGAATGACCACTATTTACACGAATTTTAACTTTGACAAAACCTTTTATATTAACTGGAACTCAGGGAATACTGTTTATATTGGAATACTGTTTGACTGCTTGGAAACGTGCTTTGATCCTTTGGGCATTACTGACGCTTACTGGCGGCATCCACGACACGTTCTCTGGGTACTACCGCCAGTCCACCTAAAATCGAAATTCACGGAAAGTTACATGGGTAACACATTAAATGCTGCATCAGTCACCGATGGCTCTCGTGGTCCGAGTGAAAAGTTTAGTGGCAATCATGCTCGAGATTTCTATGAATGCCGCAAAACACGTTTTCGCGTCTTATGCTGCCGCATACAGTGTAACCACCCTTTTGGAAAACTTCCTCGTACCATTAATATATAACTGAACCCAGATCTTCCGTACCGAAAGTGCTAAAAAACAGTCCAAGTTAAAAGAAGTAGTTCAAGAAGTTAAACAGTGTTTTACCTTCAGTTTGCTTGCATAGTTTGTTACCTAATGTATGTCTGAAAATAAAATACAATTTTATTTCTGGAATTAGATGAGTTTGAAAATTTCAATTTCGTTTTATAGTTGCGTCTCGTGATCCATTATTTTATACTTACCTACCGTTCACATCGTTTCCTATTTTCTATTAATAAGTGGAGATTGACTAAATCTTAACAGATTTTTAGGTCATAGCAGGTTAATTTAAGGCATATCAGATAGTAAGATTCTGTGGATACATAGGGATAGACGCGAGACGAAAAATAGGCGTCTCGAGTCTCGCAAAACCGCCTAAAAGCTTTGTCTCGTCTCGCAAAATCCCTATATCGTAATGTTAAAAATGTTTGTCTAGTCTCGCAAAAAAGCTGTAAATATCTGTCTCGCGTGTCCATCTAATTCTATACATGGAAAACATTTTATTTGGTGGGATATGGTAGCGGACGTAACAATAGACGCATAATAGAATCACCATCAAACTGTAAAAACCTCAAATTTATTTTCTTCAAAATTTGATATTTTTTTAATGCCGCTATCTTTTACTGTTTTTGGACATAAGAAATCTAATTTACATTTATTTTACGCAATTTTCAAAAAATTGTCATTTAATAAATTTATATAGGGTCCCTTAACTCAGGAAAATAACACATTTTATTTAATATAAATTAAACTAGTGAACGTAAAATTTTGAAATTTTGCACAGCCATGTAAAATCACTTTTTGCATCTATTTCTATCAAAATTTGGCTAGGTTGCTATACATAATTTTTTAGAATATTAATTTAATAATTCATAATTCATATAAATATTTTATTAAAAATTATAGTAATAGTAAATTATGTTTGGGCGGGTTTATTTAGTTGTAATAGTACGAATAAAAGACAGCTTTTCATTATTAATATTATATGAGATATGTATTAAAGTATGAAAAAATATTTTAACTAGGGGAGGGGCATTTTGGGTGCTCATAACTCACTCATTTTCAGTTCAAATTTATTGAAAATTGGTATCCGGGGTTAAAATGAGCTAAAACTTTGAAATATAAAGCGAAGACTAGGGGTTGCTATTGGAAAAAAAAAAGTTGGTGCGAATTTTAATTTTGAGACTGCTCCTTATGCAATTTTATGTATAGCAAATTAAAGTGTACGTCAATCGTAAACGATTGATATATGTAACTATCTGTACGACGAACGACGGCAGAATAAAGTGCAAGTGGGCCCTCTTTTTTCCGCAGCTGTACATTGACATGGTGTGATGTTGACTAACTAGTTATAACATTCCTATTAATTTTAACTATGAAAATATCACTTTTAGACATTATACTAGATACATGCCACAATCTTACAATGCATAAAAAAAAATCATCAAATAAGAACCTTTCCTTCTTCAGATCCCCTTGGACGATTCTACTCTACGAACATTCAGAAGTCAACAATTCGAGTACTCTTGGAGAAACTCCAAGGAGGAAAAAAAAAAAGGAAGAAAAAAGTCACATCGCGAAACATCAACTCTTATCTGCTCCTGAGCTTGAAAAGAAATTATTTACAACCTCTACTTTGGCAACACTTACTTTTACTAGTCTTGGAGTCCACGATGTTTGTGACAGAATGAATGTTATCCAGTTCAAACGATAGTCACCTCGATTGACACTGACGTGAAAATTCTAATCATAAGAATAACAGAAAAAAGTGGCAAGTATTTATTCTTTTTATGCTTAGACGGTTAAGCATAGTATTCATTTTAATCCTACTTGAATACAAAGGATCATTAGAACTGTATAAATGCTTTCCGTACCTAAGTATACGAAAAATTTCAGTTGATAAACTACAGTGAAGTTACTTATCTGGGGCGTTATTGCCTATTTTTATTTACATCATCAAACAAAATCATTTCTCAACCCTTTCCTTATCAATATGATCACCATGCAGTGTCCTCACCGTAAGGACACAACTCTGACATTTTGACTGTTACATTTGATATCCTTTGACATTCATGAAGAATACATTTGATTTCAATAAAATACTTACGGAGGACATAGTTACACGAGATTTCTTTTCTATTTAGAACATAATTTCCCGTAAAAATGATCGACTATTTGTAAAACGGATGTGAGAATTATTTTTATCATTACCGGCATCTCCTGAAAACTGGAGAGTGTAATGAAAATACATATCAATATAGAAGAAAAACTAGATAGACTGCCCAATGCTAAAAGAGTATCGTTCGATTTAACTAACAGCAACTGCAAAAATAATTTCCGTGATGGTGTGTGTAAAAATAATTTCCATGAATTTCCTGGCAGATGAGACGCCAGTAATATTTCCGTATATTTACAGAATTTTATTCTCGTAAAATCCAGTAGAAATTCTGTTCCAAAGAGGCGCTGACCCTTGATCTACGGAAATTGTCCTGTATTCAGATATAAACGGAGAATTTCCGTAAAATTTTACGGAAAGCTTCCAGTAGTTGTTCCGTTATTTTTTAGAGTGACAAGGCACTTTCTCGGCATTGGGAAATAGTTACGCTTCAAAGGGATAGAGGTAAGTATTCGAAAAAAAATCGGAATTATGCAGAACGTCGTATAAATGCAACTCATTTATCTATGTTTGTGACTGTTATGTATTTTAAAAATATTTTAATGAAAACTACTTGTTAGTAACGTTAATATTTTTAAACCAGAGCACTTACGGAGAATCTTTAACACTAGAATCCAATTTTTCTTTACCAGAAATCATATCATAACATTCACAGATATTTATAGCAGCACTTTACGGAAGTTATTTTTGTGCTCTCAAAATAACTCCCGCTAAAATTAACTTTTTACATCACCAATTCAAATTTTTCGTTCTTTTTCATTTTTAGAAAAAAAAAATAACAGCTTGGTTGATATTTTGGCCAAACTGCTAAGTAAAGTTCCTGCGCTTTCGTGTAAAGAAGCATTTTCGCAAAAGAGTTTGTCATTAAAAACAAAAGATAAAATAACAAAATCGTTCCATGACAGATACATGCGTGTAAATAGCTTTTAATTTTTCTAACACTAGCTTTTTAAGTCTATAATTAAGTAGTTGAGATGTCATTTTTTTTAATGTATAATTATCTTCATTCACTCTATTATTTTATGAATTCATTTTCTGCAGGTCTGTTTTATTACTCAATTCGTTTGTTTTTCGCTGAGAAACATTTTCTTCTCATATGGTCGTGTGAACAAAATTTCTCACTTGGTTCATAATTGAAAAAAATATTTTTGACCTTTATCTTAATATTAGTGGTTAAGAGATCTTTTGTTTGTTTCTATATTTTCTTACTACTTTGAAAAATATTTCACGTGTCAAAAATACGCTAAATAAATGTAATAAAATCACTAAATAAGTGTATAAGGAATACATACATCCGAATGGAATAAACTTGCATACGAACTGAATTCAAATAAATTCTTGTGATTAATTTAGTTATCAAATAGTTAAATAAACGCCTATGTAAGTTCAGCTGTAAAACAAATAACTATAGAATGCACATATGAGTAAAAATATTCACATGTAAGAGGTTTTTTTCTCTCTTATATGTATTTTTTAAATAAAATTTATTTGAGCTTTAAAGATTAAACAAATTTTGAAATAACGTACAGCAATGTAACATTTGTGATAGCTGTCTGATCCCTGTGAGTTAAACATGATAGATTAGTCTAAAAATATCAAGATAATTCGCCATGCACATAAAATTTATAAAGTAGAACTGAAGCATTTCGAAAAGCACGGAATTGACAAAAAAATCAGTTACACATGACTTTGACTATCATGAACAATATTTTTCGAATAAGCGAGAATATCACTCCAGCAAACTAAACAAAATGGTAATACTTTTTCTAACATTCTGAATTTCAAATGTCGCACTGAAGCAGTTTTAATGTAAAAAATTGTTTGTTTTGAAAGTGAAAGTTGATTTGTAGATGTAAGCAATCTTCAGCTATGTTATTAATGACTGTTTCATTTATCTCTCACCCCCTTTATTGAAAATTGTCCGGAAAATGTGTCCCAAAAAAGCGACCTAAAAATGCGACATAATTTTACATATATTTAAATACCAGTAGTTTACAACAGCTTTAATTATTGTTACAATGTTTCGTAAGCTGTAGAATATGCATCACATGTATTTTTACTTCCTTGTACGTAGTATAAGGAAGTAATGTGATCCCGAAAAATTTTGGGGGCCAAATTTCGACTAAAAAACCGATTTTGACTACCTCTAAATTTAATTTTAAGAATTTTTTCGATGCATCTCATCGTAGGCTAGCATGCACGATCATATAAACGCGTCTGCAACTCATTTTGACCAGCGGCCGGTCTATTGTGGTCAGTTTTTCAATGCCGTATGTACGTACGTACGTACGTATGTATGTAACTCGCATATCTCAAAAACTATGGGTCGTAGAATGTTGAGATTTGATATTTAGGATTGTTCTATGATCTAGTTGTGCACCTCCCCTTTTGGTTGCAATCGAATGTATAGTTTATGTACAGGACCGCCCAAAAGATTCGAAATACATTACGCTCTATGGGCCGAAATTCATTAAACTCGCCTAACTCAAAAACTATTAGGCGTAGAATTTCGAAACTTCATATTTTGGATAGTTGTAACATCTAGTTGTGCACTTCCCCTTTTGGTTCCATTCGACTGGATAGTTTATCTACAGAACCGCCTAAAAGATTCGAAATACATTACGCTCTATGGGCCGAAATTCATCAAAGCGTTTTTTAGAGGTATTGGGCTCTTTCAAACGACTCAGAAGTGATATATGCTGAAAAGAGTTAGAAAATGAATTTCTCCATTAAAAAAGGTGTCTTTATCATTTACAGTTCTGCTACAGGAACACTCAAAAGATTTCCAATACATTACGGTCAATGGCAATTTTAGGGGCATTCATCCATTTCAAGCACAATACCGTCTTACCACATAAGTTAGGTAATGGTCCGACCACGGTCACGTGCCTCCCTCAAGAACTGTACCAAAAGTCGCCAAGCTTGGCGACTTTTAGTGACGTGTGTGTATATTTAACTCTCAAACCTCAAAAACTATTATGAAATTTTATATATAAGATTGTTGTAACATCTAGTTGTGCATCTCGATTTTTGGTTCCAATCTACTGGAGAGTTTATTTACAGGACCACCGAAAAGAATTTCAGTACTTTAATGTCTATGGACATCTTCAATATAATACAATTGCAGACAGTGATTGTTTGGTACATGCCTAAAATCTCGCCGTCTGTCCTCGACCTTGGCGAGTTTTGCCGAAATGTCGCCAAATTTGGCGATAGTCAGTCATTTCGTCCATGCCCAAAGTATCGCCATTTGTCATCGTTCTTGGCGAGTTTTGGCGAAATATCGCCAAATTTGGCGATAATCTGTCATTGTTGGTCCATGCTTAATATCTCGCCAAATGTCGTCGACATTGACGAGTTTCGCCGAAATATCGCCAAATTTGGTGCCAAAAATTATTTCGTATTTTGTATAACTCTAAAACTTTAACCCGTAGAATTTTGAACTTTTGTATTTAGAACTATATTATAATATCTAACGGTTTTCAATATCTTTTTTGACAGCAATCGACTGGGAATTTATTTACAGGGTGAGCCAAATGACTTTAAATACATTAAGGTGTATGGATGCATTCAATTCATTGAAAGTCTGTGGTCAATGACTACTTTGGCTATCCCCAAAATCTCGCAAACTATCTCAAGTTTGTCGGCTTTTGGTGAAATATCGCCAAATAAAGTGTCAGAAAGAAATCTTTCAAATTGAACTCAGCTTGGCGATATCGAAATGTTTGGCTAGAAATCGCTATATCTTACTATTATTGATATTTTATATCTTTCAAACAAATAAGTTTAGAGGAAGTGCGTAAAAAACATTTTTGATTTAATAGACGTGCAAGGAAGTCATGTGTTGGACACATCAGATTTTTTACATATATGTAAGTACCACGGAGGTATATTATAGGAGTGGACACTCTCCATAGCCGCTATACTAGATTTTTAGTACCCCAAATAAATTTTAATTATGTAAACATTGGAAATCTAGTGACGTGCAGCGATCCTAGCGGTAAAAAAATAAAGCATTATCCGTGCTGACTGATAACTAATTTTACTTGCTTTTAATTTTCCAGCCTAGCATGTGAACGAGAATATGAACGCGAGCACTAAATTTTAATTATTTTTTTTCACTTTTGCTTACCTGGTTGCCTTAGAAACAAAGGAGTAAAAAAAAATATGTTCTATCTTAAGATTATTAAAATGTTGAGTTTATATCTGTTAACGAGTGCGTGTATCGTGGCTGACAGAAAAGAAGTTTTCGTCTGCCACGGTATATATTTACATTAGAAAATGACTTAGAATTCATTACTGAGTTCTTTATGTAACAGGAATTTAATATTTTAATATGAGTTTTTAGCGGCAATTTAAAGCTGTGCTAAAATTTGTCGCAGCATGAAATAAATGTAAATACTGCTTGTTTGAGTGTGATCGTCATTATAAATCAACACTTTAAATATTGCATTTACACAAACTACATTCTTCTAAATTTACTAATATTTCTTAACATACAGCTTTTGGTCAAAATAATGACATGACATTACATACCTAATACTATTTCGCTTCGAAACTCTTGCCTATATTAATTCCGAAATAGTATTCTAAGAGAATTATGTAATTAAAACATATCTGAAGCCAATAATTATTATAATCACGTTCATAAGTCTGTGTATTTAATTTTTTGAAGTTCTGCTAATTCAACGATCGCCATTTAATTCTCCGTGATGGAAATATAAACAACCTTAGATGCGCAGAAGCAGAAGACGCGCAGTTACTCAGTGTGCGTAGCGCCATCTGTTTGCAACAACGGCGTTATCCAACTTTCCAAGAGAAGTGTCCCCTCCTATATATTTACCTTCGTGGTAAGTACTATTAGTTCACAACAGCTTTAATCAAAAACTTTTTTGTGATGCCAGTTCGTTTGCTGATACGTCCATACTTTGTTGCTGTAAATATTAATCGGAGGGAACAAGGACATTGTGTTAATAATCATTAATCCCTTTTAAAGAGAATAAAATAATTCTGCATTATTTGTACTACTTAGCTTCATTAAAACATGCAGTTACATGTAAGAAGCATGGTATTCCAAAAATGTGGTAACCCGGTTTAATTTTTTACCTATTAGAGAAGAGTGGACGATGTAAATTGAAAAAAAAAATGTTCAAAGTAATGTAAGAAAAAAGGATACGTTAAGAAAAATTTCCACGTGTTAATTTTCTAAAAGTGATACTTTTAAATTTGTTTATGATCCCCCTACAAAAAAATTAATTAATGAAAAAGAAAAATCCCAGTTAGTAAAATGTGCCCCGTAGACTAATTTTGTGATATACAAGTTTTCAGACTTTCATCATAAAATGTCTGAGATACATATTAGAAAAAAAGATGGCCAGCTTCTGCTATGCGTGATTTTGAATGTAAACGTTTATTGCTATGCAGCAAGAAAGGGCTTTATTTCGTAATTTCTGTACGATCCCTTACGTGATCATCCGACGTGACTTTTTCTTTTCGAGAGTCATTGAAAACTGGCTTTAGTCACCATACTTTAATCTTTCTATCACTGACACTTTTTAGGATATAACTTTCAAATTTTGTTCATAAACTCTTTAGTGTATGAGTTACATTTTACTAAATGAATTTTTTTTCTACGGGGGCCATATAAATTTAAAATGCATCACTTTTTGAAAATTAACGAAAGAAAATTTTTCTTTGCGTAGACTTTTTCCCTACCTCATTTTGAACATTTTTCTATTTACATTGCCCACTTTTGTCTAATAGATAAAGAGTGAAAGCATGCTACCACTTCTTTTTGGGACACCCTGTATATGCGATTCTGAAAATAGGGTTTTCTCGTCTCGCATAGCAAAGGCACATATTTGTCTCGTTTTGTCTCGCATTCACCTTTAGTTGCAAGGGTGCACGAGAGAAACAGTGCGGTTAAAATTAAATTTCCCCTATAAACAGAGTTCTACAGCTAAAACGGGGGAATGAATTATAACCAAATTTGGTATATAGACTATGAACGGTTTAAAAGAAGTTTTAAAAATGTCCACTAGGTGGCGCTTTGCGTGGAAAAACTGCAAACGTATCAATGGAAATGACTAACCAGCAATGTACAAACATTTTCAACATTTATCTAATAGTTTTTGAACATTTATTAACTAACTTGTGTCCTTTCTTGAGTTGAATTTCCATCGGAAGCGCCACCGAATGGACATTTCTGGAACTAAATTTATAAAAGAAGTTCTTTGAGTACATCTCGTGTACAGTCCTTTTATTTCCAATAACAATCCCTAGATTTCACTTAATATTTCAAAAATTTCGCTCATTTTAACACCGGATACAAATTTTCAATAAATTTGAGTAGAAAATAAATTAGTTATGAGCTTCCGAAATCCCCCTCCCCCTTCGTTAAAATATTTTTTTTATACTTTAATTCATATCTCATATAATACTGATAATAAGATGCTGATTTTTATTCGTGCTATTAGAACTAAATGACCCAAACATAATTTACTCTTATTATAATTTTTAATAAAATATTAATATGAATTATGAATTATTAAATTAATATAAAAAATTATGAATAGCGACCTAACCAAATTTCGATGGAAATAGATGCAGAAAGTAATATTACATAGCCGTGCAAAATTTAAAATTTTTACGTTCAGTAGTTTAATTTATATTAAATAAAATGCGTTACTTTCATGAGTTAAGGGACCCTATATAAATTTATTAAGTCACAATTGTTTTTGAAAATTGCGTAAAATAAACGTAAATTAGATTACTTTTACACAAAAATAGTAAAAGTTAACTGTAATAAAAAATAGCAAATTTTGAAGCAAATAAATTGGAGGTTTGTGCAGTTTGATGGTGATTCTATAAAGCAGGTATGGGCAACCTTTGGAAAGTTAAACGCCAAGTTTTAGGATGTTAGAGTAGTCGCGAGCCGTATAAGTGGGTTTATATATGTTCCCGCACATACGCACCCAGTGACGCACTTTGAGTGGTGCTCCAGTCACTTGGACTCACAGACAATCTGAACTATATAGACACTACTCGTTCGCATTACAACCGCACGACCAGACGGTCGACTACTGTTGGCTCCTTAGCCAATACGCACTTCGCAGAATCATTTCCTTCATGTTTTGTAATATTTGTAAATATTTGCTTATTGTAACCAAGATTCAATTATAGATTTTTGCATTTATACAAAGTTCGCATATTTTTTATTGATAAAACACACCACTAAGCAACGACGCAACATTTTTTGGAGGCACCGGCGAGATTAACGGATGAACGGACTGGAAAAAAAGATAAGTACTCTTTCCTTTTGCAATAGTTTGTCTTTGGTTTTGATCGCAAGTAATTTCACATTCTTTCCATTACACGCGTAATGGATGACAAAAACAAAACAATAAATTCAGCGGAAGATGCCGAGAAAAACGCAGTTATTCTCCGAGGCAGAGCGAAAGGAGCTCCGACCCGCATTTACAATTACATCAACAATGAAAATCAGACATTCAAAAAAAATGATCTTAACAACAAGATCGAAAAACTTGAATCAATATATAATGATTTTGACAAAGCGGACGCAAATCTTCCTCTAGAACAATCAGAAATGGAAGAATTTGAAGATAAATATTACGAAACCAAAGCCAAACTACAAGACGCTCCATAGGCGTAGAGTTATATGGGCCCGTGGGGCTCGAGCCCCCCCAATAAATTGTGAACAGGGGCTTAGCCCACCCAATAATTTACCACTAAATACAGAAAACTAATTTATACTAACATAAAAAAAAGTATTAACGCCATTTACAAACGTTTAAAAAAAACCTTTACTTGTACTTTTAAAAATTTTCTTCTTTTGATTTCAATCATTATTTAGTATTCATTGTGACGTCACGTAACACACAATGTTACTATAAACTGCCTTCGCCAGGATCTGGTTAATTAAAATCAGATTATGCAATGTAAAGTATGAAATGAAGAGAAGTTCAGATGTGTCTAAAATGCACTCTCATCGAAAGTGTTTGTTTTTTCCTCCTTTGCATTTTTTACTTTGCTTCTATTTTTAACTTATAACATGGTAGGAAGATACTAACATGGATACTTACCTTACATAGGTGTAGAATTCTATGGACCCATAGAGCTCGAGCACCTCCAATAATTTACACTTATCTATAGTAAGTCATAGCTGCCAACTACTACGGAATATAATTAATCACTTTTTGTAAACAGTATATTTTTAAATTATTTTTCTCAAAATAGTAACCAGCTCGCGCGTGCAGCACAAAAACTTTGCTATATTTTAAGCCGAAAAATCATGTAGAAAGTGGTTATTATAGTCCGTAGTAGGTTGCAGCTATGAGAAAGTTATATGTACGTGAATCAGTGGCGTAGCCAGAAATTTTTCATGGGGGGGGGGGTTACGCCTTCTGCAACTCACATATGTATATGGGTGTATGATAAGGGAGTGAAGAGTATACATTTTGTATGGCGAAAAATTCCTCGTGGGGGGGTGGTTATGACCCCCCTAACCCCCCCCCTTGGCTACACCACTGACGTGAATATATGTGGTTGTTTGGCCCGGCCCCCCCCAATAATTTTGAAAACTTTACGCTTATGAGACGCTCTTGAAAAATTATGCATTAATAATATCAGTACTACAAATTTTGCATCTAGTAATTCTAATACTAACGGCCAAATCAACAATTTTAAACTACCAAGTGTGAATATTCAGTCATTTAATGGCAATTACAAAGACTGGCCTTCATTTAAAGATTTATATACATCATTAGTTCATAATAATGATAGTTTGTCAACCATTCAGAAATTTTCATATTTAAGAGGCCTATTACTTGACGAACCTGCAGCTATAATCAAACACATTCCAATTTCGGAGGCTAGTTACAAAGAAGCCTGGGATAAGCTTTTGAATAGATACGATCGGAAAAAACAAATAATTTCTTCTTTAGTTCAAACATTTTTTGATCAACCAGCTTTCAATCAGGCAAATGCGATTAATCTGCGAAGCCTTGCCGATGTTTCCGACGAGGTAATTCGCGGGCTTAAATCAATAGACACACAAGCTAATTCTAGAGACATTTGGCTCATTTATATATTATTACAGAAAGTTGACCCAAAAACTCGCAAAAAATGGGCACGACATACAGTTAACAACGATTTTCCCACATTTGAAGAATTCATTGAATTTATTAACGATAAATGTGCTTCTCTAGAATTGTACTGTGATAATGAGTCACAAAATAAAAACCCAAAGGTTAACGCTTCAAAACCAGTGTATCACGCAGCGAAATGTTTGTTGTGTAAAAAAATGCCCTTTCACTTGCTCTTTAAATGTAGCCAATTTAAAGAAATGAAGATCAAAGAACGCAATCAATTCGTACGCAAAAATAAGTTATGTACCAACTGCTTGTCTGATAAACATTCTAATTTCTCCTGCCTGTCCCCTTATTCATGTCATTACTGTGATAAAAATCATCTCTCAAGCTTACACGAGAATTTCCAAACATTCCGCACTTCAGTTTCATCCCCTTTAAAGGCCTCTCAGCCATCATCAGCTTCTGGCGTCAGCCCAGCTGGAGAAGCGGTTAGTCAAAACATACTACAAGCAAATAACTCACTCATTAATACGGATCGAAAAGAATCTTCGCTCCTACCAACGGCCTGCGTATTAATAAATGATTCATCGGGCCAGGCCCATAAACTTCGAGTCTTGTGCGATTCCGGCAGTGAATCATCCTTTATCACAGAGAGTGTAGTTAACTCATTAGGAATCGCGAGGAAAAACGCTAGATTTCCAGTAAAAGGTCTAGCTGACCGGAATATTTCGGTCACAAAAGGATGTGTAAACATGGAATTATTTTCTCCATATGATTCGCAGGTCAAGATCCGAGTGGACGCATATATTTTAGATAAATTGACAGCTCCATTACCGAGCTCGAAAATAAATGAAGAGCATTTATTGCAATTTAAAAACATTCAGTTAGCAGACACTACATTCAATATTCCAAACAGAATTGACTGTATTTTGGGATCAGATGTGTTTTTTTCTCTGTTGCTTCCCGGTCAAGTAAATTGTGTTCAAAGTAATCTGATCGCACAGAATTCAATCTTCGGGTTTATGGTTTCGGGAAAATTGCCTAGCGAATGCACGCAAGCTGATTCAGTATCTAGTCTCCACATCTACGAAATAAATATTGACAAAGAACTTAGAAGATTTTGGGAGCTGGAGGATATTCCTCAGTCCAAAAATAAAATGCTCACACCGGAAAAAGAATTTGTGGAAACACATTTTCAACAGACATATACAACAAATACGCAAAATCGGTTTGTCGTAAAACTACCGTTTTATAAATCTAAATCGGAGCTTGGCAGTTCAAAGCCAGCAGCAATTTCTCGACTTCTTGCAATGGAAAGAAAGTTTAAAGATAAACCAGAGTTTGAAATTCAATACATGGATTTCATGCGTGAATATAAACTTTTGGGTCACATGGAGCTAGATGAAAATGCATGCGATAATTCCGAATTACAACATTACTTTCTCCCGCATCACGCAGTAATCAAACCATCCAGTACTACTACCAAGCTAAGGGTAGTATTTGACGGTTCGTGCAAAACCTCGAGCGGTTTATCTTTGAATTCAATCTTAGGGGTCGGTCCTAAAATACAACGGGATATTTTTGATATTCTAATAAATTTTAGATTTCCCAAAATAGTTTTCACCGCTGACGTAGAAAAAATGTACAGGCAAATTTTAGTATCAGAAGAAGACCAAAATTGTCAGCAAATTTTATGGAGGTACAATTCTACAGATGAAATGCGCACTTACAAATTAAAAACTGTAACTTACGGTTTAGCCCCAGCATCTTTTTTAGCCACTCGTTGTATCAAACAAATCGCTCTTGATTACACAGAAGATCCCAACATTTCTCGAATTTTACAAGAAAACATATACATGGATGACCTTTTAGCGGGATCCCACACAACACAAGAAGCGATATCCACGTGCAAAAAAATTGCTCCTCTTCTTGAATCACACGGATTCAACCTTAGAAAATGGAATTCAAATTCACCAGAATTCCTTGCCGAATTTCAAGGTCAATCTTCCAACAATGCAAACTTTGAAATAACTCCTGATTCTAACGTCAGTTCGAAGGTTTTAGGGTTATTTTGGAATCCAAGCACTGATACTTTTGTTTTTAAGGCAACATTAGCACTTACACCGCCTATAACAAAACGACGAATGTTATCGGAATCCGCACGCATATTTGACCCTTTGGGGTTACTTTCTCCTTGCACTGTTTCGATTAAAATATTCTATCAGAAATTA
The DNA here is from genome assembly GCA_038373885.1 of Cheiracanthium punctorium. Lineage (NCBI taxonomy): Eukaryota > Metazoa > Arthropoda > Arachnida > Araneae > Cheiracanthiidae > Cheiracanthium > Cheiracanthium punctorium. Next base: position 401,012 of record JAWZYV010018972.1, read on the forward strand.
TGGCTCACCAAAGGAGATTGGGATACAACTATTCCGCAGCATCTAATTGATGATTGGTACAAATTTCAGGAAGCATTCAATGAAATCAATCACATCTCCATTCCTAGATCTGTCACTCTGGCATCAGATTCCGAAGTACAACTCCACGGCTTTGCCGATGCGTCATCTCTTGCTTTCGCGGCAGTAATCTACTGTCGACAAACATACAATGGAGTTACTAAAGCTACACTTCTAGTCGCAAAAACAAAAGTTGCTCCAATCAAGCAGATATCCATTCCAAAGTTGGAGCTCTGTGCAGCCCATTTACTATCAAAACTGTTTGTGTCAGTATTAAACACGCTCAAAGACAACAACGTTTTGGGTTTTCGCGTGGACTGATTCCAAGGTTGTTCTTTCGTGGTTATCGGCTCATCCACGTAAGTGGAAAACTTTCGTAGCTAACAGGACTTCCCAAATTTTGGACCTTCTTCCCATTAAACATTGGAGACATGTACCTACAAAAGAAAATCCCGCAGATATCGCATCCCGCGGTATTGATCCGAAATATCTTCCAAATTGCAATTTGTGGTTCAGTGGTCCACAATGGCTTCGACTAGACGAAACTAATTGGCCTAAGAGTGAAGTAAACAATAAAGAGATAGATGACGTTGTAAAAACAGAACAAAGATCTGATCCAATCTTCAATCTTCATATTAACACACCAAATGATTTAATTGATAATTTATTTCAGATTCGAAAATTCTCCTTGTTATCTAGAATAATTCGCATTTTAGCATTCTGCCAGAGATTCATAAAAAACTTCAAAATATCTGTTGAAAATAGCAAAGATCCAGACAAAAACTTGGCAATACACTCCAATCCTCTCACATTTCCAGAAATCAAGTTTGCCGAAGAAACAATCATTCGATCGATTCAGAATAGTCATTTTTTTGACGCCATAAAACGCATCAAAGATCAAGAATCCCTCTCAAACAAAAGCAAATTGCGCTCTGTTCACCCATTTTTGGACGAAACCGGTCTCTTACGGGTGGGAGGTCGATTGCAGAATTCTGAGTTGCAATTTAATAAAAAACATCCCATCATTTTGCCATACGAACACAAATTCAGTGAACTGCTGATCAAAGAACGTCATGTAGCTTATCTGCATGCCGGTCCTACCTTATTAGCTCATATCATCCGACAATCTTATTGGATCATTGGTGGTAGGAGACTCATAAACAAGCACATTAATAAATGCCTGAAGTGCCACAGATTTAAGGCCTCCACCAAAACCCAACTAATGGGTAACTTACCCAAGTGTCGAGTAACTCTCGAGAGACCCTTTTTCTACTGTGGAACTGATTACGCAGGACCAATACCGTTGAAATTCAGTCCAGGTTGTGGCTCAAAGACTACAAAGGGTTACATAGCCTTCTTCATATGCTTATCCACAAAAGCAGTACACATTGAAGCTGTCAGTGACTTAAGAGCTGACGCGTTCATAGCAGCTCTTCGTCGTTTTAGTGCTCGTCGAGGTGCTCCACGTCACATTTATAGTGATAATGCTACAAATTTCGTAGGTGCTCGACGAAAACTGAACGAAATACAGCAGTTTTGGCTTTCTTTGCCAGAAAATGAAGTGACTGCTCATTATCTTTCAAGCTCATCTATTGAATGGCACTTCATACCGCCTGCCTCACCTCACTTTGGCGGTATTTGGGAAGCAGGAATTCGTAGTGTGAAATTTCATCTCAATCGAGTTATGGGCGAAACACTCCTGACCTACGAAGAACTGTCTACTTTACTTTGCCAAATAGAAGCATTGCTTAACACGCGTCCTCTTACCCACGTAAAAAATTCTGATCCTGACTGTATCGATGTACTCACCCCTTCTCATTTCCTTTCAGGATACACTCTCTTTTCTCCCCCAGACAATCATCCATCTATTACAACAACTAACCGATGGCAGCTCCTGCAGAACCTCAAGCGAGGCTTCTGGAAGCGGTGGAGGAGAGATTTCATCAGCTCCCTTCAAGAACGCAAAAAATGGCAGACTCCACAACCAAACATCAAGAAGGACGACATCGTCTTAATTCACGAAGAAGGGGTTCCTCCTGGCATTTGGCAGCTCGGACGTGTCATTGAGACGCATCCAGGCAACGATGGTCTTGTGCGAGTTGCCTCAGTACAGACCAAAAACAGTGTTCTGAAGCGTACTATAGCAAAGCTCTCACCTCTTCCTTTATATCAGGACTAAGGCCCTGATAGGGTGGGAGTATATGTTCCCCCACATACGCACCCAGTGACGCACTTTGAGTGGCGCTCCAGTCACTTGGACTCACAGACAATCTGAACTATATAGACACTACACGTTCGCATTACAACCACACGACCAGACGGTCGACTACTGTTGGCTCCTTAGCCAATACGCACTTCGCAGAATCATTTCCTTCATGTTTAGTAATATTTGTAAATATTTACTTATTGTAACCAAGATTCAATTATAGATTTTTGCATTTATACAAAGTTCGCATATTTTTTATTGATAAAACACACCACTAAGCAACGACGCAACAATATATATATTTTGAATAGTTTATATGGGTTTTCTATGGGAATTTGAAATGTTTCGCGGGCCAGATTAAAAGCCGCGGCGAGCCACATTCGGGCCGGAGGCTGCCCATGTGTGCTATAAAGCATCTATTGTTCCTTCCGCGACTAGTTCCCCTCAAATAAAATATTTTCCATGTATAGAAGATGCTCTAGATGTATATCTTCCAATATAACGTCCTATTTCTGAAAAACTAACATCTTATCATTCCAGGCATCAATTTGACCTTTTATAATACTTGAAGCATCAGGTCTTTGGACTTTCCCCTATTTTATCAAACATTCAAAATCACATTTTCTGTCTAAATTTCATTTGACTAAATTAGAATAACGTCATAAACCTTATAAAAATATTGCTCACTGTAGACGATAATATTAAATGAAGAAAGTGAAATAACAAACACAGTGATAATATTGGGTCGGCAAAAAAGTAGTTGTGTTTTATATATGATATTCCAACAAATAAATTTTCAATCACGAAACCATTCTACATGTTCGACCGTAGCTGAGTAACTTTCATGCATGTAGTCAGAAGAGCAGAGAACAGATTCTCAAACCTCGCAATATTTCACCTTTCTAAGAAAACCTCCAAATACTCAATAACAATTTTAAAATTAGAAAGATTTTCAAAATCGTAAGTAGTTGCTTGCATTTTTTCTTCAAATCATGTATACGGACCAAGGAAGTTTTGTAGTCACGGTTCATTCGGCATCTAAATATTCTAACTGCAATCAATGATAATCTCAGTACAAAAAACTTTAAGACAAGAAACAGCATTTTCCCTGTAAATAATATTTATTTCTTTTAACTGCCGCGAGCGAAATTAATGAAAGGCAAAAAGTCGGAACCTACAAATGGCGTTTTTCAATTTGCAGAAAGTCTCTTAAAATCGCGCGAAAAAGAATTCGCAATATCTCCGGAAATTATCGTAGAAAATTTGTGAATATTTATATTTAGAGTAATTTGAAGGTTTTCCTTTGTTTACTAAAGTCAAATTAGGACGTTATCATTGAGAAAAAAAGAAGTTGATGCAGAATTAAATTTGAAGACGATCCCTTATGAAAAATTAAACTAATAGTAAATTAAAGTATACGTTATTTTCAAACGAATGGCATATATAACCTTGCTGTACGACGAACGACGGCCAAATAAAGAGCAACTGGTCTTTTTTTTTCCGCAGCTGTACATGCGAGCTTCTTATACTCTCCAGGCACAGTACTCGGATACTGCCTGGTGATGTTCTCAGGAACCTTGGACACGGGAAGACATCCAGAACTCTGCGAGTAGATCCTGATATCATTTCTGATGTCCAGCTGAACAGGTATATAAACACTGGTGGCGGACGATGTCAAACGCCACAAGTCACAACCTCATCTGCATTTCTTTTTTTTTTATAAAAGAGCTTCATTTAGATCTATGAATATTATTCACGAACAAAATTAATTAAAAAACAACATAATTATTTATGATAAACGCTCTCTGATAGTAAAATATTTTGAAAAACAAGACTGCTTTTACTCTTTAATTCACGGAAAACATATCGTGACATATATGACATTTACTGTACAACAATTACAGGACTTGAGATGCTGACTCTTAATGAAGGACTACCTACCCATTGCTTCGAATTATTTATAAACATATCTTATCGCATACCTTATTTGTTCCATCAGCTTCAATTTTAAGCGGAGGGTTCAGATAGATAAATTCACCGGAGCACCGCTTACCTCTGGAACAAAAGGACTTCTATTCTTCTCCCGGACCATTTCTTAAAATTGTCATTATCTCACAGACGATCTCGTCTGCAATTCATTACGGACCGTGAATGTGTTGAAGCAAATTCGGAATCCAAAAGATTTTTCCGTTTGCGGGCACGTTCCAATATTTAGGCACATGAAAATTGTGCATGCTATTTGATTTAAGGGAAAAAAAATAGTTGTTCGAAATTTTATTCCTTTTTATCGTTTGAAGATCTCAATGTAGTTGAACTCTTTGCACGTCTTGGAGAAAGTAAAGAAAATAATAAGAAAATAAAGTCCTCTATTAGTACTAGTGCTTGCTCAGGAGAAAGAGAATGCAGTTATCGCATTCAATCTTCACCCCCTCAAATCCAGATTTGATCGCATAGAGTTAAAAAATAACGCTGTCAGCAAAACAGAAAATCTTCGTTCGTGAGTATTTACAATGGAAAGCTGAAGAGGAGTTCAATGTCTAAAATGAGTTGGAGAAAGAAAAAAAGATGATTGGCACAAAAGGGTAGTCGCTATTCAGAGTCTTTGCTACGATGTAAGACAAAGCCAGTAACTAAACTAAACTACAACGGCCCATGCTAGCCCCAAGACCTATCCACGATTCCTTGACCGCGAGGACCTTGGGTTGCTGAAGCGAAGTACTCTTAGTATTTAATTCCCCAGCAATCAATTTACTGACTCATTTAACCGAAGAGAGGCTGAGTAAGCTTTTCCCTGCCCAAGGGTCGAACAAAGAAATACGGCATGTCAATGCAATCTTCTGCACTGTTAATAAAAGTAGTCAACATTTTACCATTAAATGGTGCTGAATTAGCTGCATCCTTCCTATGGAGACGACACGTTGAAACACGGTTTGGTGCTTTAACTGTTGAATGAAATAGGAATTCTCCATAGGAAGAATGCAGCTAATTTAGCTCCATTGTATGGTGAAACGTTGAACTACTCCCAGGGGCGGCTCTAAGGTGCGTATTCCCCCCTTGCAAACGTAAAAGAGGCGCCCCCTTTTATGTTCCAGAACAAGTTTCTCTCAGTTTATGAGTTCGAAATGGTGCCCCGATGCGATACTTACCTTGCTCACCTTGTCGAGCCGCCCCTGATTTCTATTAACTGTGAACCGCTACGACACTTCGCTTAAAGCCAATAACACATTGCGTAATCACTGACCTTGGAACCTAAATCAATGAATGCAAGCCATATAAAAAGCTAGCAGACCTTCTTTTTTACAAACGTCACTAATGTAGTTTTGGTTTGTTAAAAATAGAAACTCTCCAAAATGCAGTTGAAATAACATCTGTCTATTGTAATAGTAGACCAAACTTTTAGATATCCCGTTTTAAAAAGGAATAAATAAAACTATGTATACTATACACACACATATCAATAAGACTGAATCAGGGAGTAATATTAGAAGGAGATGAACATGCTATAGCAGCAGAGTTCTATATCGGAGTCAGCCATTTTTTGCAATTCATGTGACATAGCAACCAGTTCAGCTCCCTATTGTCTTCTCGAAAAGCTTGTTATATCAATAAAAACACAGGTAGCAGGCCCCGGCTGGTCGGCGATTGCCTAGCGCCCCCGTCTCAAGGGGGTCCCGGAGAGGCCTCCCAAAATGGATATACTATAGAGTAATTGGATTATTTATTTCTCAGCAATCTTACATCTTTACGCAGTGGCGCACCCCAGAAACCCCGCGGTTTGATGGGGGCCCCGAATACTCAGGGCCCCCAAAAGCTCTAAAATAGTTAAATGTGGATTTTAGGCACGTAATACTAAATTTCAAATATTACATATATTACATATCCAAATATTACATAATTCCTTCTAAATTGATCAGTAAGGGGCCTCTTTTCAATCTCTAGCTGAGGGCCCCCAAAAGGAGTCAGTCCGGGCCTGACACGTATAGTTATTTTTTCTACAAATATTATGTTAATATATATAATATTTAACTTTTTTTAAAGTGTATAATTGTCTCATCGGCTCATAGAAATGCTAAACATGGAAAGAATTTGTGACTAGCGCCACTTTTCATGTGCTGCGGAACTGGCGTTTCTCCAACTTTTAACTTCATTCCCTACTTTCCTGTTGTGAATAAATATATAGACTTTGGCAGACTAATATTGCAAACAAAAATATTTCAAAGATTAAAATGTGTTGCAAGTGGCTTCTAATGAATCAGTGAAGATACAATATCACGTGAAAGAGAAAATAGATTTAAGTAAATTGGAGATAAAGTAACAGAATACGACAGAAGTGGAGATTAAAAATTAAAATGTATTATATTGGGGGAAAAAATAGATTCTGAAAACTTTATGCCAAAGTGTTTTCATCTGCAACATGCATTATAAGTTTAAGCAAAGAAAAAGAAACTCAGATTAGAATAATAGAATTTTTTAATTATTAGTTGACTTAAAACGTTTTACGTTATGCTACTGTCATGTGTAAAAAAAAAAAAAGAAGAAGAAACGTAATCATATCAAACGCACAAAACACTTTCCAACACAACAATACTTTTGAGCCGAATTTGGGGGTGTATTGTACTTAAATTGGGCGAGATTTTAGTTTCGTCGGTAAGGTAAAGTGACACAGGGCTGTCGGGCTATAAGGGAGAAGCTTTAGGCATAGGACCTTCATGGGTTTCTAACGCGTACACCTCGAGAAAACCACAGTGAACCCCCTCCCCCCCCCCCCCCCCTCCCGACCATTTACAGCCGCGGTATAAAGGCCAGAACCCAGGACCTACACACTTCAGGGAGATTTCAGAGATTCGAGAAAAATGCTGTATATCACTACTCATTTAATTTTGCGAGATCGTCTAAAAGAACTTTTTTCGACTTTTTAGCTGAAGAGTAAACTCTTATTAACATGTACTTATTATACTGTGCTTGAAATAGAGAATGGCTGTAAAGTTCCACATAGATAATAATTCTTTTGAGTGCTCTTGTTGTAGAAGAATTGTAAATACTGCAAACACCATTTTCAATGGAGAGCATTATTTTGGGATCTTTAATATCATATATGAATATTGCTTTGTTTGAAATAGCCGAATTACTCTAAAATACGCTTTAAAGAATGACGTCATGTATTAGATTTATTTTGGTAATGTATTGCTACGAAATTTGCCACGTCGGTGTATTCTAAAGCAGCTTAATGAGCACAATAAACAAATATAACACTTTATTCTATGTCTCGCAGCCCAATAATTCAAAATAATACAAGAATCAGAGCAGTAACATGTGCTATAGTAAATCACAAGTAAGCATAATAATAACGCCGTTCATATCACAGAGTCAACCGCGCTGCTTCCAGGTCTATCACTGAACTCTTCCCCCGCGGATACAAACAAGTGCTTTTATAGAGGTAATGACGTCATCAGAATATTCTGGAAAAATCTTCCCTAATTAACATAAGGTCTTGAGACATGAATTTTCTAGAATCTCAAATGGTACCATTTATCGCCAAGGCCGCCAAGACGATCGCCAAGTTCGTCGCCAAGACTACGGGGTTACTTTCACAGGTTTACCATTATCTTAGGATGTCGCTATTATGCCTGTAAAACTAGTTTCATGACAAAGCATGCAATACAAGAGCAAATTAAGTTATTATTTCTCAACAGTTTTATCCAATACATTACCATAGAGCATAATGTATTGGAATTATATTGGGTGCTCCTGTAAAAATACCTGTGAATGCTACGTACACCCTTTTCAATAGGGTACATGGTGCGGTGCGTAAGAATAAGATATTAAATGTAAATTTCGCGGTAATCGAAGCATATTTACGGTAGTTAGAACACGGACGGACGCAGGGGCGCACACAAATTTCGGCGAAAAACTTTTATTATTAAGTTCATATATTTTTAATTATTACATATTTACACCTTTTAACAAAAGATTATGTCAGTAACCCCCCCCACCCCCTTCCAAAAAAATCCTTTAAAAAAGTGCAAAGGTAACGTAGTATTCCGATATGCTAAGAGATATGTCCGAGTTCCGTTTATATGCTCATAAGAATTAAAGAGTTTTATAATTTTGTCATATCTTTTCATTAGAACTTGAATAAATTATTAAAGAAGCACTTTTAAAGGACTGAAATAATTCAGATAAAGGAAGAAGCATCGAAATTGTCCGCGTGCTAAGCATTACATGCAAAAAAATGTAGGCTGAATAAAACACGCTAATTGATATTCCCGTTGAATAGCAGCAGGGTTTCTCGCTAAATATAGAATATTTCGCCAAGTTGGGATTTGTGGACTTACTTTTGCGCCTAATTTGGTGACAAATCTCCAAACAGGCCGACTTTGGCGATTTTACACATCCTGCTACTGGCAATCCTTTACGCAATGGTTTAAAAACTGGTTTCTCCTTTTCTGAGTGATGACATTATCCAATTTTTACCACACTAATATCCTAAGCACTCATAAATTACCTCCTTTTCGATTAAAAAAAATTTCGAAAGCAGTCCACGTGGTAAAAAATTATCGCTGAAAATACATAAGAAAAAAAAAAGATTCCGACTAACTGATATCCTTGATCCTTCTCCTTTTTGAAGACGGTATTTAGGGAAACTAATTGTTTTTTGTCAAAGTATTGTTAATCATTCTTCTTTAAATGGATAGCTTATCTTTTTTTAATACATCCCCAACAGTTCGAAGAACATGTGCGTGAACATGCCTTGAAAGCAGGCAGAAACCTGGTTCGTGAAAACAATTGCGTCACACTTGGCACGTACGCTGCCCCCCAACGTTTAGACTGCATTTCAGCGAGAAAAAACAGTTTATCTCCATCCGAAGCACAAAATTAAATGTGACGTTCAAGTAAAGGAATCTCACACACTTCGGTTGGCATTAAAGAGCCCCCCTTTTATTTTTTTCCCCACTTTTTGTCGACGCTCAGTGGAGAATTTCAACCGGACATTTTTGCTCTTAATAGTGCTATTAGACGCCACGTTTATTTTAGCCGCTCAGAAGTTGGGTCTTTTTCCTATTTACTTTGTTTCTTGTTTGTACTTTTGTTTGGCTCTGGTAATTTGTTCGTGTTTAACCCTTTTATTGCGTGTTGTCCTCGCCGTGTTGACAAGTCTGACATTTTGGCTGTTTTGGTTCACGGTGAATAAATTTGATTTCAATAAAATATTTACGGAGGACATACTCACACGAGAATCCATTTTTATTTCGCGCACACACACATATATGTATAACTTTCAACAAAAACTATCGATTATTAGTAAAATAATTTTATCAGTACCGGCATCTGCTATGAAATGGAGAATGTGTGATGAAAATAAACATCGATATACAAGGCCGGACTGGCCAATGTATTTGACTGTCTGCAGACGGGCGGGACCTCCCATCAATCGGGCCCTATCTTGACCTGTCTGGCTCAAATATTCAGAAACGCACAAAAATTTCCTTGTCTTTTTCAAGGTACCAATTTTCCAGATTAGGATCACTTCAAATGTACTCCATAAGCTAAAATTTTTCTAGTCACAATTGAGAGCCAGAAGGCCACAAAACGCATCATTTTGTATCTAGATCTGACAGTACAGTAACCCCTTCCCCCACCTCGCGCCTTCCGCTCTGTTGAGTGTTGAGATAGGTGGGCCCCCTACCCTTTTCAGTCCGGGTCTGTCGATATAGAAGAAAAACAAGATAGACTGCTCAGCGCCGCAAAAGTGCAGCCGTTTCTATTGCTCGATTTAACTACCAGCAACATGTTGGTTGATCGAATCGCCCATCGCGTGCTGTGTCAAAAATGTCGTTGGCTCTGCGGCACGCGTTGGACGATTCGATCGACCGCCATGTTGCTGGTAGTTAAATCGAGCGATGTACTTTTGCGGCACTTTGGAAACTCTGCGCTTCCAAGGGCTAATATGTTTCAAAACTCCATTAAGAATTTGCCTATAGGAGAGACAAACTATTTCATCTACTAAAATGCGAATAGCACGGCGAATTCGCAATCAACTAAGATGTAAATTTCTAAAAAGTTATTACAGTGAAACCGCGATCCATCGTTTCCGCATTCATCGTTTTCCCGTATTGATCGTTTTATTTCTGTGGTCCCTGCACAAATTGTATTTGAATACCGTTAAAGAAACCCGCATGTATCGTTTGTTATAAACTGATTTTCCCGCGTTCATTGTTGTAAAATTTTTCTCCTGGCTAAAATTAAATTGAAGTTTAAGAGGATCCATATGGCATAAAATCTGTAATTGTTTCTTAGTGTGATTTCTTGGTCTGATGATGATCAGATGAACAATGGTTGCGTGTTGAAGAGGTTGTATATAGCATGAAATTTAATAATTTTTATCATTAATCAAGAAGTTGAGGCATGTGGTATCCTAAATATGGAAGAAAGATGTGATAATGCAAAATATGAAAATAATGGCGAAGCAGAGGATAATATTCATGCCACTGAGGTAGAGATTACACTAGTACGAAGTTTGAAGCAAAAATGGTATTTGAAACTGTATGAACTTTTACATACAAACATAAAATCACAGAAAAGGTCGAGAAAAGTATTGTAAATCGTGAAAATTTACTGTTTAATTTAAAAAAATGATGAAAAACCCAACATAAAATACTGATTTTTGCAAAATAAGTGTGACCAAATTTTCATCTTCGATGTATTTGATTTGTAACAAATTAGTATTTGTTATACAGTCATTGGGTGCTTGTATAAACATTACTTTCTTCGTTCTTTAACTTGAACCCGCATTTGTCGTTTTCCCGCATTCATCGTTCTTTCCTAAGCACCCCTTGAGAAACGATGAATCGGGGTTCTACTATTTTAGCTCACATCAGATGCCGCTGCTTTCGATTCTTGCAATAACCAATGTTGCCAGACTGTGTGATTTTTTTTTTCAAAATTTCCTACTTCGGGTTGTAAGCTGCACTTTGCATCTCTTTCTTTGGATTCGCTATTAAATTTTGTGCCGTTATAATTTTGTAATATTATTGATCGAACCACAGCTATAAACTTTTTAATGCATCTTCTCCCATTTGAGCTTGCAAATATTTCATCTTGACCGTGAGCACTAGAGAAGAGACGGGCTCAGCCCAAGTCCGAATAAGACTCGGGTTCTGTAATTCAGGATTACGTTCGGGCACGGGCTCGTGAGCAATTTTTCCTTTATTGAACATATCCTTCAACTAAACAGATTTTAAAAAGTGATTCATGGTAGAAATAAACAAATTATTGTTGTTTGATAAACTTGAATATAAAGAATTAGAAAGTGCATTAAAAGTTTGCTATTACATTTGCCTTTAATTTGCACAAACAGCAAAATTTATGACATTCTATCGATGAAGTAACTGACTCTCATTTATCGATTAGCAGAAATTTCGGGCTCGGGCTCCAAAATAAATAATATCGCTCGGCCTCTGGCGGGCTCGAATGAAAAGTCCTCGGGTTCGGGCTTTAAAAAATGAGCCCGAACTCTAATGCATACTAATGTCCCCAATCGATCACAGCGACATCTACTTAAATTAACCTAACAAGAGGCGCTGCCTGTTCTGTATCCTTGTAACTGATCTTAGTAATAGTTCATGTATGCAACATTAATTTAAGGTATTGGTTCTATGAATCGTTCAGGTGTAATTTTTTAATGTACACCTTTTCAAAAAGTATTCGAGTAAGCCAAATTTCTTATTTTAAGTTTTCAAATAACCAATTAGTTTTCGAGGAAAAACTATTAATTCGAAAGAAATTAGGGAAGTTTTTGTTATATACGACATATTCTGTTTTTTACGAAGAACAATGTTTTAAATTGCGATATTTACCCGCGTATAAGTCGAAAAAGATTGGCCAAAAAAAAAAAAAAGGCTTTAAACTGGGGGGGGGGGTCGACTTATACGAGGGTCCTTAATTTTTCATTTCTTTTTTTTTTAATCAGAAGTAAAAAGTACCCTTTTAAAAGAGAATTGTTCCCTTCCCGCATTCCATAACACAATGACATCTTTAAGGTTGATTTCCATACCAGGAAGAATGTAGCGATACAAAGATTGAAAACGTGTATCATGTTGCTATTGTTGTGGGATTACGACCAATTAGCTACATGTGGGCTCTAAGCCGAAGGATAGGGTGACCCCGGGGAGGTCTTTCTAAGGGATCCTAACCCAATACGTGTATCATGATGAGCCGATGACGAGGAAGGAATTTTGTGAATTGTTTGACGAGTCCGATACTGAATCGGATCAGTTTAACTTTGCATATTAGTACTTTACCAAATCATACTATCAGTAACGTCCTATTATTATTATTCATTATTTTCAGTTTAATTTTGTATACTACTTTTGCATATTATTATCTTTATTATTGCATATTTAGTACTTTCTTTTTTTTAGATGATTTTGAATAAATGTATTTTTAAAAAAAATTAAAGTTTCTCGATAACTTTAACGTGGAAAGTGGAAATATAACGTGGAATAACGTGGAAAGTGGAAATATAACGTGGAATAACGTGGAAAGTGGTGGGTCGACTTATATGCGGGATTTAAAAAAATTCAAATTTCTTAATCTAGTTCTATTCAAATTTCTTAATCTATTCAAATTTCTTAATCTTAATTTCTAAAGTGGAGGTCGACTTATACGCAGGATCGACGTATACGTGGGTAAATACGGTATTAAATTTACATAGGATTTTCAGCAAATGCTAGAATACTGTTTGGGGGAGTCTACATTTATTCGTCCATGTAACTGTGGTGCATATTAAATAATCCGAAAATGAATAAAGATAAATCACTGTCTACAAATGCATATATTTTGTAGTTCTGAGATGGCTGGATTTATCAGAGATGTATTCCATGATGTCTAACGTGATGGCTGTCGTTGAGCATTGCCAATTATGCTCATTCATTGTTCACTTTCGCAAGCTGCAATCACTACAGCATTTTACTATAACGGATGCAAAGGAAAATCTAGAATGTAAGGAAGGGAAAGGAATTTAAGTTACTTCATAGTTCAAGCCTAAAGGAAAGAATTTCAATGTAGGAGAGAAAGATAAGCACTCAGGAATACAGTTGTTTTTTCAGTTTTGTAGAAAATTAGGTGATAAAAAAAAGTGTTTTGTTTTGTGTTATGTATTATGACAAGCCTACACGAGGGGCATCTGCCTGCAGGTGGGGGTGTGCCTTAGGACATTTTTAGAGGTTCTAACGCGTATTCACGTTACATCTGGAGAAAACCGACCAGACCATCATGGACCCTAGGTGCGTAAGCTCTAACTATGGACTTTCACACTTCGGCCATTTACCATGTTCAGTATCTTATCCACTGGACCATGTTGGGGCTAGTTGCATACGTTATGTTCAATTATTTTGTTGAAAAATATTGGATAAACGCTTGAGTTTTAATTCGTATTTTTGAACGCAAAATATGTCTGGATTAAGAGCCTTTTGCACTAAATTAAGTTTCTCTCAGACTAGGTTTTTCTACTTCCAGACGCTCAAATCATCTACTATTTAAATTAAGGTTATAGCTCGGAAACTCGGAAACTTAAAAAAAAAAAAATCTGATGTGTCCAACACATGACTTCCTTGCACGTCCATTAGATCAAAAATATTTTCGACGCACTTCCTCTAAATTTATTTGTTTGAAAGAGATAAAATATCAATAATAGTAAGGTTTAGCGACTTCCAGCCAAATATTTCGATATCGCCAAGCTGAGTTCAATTTGAAAGATTTCCTTCTGACACTTTATTTGGCGATATTTCACCAAAAGCCGACAAACTTGAGATAGTCAGCGAGATTTTGGGGATAGCCAAAGTGTCTGTTAGTCATTGACCACAGACTTTCAATGAATTGAATGCATCCATACACCTCAATGTATTCAAAGTCATTTGGCTCACCCTGTAAATAAATTCTCAGTCGATTGCTGTCAAAAAAGATTTTGAAAACAGTTAGATATTACAATAGTTCTAAATACAAAAGTTAAAAAATCTACGGGTTAGTTTTAGAGTTATACAAAATATGAAATAACTATGCGCCAAATTTGGCGATATTTCGGCGAAACTCGTCAATGTCGACGACATTTGGCGAGATTTTAAGCATGAACCAAACAATGACAGATTATCGCCAAATTTGGCGATATTTCGCCAAAACTCGCCAAGAACGATGACAAATGGCAATGCTTTGGGCATGGACTCAATGACTGACTATCGCCAAAACTCGCCAAGGTCGAGGACAGACGGCGAGATTTTGGGCATGTACCAAACAATGACTATCTACAGTAGTATTATATTGAAGATGTCCATAGACATTAAAGTACTGAAATTCTTTCCGGTGGTCCTGTAAATAAACTCTCCAGTAGATTGGAACCAAAAATCGAGATGCACAACTAGATGTTACAACATTCTTATATATGAAATTTCATAATAGTTTTTGAGATTTGAAAGTTAAATATGCACACATGTACACCAAAAGTCGCCAAGCTTGGCGACTTTTGGCATAGTTCTTGAGGGAGGCACGTGACCGTGGTCGGACCATTACCTAACTTATGTGGTAGGACGGTATTGTGCTTGAAATGGATGAATGCCCCTAAAATTGCCATTAACCGTAATGTATTGGAAATCTTTTGAGTGTTCCTGTAGCAGAACTATAAATGATAAAGACACTTTTTTTAATGGAGAAATTCATTTTCTAACTCTTTACAGCCTATATCACTTCTGAGTCGTTTCAAATAGCCCAATACCTCTAAAAAACGCTTTGATGAATTTCGGCCCTTAAAGCGTATGTATTTCGAATCTTTTGGGCGGTCCTGTAGATAAACTATTCAGTCGAACGGAACCAAAAAGGGAGGTGCATTACTAGATGTTACAACTATCCAAAATATGAAGTTTCGACATTCTACGCCTAATAGCTTTTGAGTTAGGCGAGTTTAATGAATTTCGGCCCATAGAGCGTAATGTATTTCGAATCTTTTGGGCGGTCCTGTACATAAACTATCCATTCGATTGCCACCAAAAGGGGAGGTGCACAACTAGATCATAGAACAATCCTAAATATCAAATCTCAACATTCTACGACCAATAGTTTTTGAGATATGCGAGTTACATACATACGTACGTACGTACAGACGGCATGGAAAAATTGGCCACAGTAGACTCGCCGCTGGTCAAAATGAGTTGCAGACGCGTTAATATGATCGTGCATGCTAGCTTACGATGAGATGCATCGAAAAAATTTTTAAAATTAAATTTAGAGGTAGTCAAAATCGGTTTTTTTGTCGAAATTTGGCCCCCAAAATTTTTCGGGATCACATTACTTCCTTATACTACGTACAAGGAAGTAATTAAAAATTCACAGGACTTTTTAATAGAAACAGCTTCATCAAATTTTTTTCAAGTATTTTCGTTTCCATTTGCAACAGATTCTAACTGTAACGAGAACGCCATATATTTGTAAAACTATCTCTCTCTGTAACAGAAAGTCGATAACTAAAATCAAAATTAAGAAAAAGTAACAAATAACGAAAGAAAGAATGAACGAAGAAAGGAAGGAAAACTGTACAGACGAAGCCATGTAAATAATGAAAACTAGGCCATGTTAATTATAGTAAAATTTTCATAATCTTATAAATAAAAATGAAATTCTGTTTGTTTGTTTGTTTGTTTGTTTGTTTGTTTGTTTGTTTATTTGTTTGTTTGTTTGTTTGTGGATTTGATTCGTATACAAATCCACAAAAATGGACCTATCGGCCTGAAATTTAGCACAGATATGTAAAATAATATAGAATAAATCACAGTCCACTTTAAAACTTTAAAAGTCCACCCGTTCCCGGAATTTAAGAGATTTTTTATGCTCTTCACGCAAAAAGCTTTCCCTAATTGTAACCCCTGTAGTGAAAAAAGTGTGAAATAAGGATCGTGGTTGCCATGTGTGGCGATTTTGCCGAATAAAATGTCGTTCGTATACAAATCCACAAAAATGGACCTATCGGCCTGAAATTTAGCACAGATACGTAAAATAATATAGAATAAATCGTAGTCCACTTTAAAACTTCGAAAGTCCACCCGTTCCCGGAATTTAAGAGAATTTTTATGCTCTTCACGCAAAAAGCTTTCCGTAATTGTAACCCCTGTAGTGAAAAAAGGGTGAAATAAGGATCGTGGTTGCCATGTGTGGCGATTTTGCCGAATAAAATGTTTTAAATTCTCAAAGTAAAAATAAAAGAATAATAATGATTTTTTTTTTGTTAGTTTATATTTGTCAGGTTATTTTTTTTTAAATTATAATATCGTGTGCATGGGAAATCAGAGCAGGAATGTAATGCTTTACACGCAAAACAATAAGAATTGAAGATTTCCGAGGCTAATGTGTAAATTATTTTAGTTTGGCGAAAAAATAAAATGGCTGAAATATGGATTTTGAGTAAGTGAGTTCTAGCGGTTTGCACAGTTTTCGGCTTTGCGCAATTTATTGAGAGCTTAAGGAAATAGATTTTTGGAAACAAGTGCAAAGGTTTTATTAGAATACAGCGTTAAATTTTAATGATCCGTGAAGAAATAATGCAGTTATTAAGGGATTTCAAGCGATCTAACTTCAGAATTCTCGCCAATTGAGTACATTGATTTAAGTTGGGGGAATTCCGCCAAATTTCAGAAAATTGAAATCTTCTCATTTAGTACATCGGAGTAACGATGAATAAAACACATTATAGTTGATAATTTAAAAAAAAAATCGGCTGTATTAAGGGATTCCAATTTTCGAATAACTCTCTTTGGCTACTCTTTGGCGGTCGAACCATTTCCCATATTGATTGCTGCTAAGTCAATGCTTCGAATGATTCCCTGAAAAAACTCTTGCAAAATGGCGTATGTTGGCACTTTGGCGAGGCTTAGATTTGAAACTGGATTTTATTTGAGACTGGTATATATAATAACACTGGTTATAGATAAAAATGAATGTTGGTATGTGTTTATGAGGTTGAAAAACTCCAGCACCGTTGAGCACCGTTGCACGATGAAATTTGGTTCACCATGCTATCCGTTTTCCTTAACTTGCCACTTGGTGCCGCAGCATAACGTTGAATTTTATTCCGTTTAGCCGTTTGCTATGCGAATATCGTCCAACCGATTTCGATGAAATTTGGTACACGCGAATATTAGAACACGGAGAATATATTTCACTATCCATTTTGCTGTAACTTGCCGCTAAATGGCGCTGCAAAGCATCAACTTCTATACCGTTCGACTGATCGGCATAAAATTTTTTATACTTCCACATTTGAGCACGAAGAATATATTCTAACTGCGTTCCTTTTGATGTTACTCACCACTAGATGACACTGCAATGCATTATTATTTTAACTCGCCACTAGATGACGCTACAGCAGGCCAAAATCTTGACCATTCAAACGGTCGCTATGAAAATCAGTATACATAGCTATTTGAACAATGAGAATATTTTGGCGTTATCCATTTTGCTATAACTCGCCACTTGATGGCGCTGTAGCAAATCATTACTTTAATTAACTACTAGATGGCCCTGCAGTGTATCACTTCTTGACTGTGCAAATGATCGTTATGAAAATTGGTATGCATAGATAGTTGAACACGGTCGCTATGAAAATCAGTATACATAGCTATTTGAACAAAAATATTTTGGCGTTATCCATTTTGCTATAACTCGCCACTTGACTGCGCTGTAGAAAATCATTACTTTATTGAACCACTAGATGGCCCTGCAGTGTATCACTTCTTGACTGTGCAAATAATCGCTATGAAAATAGGTATACATAGATATTTTAACACGGGGAAGAGTTTTGCGCTATCCATTTTCCTATAACTTGCCACTAGATGTCGCGTCAACACATGAACTTCAGGACTGTCCAGCCGATAGTCATGAAAATTCGTATACATCGATATCTGAATGCGAAAAATATTTTCGACGTATCCGTTTTGCTAAAACTCGCCACTAGATTGCGCTACGCCGCATGGCCTTCTGCACCGTACAAACGATTGCCTTGCAATTCGGTATGCATGATTATTGGACACAATATAACGCGATATCCACTTTGCTATATCTGTTTATTACAATGAATAGTAATCACCACAAATCGTAATATCAAGAGGTCCATTCATTCCCGTGCGAAGAACGGGTACTTCAGCTAGTTTTTAAATAAGAATGATAAGACAATTGAAAGCAATGATGAGAATACAGCAGGTATGCTAGCGCGAGATTTTAGGTATTAAACTTTTAACGTAATTTTTACATTCATTCTGAATGTATTTATTAACAAAACCTGCTACCTATTTGAAAACAAAACCAATTTTGCAAATTCATTTAATGAATTCCTTATTTATTACCTCTCAAAAAGCATTATTCTTCATAGAAAATCCGCTAAATCTTCAAACGTTTCAACAGCTAAGTAACGCCGGAAAGCAAAAGTCTTGAGAGTGTCTATTCAGAAAAGGTGATTATGATAATTTCATTGTACTTTCTGAGCACCCGGAAGAAATTTTGAACAGACGTGCTTTACCTTTGAATAGTTAATATGTTTAAATGTCGTGCTTTTGTTTGAAAAGGGCCTTAATTATTTACACCGTCACTTCATATCTTCGTGTTGGCGGTGTCGAGAATATTTTTCAACACTGTTTCCTAATAATAAAGAGGTTCATGAAAGTTTAATACTTAAGACCATTAAAAAAAGAGAGAAGTTTTAAATGAAGTTACTTGCATCCTACCTCACGAGAGTATGTAGAAGATTGGTAAAGCGATGTTACTTATTTTGCAATAACCTGTTAGATTGTTAATATAAATTCAAAAATTTCAATGGAAAGTCAGTACCTATATTATGTTGGCCACTAAGTTTCCGTAGTTTTTTTAAGTTTATTTTTTAATAAAAATTAACAATTGATAAGTCAATAATGCATTCTTTCTCGTTGTTCATCGCTTCTTAATCGCTCTTCATTGAATTCAATTGGACGGCCATCGTGAGGCGCTTCTTTGAGATCGAAAATTTCAGTTTAGAACTTGGCATATACTAATGAAGAATGGTTCTTTCACCTGCGGCACCCTTCCCATTCACAGAACAAATGCCACCAGCAGCTTTTGCTTTCTTAGAATCATGATTAAAAGCAAAAGGAGATATCGGAAAATGCTCATTTTCCTCAACTTGGCATTCTATTTAATGATCTGAAAAATAACATAAATTAAGTCGAACACACACAAAAAGGTTCCCGATAGAACAAAACATCCTCTTTCGAATTATTTAAAGCTTTATACCAGAAACATTTAATGCCATGCGGAATGTTAAAATTTAAGATAACGGCAGGAACTTAATTCCCAACTCAATAATATAAAATATGCTTCGTAGTGCTTTGCATGTGGTACAAGTCATCGTCGGTATCCAATCAAAGAATGTTTTCGAAAGTAAAGGAGACCGGGACTTGCAGGGTAGTAGGGGTAAGTACACTATCTGGCCAAAAGTATCCGGACACCCCCTAAAAAAGTGGTTTTGGCGGGTGACGCAAATTTGATGCGTAATCGAAAGCTATTAAAGTGTTGATAGTGGTTTGTCCGGTTGTATGTATGCGTTTGTGAAGCAATGAGTAAGTCAAATTAGTGAGTTCGATTAGCTTAGTGAGTTCAATCGTGGAAGTATAGTGGGATGCCACTTTTGTGGGAAATCAGTTCATGGGATTGCAGACATTCTACAGAAGCCTAAATCCCCTGTGAGTGATGTAATTGTGAAGTGCAAACGTCAAGGCAGTGAAACTACAGAAAAACGGAGTAGTAGAGCGAAAAAACTTAGTGAACGGAGCCGCAGAACTCTGAAAAGGGTAGTGGAAAACAATCGCAAGTCCTCGTTGGTAGAAATTTCTCAGGAGTTCCAAAGTTCATCAGATGCTAGTGTTAGCAGCAGGACTTTTCGTCGAGAGTTAAAAGAACTTGGGATTCCGTGGTCGTTCAGCCGCTCACAAGCCGAACATCACTGCACAGAATGCGAAGCATCGATTGCAATGGTGCAGAGATTACCGTCATTGGACTGTGGACGTGTGGAAAACTGTTTTTTGGAGTGATGAATCTCGCTTCACAGTCTGGCTGTCGGAGGGACGCGTCTGAGTTTGACGGATGCCCGGCGAACGTTTTTTGCGTGACTGAATTGTGCCGACTGTTAAGTTTCGTGGTGGCGGTATAATGGAGGTGGACGTTTCTTGTGATTGAGCCTGGGTCAGTTAGTTCCTGTGGTTGAAAACATGAACTGTGCGATGTAGGAGGACATTCTGGACAATGCTGCACTCCCAACTCTGTGGCAATATTACGGGGAAGGCCCATTTCTCTTCCAGCAGGATAACTGCTCCATTCACACATCGAGGATTACACAGACGTGGTTTGACGAAATGAGCGCTCAAAAACTGGACTGGCCTTCTCAGATCCCGGATCTTAATCCCACAGAACACCTCTGGGACGAATTAGAGCGCATATTACGTAGCCAGCCAAATCGACCGTCCTCACTGCAAGCACTCACTTCAGCTGTGATGGAAGCCTGGAAGTCAATTTCTATGGTCACCTGTCAAAAACTGGTGCAAAGTCTTCCCAGAGGTGTGTAGACTGTCATCGTTACAAAAGGGGGACCAACATGATACTAAATATGTGCCTCAGGACGCTCCAAGTCCATACCACTGGGTGTCCGGATACTTTTGGCCAGATAGTGTAAGTGCACTCCTCATAATCCGTCCATTTGGGATAGAATTCGGAGCCAGTATCAGAACTTTTTTTGTTACTTTCTCCGCTATTGTAATTTCAAAACGTTACCTTCTTGCAATAGATACTTGCAACAATTGTTCCCTGTTTTAACACTTTCCAACAAGGTTGAAAAGTCTTTATGATTTCGGTTTGTCTGTCTGTCCGACTGTTCGTGCTCTATCTTCGTAAATATGCATCGATTTCTACAACATTTAAATATGTTATTATTATCTACTGTACCATGCACCCTATTTAAAACGTTCTATGTAGCATTTATAGTTTTTCTACAGGAGAACTCAAAATATTCCCAATTCATTGCGCTCTATGGAAAATTATTCTTTAAAGCGTTTCATCCTACTATATAGTTACGCTGATCCCCGACTTCAAGATAAAACATTTTCCGAAATTACTGCAAAAAATTGCAAAGTCAAGGACAAAAAGCCTAATAAGTTCTACACCTTTTGTACGATCCGCATCAAATTTTCATAATTATGTATAAAAATATAGCAAACAATCTTCGCTACTTTAAAAAAGAAGAACAGAAAACAAAGTTGGCATATATATTACTAAGGCTCTCAAAATAATACTCTCCATTGAGAATAATATCTTTATTATTAACAGTTCTTCTAGAGGAGCACTCAAAAGAATTCCAAAACATTACAGTCTGTGACATTTGAGAGACACTATAATACATTTCTAGCGCAAGACAATGAAGCTAATGCTTCATTAGTTATTCGTTTAATTTTAAACTTTACATCATGCTGAAACAGGTAATTTTGTTTAAACTTGCAGGTAAAAATACAATTGATTTTTCTTAAATGCGTATCTTAGTTCCATTTAAGTATTTATAAAGAATATGCCAAATTGCCCCACAGGTATAGGCAATTTACCCAGCGTCAGGATAAGTTGACACATACTTTTTCTCTTAATTCTGGTTTCTGTTAAACATAATCTACACACATTACAAACATATAACTCCTGGTATTCATAGCCAACGGCTCAATTTTGTTATAAAACTTGAGGGGGAAAAAACTGAAAATTAATAGCTAAAAACTGCGCCTACGATCCCCAGTCTCCCCTAGTCTGCATTTGTTACCTTAAAGTTAAGTTGCAATTATAAAAAATAAAGTCATGAGGGAGTGGAACATGTTAATTCTTACAAAGTTTCTTCGGCGATTACTAGAAAGTTTCTTCGGCGATTACTAGAAAGTTCGCTTGGAGAGGGAAGCACTCACGTCATTGAATGCGTCGTCCATCCTGCAGATTACATCACACTTCTGACCCTGCTCAAACAACTAGGGGACTTCTGAATATTCATGCCTATCAGGAACTGCTGATGACAACTTAACAAACTACTAAATCCAAGGATTTGATGTACACACACATATCCTACAACGGTGGATCAGTGATCGCATTTTCAACTTTCCAATTCTTAAACTACTGGGAAATCGACCTTTTTCGGAGTTCATTGCAATTATTTAAGTGTGTGAATGTTTTGAGAGATTGCAGCCACTTCAGATGATCTTATAAATTTGTAAGACCCTTTCAAACCTTCGCAAGAAATTAGAAATATTATTTGGTGATACGTACCGAAGGGTTTGCTGAAAATGGAGTTAGCTCTATCCTACGGGAGTTTGGAGTTGAACGTATTATTTTGAAGTAAAAAAATAAAAACAAAATAAATCAATAGTTAATTTTTGTGTTGCTCAATAGAAGAAGCTTCCTGTCTCGTGAGTTTGTGCTAAATCTCTAGCGCTTTTTTACAGTTTTCTGAAAACGTGAGTAGTTGGTACTTCTTTCTTTTTTCAACAAACCCTTCAATTGCCGTTTTCACTAGCTTTATAGTGAAGAAGCAATGTACTTTACATGGTTAATCCTATCATAAACAAAATCACCACAGCCCGAAATATTTTTTTCTGCAATTGCAAGCTTTTTTAAAAATAAAATTCTATTGATTGAGTATTCGTGATACCAGGAAATATTGCTGTTAAAAGCAACTTTCTATTTAATAAAGGTTCTCTTAAATAGAAAGATAGTTTTTACTGTCATAATAACAAAATCTAACATGGGTAAATGCAGGGAGAATATGCTCCATCTTTTCTATAATGCTTTCTTATCTAGGTAAAAATCTAATTTTCCGGCAATAAAAATAATCTAGATACGCTCTCCAGTAACTTCCTTTTTTTACTTTGATACTTTTATTTTATCTGTGAAGGGCTTTGTTATAAACGAAGAAAGATATAGCCTACAAAGATCTACTTACTTTCCTTCTCTTTTTTTTTCCTTTGTCCTCTTTCCGAGTTGTAATATTCTTTGTATTCTGTTTGCCTAGGATGGTTAAGACGTTTCTTACAAAGCCTTTTCCTTCATGTCTTCTCCACGTTCCAAATGCACCGCGATGATCACATTCAATTAAAATATAGGGAATTTTTTCCCCCTCTCGTATTTTTATCACCTCTCGTCATTAATTGTATTTGATCACATGACTGTCCCTTGAAACGTACTGACAAAATTATTCAAGTAATGCAATAGGAGTAATCCATTCGTTTGAATATTTTACTTTCTTTCTTTGATTTATTGCAAAGTTTCTAAATTAAGGAGACTGACCTACCGGAAATTTTTAAAACATAAAATTTTTAATTTTAAACCTTGATCTAAGCCTTAATATCTTTTGTGCATTTTAACAACATTTTATCCAACTATTTTCAAATAAAGAGGATTTACATGTAAAAACGTTTTTATAAATATTAGAAGCATAAATGGAAAAAAAAAAAGAAAAAGAAGGAATATTTAAACAGGGTGATCAATTTTAAAGCGTACACATTGGCTGTTCTTATTACACTAAAATCTTACGGATGTGATAACTATTCCAACACTGAAATATAATTGTTTGAACCTAAGTGTGGAAGACAATTTCCAACACTATTGAGTTGTTACAACTTTATTTGTGAGATGAAAAAGAAATGGAGAAGCACAAGGTTATCCCATTATTAATAATTCCTTACCACGTTAATTTTTTTTTTGTGTGGTGGGGGTGTTCTCTTAAAGATAGTGTTGTCTAGAGAAGTCTTGCAAACGTCGATGAATTAAAATAAACCATAACTGAAGAAATCTCGTCTATAACACCGAGAATGATGCGAAGTGTTTCCTTGGTTCGACGTTTTCAGGTTTACATTCAGAATGGGTGTGAATATTTTCAACATTTGCTGTAACTAATAATAATGTAAAAAATTTCGAATTCAATTATGTTTTTTAAAAAATAAAATTATCGTACACTGTTATAAAATGTTCCTGAAATAAACGGCCATTGTCTGGCAGCAATTCTGCCGGAAAATAACCGTTTTCCCATTTCCTGTGTCTAAGAAAACGGTTATTTTCTGTTCACATGTTATCTTACGAAACGGTTCCTCTCCGTTATTTTCAGTCACAGAATCGGGATTTTTTATGTTATTTTCAGGCCGGAAATTCTTTTTTTTTTTCCTATTAGAGAAAGGTATTTTTCTTTTCCCCATATCACAAAGAAGGATTTTAAGCATTATTTAAAATTATGGAATCAGGTTTTCTATCACGATATTATGCCTTATTTTCTAATAAACAACATTATTGGACAAAACCGGCTACTACATACTTCCAAAAAAAAAAATTATTTACTCTAGAGCCTAGAATATAGTTTGTGGGCATTAAAAAATAGTCATTTTTGAAACCAACGTTCTAATTCTTTCAAATACACTGTAATACTTTCAAATAGAAATTGAAACACTTTATTCACGTAGTTATTTTACACGTGAGAAAAAGCTGTTCTAGTACAACTTTTCCATACATATATGTGTGTGTGTAGGTAGATGGATACACAACGTTAACAAAGTTTTTTTCGCATTCCTAGTTGTTAAATTATAAAATTAGTTTTTGTAACTGCACCACCAGCCTTAATAATGATATTTTTTTGGGGGGGGGTGGAAGTGGTGTGGTGGTAAAACACCAGAGATGCTTTAAAAAGTGCACATACATGTACATATAATGTAATAAATAGAGCACCAATAAAAATATGTTTGAATTATTCGTTTTCTTTATTTTTTATTATCAGATCTGTAATCTATGATTTAGCCCGAGAAAATAAATTTTAAATCAAGGCAAATACATTACATATATCTTAATACACTATAAATTTTTTTTTTAAATAAATAGAATATAATTCCACTATAGTCTCTAGTTATAAAACGAATTAACAGCACAGTCAGGATGCAGAAATGCAGTCATGGTTAAACCAGCTGCGAGATACAAATTAAAGCAGCAACCAAATTTATTGAGATGAAAACGGTAAAATACTACTTACAGTTCACTTTGACTGGAGATATCATAACTTCTTTTATTTTACAACAGCTGCGAGATTTTTATAATCCAATCATAAGAAACTATTAAAGCAAAATCTTTGCCAAAAGCATCCCCGCCATATTTAGTTTGAATTTATTTCACAACTCTGAATATGAAGAGGATGCATTTGGTATTCGGATATAAAATAAAATTATCACAAGCGAATGCACCGAGAAATAAAGTTCGTCGTGTCCACTGCATTCGTCGTGTCCGTAGCACAAACAGCAAAAGGACTTAGCATTCTGTAAAATACTTTACTCCAATTATCTGCAGTCGTCCGTTACATACGTAATTCGACGATATTTTTGTACGTTTAAGGGACGTCTTAACTCCAACTTTAACTGCAGTCAGAATGAGTAACGAACGTCTTGCATTCAAAATTGCTAAAATCAGCTTTGTGGGTGTTATTTTGATTAGGAGCGGAAGTGGCTGGGAGACATTGGATTAGTCCAAGGTCACAGGTGCCAGAAAGAGAACGGAAAATGCCCTTTTAGAACTAGACTTTCAGAAGAATCACAGATAATTTTCGTTTTTTAAATAATTTTTGCTGTTAAAAAGAGCAAAAACCCTTTATTCACCAATAAGGGAGATTCTCTCGTGAAAACCAGGTTGATGTTGTCTGTGAAATTCAGATTTTTTATAACAGTGGGATTAAATAACATTGTGTATCTCCATTTCTGTTTCATCTTACAAATAAAATTGCAACAGTCCAACATTGATGGAAATTATCTTTCACACTTAAGTAAGGTTCTGAAGGGCAGAGCGTGGAGCGAGAGCTGGGTTTGAACCCAGGGACTTATGGGTCGTAGAATGAGGCGCAATCCGGCTCGGCCAAAAGGTACCCCTTCGACCGGCCTTCTATTGCCGGGTGTTGTGTGCGCGGAAGCGATCGTACCGCCACAGTTCAAACAATCGTACTTCATTGTTAGAATAGTTGCCATATGCGCCAGATTTAAGGATTATGAAAAAAGCGAACAAGGTACTCTTTTAAACTGATCACCCTGTACTTTCTTTAAACTCAAAGAGTCCATGACCATAAGATAACAAAATTTATATATGCTTCTTACCTTCCATGATACCTTAGAATCATGAAAGTTATGACGATTACTTTTTAATAAAGGGAGGACACTTGCTGATTACAACGGCCCGAAAGTATTGGCCATTCTATTATAGGGGCACCCAGTAGGCGTTCACTACCCCGAATGCAGGGATGGACAAATAAACACTAAAGTCCAAGCCGGGAGTCGAACCCAGTCTCAAGGCTTGATAGCCTGGTTCTTTAGCCACTACACCACTTGGGTGGTTCATGAACCTTATAATTTATCTTTTGATTTTTGAAATTATTGAATTTTTAAGGTGACTGCTCTTCGGTGGTTTAATTTGATCTAAAATTCGTTTTCTGCGAGTCAAAAAAGAATGTGTAGTGTATTAAGATATATTTTAAAAGTTTTTATCCATTGCATAGCTTTATAGCGCAGCTTCTTGCAGCTTTTTTCATATTATGGCCTATACCTATATGCAGATGTATAGAATGTGATATATGTAGAGAAAAAAACTACAATATACTTCAAAGTATGGTGCAAAGTATATATTTTATTAATATATTACAAGATTATAAATTGTGTTTGCTATAGAAGTATACATCTGTAGACTCGGTATGTGGCTTTTACATAGAAGAAAGACTGTCCTATATTTTAAACTTCTTAAAGATCTTGTCTTTTTATGCAGTACAACAGTTTTGTTTTTGTTTTTTTCATTTCAATGGAACTACACTTCTAAGAGCTCGGCAGAATGTGTGTCTTCGTACTTCTCAAACCTGAAAACTTAACATATGTCGTTCCGTTCTGTACAGTAGCAGTTCTTTGCTTTTCCGACTGAATTACACATCTTTAGGCTCGAATCAATGATTTTTTCTGCTGAAAGACTGTTCACAAGTTTTTTTAATTTTTTTTTATTGGTTTTATGCTATCCGGTTATAATGTGTCCAGCTTTTAAGAGTTCTTGTGTTCAATTGCTATGCGAACAAAACTGCTAGGTAAAGTACTAAAGAACTTATCATTGGGGTTGATTCCTACTTTTACGACCCGAATCTCGCCAAGGTGGTGATAACTAAACATATGTAGTTACCAAGCTAATTTTTTGTAATTATGTGACAACCGTAATTTAGAATTAAAATTAGAGTTTGGAACAATATGTAAGTACAGCATTACTCTTTTATCTTGTTTTTTTTAATAATTAAGTGTCTTCAAATTCCTTAACTGGTGCGTTTATCGCTAATTTATTCCCCTTCTTTTTCATCTAGTTCTTTTGAGAGCGTTGAATCTTGTGCATAACTCCTCAAACCCATGACTGCAAAGTGTGGCGATTTTTTAGGTTAGCGACAGATAGGGCATTAAAGTAGAAAACAACCATCAGCACAACAGTAGATGGTAGTAAGAAGACAGTGCTTTGCTTTTAGTTTTCGTTATCGGCGACTAAACAATGGTAAATGGTTCCTATGGAATTTGTAAGCATACTGGTGATGAAGGATTTCACTGACATTCGATATTTTGGTAAAATGTGACTGACGCAGTTATCCAGAAAATGCTTCATAATGGAGGACACACACTCGTGGGCTAGTTGAACAGACTGTCAGATTTCAAACAGGTCTCGCGTGAGGATGTCACCATAAAGCTCTGGCCTGCGGTCAAAGTAGGCGGATTTCTTCATTTTGCGGTTTATCGTTTAGTGCTATTATTTTCAAATTGATTGTTCGTCAACCGAATCACGCCCCTTTCTAGCACAAATGAGCGATTTATTGCGTCAACTCCTCTCTCCCAGGTGCAGATTGCAATCCTGCACCAATTTCAAACCGGTCGGATCCGGCCCGGTTCAAGTCGGATTGGCCACATGAAAACCATTTATCTTTCGTTCCAAAATTAACTGTATAAAAAATGTTAATTGAGTGCGTCATAAAGTTTATAATAAAGGCCGTTAGGGTTATGCAATTTCTCGACAAATACGGAGGACATCGTTGAGCTGGATTCAATTCTGGGGACTAATTTTTTTATGCCGTCGATAAATCACCAAAAACGGCAAACCTTGGAGACTTTTGACGTTTCATCTGGCAACCGTTGAAAAGTGATTCGTCCTTTCACTAGGTGCACAAAAGTCTTTGTCTGTAATTAACAGTACTCTAGAACTAAAAATTACGTGAAAAACAGTTTTTGTAAACCACACTGTATTGAGATCCATTTTTAAAAACCTTTGAAAAGATTGTTATGAATTTGTATTCGATACTTCCTAATGCAAAATTTGTATGGATATCATCATTTTCTTTCGATATCTGATGACAAGTATGAAAATAAAGTTTTGGTCTCTCATACCAGTTTGGGCAAAAATTCTGAAAAAAAGCCTGAAAATGATTTTAGGTATATCTGTTAGCTAATTTTAAAGCAAGAACTTTATGACTAACGCTTCCTCCCCCCCCCCCGTTTGGGTGCGATTTTTGAAAAACCTTGAAAATGATTTTTAGGTATTTGATTTAGTTGCATTTTAAAACTAGAATTTTATGGCTGTCTCATTTTTCGCCTGAGATATGAAGGGAAACGTGAAAAGAACGTTTCGGCCCCTTACGCCCGTGTGGTGCGATTTCTATAAAACCATGAAAATCACTTTTAGGTATTTGTGTTAGTTGTATTTTAAAGCAAGAATTTTACGGATGTCTCTTTTTTCCTCTGACATATGAAGGAAAATGTGAAAATAACGTTTAGACCCTTACCACCGTCTAAGCGCGAATTAAAAAAAAAACCCTGAAAACGATTTTTAGATACTGATGGTAGTTACATTTTAAAGCAAGAATTTTAGAGCTAACTCTATTTTTCTCTGAGATATGAAGGGAAATCTGAAAAGAACGTTACACAACGGTTTTGCCCCTTACGTCTGCTTGGGTGCGAATTCAAAAAAATTCTGAAAGATTTTTAGGCATTTGTATTAGTTATATTTTACAGCAATAATTATACGGCTATCACTTTTTTCCTATGATATATGAAGCAAAATGTGAAAAGAACGTTTTGGCCCCTTACGTCCATTTGGGTGCGAATTCAAAAAAAAATCCTGAAATTGACTTTTAGGTATTTGTATTAGCTGCATTTTAAAGCAAGAATTTTATGTCTCTCCCCTGAGATACGAAGGAAAACGAGAAAAGAATGTTTTTATACGCAGCCCCCGTCTGGGGACGAAATTTTCAAAATCGCTTCTTAAAACTTTATCTACCGAATTAAGAATTGCCAAGAATATCACCTTGAATCTATTTGTTTTCTTTTGTTTGTCATTCCTGCTCCGATTTCCCATGCACACGATATTATAATAAAAATTTAATAATCTTACAAATATAAACTAACAAAAAAAAAATCATTATTATTCTTTTATTTTTACTTTGAGAATTTAAAACATCTTATTCGGCAAAATCACCACGCATGGCAACCACGATCCTTATTTCACACTTTTTTCACTACAGGGGTTACAATTACGGAAAGGTTTTTGCATGGAGAACATAAAAAATCTCTTAAATTCCGGGAACGGGTGGACTTTCAAAGTTTTAAAGTGGACTATGATTTATTCTATATTATTTTACATATCTGTGCAAAATTTCAGGCTGATAGGTCCATTTTTTGGATTTGTATACAACTCAAATCCACAAACAAACAAACAAACAAACAAACAAACAGAATTTCATTTTTATTTAAAAGATTATTTTTATTATTATTATTAGATACTAGCTGAAGTACCCGTCCTTGACGGACTAATGAATGCAAATTTCCAAAAATCAGAACTTTCGTCAGCATTGTAGGAGTACACAGAATGGATGTAGTATGTTGCCAAAGTAACGAAAGCGAAGTTATAATTTTTATGTATTGTTAAAATATTACAGGTTAGAGAGTAACTAAGTAATATCATTTCATTCGCTTTAGTCGTAATTATGTGTCGCGGGAACGAATATTTACACATATTGAAATAATTTTCGCAAAATCTCAAAATCTAATCAACATTTTTGAAAAATTCGAAGCCTAGAATTTAAGTTGAGTGACAGCCTATCATGTCACCCAATTTCGTTTCATTCCCTGCAGTCTTTATTTCGTGATGCTGGAACAAAATTTCAGCATTTTAAAACAATTTTCGCAAAATCTCAAAATGTATTCAAAATATTTTAAAATTTCAACGCCTATAAATTAAGATTAGCAACTACCTATCATATCACTGAAATTCGTATCATTCGTATTAGTCGTTATTACGTGATGTTTGAAGAAATATAAACGTATTTTGAGAGAATTTTAACAAAATCTCAAAATCTAATAAAAATGTTTAAAAAATTGGAATCCTATAGTTTATGTTGAGCAACCATCTATCGTGTCACCAAATTTCATATCATTCGCTTTAGTCGTTATTACGTAATGCGGGAACAAGGATTCACTCAGTTTTAAACGATTTTCGCAAAATCGCGAAATTTAATCGATTTTTTTAAATTAGATACTAATAGTTTAAGGTGATTGACAACCTATCATTTCACCAAATATCATTTTTTCACCTTTGCAGTTATTACGTGATGTGAGAACACAAATTTACGCAGTTTCAAATGATTTTTGCAAAATCTCAAAATCTAGTCAAGATTTTTTTGTAATTCGACGCCTATGTTTTAAGTCGAGTGAGCACCTATCATGACACCCAATTTCATATCATTCACGTCAGTCGTTTTTATGTGATGCTCGAACACAAATTTACGCAGTTTGAAAGGATTTTCGCAAAATCTCAAAATCCAATCAAGATTTTTTTAAAATCCGACGCCTATGTTTTAAGTTGAGTGACCGCCTATCATGACACCCAATTTCATATCATTCGCTTCAGTCGTTTTTACGTGATGCTTAAACAAAAAAAGCGTCACGGACAGAACGACAGAATGACAGACAGACAAACTTTTTTTTGAGGGTCGCATCGGATTCCCGGGTGCTTGAAACGGATAGAAATCGCAAAATTTTTGAATTCCAAGAAATGTACAGATAAAAGTCTTATTTTATTTATATAGATATAATAATACGCTTATAATAATATATTTAATTATAAATATTATATTTATATATATATATAACATTTAGTATCATAGTAGTTTAAGTTCAATCTTAATAGAGTTCGCAAAGGAGATCACTGAAAATTGTCTTAAATAAATTGTCTTAATTTTTAATTAACTTACATTACATTATCTAAGTTTCTTATATTACCTAAATTTAATTTAATCAACACCAGTTCACAATAAGTATGCAATTTCCTCACACTAAGCACTATAATGATAACAGTTATCATAGATATGTTTAACGTGTTATAATTATTACAATGTCGAGTATTTTTTTTAATAAACTTTCTTTAAATAATGATATTGGGTATAACGATTATAAAAAATCAAGTTTGGTTTTTTGTAAAAGGATCGTAGGAAACCGTTAATCGTGTCATCTGCAAATCGACGAATCTAATGCATATCTTAGAGAGTTACAAGTGCAATCAGCGGCTTAAAAGCCCCTTTCAGCTTCTACAGATTTCGATTTTATTGTGAACAAATAGTTATGAATACAAGGCAAGTATTCTCCTCGAACTCTTACATTTTCATATGTAGTTTCTTCTATTTTTAAGTAATATGTTAATTCACAAAAAGGTAATTTTTTTAAATAATTTTAGTGACAAAATTTAGTGACACAAAGTAATTCAACAATTCAATGCGTTTCTAGGTAGCAATAAATAAATAAATAATATATTTAATAAATAAACAAAAAATTAAATAAAAATAAAAATTAAATTAATATGTTTAAATTTCCTGATTTTTTTCCTTACCCTCCCAAACATGTATTTGCGTTAAGTCAAATTTCTTTATTTTTTTCACGTATAAAGTATAATGTTCTTCATGAAAAATGCGTTCTGTAGTATAAAATGACAACTTCTTATATACTTTTCAAGTTAAGTGTATGAAAACTTCCACAAGTTATTCGCAAAACTGAAGAAGGAAATTCGGCTTTAGAGTACTTTGTTGAGTAAATGTGCATTAATAATAGTAAATATTGTTTTAAATATTATTTAATATATAACATATTGCTAAGAAATTTTGTACAGTACTCTCAATATTTTATAAATCTTCACACTTTTTCGCTTTATACATATTAATATTAACTTCTTTTAATATAAAAATACGAAATGGCTCCTAAATTTAAAATGTCATTAATTAATATAAGAAAAGCTACACCACTCTTTTAAACTGCGAGCACAGTAAACTTTTTAGGTAAAGCGGATACACTTCGTGATATTCTTCATTTAAGAAAAGAATTAACCGCCAAGATAGATTTTTCGTTATCATGGGACCGAGCTTATTTCTGGCTGTTCGTAATAAAATGTTATTCCGATAAGTAAACCGATAAGAGGATTATCTGAAAAGAGCTCCATTATTATCCTCTAATTCCAGGTGTTTGCACACTTAGTAAAATATATTTTCTGAAAGGGAAAATTAAAATGTTTTTACTTCCGCGTGAAGAAAATTAAATAATGAAAATCCCGTAATCACATTAAATCTGATTATGAAAGTGGGTACATACACTAAACTATTCTAAGAAAACAAATATTTCGCTTTCAAAAATACACAATATATTCATCATGAGTTGATTGTTAATATAATATTTTTACGATGAACCCCTATCACACATACAGGTTCTCTGAACGTTAACAGACATTCACAGAAGCTGTATGTATTGTTTAGGAAAAGTACATAACAATATCTAATTTGTGTGTGTGTGTGTGTGAGAGAAGTCTTCTTAACATTTTGAACATTGTAATGTAATGGTGGATTTCTTTTAGATGAGTCTTTCAACTTAAAAGATAGTTTTTGCTTTTCGCTTACAAACAGCAAATTCCGGTTTGACTCTCAAATAAACCTTAAGCGTCAAACTTAATAAGTGACTCCATAATAAAAATGGAGAACAAACTTGGTATCACAAGCATTAAGTCAAGGATTGCTAGACACTTCATTTCAATTTTTTAAGGTCTTATGCTGCATATTAAAAAAGTTTGGCGTTAAGTAATAAACTTTAAGATAAAAGATCGATCATTCTAAATACATCAGTTTTGGAGATTCTCAGGTGTGACCGTAATTTCTTTTGAGGTTAATTTTGAATGCTCCGATAGGCATTTAAAAAAATGTTGGTAAAGAATCTAACTTGGCTACTAGAGCGTCTCTGAGTTGTTGCAGTTATACTATGGGAATCAAGAGATGAAACATTTTCCTATAGTCAAAATACTAATTTACTATAAATTGTTCATAGAGCACTGACGAATAACAATTTTACCTAACGTTACGTAAGCATAACTAACACTCGAAGGACTTACTCTTACGTTTCCAGGACTCATGTTTCTGTTAAGCAGCGCTGTTCTTTTCTAAAATAATAAGCATTCGTTCCGTCAACATGAAAATTCGGCATTACTCTGTCAAGTACTGAGCATTCCCTTTTTTAGTGAATGATGGTTCACGTCTTAAAATTTGAAATAAGGATTAGCATTTTGTGCGGCAATATATTTTTACTAGTTTTTTCAGATTAAATATTAGTCCCATGTTGTAACATTATAATTTTAATTTTTGGAAAGTCCTTCGAGGTTTAGTTACGTTTAACCATCTTCTATTTAAAATGGGCAGGTTTTGAGTTTAAAGCATGCATTTTTTCTTCTTTTCTAAATAAAGGACTCAAACTTGAATCTAACATTAAACACATGAGACGCATGTTTTACTGTAATCTTTTAGCTAGATGTTGGTCGATGAAGCATTTCTTTGCAATCAGCTGTTTTTAGACTTTGCTAAAACGTTTTAAATGGTATGCACACATTATCAACGGGGATACATTTTATTTAAATTTTGCCTATTTGCATCGATATTTAAGACAGCTTTTTATAATGACAGTATGAAATCATTATATGATAACATTAAATTATATCTTAATACTGGGCACATGTCAGATCTGAAACGAGAAAAACCTCTGAGCTGGAAGCTATGGCAGACTAAGTTAGAGTGGGACAAGTTAAAAAAAATTAATTTCTTAAGAGATTTTTCAAGACGAGACGAAAGTGTGGTTGCTATGCGAAACTAGACAGCCGTACATCTTACCTTGCAACAATATTTTCTCACTTTGAAGGGGAAAGAACATAATTCTACAAGGTAAAGTCACTGCTTGATTTATTTCTAAAGGAAATTTGTCTTTGGTGCAAATATGCTCAATGAAACAAAAAACATTTCTCAGCGAATTTTACCGTGACTGAATTTAAAAATACAAAATTCATAATTTGTGAGTAATAAGTATTCATGTTTTAATTAAATAGATCACTAAATTTAATTGTTAAATTTAATCACCCGCACAGAAAAGGATAAAAAAAAAGAAAGAAAGAAATGAAAAATTTAGGATTTATCGTACGCAATAATATATGACAAAAGTCGTTTGTTTCAATTTTCGACTGAATAATTTACTAAGACGATGCCTAACTTGTAAAATTTTAATATAAAACAATTCTCTTTTTCACACGAATACGCAAAAAAAAGAAAAAAATACTCAGCATTATCAGACTGATTAATTCATATCCATTCTGTGAAAAGATCTAATCTCCGTGAAATTAACGAATATTTTGAAACTTAATCTTCGTACGTGGCAAAAATAGTAGAGAAAACGTAATTTGTCTTGTCACTTTAAATAAAATCAAAATTGAAGTGAGTCATCTTTCATTTTAATTTTTCTCTCACGTAGTTTAATATTTTTATGCTTCTTTTAAAGTGCTAATTTAATGTGGTTTCACTGGAGACAAAGCTGATGTCAAAAGAATTAAAGGAACTGGCGGTAATTTTTAGAATTTGTGAGAATTATTTAAAACGTGACAGAACTTTATTCCTCAGTCAATAAAAAAAAATCAGTTCTAAAACTTATATAAAAGTTACATTTAAAAAGAATAATTTAGAAGAACAAATTTCAATGACGAATTTTGTCCCAATCGTATATAAAATTGCGTAAATATCAACTTTACGTTAGGATTAAGTAATGAAGAGTAAAATTATGCGAGTATTTTATTTTACAGTGTTTAATTGATTAATTTTTTTCAAAATAATGCTATGTTAAATTAAAAAGCATTGTTTTTATGTAATAATTAAATTACAATTCTTAGTAGGCTCCCAAAACTTAAAAAATAAAACAAACTGATGCATTAATGCCTGTATTTTAATTTCTTCAAAATAATTTTAATATGCTCATATGTGTATTTTAGATTTCCTAACAAGATGTGTATTTTAGATGTCCTTTTCAATATCAAGACTTTCCCTGATATTGAAAAATATGCAGTTGTAATCATGAGACTTATTATTACAACTGCATATTTTTCAATATCAGGGAAAGCCTGTAAGCGAATTTTCTTGGAAATAATCTACAGATACGTGTTGCTGGGTTTATGTTCCATTTCACTGTATTGAAGAAATAAATTATTATTTTCATTCGAACTCCAATAAGGAAGCGAAAACCCATTTCTGGTTAAAATAATAATAATAAAATAAAAACTTTCTCTAACGCGAAATAAAAGCCGTAATATATAAAAATCATGAAGGAAATTACTTTTTTTATGCATGCCAAATTTTGTTTCAAATAGAAAGTATCTCCAAGGTTATCAAAAGAAAAGAATTTGCATGAATAAATACCCACAAAGGTTTAATTTAATAAGACGGAACATAGAAAGTGTGTAAAAAGAATAAAGCAAAAGAATGAAATTTACATAGCTTGAGGAAAGAAAATTGAATTTAAGAATTCAGATGCATATATTTCATCGGAAATCAGAAGGAATCAAACTTACATAGAATAAGATGAGTAAAATCGATGTCTGGGGGTACATCTCAGTGTGAGAAATTGTTTATTTTATAAAAACCCTTTTTTTCAATACCATATCGTATAAAAAAACTAACTAACTATTCATTTAACTACTAATAGCTCAGTTAAATTATTCTTTTTTTAGGTACACGTAGTCCCTAAGAGAGTGAATCTGATATTTGGGCTCCAATAAAACTTACTTAAAATGGCTTTCTTACTACACAATAAGGAACATATTGTGCTGTAAAAAAGTGCTATAAAACTGCCGCAGATTTCTTCAAGGTTTTGCATTTTTTAATTGTAAAATAAATTTTATTATATAAATGATTTAAAAATACAAATATTATTATTATATAAATGATTTAAAAATACAAATGTTAAAAATACAATTATTTGAGTTTGGTGTATAGATGTACCCGTTCTTGTATCGGTGTTTTCCTGCAATGGCCCACCGTAACGCTTGTGTCTTCAGCAGCGGTGCGATCGCGGTGTATGAGGAGTTGATGTTTAGCTGTGAAGTTGTACGGATGTATCGTAAAGGGTTCCTGTGTGCGTGGCAACTTAAGTCCTGTGGGGACCATGCAAATTGGACTTATCTGTATATCGTTACATGCAAACAGATCTAGGAATACACACACACACACACATATATACTCACTGCTACGTCTCGTTTATTTAATGGCATTACATGTGTGCTTAAAAGCCCGTGGACGAACGAGCAGTCACTTATTGTTACGAATTTTTGGCGAACCCGTTGTCCTGGGGTTTAAAATAATTTAAAATTCGTATTCTACGCTTCAAATAGTTAAATTTTGCTTTTTTTTGGATCAAAATCAGTCAATTAGAACGCGAGATACGGAGTTTTGGGTTTCTCTAATGGTTTGTATAGCATTTTCTAGAAATCTCGAGAAATATTGGTCCAAGGTCTTCGGTAACCTCACTTTTGGGGGCTTATTTTTGGCACCAAATTTGGCTATATTTCACCAAGAGTCGCCAAGCTTGGTGACATTTCGGTTATTTGGCGAGGATTCTCCCAATGGGGCTTGTAAAGCTAGTTTTCCTGCATTAACATGCATAATAGTTCAATATTACTCTTCTATTACGCAATCAAAATCGAGTTTATTCTAGTACAGTCCACGGATGGTTCTCTCTGGAATCTTCCACGATGTTCGTCATATAGCCTATAAAAGCAGCGGGTTCCCCCAGTTGAGTCAATTTCTCACCGTGCATTCGTTGAGTGTGTTATCGACCTTATGTTATCGATGAGTACGCTGCTTGCTGTGCGAATTGTGCGGTATTTTCGCTCGCCTCTTTGAAGCTTTGTTTATAAGTGTGTGTATATTCCTCATTGCTAAGTCTTGAGGGGCTGTTTGCGATATCCCTCGTATTTTTCCACTGAATCTTTGCCAGTGGAAGTGTTTTATTTTGTTTGAGAAATACAGCATTTGGGAAAGCTTCTGTACAAAGCGGTCTGTTAAAAGCACATTACTGGTTGATTGTGCTTGTTAATTTTCTACAGCTAACTGTTCGATGAAATTCTAGAAGCAATAAAGTTACATCTTGACGCGTGCTTTTCTTAGAACTTTCTATACCTACTGGACTTTGGAACAATGAACCCAGAAACTAGCAGAGTTTTCTGCAACATTATTTACTATTGTATTCATTTTTATTGTTGTTGCACAAGGACTTAGCTAATTTTTTTAAAGAAGAAAAATTTTAAATACATATTAAGAAAATTGAAATACAAAAACAATGTAGTATTTTGTAAACGAGAACAAAGTTAAATCAGATATATGCTTTTTAAACTTTTATTTATTTTGTGATATCTCTGTGGATTACGTTAAAGTTGTTTTATTTGATTATAGGGTATGTGTAACGCACGCCCTACAATAACTAAATACCTCGTAAAAAACTATTGTTTTTGTATTTTAGGTACCATAATACGGTTGTAATGTTTGTACCTTTGTAAAACAAAAAAAAAATATATTCATTCATGTTTACATGGACAGTTAAATTTCTTTTAAATTTAGCGATTCTCTTTATACTGTAACAACTTTTATAATAAATACATTGAGAAATTAATGTTTGTGCTTTTTATATAGTTTAGCAATTGTTATGTCTACTTCAAGGGCCAAAGTAGCTTCTAAATGTAAAACGTCAAAAAACATTATCTTGGAGATGCTCAAACTCATTGAAGCTTTTTTTTATTATTATTCATCAACACACACCACATTTCTGGATCATCCAAAAACATTTCAAGCTGATGCAAGCATTGTGTCTGTCAACTTAGACAATCTCGGAGAATGAGTTACATGCCTTCGTAACATTTTTTTTCTTCTTTAAAATTGGCAACATGCTTGAATAGACATCCCTTCTGGCAAAGGAATGAGACGAAAAAAAAAATGTCTTAAAGTTTCGTAGAAATAATAAACAATATTAGCGGCCAATGTTTCAAAATTGAAACATTCTTAATATTGGGCTGTGATATTTTGTGTTTTATACTAATGCGGTTCAAAAAGTAAGGTAAGAAGACCTGCAGCGGGTGCACATATTCCCCGAGCGAATGAAATTCCATCTCTACGTAAAACAGACGATCACTGCAATCAAATGCTTCTAGATAGAGCTAGTATAGTGGCATAGAGCTCCGAAATTTGAAATTGAAGATAGATGTGTAAACGAATGCATGACCAGCTGTTGAAGTGCGAAGTGTAATATGACTTTTGTGGTTAGAGAAAACCTAACTTTCCAGATGTGTTAAGCTTGTTACATGACAACGCCCGCCCACATATGTCTACGGTTACGTGTAGTTGGCAGAAGCGCTTCCGAGGGAACGCAGTAGATCATTCTCCCTACAGCTCGGATCTCGTACCCTGATTTCTGCCCCCTTGGGCCG
The DNA here is from genome assembly GCA_038373885.1 of Cheiracanthium punctorium. Lineage (NCBI taxonomy): Eukaryota > Metazoa > Arthropoda > Arachnida > Araneae > Cheiracanthiidae > Cheiracanthium > Cheiracanthium punctorium. Next base: position 440,202 of record JAWZYV010018972.1, read on the forward strand.
TTTAAGAAACACCCGGAAGAGAAAGAGAAATAGTTCTGTAGGCAGTCTCCAGTTGAACTATTACCGATCTCGTTCAAAAGTGTGGAACTGTAAGTGCATTTACATTTACTAAAAATAAACACATTACGCCGAAATAAAAGGAATTATCTTTCCAACTTCATATAAACCATTTAAAGAAATACAAAAGAAATGTTTGCACATTTTAACTTTTTGATATAATCGGCACGTTTCAGGTATATTAATATTGACACTTTTTGAAACCGGTTTATTTTCTTAAAATTTGAATACTTTTTTTGTATAAATAAATATGTTTGCATTGGAACAGTTTTCTTTTAAATTTTAGTGAGTTTTGGATTCCAATGAAAAACTGAGTGCGTCACCATATGTGAAGAGTCGGGAAAATCAATGAATGAATTGAATTGTTTTGCATCAATATGCCTAATTCATATTTAGTCCTTGAAATATTAATTAAAAAATTTTCTATTTCAGATATTTTTTTTCCACGCTCATTTCAAGTGTCAAGTGAAGAGATAAAGATATTCTTGAACTTTCAAACGTGACTTGTGTTTTACGTCTATATGCGCTTTATCTAAATGATCCTTAAGACCGGCTTGTTGTTTTTATTGGTGCAAAATTGTAATGTTGTTTTCCCGCGCCAATCTGTGTTGCGGAAAAGTGCGTTGTACAGGCATTGTTGCAAGTGAAATGTGTATGTAACCCCTTGACCTTGGTGACCATTTTGGGGATTTGGCGAGAAATTTGGCGCCAAAAAGAAAGTTCTCGAAACTGGGGAATTTTGGCTCTATCTCAATTAGGAGAGACGTTTCTGGAAAAGCCTAGAAAAAATTATGCCATATCCTATGTGACGTCACTTCTGCTTTCAAATCTATCTATTAAGAAGAAGTCGCTCTCACAGTCAGTTAATGTGTAATAGACTGTGAAGCGATATGTTGAGGTATTGTTATTTTTGTGTTAGCTAATGATTTGTCTTCGCCTGTGTAATAAATTCTATATTTCTGTGAGGTACTAGTGCTCCGACTCGTAGAATAAAGTGTCAAATTCGTTTTTCGGGCTTGTTGCATTATTTTATTGTACACCCACTACCAGATTTTCGTAATACTATATAACGGGAATGTAAAAATTCTATTTGATTATAATTTCTGGGGTATAGTACTTGGGAATAACATTTCAATGATGTGGTGATTGAGAGTTAAAGCACAAGCAGAGTCTGTAGGTCTTCTAACCATAGTATTTTTGTGGCATGCAATTTTATACTAATAAAAAAGATATTTAAAACTATGCGAGTTAAAAAAAAAACATGATATTTCAAGAAGTTAAGGTCTTTGAAAGGTTAATACTACCTCCTTATCTTTCACGATTCTACTATTTCTTTTTTTCCTTAGCAACTTTAAACAGTAAATATGATGTTTTAGGTATTTTTTGGTACTCTTTGTTCTTTTCCTAGAAAGCATTTGCTTCTTTTTCCCATCCTTCCTTTTTTATCTCGAACTATTTATATCGCAGAAGGCCTGCAGATTTATCAGATTCTATACTTTTTTATCTGAGACAATTGCTTTTTCAAGAGAATTTCTACCCATTACAGCATACAATAAATAGTTTGTTTAGCCACGAAAAGAAAAGAAAAATGCAAACTCAGTTTAATGTTATATATAGAAAAAGTAAAGAGGTCATTCTATGCTATTTAATTTTTAAATAATTTATTATTTCACTATTTTAACATAGATGGCTTACAGCAGAATTAAAAGATATGCTTCGGCATTTCATATTTAATAATAATAATAATAATAATAATAAAATAATAATAATAATAATAATAACAACAACAATAATAATAATACAGCTATGCTTTTGTATAGAAATGTATTGACATTCAAACGCTTCAGTACAAAATTGAAAATTTTAACTACAAAACTATTATCATATAATTAGTAGAAGATGAGTATTACTGCAGTGATTTAAGGGGAGTTGCAACCTTTAAATCGAAAAATTTATTATTGCATTTTCCAAAAATTTGAATCTTTCTGAATCGTATGCTTCAAATTACATGAAAATATTCCTATTAGAACGCGAGTAATTGCAAAAGAAAATGCGGATGCAATAGAGATTAAATAGGGGATTTAAAACTTTGAACGCGTTTTCCTCAAAACTGCTTTTTGCGACTTGCGCGCATGATTGTAAAAAAACTTATGCAAGTATTATCTTGAAACTTGTTGGGTAAGTACGTGTTATTAATGTCTATAACCTACACCTGTTTTTTCATGTTTTTGTACCTATTTATTATTTAAAAAAAACATTTTTATGTTATGAAAAGTGCAGATTTTTTCATTTTCTTTTTTTATTGAACCGTGAGGGGAAAAAAATTGAAAATTAAAAATTTTATTTAGGTGTAGGTTATAGACATTAATAACACGTACTTACCCAACAAGTTTCAAGATAATACCTGCATAACTGTTTTTACAATCACGTGCGAAAGTCTCAAAAAGCAGTTTTGAGGAAAACGCGTTCAAAGATTTAAATCCCCTATTTAAACTCTATTGCATCCACATTTTCTTTTGCAATTACTCGCGTTCCAATAGGAATATTTGCATGTAGTTTGAAGCATATGATTCAGAAAGATTCAAATTTTTGAAAAATGCAATAATAATTTTTTCAACATTAACGTTGCAACTCCCCTTAAGCAAAATGACATTAAAAACAGTACAAAACGGATGCTGCAAATAAAGTTTAAGCATTTTCCTTCATGATCAGTTATATTTTTGAAGGAATTGTACTACAAACTAATAAAAAATATACTCTCTTTTATGTCTAAAAGTATACTAAAGTGTGAAAACACTTAGAATTTTTATAATATGACCCTATGAATAAAAATGCATCTTCGAAATTAATACTACTGTTAAAATTAAAGCGTATTTTATTTAGTTTAATTGAAATTCGGTATAAATAAATTTATAAAATACTACAATTACCATGCAAACTAAGTAAATAATGCTTTCACAAGCAATATGGGAAAAAATCACTGTAAAAATTTTTTTTTCAATTTTACCTTTTTTGTATAGTTTAATATTTTAGATTTAGATGATGTAACTCTGGCAAGTTCTCTGTTCTAGAGTTCTTAGCTAGTTTTGTAAAATGGTCGTTAAGCACGCTATTAATAAAATTTATTCTTCAGAAAAAAAAGAGCGCTATTTAGTTCGACTTTTGTATGAAAAAAATGTTTCTCCGTAGTTTATAGCTTTGCCTGATAAGTTTAATCAATTTAACCAAATCATAAAGTTTCCAAATTAACCACTTCACACCCAACAAAAACTAACATCCTAAATTAAATAGTAATCTCATTGATTAAAAAAAAAATCCGTGCCACAGATCTAGAGACACTTTTTTGACGCAGCTCCCCTTTTTTCAGTATTGGGAGAGGGTTGCTCCTCAAAGGGTTAAAAAGAAAAGTAGAAAGCGTATTTTCAAAAAAATTTGTGAATAAAATTTCGAAAAAAAGCAAAAAATATTCACAAACTCAGTAAATTTCAATAAAATTCAAATATTTCCTTGTGAAACGGCAAACAAAAGTAGAATGACGCCAAACTATAACAAGATGTGTGCGTCAGAGAAGAATTTATACATTCACATGCTTTAAAATCATTTATTCAAAACTAACGCATCGACGCATATTTAAGTCAAAATTGAGAAATACAAAAAATCTTAAAGAACCTTTTTAACAGTGGAAACAAAAAGGTCCACATATGTGGACCTCTCAAACGAAGTAGTTATTTTAGTTATATTTTTCGATTAAATTTAGAAAACGCATCGACGTTCTTAAAACAGACCAAAGATTATACAACGAAATGCAACATGCACAGAATTCTATCCATTCAATAAATTTGCCTACATATATTTATAAAGAAATGGAACATTTTGCTCGAAATTTCGATTATTCGGCATATTTTCCGATAGAATAAGACTGAATAACTTCATTCTGGGGAACGCAGAAACATAATGTATTCTATGCTTAGGCAAGAAATATATGCAAGCTCAGCATTTTTTTTTTTTGGACAAAATATTGCATACTCACGAAGATGCGTAGGTGAATTATATACCTCCAGTCCACACACACACAACACTGCATACGAAATGTATAAAAATAAATCCGCGTTCTGTCAATCCGAATGAATTTCCTTTTTCGATTGAATTTCTGACACTCCGATCGCGAAATCCGTCAGCACTTGTTTGCAAGTCCAACAAGCTTTGATTGAAAAATGATTGAAACTTCAATCCTCCCCTACGACGGTCGTTTCGCAAACTTCATATATATAGCATCTAAATATATATTAGGTTATGTGTATTGTAGTATTATGATTTGCTTTTTAAAAGTAATATTCTATATAAAATGTAGAGACTAAAATAGCTTATATGGTCAGTAGCGTATCTAGGCAGAGCCATCTTCATTATACTTACCGGGCCTGCTCCAGTGCTTTCCCCCAATCTCTATCACAGAACTTATAGGGACATAGAACGGAAATCGGTATGGGGACTCTGTACAGAGGCCACATGATTTTTGAGTTGTCTCTAGTTGATGGTTCCTTTTGCCTTTCAAATGGTATTACGGAGTAATATTCATTTATCAGTAACATATTCTGTAAGTGGCGCGGTTTGTTTAGCTCATGTGTTTAGCTAGCACTAAATAGCCTAAACAAAATAATCAATTGACACTTTTAAAGGTATCATTCTCAAATTTTGTAAGTCACTTCATGAGTGTATGGGGCACATTTTACTCATTGGGACTTGTTTTGTACGGGGGTCGTATACAAAATTAAAAAGTTTAACTTTTTGAAAATTAACGGAAGACATTTTTTCTTAATGGAGTCTCATTTACGACCTTATTTTGAGCATTTTTTCGATTTACACTGCCCACTTATCTCTAAAAGATAAAAAAAAATTAAAGCCCCTTACTACCTTTTATCAAAGTCAGAAACGTACTGATACACATTTCCCCTTCTTACAAGAGGCATTATAACAACTTTTCACCATTATTGCTTCCTACCATTATGAAATCAACTGTTTTAAGCAAATATATAGCACATAGCCGTATATAGCACATAAACAAAAAAAAAAATCAGAACTGATATGTTTGGATTGCATGTCACTTTTAACATCAAACAAACAGCTTAGATGTGAATATTTAGACTATATAGCTGAATATATTCTGACAGAGGTAAATGGCGATGATCTAAACAGTTCACAATTAAAATAGTATTACATACGTTCCAACTGTTTGAATGTCTAATTTAAAAAAAAATTGGTGAACTCGTTTTAAATATTTATTATCAGAAAAACCTCCTAACTAGACTTGTAAAAGATAAAATCGCTTTATCAAATGATCTTATCTTAATGCTTGTCCCTGTGGAATATCTCCAGAACTTTTAAGTAAGTTTTCTCTGTCAGTAAATTTTAATCTAATAATAAGTAATTTTTTCTATTGCATGCAAATTTTTTTGAATAATTATTGCAAGAAGCAAAATGCAGTAGTGAATAAAAAAGATGCAGAAAAAATCTTTCTTCTGTCAACTCTGTATAATTCATTTCATTAAAAAAATTATGTATAACTTTTAAAACTGTACAGCCGAACAAATACTTATTTCAAATTATTTGATTAATGGCATGCCAGAGTTTAGCTCAAAGTCAATTTTTAATGCATTGCTGCATTAATCTAGAATGCAGAAAAGGAGTTGAAGACTGTTCGAAACGGCCGAATTACAGTTAAAACAAGTTAAAATAATTTTACATTGATTTTTTTCTTCCAATAGTAAAACGTTTTGTAAAAATACCGATATCCATTCATATAACTGGTAAATTAAAGAAATAGAGTGATATTAAATGTTAGTTATAACAATATCAGTATTCACTTTTTACAAAATTACAACTACAACAACAAATAAGCATTTTAATGACTAACTATATTTTATTGAGCTGCTTATAAACAAGTATGAATAACAAATGTTATGTTTCTATAATATCATTAACTTGAGTAGGAAATAAGTTTCTTTCATTTGATAAACAGAAGGTTACTGTTAAATAGATAAGCACAGAAAACAATTATGAATAGTATGAGAAAATATTTTCTCTCAGAATTATGTACTAAAATAAATTAGGGACAAATTTTGAACTCGGAATTTCAATTAAAATATTTTTATGAGCTTTTGAAGAAAAAATTAAGTAAAAGAAACTTTTAAAAATTTCTTAAAATGCAGAGTATTTTATCAGAATAAATTATTCTTCAAATTGCTTTATTCAGTTAGCTTTTTCCATCGCTGGTATATTTATTAAATAGATGAAATAATTATAGTTAGCGAGTTTTGGAGAAAGTAAGAGGCCGATAAAGAACAATGAAGATTTCAAAACCATGAATTTCAATTATTTATATGTAATTATTTAATTTTTTTAACTTAAAACAGTTAATTTCATAATGGTAGGAAGCAATAATGGTGAAAAGTTGTTATAATGCCTCTTGTAAGAAGGGGAAATGTGTACCAGTACGTTTCTGACTTTGATAAAGGTCGAATTGTAGCCTACCGGGATTGAGGTTTATAGTACGGCAGTATTGCTGCTCGCGTCGGTCGAGATTCAAAGACGGTTAGCAGAATATGGAATCGATGGGTTCAGTCAACACCCCCTAGATATGCAATGCCTGAGAACAGAAACTTGTACGTCTTTACTAGGTCCACTAAAATGACGTCATCACACATTTATTTTCACAAAGCAAAACTATTCAAAGTTTGTGGTGAATTTTCTCACGCATAAAGCATTTTAATGATTTAAGGTAGAAAATTTAATTTTACGACAAATAGGAAATTTTAACTCTTACTAATTCTATAATATGATATAGAAATATATCATATTAAATTATTTTTTATCAGAAAGGTATTTTAATTTTTATCTTCAATTAGTTTTACTTTGTGAAAGTAAAACTGTGATGACGCCATCTTAGAAGATTTGATGGCGTAAAAACCTCTGTTCTCGGGCCTTTCTATATCTAGGAGGTGTTGGTTCAGGACGGTAATACCGAACGCCGTGCTGGATCTCAACGGTCCGCTGTCACTAGTAGCCGAGAAGACCGGCATGTTACCCGCATGGCCTTAATGGATCGTGCAGGTACGTCACGAGCCCTGAGTCAAGAATTGAGGTCGTTTGCAAGACAAACGTCTGCACGAAGAGTTCGATGACGTTTGCAGCAACATGGACTCTCAGCTCGGAGACCGTGACTGCGGCTACCCTTGAGGCTGCATCACAGACAGGAGCGCCTTCAATGGTGTGATCAACGACGAACGTGGGCGAAAGAATGGCGAGAATTCATTTTTTTCAGATGAATCCAGGTTCTGTTTACAGCATCATGATGGTTAGATCCGTGTTTGGCGGCATCGTGGTGTAAGCACACTGGCAGCGTTCATTGGTCATCGTCATACTGGCCCGATGGTATGGGGTGCCGTGATGGTATGGGGTGCTATTGGACACCTGTCTCGGTCACCTTTTGTTCACATTGATGGCACTTTGACCTGCGGACGCTATATTTCTGATGTGTTACGGCCCGTAGCTCAACCCTTTATACGAGCCTTGCGAAACCCTACGTTTCACCTGGATAATGCTCGACAGCACGTTGCCAATATTGTCCGGACATTCCTTGATACGAAAAGTATTCGGTTGCTGCCCTGCCGAACCAGTACGTTCTCCAGATCTCTCACCAATAGAAAACGTCTGGTCAAAAGTTATCGAGCGACTTACTCGTCACCATACGCCATTCGCTATGGTTGATGAACTGTGGCATTGTGTTGAAGCTGCATGGGCATCTGTACCTGAACATGCCATCCAATCTCTATTTGACTCAATGCCCAGGCATATAAATGCTCTTATTACTGCCTGAGGAGGTTATTCCCAGTACTGATTTCTCAGAATCTATACGCCCAAATTTCTTGAAAATTTAATCACTTGTTATTTCCAGTATAATATATTTTTCATTTAAATATCATTTTGCTATCTAGATTTCTTCCTAGTGTGGCAATTTTAATGGCCAGTAGTGTATAATAAAGAACTCAAAACTAGAAAATTTGATATTTTGTGGAACTTAGAGCTTTTACAGAGGTTTAAATAAAATGGTAATTTTTCTTTTACTTAATTTTCTTATGAAAATTCTCAAACATTTGTTGCCTATCGTATTACATGTTATGCTCATATAAATATATTATATTTCAATACATTTTATACTTATTACAAACATTCAATCATCAATTTTATAAAATTCTCAATATTTTTTTTTTGTTATTTTACACACACTGTGTGTGTATGTTCACCGATGTATTACAGATAGAGAGTATAGATAAAAGTTTACTGCATTTATTCTAACATATTTCTTACAATATACCTCTAAAACTATCTTCTTAATGATGGCCTTATATAAGAATAGCTGCCTGATAGACACGGCTTATATTTTGTATGAATCTGGTCTTAAAAAACTTTCACGTACATCTGTTTTTCTTTAGTCTCAACTAGTATAGTCCTGGAATATCTATTTTCCTTTTCTACCGACAGTTCACAAACAAGATAGAAATTTTAAACTATAGTTTCCGAATACCAAAATAAACAGTTTATTCTCAGACGGGAAAAAATATCAGATTTTATTTCAAGTTTCCAATAATAACTCAATTTGAAGTTAAAAGAACCCCAATCTCGAAAACATGGATATGGAATTCCTATGTAAATAAATATCTTTCTTGGTCGACGGGAAAAGAGGATAAAAATTTTTGGAAATAACTCTATGGTAGAGGTAGAGGAAAGCAATTTTTTTTTTCATATCTATCCAACACATGTGCTGAGTTTATTATTTATTGACTTTGGGGGTCTAGTGCTCTATACCTGTTGATAAAAAGGTGTTTTCATCTATTGCCACGGATTAAAATAGTATGATAGAATTTTTTTCCGCTTTGAAAACCTGAAATGAAATCTTGAACAGCGATCCGCGATTCGATAAACGTCAACCTCATCCTACAATTTAAACTATATGTCCTGTTGAAGATTTTATAGTAGATCTAGTATATTAAAATCTATCTACCTATATATTTAAAAATGAATGTTGGTATGCATGTATGCATATATGATGTTAAAAAACTCCAACACCGTTAAACCAATCAACATGGCATTTGGTATACCGAAGTCTCATTTCATTGAGGAAGTTTTTATGCTATTCATTTTACTTTAATTTGCCACTAGATGGCATAACACAACATCAAATTCTACACCGTTCAACCTATCGCGATAAAAATTGGTACGCACGGATATTTGAACACAGAGAATATTTTACACTATCCATTTTGCTATAATTTGTCGCTAGATGGCGCTGCAGAGCATTGCCATGAAAATTGGTATATTTACACATTTGAGCTCAGAGAATATTTTCTTACCATTCATTTGGCTGAAATATTTATTTATTTTCGTTTTACGAGACTAGGAACTTTAGAAACAACATCAGTTTTCCTTTAAATATTGAATTTAACAATTAAAGTGGCAACAATGAATTTTATGCGAACTACTGTGTTAAAAATAGAAAATTAAATCAGTTAAGTGCAAATCCCAAGTGAAATCGGTGTTAGTTTTATGTAGCTAGTTTGAAATTGCATTAAGAGATTAGTAACGGTTATAAACTGGAGTTTAGTAATGGTTATAAAATGGTTATATAACTTTGCAAAAGTTATGTCACGAACATTTACAAAAGAACCACGATCGTCGCGGAAACAGGGTGCACTTTTGGCATTAACACGCGCATCGAATGTTTCACATTTAAGATATCAACAATATTTTAAGGCTGTTAGGTAAAATTTCAGTAAGGTCATCTGCAATATGAGTGTGCTAATGCATTGTTCAAACTTACGAACTGGATTAGAAAATGAAACGATTGTCCCCATCTTGCAATGTTATTTCTGAAGTATTAATGCTATAACTGAAAGACGTCCTATAGGATTCAGAGATAAAGAAATTTGAAAGTGAAGAGTTTCTCCTGCATACTGTGCAGCTTCCAGCTTCCTTTTTTGATTTGATCGAGTGACAACTGAAACAACTTTTGTATCATCATCTTGCAATGATCTCAATATTCATTTGTAATGACGTAAACTTTACGTCAGGACACAGATAATTTTATCCTTTTTAAAAGATTCCACATCAGTGGGTCAATTCAAACTAAACGAGTAAGGAAAATATTAGTTTCCTACTGTGCGAAGAATTGATACGCAACTATAAATGCCACGAAGAAGATTTTTATGTATCCGATTTACCTATACCGCTCAACTGCTCGCGATGAAAATTAGTACAAATTGATATCTGAACACTGAAAATATTTTTATACTATTCTCGATTTTTGGAATAACTTGCCACTAGGTGACAGTGCAGCGCATCAATTTCTATACCGTTCGACTGATCGCCATAAAAATTGCTATACTTACTCATTTGAGCCCGGAGAATATTTTCTTACTATTCACTGAGTGTAACTCAACCACTAGATGCCATTATTATTTTAACTTGCATTAGATGCATTATTATTTTAACTTGCCATTAGATGGCGCTGCAGCACATCAACGTCTTGTCCGTTCAACTAATCGCTATGAAAATTGGTATACATGGATATTTGAACATGGATAACATTTTGATACTAGCTGCGTTTAAATAAATCAAATGATAATTCAGAATTATGTCATAATAAGCAAAATAATTTTTAAATCCAGTTTATCGCAGAAAAAGAAATGTATAGAAATGCCTAAATAAAATGTATGAAGTAGAGAACAGTTATGCTGGTAGAAAAAGTTTTAAATTATATAAAAATTCGAAAATAGATGATGGAATAGTTCCAATATAAATAAAATATATATCTTCAAAGTCAACTTTTAAATGACGAAAGATCTTGTTAAAGATGTTTATAAACTAACAGTTTACATGTAAACCACATAATACAATGCTTTTTGTGTCGCCATTTTTTATCTTCGGAATAACATTCTATAGGCATTTATCTTTTTAATGAAAATATGCTTGATTCTCGTATGAAGAACGGGTGCTTCAGCTAGTGTATTTGAAAAGTAAATGAATCGGGGACGCAAAATATACAATAGGCATAATTCGATTAGCCGGATTGTATTATAAGACAGGCTTTTAATTCTTTAAAGACCTTTTAGAACACGATTGGATCTTACGTTTTAGAAAACTCGAATTTTTAATACTTAAAATAAAATATTACTAAAATTAATATTTTAAAACGTGCTTTAATGAAACCACATTTTGACACGCAAACACACTTAAAATTTACGTAAATTAGAACTGAGTCAAATGTTAGTCAAAGCTACAAAAGTAGAGATTAAGTCTTGGTAAATTAATTTGGTTTTCTATAAAATGTCTGTGAAACACCTGACTGATAGTGTCATTTGCATTGCTAAAAATAAATCTAATAATTCTTCTTAAGAAAAAGGCAACATGAGATTAGAAAAAGCCTCTCTCATGATGTTTCTAATAGATACAGGGTAGTTCAGAAAGGACACCTCAACTTTGAAACGACATTATTGCTAAAGAGGAGAGATAGAAAGTGAAACAAATTGTACGTTGAACAGACAGGTCTGAAATTTCTTATACCTCAGTTTGCAGAAGTAGTTTCAAGATTGGATATTAGAGAGCACTGCAGTCACAGAGCAGTGTCTTTTTAAAAGTGTACAAAAGTGTGCTTCGTGAACAGAGGTCAAATGACATTACAATGCTTTCGACTTTATCACCTTCATATCAATAACATGACGCAACTGAAGGGTAAAGTTCGAAGTCGCGACAATGTCTCTACTGAAATGAATGCACATTAGGGTGGAGCGAAAAAACTTTTTTTCGAAATTCACATTGCCTGACTAGCTGTATGGTGCCAGACTAGCTGAAACCAATTGTCTCCAAATTTCAGCTTAAAATGTTGACATCTTGAGGTTCCACATCTCAAGTGAATATTTATATTGGCTTTTTTTCAAGTTTTTAATGATTTTTATGTAAAAAAATATTTTTTTTAATTTAATATTTTATTAAATAATTAATTAATTTGTAAAATAATATTAATGAATTACTTTCTCATTAATAAATTATTTTATTGAAACGTTACTGCCAGATATCAGATCCAGAAATGACTTTTTGTACATAAAAAAGGCAAATTATACTCTAAAATCTACTAGACTTTTATTATGTGGAATGATTCGTTTTTGCGATTGCCTTTGGTTCAACCACTTGTTTCTAAAGTGATACGAAGCTATGTTGTTGAAGTGATACGTTTTATTAATTTTGATTTATATTTGATAAAATAATACGGAGTTTTGAATTTAAATATGACCACAACTAGAAGTGAAACGTTTTGTAGTGTTTTCGGAATTCCAGTACAATTGAAAGAGACAGTATTACCAACGTATTCTGATTTAATGAAGCATTTCTTATTCACAGAAAATGATATATTGTGGAAGCTTAGGGGAACAAGAAGGATCCTTCAGTAAGAGAGATCATCAAAATTATTTCTTTGGACGTTGAAAGAATTTGGAAGAAATCCTCCTTGCCTATGGTAAGTCACCAAGAAGTAATTCGAGTTATTAAACATTATAATGAAAGGTACGATCACAATTCTACACAAGTAAAACAGTCTTTGTACGCCATATACTTCGATGGAAGATATAACGAAACTATAATGCAAGAAGAGAAGCTCTTTATATACGACTGTAGCTGTGGAAGAGCATATTGTTATGTTGCCAGAACCTGGTTCTGTTCCCATAGGACATGTGGCTCCGCATTCAGGCTTTAGTGCTGATATTACTTGCAGCATCATCGTTACACGAAAAGAGATTACACTTTCGGATCTTGTTGCCGTTGGGTGCGCTGGAACGAAAGTCAACATTGGGAAGAAAAATCACATAGTTAGACGGCTTGAAATCTTTGATGGCCATAAATTTCACTGGTTTGTATTTTTATTGCATACTAATGAACTACCTCTTCGCCACCTTTTCCATAAGATTGACGAAAAAGCATCTGGGTCACAGCAGTTCTCTGGAACAATAAGAAAATCTCTGGAACGGTACAAAACCCCTGCTGTAAAAAATTTTCTTTCTATTCCTGTTGCTCTGCCTGAAATTGGTAAAAAAGACCTCAGTACAGACCAAAAGTACCTCTCCGATATTTCTAGGGCAGTATGCTCGGGACAGTACCATCCAGATTTGGCAAACAGAAGTCCAGAAAGGATATCAAATTCAAGCTGACCCACTACAGTGAACAGAATACTTCGCCTGCACTTGTCAACTGCCGAACCAATGCTTTAAACTCCTAGTAGACTATGTGGTGAAAGTTTACGTGCCATCTTGGTTTGAAATAAAGAAAATCCCTGGAGCTACATTCATGGAGCACGAAATGATGGAAAGAAGTTCATTCTTGCCAGAAGATTTTAAGTCAATCACTCATGAAGTTATTGAGAGGAACTCGTATTTTGCTCATTCTGAAAATATTCTGTTGGCAGTGCTGTTTGATGAATGATCACATATTCGAGAACTTGGCCTAAGAAGAAATTGAAAGCAAGAAAAACTGACTGGAAGGGAAAAATATACGCCAATTTGATCTTCCAAATATAAATTTCGAAGCAGGAGTATTTTCAGATGATTCACTGGGACAATCCTTTGGAACCACCAGCTACCATGAACCTCAGTGACGAAGACGTAGCAAGTATGGTCAGAAACGGTTCCGAATTTGAAATAGAGAAGCTCCCTTGCCATTCTCAAGCAGTAGAAAGACATGTAAAACTACTAACACAAGCATCATTCATAACATGTGGAGCAGAAGCCAGAGATGGATACATTCGTTGTGGAATCAAATCACGAAAGGAACTTCCAATGTTTGATACCAAAGTTAATTATTTTGCGCGGCATGTGGACTCCAAAATTGAAGACTGATTAAAGTAAAGTGTTTTATTAGTCAATAATACTTGAAAGGTAAATATGGTATCATTTCCTTTTCTGTATTAGTGTGCTTTCTAAATATTAATTGTCTTTAAAAATGAAGTAATACGTAAATATTTAATAGCTATGTATTCAAAATATACCCCAAAACGTATGACTCTCGGTTGCAAGTTAGTGATTTTTTTTTTGTTTGTTTGTTAACGGCAACGTTTTACTGTTTCTTTTTAGTAGTTAGAACTGTTTTTGAGTCAGAAAATAAAGTTATTGTAAACACTAAAGTGAAATTTAAAAATTTGATTTTTTTACTTTTTACGTTAACATTCCTTTCTTTTAGCCCAGTGTGGAACCTAAAGACAATCAGTGAATGGACTAGGATTTTTTTTCTGTGACTTTTAAGCCAAAAAGCACCATTTGTTGAGTCAGGCCATATTAAAATAAATAAAAAAAATTTTTTTGCCCATTTTCACTCCACCCTAATGCACATGCATCACGGATGAATGTTTAAAGCTACTCAAACGTTTGAGTATTCTTAGAGTAAACATTATCTTTTAAGTATCCTCAAAGCAAGAAGTCACATGGATTGAGATCCGGGGAATATGGATGCCAATTCATGCCAATGTCTGTCGCTCTGGAATAATTCAGAGCAATAACTCGATCAATGAAGTATTCATCGAAGAACTTTTTCTTACAACTGTCAGCGATGAAAAGACTGAAATATGGACTTTCTGTACTTCTGAGTATAATTTAAATCTCTATATTTTTGTGGCGTTACCTATTAGACAATATTGGAACTATTTCTGCAAATCGGAATTTAGCAAATTCCAGACCTAACTATACAAAATACCACTTGTTTCACCTTTTTTGCTTTCAATGTTTCGCAGTTACGTCTTTTCGAAATTGCGCAGTACTTTCTGAAACACTCCTCTATATGTACATACGGGTTTTCTTAGCCAGTTTCCAAGATTCAGGTCACTTTGTATCAGTCATGAGTATATAAAGTTAAATTTTTTCTACCTAATAGTGCAGAAATAACACACCAATCCTTGACAGGGCGTTACTAAACTTGACTGGAGGTTTGAGAAAAGGAATCCAATGTGCGGACATCATTATCCCTAAAAAGAACATCACAAACATCTAAGCCTATGGGATAATTGAACTCGGACCCAAAGTGTGGTTCGAATGATGTGTTAACTACTAACCATCTAGGCGGCTGGCTTCTTTATCCGTTGGAGTTGGAGAACTTTTGAGAAACTTATACATTTTTTAGAGCTTGGGGAAGATGCGTAAAACAATAAAAATGCAAAAGGACTTAGTAGAAATACAAAAAGCTATATTATTGAATTTCTTACACTCTGGATTAGATACATGTATTTATATACACGCATGAAAATGAATCATCGTTGCGAATAATGTAAGGGATGGCCAAGAAGCCGAAAAGTTGCGACCGTCTGGCCATGCGGTTGTAGTGCGGAGTGTCTGTAAGTTTTCAAAAGTCAAAAGTGACTGGAGCGCTACTCACAGAGCGCAGAGGATGTTGCGGAGGTGTGGGAACAGTTAGATATAACCTGAATATTGCTTTTGCTTTGGATGTAGTGGCCTAATCCAATGGCCAGAACAGTTGCCAAGTTTTATTAGGCATCTATTCCTGGGTCACATCTCAAAGCCAACAACATTTACGAGAAAGCCAAAGTACAACATTTACGAGATTCATGTTGATACAATTGAATATCTCTTTCCCCAACTATCCAAAGCGGATGCAAATGTGCGAGAAATGCTTGGTATTTTGGACCTTTTCGCTAATCACTTAAACACTACAAAGTATGTATTACTGCTGGTGATTAAAGATTTTTGCCCATTTTATATCTAATGACTTATTTTGGTGTTCTTACTTTAAAGCATATACGGGAACCTTCGGCCCGTGGGCCGGATGTGGACCGCCTGTGTTTTTGATCCGACTCGCGGAACATCTCAAAACCCCCCTATAAAACAGATATAAACCATTGAAAATCCCGCATAAATTCAAATTACACGGCCTGCGATTTCGCTAGCATTCTAAAGTTTGGCTCCCAACTTTCCAAAGGTCGGCCATACATGCTTTAAAGCGTCTTTTCCGATTTCACATTCCAGTACAAATTTAGAGATGGACGCGAGACGGAAAATATAGGCGTCTCGCAAAACAGCCTAAAAGTTTTGTCTCGTCTCGCAAAGCCCCTATACGTAATGTTAAAAATGGTTGTCTCGTCTCTCAAAAAAGCTGTAAATGTCTGTCTCGTCTAGCAAAAAGTCGTCTCGCATCCATCCTTATTCAAATTTTTAAGTTTTATTAACTCGTACCACTTCTCAACTTTCACGCTGTTTATTAAAAATGCTTATATAAGAAATTTGTTTCTCACTTAAAGTTTTCGTTAGCAAATATATATTAACAGGTATTTGGAAAATAAAAAGGAAGATAAAGAATTCAGTTTGTTTACCCGAGCACTGAACTTTTTACCAAATTGCATGCCCTGCAGCTTTGTATAAAGCTTTTCATTTTAATGCTACTTTAAGATTTCACTACTACCAGGACTAAGGATTCTTCAAAATATTTTTCCCCAAACAAAAGAAAAAGAAAAGCAGTCGAAATAAATAACATTCTTCAAACAGAAAAACAGAAAATGATTGTTATGTTCAAAAAAACAAAATATTTACCATGTAGAATGTATTGCTTGAAGTGTTTGTTTTGCGTACTTTCATTTTTTGAATGACGTTTACTGTAAGTAACTTTACGCATTTATCTCAGACTGTGAAGTGAAACTTCACTATTATTGAGTTCAATCATGTAAAGTATTACGAATGCTGGGGATATAATATGTGCTTCTGTTGCAGTTTCGAATACAATTTTATTGTCTTTACTTTAACCTAATAAAAACAGAAATAATGAAAGATTGGTCTTTTAATTTTTCAAACACTTTAATGTTTGATAAGTTAAAAGAGGACTTAGTGACTGAGCGCATTCTTCTACTATATAATTAGCTACTAGTCTGAGGATGGTGGTCGTTGGTGGTGTGTCCTCCATCAAAATTGCACCAAAAGTCGCCAAGCTTCGTACCTTTTGGCGATAGAACGGCAAGTGTACAGCCAGAAATAAGTCTTCAAAGCTAAGGCCTGCTTGACGATATGTTTTTTTCTTTTAAATATTTGTCAATAAAGCGAAAAATCCTCGTGTGATATCAAAGTTTAGCGCTTTCAATGGAATTTTAAAGATTTGTAATTCACAGTCTTATTAATCGATTTGCATGCAAAAAATGTTGCTAACTTTGGTTATTTATCGCGTGGAATTTTAGATTGCTAAACCTTAGAAGAGCAAAATCCCTCGCTATCTGTGTCCGCTTGATACGGGTATGTTATATTAGAAGAATATTTATAAGGGAAGGGCGGGCAAAACGGGGTTTTCGATTTTATCGCTTATCAAGTGCTGCCATCTCTATGTCATTGCAACAGGCTGTACATAACGCGTCTACTTTTCATTTCCACGTGGCATACTACTTGCAGAATCACAGATAGAGATGCTTTTAATATTTACTACTTTTTTCGTTACCTTATCTAAGGTAAGTGTAATGTTAGGATATTTTGTGTGAGGTTCGCTTGCAGATACTAACGTGACAGTTTACAATTGCTAAAACTGATGTTTTTTAAAAAGTACATTGCATGGAAAAGTAGAATTACATTCAGTGGGATTAATTATTTAAACGTAGTTGTTTTGAATGGCTAATTTTAAGGGAAAACGTGGTATCTCGAGGTAAAGAAAAATGGGGTGCTATCCCATTTTGCCTTGCATTTTTGGATCCTACTCTTGTACAGTCTTCAGATCTAAATAGTGAATGGACGTCGAGGAGTTCGACGGATGAGATGGACGTAAGTGAAGCAGCAAGTACGACAACTACTCTTGTACGACAACTCATCTACCGTATAGATAACTCGGCCTGTCACCTGGCATGGCCTCCTACAACCACGATTTCCGACCTGCTCCTCCAGTTTTCTTCCCCCCCCCCCCCACCAACAGATATCCTTCGTATTCACCAAGCAACCAGACTAGAGTCCCTAGTTTAAAAACTAAAGGACTTGGCGTTGCCACTCTACGAACAGACGACACATAGTCAAACAATGATCTAGACGATGTAGATGTTGCATGCTTGTATTGTAGCCATATACAAGGGGTGATCAAATGAAAAGGCACGAATCGTCGTAAAAACTTAACCGTTTACAAATTTGCCTATGCCGCCATGAGAGAACGTAGCGTAAGGTGACCAAACGTCCCCATTTTCAGGACGTTTTTCAAATTGTACCCAGAATGTAAAAATGGAACTGGGGACAATTTTTAATTATTACATTGTTTTTCAATTAAATTACTGTTAATTATTGCATTAATTATAAATGTGCCCAGTTTTGTTGTCAGAATCGGGGGCATGTCCCCGTTTCTGACTACAAAAATCTGGTCACCTTAACGTAGCGAGACATCTAGGGATGCGATTGGAGTCTTCGGCGCGGATAGGGGCATGCGGGAAGCCTGCAGAAGAGGGCAGAAACTCTTATAAAAAGCACCCTCTTACGTCCAATTGACGCGGCAGTGCGTGTGAGGACAGGATGGCGTTCACATTGCAAAATTTGACGATTTAGGGGCAGCTGAGCGTTATCCGATTTCTGACAACGGATGGTGTTAAACCAGCCACTATTCATCGCAGGCAGGATGATAACCGTATAGATAACCGGGTGATAACCGAGATGATAACCGGGAAGACTGTGCGTCCCACAAGTCAATGAGAAAATGGAATGCCCGTTTTCGCCAAGGAACTGGCCACGTTCAAGTGAGAACGGCTTCATCAACCGTCCTACTGTCCGGATATGTCGTCCTACGATTTCCATGTGCTTGGTCCACTGAAGAAACACCTGAAAGGGAAGCGCTTCAACTCGGACGACGTACTCTAGGACGCTGTGACGGACTGGGTCTCGTCACGGCCACAGGAATTCTGGGAACAAGGAATCCTGCGGCTTGTTCATCAGTGGGATCGTTGTGCTCAGGCCTATGGTGTATATTTTGAATAAAGTCTACATTTGTACCCACTGTGTCGTTTCATACCTTTTCATTTGATCCCCCTTGTACTTGCAAGATCAGAACAAGGCGAAGACCCGATCCAGTGTGGTGCATGTAACAAATAGGCTCATGTTTTGTGCGTTGGTGTTGACGTGGATGACAAGTTTACATGTAAACTGTATACTACTGTGCGAACTGTGTTTGTACCCCATTTTGCCCTCTCCCATAGGACAAAATAGAGTAGTTTGCAGCTTTAGATACACCGAGATACATATCCCAAAATATGCAGCGTATTCCAAGTTTCAATACTGTGGAATAACAACTAAGATTGAAAAAAACTGAATATTACTTATTTATTTCTTTTTGTCAAAGAGTAATTGGCCAGAATAACCTTAAGTACCCCATTTTACCCACCTTTCCCTTGCATTGATTGTTAGGATAGTGCATGAAATACATAATATTATTTCCTATAGTTTTGAGCGCAAGTATGATTTTAAATTATTGAGATTGTGATGAATTATAAACACAAAATCATGAATTATAAACAGCGCCCGTTGTATTACTACTCACAACGCAAGAGCTGATAGCATTGGTATCATAAACACCCAGACTTCATAAAGAAATATTTATCTTTAGAGTTATGATAATAGACCTTGGCATATATGGAAAATAAAGCTTAATTTTCGAAGAGCTGTGCAGAATTAGTTATCTTTCAGCTTTTTTTTTTAAAAAAAGCTTTAAGCTAAATATAAATATCTTTATCGATAGATAAAATGTTTCTAGTTAACAAAAACTAATTACAAACACTGAATTACTAAAAAATATGTTACAGAAAGCTAACTAATATTTACCAAAGAAGTAATAACGAAATAAATAAAGAAAAGATAAGAAAAGATTTGTTTTTGTTAGACTCAATAATATCAGTATGTAATTCTCTAGAAATGAAAAATATTTTTTAAAAATAAAACATGCCCTTAATTTTTAAAAGAAAAATATTTATCTTATGACATCATACCCTACGGGTTTGTCTAATGAAATTTATATCACACATTTTTTTCTTCTTTCGTTTTGACTCGAAATGCAGCTTCAAACTCCTTTTGGGCCCCTTACTTGTCTTTCTTTTATGAAGATTACTTCAGGAACTAACTTCTAAAAGCATTTTTAATACGTTTTTGTGTTTATTTTGTAAAACAACAATGAGCTTGCATATCGAGATATGTTTACTTATAAAAATCAAAACAAGTACAAATATTTTTTAACTTCATATTTGAAATCTATTATACTCGGCTACTTTGCCATAGTCTTGAATACATAAGTTGCTTTTAGTAATTTCATGCAAATATTTTGAGTGGTTATTAAATATTTTGCGAAAATTAGAAGCAGTTTTCATCTTTTTTTTTGTGATATAGAAAGCTTTAAACATCAGCCTTATTGAAAAAGTTTATCATCCTTTAAATGTACAGTCACCAATGGGTCACTGGGAAGTGTGAATTCAAGAATACTTATATACGTAGAGAAAATTTCAACAAGAATAATTTTGAAATTTACAGAAAAATACCTAATGTAGAAACTATCTTGACTGTTTAGATGAGGGTGTTTGAAACATTGCTCAGTGGAGCACTAAGTGCTCCTCGTAAAGGTAGCAAGCGCTCCGCAAAAAAGTATCTTGCAGCTTTACTCTTCAATTCCCTAGTCTCAAATTTATAGAAGGAGCTCCGACAAGACTCTCAAAGTGCTCCACCAGAGAAAAAGTTTAAGAAATCCTGGTTTAGATTATAGAGTGTTTATTCATTAAATTTTCACATCTACAATAAAGTTATTATAGTCACAACATTAAAATTTATATTCTTATTCAATTGCACCACTATCTCCATAGAAGGTCATCGTATGCATGTATTCTTATTTTATTTTAATTTTTAGTTTTTAGTTTGTAGAAGAAAAAAAACTTGAAACACAAATTCGACTGTTGAAAAAATAAGTGCCCATTCCCGTTGAGGTGGCGTACTTCTTGGCATAACTAGAGAACATTTAGTGTTGATTCTTTTTCTGGCTTGTCAACAGCAAAACTAAGAAAGAAAAAAAATTTTTTTTTCTTGTCACACGTGATGCATTCTTTCACAGCTCATTTATTCCCTTACCCCATATATTGACACAAAGTTGAAAAAAAAATAGAGAATTCTTGTATGTTAGTTCAGACCTAAATATAGAGTTCTTCCAGATGATGCAATACATATAATCTGGAATCAATGTGTAAGCATTTTACAATGTATATGAAAAAATATATAAATTTTACCCATGTTTATAATGTAATTGCCCATTTTCTACTATAAATTTAAAATATTTCTTTCTTTTTTTGTAGGACATATATCAAGTATCATAATATTTTTAAAAATCGATTAATAAAGATCATGTGAAAATTAAAGCATTACAGATTATTCGTGATTAAAAGAAAATACTTCAGTTCTTGGATACCTGCTTAGGTTACAACTTCTCCATCAATATATTAAACATACGCTTTTTTTATTACTTTATTTACGCAATTAAATTATATCGAAACGCTGAAAGATAACTGAATTTTTTACAGTATAAATCTATTACTATGTTTCTTTCCTTTCACGGTATCTTCCGACTATTTTAGAACATTTGTTCTGAAAGATCGTGCGGTATAATCTGTTACTGAATTAATCCAGCCAAAATTATGAATATTTTTATTCATCATTTCAGTGAAATTCCCAAGTCCTAAAAATTTCCTAAACGTGGAAACATAGAGAAAACACCTTACATAAAGAACAGTATTAAAGCCCGCCGTGCATTGGACCAACCGAGGCAGTTTCAAAGGAAAAAAATTATCTCATGATAAATGGGGAAAGAATTGCTACGTGGCGTGACGGAAGGGGTGAAAAGCAAAAAAGCCCTGATGCGGATATTTTCGGTTAAACCACGTGAGCCATTGAGAGAATAAGTTGCACGATTGTTTGTTGAAAAAAGTTCGTGAGTTTCTGAAACAGAATCTAACACGAAAACAAACGGGACGTGGAATTTATTGCTAAGAACGCATTAAAATGGCTCAATTGATTTTTAAAGAGAATGAAATGAAAAGTTTCAAATTCAGATAATGTTATTTTGACCGTGTAAAGGGATGCAAACAGTGCCGTTTTAAAAATTACTTTTGATTTGAGGAAGGAAGAATTGTGTAAATAACTTTTTCGTTTATTTTAGATTTTAGGCATGATTTAAAGTTATGCTACAAAAATCATTCTTTTAACAGATAGATTCTTTAAAAATATGGATTAACATGAAACATTTACAGAAAATAACTATGTAAAACACACATGTGATTAAAAAAATAAAAAGTTTGCCTAGAAAAGTGTCCAGGGAACTGTTATTTAATTTATGTACGGAAAAAAAGTTGTTACAGTGAAACCCGGTTTAATGCTACCAGCATTTAACATTTTCCCGCTTATAACGTCTTTTTCTATTGGTTCCAAGTATTTTCCTATGCTGGTAATATTTTAAAAAATCCAGTTAATAAAGTAACATTTAACGTATTTTTACGAATTAGATAGCTCATATGATGATCGAATTGGCAATGAGGAAGGACATGTAATTCCTTCAGCGATTGAAGCAATCCAAATTTTAAAACTAGTGAAACCGTTCCTTTCAAGTATTGAAGGTCAAGAGCAACATTTACGAAGACTCAATACGTATTAAAAGTGAAATTTCTGTATAGTAAAAACGTAATAAAGTAAAAGCAAAACACAAAGTAAAAATCCAATTTCTTTAACTAATAATTTTCAAAACTAACGCCTAAATTATTGTAGAGAAATAAATAAAAAGTATGTAACCTGAATTACACTTTAATTTACTGTCAGCATTTAAATTTTCCTCCAACCCCAATTTAGCGCTTTCCCCCCAAATAACTTTATTTCTTTGCGGTTGCTTGAACGATGTTAAATAGGGTTTGAATATATTTATACCTTTAAATTTCTAATACAGTGAACACTTCCCAAACTTGCACATTTTTTTGAGGTACGAGAAGTACTCATTTAATTTACATATCGTTCCATGAGTTGGATTCACCTCTATAGTGAGACATATTTTTTTATAAATCACAAATGTCCAAATTTTAGAGATTTTACTGTACTTTAAAATAGCTTAACGAAGAAACAATTGTCTAAATCAAGAATCAGCTCAAATAAAAACCGCTAGTAAAAACCAATCTCACCGTACAACGGGCTCAACAAAGTAGTTTTGGAAGAAAAATAGGGCTTATGATAAATAGAGAAAGCATTGCTTAGAGGAGTGTTCGGAAAGGAGAGAAAAAAACCCCCAGATGTGATATTTTCGGTATAAACACAGTGAGAGATATAGAGAGTAAGCTCCACAACTCTCTGAAAGCTGTTAAAAACACCGCAAGTTTGAGAAAAAAGAAAAAAGACAAAGTTGAAAAGAAATGGGGGAAAACGTTGGGAAAAAAATGATTTAAAATCGTTAACTAAAACAATACAAAACAAGTGTTAAAAACAAATAATGTTATTATTACAGTATTATGTAGGTACAAGCTGTTACCATTTTTTACTTCTAGGAAAACGAATAAAGAGTGATTGGAATAAAAACTCGTATTTGTTGTAGGGTTAAGAAATAATTTAGAATAATACAAAAACAGTTTTAAAAATTAATATTTTTATTGAAGTCAAAGATTAACATTAAAAATATACTCTAGAAAAATATTTTAATATTTTGAATTACTTTTTTTATTTTTCAAGGTGTATATAATACTAATGTAAGGAACATTTTGGTTCCCCATTTAAGTTTTCGATGAGACGTCTGAGTGAGTTTCTAATGGATAAAATAAATACACTGATAATTAAATGTTAATCATTTATTAATTTGTGTTTTATACAGCGTAAATTTTAAAGTTTTTAATTATATTTCTGTTTAGTGGAGAATTATTTACATAATTATTAGCATATTACATAATTATTAGCATAAATTCAAAGAATTTGTGTTAGTTTAATCGATAATTCTGATAATAGTCTAGAGTCTGGAATTATAAATATTCAAAGTTAGTCCGGTTTGGCTGATTTATTGATCCAGATTGGTTGATCTCCCATAAAGCGGCTATATAGGATAATTTCGTTAGAGATTAACATAATTTTAATGATAACATAATTTTACTTAAGTGAAACAAAACTTAAAAAGTTTTATATGATTAAACACGTTTTATGATTATAATTATCCATAATCAGTCTTGGTAATTAAAATTAATATCGGATAAACTAGTTTTTATGTGAAAGAAACTATTAAATGCATTAAAGTAAAACAGCACTATTCATCTCATCCGCACATCAGGATCCTGCCATAATAGTACAGGATGGATGACCAGCGTTAAATTTGCCTTTTTCTATCATTTGTACATCCTTGAGTTATTTTTCTATCTATGCAAATAATCGCACATTGAATAAGCAATTGTGCTTAGATATTACATCATATTTATAAAAGTTTCTACTAAGTAAGCCAGCATTTTTAAAAAAAGCATTTATTTCGACTCGGTTCATTCCTTGACACCGAGCAATTGACACTCCTTTAGATTTCCTCGAAGCAATATATTAAAAATAAATGCACCCAATCATAACTTGACTTGATTTTATTATATTTGTGTTTTACCTTTAACTATTTAGCAAACTTAAAAAGCATTCTCATATCTTTTTTATTGTATCCTCTTATTGACGAAAGTTTTTTGTTTTTTTTCATCTTCAAGCATTGATGTCGGAACCATTGATCTTTTTTTCTTATCATTGTCAATTGTGCATCTTCTCTCAAACGTTTCTTGAAGTTTGCGATTAATGATTGATGCTTTATACAGACATTTCTCCATTTTTTATGTAGCGTATGGCTGATTTCAATCAATCTTATGTACATGCTACACCACGGTTTTTCTGTAGTATTTGTATTTTTCTGTAGTTGTGTTTTTCTGTAGTATTAGATTTAACAAAAATAATCAGGTATTAATGCATGAAAAACGACTTAAACTGACATGGGTATCTCCTTAACCTGACTGCATACAAAGATCTCTCCTTTTTGAGCGGGGAAGATAGGCATATTTGAAATTAAAGCAGTAAAAAGTAATTCGACCGACTTTTTGGTGTTAAAATAAACGTAGAAATAAGCATTATGCAATGAACTAAAAAAAACCACAAATAATGAACACTAAATATAGTGTTTTTGAATGATATACGACCTTTACTATAAACTTTTAACAGTACTATGCAAAATCAAAGCATATTTATTTACTTTTTATTGAATTGTATTCCGATTTTTGGTAATATATTGTCTTTCGAAATAAACGAACCACAACGCAGTTCCAACAAGTGAAGGCATAAAAAAAAAAAAAAAAAAAAAAAAAAAAAAAATTCTACTGGCCATCTCGGAGGGATTTACTCTAATCTATTGTGTAGTTCATTTTAATGAGAAAAATAACTGAAAACTCCTTTCAAAACTGCTCAACCCTTTTTATTACAATTATTATATAAAATGTTTAAATATTAAAAATTTTTATTATTATATAAAATGTTTAAATATTTTATAGAATGCTGGTATAATCTATACATTGATAGTAACATATCTACTAAAAAATGTGTATACCTTGAATTTTTGCTTAACGCTTTAATGTAATGTTTTGAATATTCAAAGTTATTTTCTGTAAATTGCAGTTAATTAATGAAAACTTTATCATTTTTAAAACGTTACACCGGAGTTAGTTTATTTTACTATGAAAATAACTTTACATTCTCACCGATTTCTTAATCACTAAGAACGTTATATCAATAAATTCTGCTACTGATAGTGCTTTGCCACAAGTAGTTTTCTCTTGCGCGAATTCAGAAAATATTAAGTCAATCTACTTCGATCCTTCTCCCACAAAACTAAAACCAACAAATTATACAGATATTAGACTCTTTCCATCAGAGTTTATTTCACTTTGCCTTTCCTTCACACCTTCTCAAGCATTTTTTTTCTCATTTGTCAAGTCCCCATTTCATTTTTTTTTTGAAGAGCCTCCCGTGGGAATTTCAATTGAAAAAAGTCCTATTATACTCCTGATGATTCTAGATTTCTTCAACAGACGATCGATTCTGAAGGAAAAAAAATGAATCGTTTTCAGTTCTCTTAACTTTATTTAAGATTTCTTTTTCCGTATAAAAATAATTCAGCTGCGGATCTGTGGTCAAAAACCAGACATTAGTTTTGTCTTTACTTACACTTTGCTCCTGAATCTAAGTTTTATCTCGGTTAAATAAAAAAAAATGTACTTTTATTTCTTTCATTGCAAGGAATATTTAAAATATGTAGCATAAAACTTCAGTAACAGGTTAGTAATTTATATTTATTGGTTTCAAATTCTGGAACTATATGACTAATGGAATATTTTTTACTTCTGTATCACCGAATACATGTGTGACAACAAGTAGTTTTATTCACAATTTAAATTATTTTAAACTCTAAAAACTGAATAGAGTTAGAAATCAGTAACTCTAAGAATTACAAGCACAATTTTTAATAGGGATAAAATTATATTACATAAATTTTAAGGCAATAACCGATGCATATTGATTGATACAATAAAATAATAAATAATAATAATAATAAAAGAGTTTGATGGTTAAAATTAATTAGGACCTTTGTAGAAAGCCCACAAGTAAAATATACTGTTTAAAATAGCAAAGAAACTTAGGAAAACAACTGTTTTGATATATTTCTTTGTTATTTACTGTACTATTTTTTATTTCTTTGCGATTTTTTGACAAAATACTCGCATAAGTAGAAAATGGTACAATGAGTTATATGATCATTTAATCTGTAGCTGGTTATGTGTATATTTTTACAGCTATGTAAAAAACGCACATAAATAAAAAGAAAGTACAGTAAATAACAAGTAAATAAAACAACACAATTAAATTGTCATGTTTCATTGTTATTTAAAAATAGGTAGCTTTAATTATGCCATTGTTCTAACACTGTTCAATTTCTGTTTTTTACTTACTTATTCATTATTCTGATAATTTTACTTTTATTCATTTTATTATTATTATATTTTCTTTCGCATCATACTGTACTATTTTTATATATGTGTGTTTTTTACAATGATCTTAACTTTAATACTGATTATAGTTAGAACACTGACATCGCACTGTTCTATTTTTATTTTGCGTGTTTTTTTCAACGTTCTTACTGAACTTTAATACTCATAGTAGTTTAGAGTCTGATCATATATACAAATTTAAATTTTCCGTTTTACTAGCTGAATTACCAGGAATATCCAAAGATCATATGATAAAAAAGTATATGAAAAAGAGGCCTAATTTAATAGAAATGTTTACATAATTTAATAGAAAATAGAAATAGAAAGATTGAAATGAATATGTGTACATTATAATTTTAAATTGTGTATCTGAAATTTAGAAGTTTCTACATGTGCAATTAAACATTTTACGAAGATTTAACTGGAGACAGTAGATATTATTTTGACGGATGGAACAGTAGCCAAGATTTCTATTGATATTTTTCAACATAGGTCTGCTAAATATCCAGTTTATTGGTTGAATGGTGTCGGAGACTCTTTCACATATAAGAACTATTCAAAATAGCTGAAAATCGGGGAACGGGTAAATTTTCATAAATATTTTATCATTATTTCCCCCCCCCCTCTGTATCCTTCTGCATATGTGTCCAAAGTTTAATTGATCCAAACGATAATTTATATTTATCATTATGTTATTATAAAAAAAAGAAACTTGCAAGTAGAAAAATGATAAAAATTGGGAACAGCTGGTTTTTTTTAGAATTGAAGAATTCAATGATAGCGAATATTTTTTTGCGTACTTTTTTACATGAAATTGAAACAAAAGTTTATTAGTTTGATGGCTTTGTAGACTTTTTCTTTCAGAGATGAAATCTGTACAAAATAGCTAAATGTCAGAAAATGGACGGATTTCCAGATTTTTAAAGTAAGTAAATAAGCATTTTCCTTTCTTCATATGTAAGCAAAGTTCCAAGCATATTCGTTGCGGTATCCAGAACACTTTCTCTCGATTAAATAGCCATGAACTGGTCATACCTAGTAATTGTCATAAACATGGTTCAACATGGGAAAAATAAACAAATAATAAAGGTAAATCTGAATAATTTCTAAGACCTATTCCAAGCTAAATGGTATTGAGAAATTTCAAAATTATTTTGTTCACGACGTCATTTTTACAACGGAGCTTGCTAATCTATAGCAATTTTTAATTAGTGACATCAAATTAATGAAAGTGTGAAACAGAAATCTCAAAGTGCTAACATTATTAATCTATTACGGATTCTTTTTTAAACTGAAAATTAGAAAAAAAGCTAAAATTCAGGAAAATATGGGTTTTTAGAATTTTGAAGCCGCTGATGATTTTTTTCTATATCGTTTGGCATAATTTATCCATAACTAAATTAAACGAGATTATAGAATATAAGCAGAGTAAAAAGGTAATGGAAATCATACATTTAAATTTTCATAATACTCTCCAGAAAGTTAAACTCCAGATTTTAAATATTAAAAAAATAGTTTAATTTACTTAAAACTTACAGATGGCAATTTTTAACAATAGAGAATTTCATAAAAGAACTTTTTATCTAGGTATTTATCATTATATTTGTAAAGTTATTTTTTATCGCAGACTTTTAAATGCCTGGTAATGTTCAAATGTTTTTTGCAATATAAACCAGAGGAAAAACTTTTTGCAACATTTGAATGCCATCAATCACAATTCAGATAAAAAAAATAAAAGTTCAGAAGTTGTGTCTCGGGAAACACCATTTATACTTATTGAACATGTTTAAAAACTTTATTCCATTATTCTTTTCGAATTAAGGGAGAAAAAGTATGAAAAAATACTACAAAACATTCTGTTGATTTTTAAATATTTTTTCAAGAATAAAAAATGAGAAATTTTACATTTCTTAAGGATGTTTAAATGATAATTTCAAAAGATCTAATTCGTACGAATTGTTTTACTTTTCTTTTTCTTGATTTACCTAACAGGCAGTGGCGTAGCCAAAGGGAGGGATGGGGGATCATAAACCCCCCATGATGAATTTGTTTCCCATAAAAATGTATATTCTTCACTTACTCATCACACACATGCATGCTTATATGTGAGTTTCAGTAATCGTAAACTCCTCCCCCCCATGAAAATTTCTGGCTACGCCACTGCTAACAAGCAATAGGTGGCTTATCATCTTGTTTTCGTTACGATAATGTTTTAAATGCAAACTTTCAGACTTGAAAGAGCAGAAAATATTTTGACATATTAAGTTAAATCTTTGAATTTTATACCAAGATATTCTCCTTTAAAATTTAAACTAAAGATTTGCCAAAGACTCAAAAAGATTAAGAAAGAGAGTCTATCGCAGAATATGGTACGATTGACGATTGCTAAATTGAAGGGCGATAAAGCACCAAGATGGTTTCGCAGAAAAATGAATTTTCTCCTTTTAATTAAAAGTATAGACGTTTTAATGATAATAGGAGGTAAATGTATATAAACTTAAGAGTAGTTTTAATTACGTAGTAGTTTTAATGGCGTAATTTGGAATCATGCACAAAATGTCACAAACAATAAGCATGCTAAGCAATAGACCTAAAAAAATACCAAAAGTTTTAATAAACTATTTCGTACACTCTTAAAACTATAAACTCCATGCTTTGTCAGAGTTGCCAACATCCATTTGATATAATTAACCAGTTTTTATGAACAGTAATTTTTAGATATTTTTTCGAGATGGTAACCAGTCCAAACTTTTAACTTCAAAATTTGCTTTAAGTCAAAATTTACTGCTTAAAAAGTGGTTAATTATATTCCAGAGCAGTTGGAAACTCTGTCTTATGCAACTTTCAGAAAAACATTCCGAAGCAAAGAAATCGCATTGGAAAACTAACTCATGTTCAATTGAATATTCCAAATGACATTTAATTTTTCATAGCTGTGTGAGAAATAGGGTGAAACGGTGGCCACTTTCTGAGTACTCCATAATAAAAGGCTTAATCATTCCGGCCTAAGTAGTGGTGAATGCTTGATAAGCAAATGAAGTCCACCTTTGAAGTAAAAAGAAGAAAGAAAATATTTTCAGGTAGTGTTTGCAGTATGTTCTGTTTAAATAAATTCAATTCAATTCGTCAATCATAAAAGTGGAAAGAGAGGATTTTGATCCTTTCCAACTACAGGAAAATTTTCGAAGTGCAATGTTTTGGCTTTCTAGTCATGGCCAAAAGGATACTTAAAGATACTTTTGGTACAGTATAAATAACACAGACTTTTTTATTTATTATCTTTTAATGAAACAGTTCAGTATGACAGAAAATATCTTACTACCCTTGTCTGAATTTTTAAAGATTACGTTAATTAAAAAAAAGCGTGTGAAGGAAACTGAAAATTAAATAAGTTTTTTTTATATAAAGCAGTAAAATAAAATACACATGCTCATCCAGTTTTAGAATTTTAGAGAGAAAGTAATATAAACAACGAATTTACCTTTTTTAATGAAAATGTGAACTGATTCAGGGCTTACCTAAAAAGAAAACAATACTATAAGTACAAAGAGATATTAATTAAAAACAATAGAAATTAGTGCAGCTATTTCTTGTCTGCTGAAGATATTTTTATACAACTATTCCAGAATACCTCTTTTTAGCATGGAATGATACTAGTATGAAAAATCGGGAAATGTATATGGCTTCAAAGTTGCTTAGAATTTTTCAAATTTCTCTGCACATCTATGCAGCATTTTTCATTGATAGGATGTTAAAGACATCTCCAAAGTTGAAAATTATAAGAAATCTCCCAAATTTTTAGATTTTTAAAGCATTTGAAACATTTCATATTTTTTTACATATCTTAGAGAAGTTACAAACCAAATACTACCGATATCAGAGACACGTTATACTTATCAAAAACAAGTTTGTACGTTTAACGGTATACATTTATCAAAGGGAAAAAGTAACAGCAGTATGATTTTCAAATGCAAACTAATGTTAAAAAAAGTATAATGATTATGTGCCAAGCATTTAAAATGGATATTTTGTCTAAAATTCTAAAGCTGTAAAATTTATAAAACGGAGAGTTTCATATAGAGAAAGGAAATGTTATTCACTCGGGTAGACTCATTTATCAAAATGTTTAATGTTCAGACTCGTATAACAATGCGTGTATACCTACATTTTAAAAAAAGGAGATAATTTTACCAACTGGCGTTTCCCTTTCAGTTTTACTGATGTAAATAATCTCGCATTTTTGTAGTTTACAAAATATTGTACGCAACACATTGCACGATGTGGCATAGAGCACATCACGCATAACATCATTTTAAGATTAAAAATTTAGGAAAGTGAGTTTTATGTTTGGACAATAGCCAGAAGGTATATTAAATGACTAGTATATTTCTTTTGAAATGTTCTAACTGGGTACTGACTTATAAATTATACTGTTATCTTAAGGTTTATGCAATGTCTATTGTAAACTGTGCGTATGAAACTATAGACGAATGGATTTTTTCTTGAATTATGTAACATTTGTATGCAAATTTTACGCTCTCCTTGAAAAATAAAAAATACAGGATGTACATACCCCAACTTTGATCATAATCACAAATATTTGATTATAATTACAATTTGATTATAATCACAAAATTATGATCACAAAGCCACAAAAATTACAGCAGGTTCGGTCAATTAAACAAATAATATGGTAAACTTTCTAAAATTATAAATGTTCAATTTGACCATCTATTACCAGTTATCAAAAATCATGTCCATAAGGAATGTAGCATTAAACCCCTTCTTCTCTGAAGCTTTCAAACGCATGTATTAGAAAAGAATATCCCCAAAATGTAATGTTTACTTGTTTGTTTGAGAGAATATAGTCGTTCATATTTGGAGCACTTTTACGCAAATATGTAAGTCTTAACCCTCTGAGGCGCAACCCTTTCCCAATGCTGAAAAATCCGTTGCCATCGCTCGACTTAACTACCAGCAACACATCCAGGTGCGTCAAAAAAGGGTCTCTAGATCTGTGGCACGCGATGAACATTTCGATCGTCCGCCATCTTGCTGGTAGTTAAGTCGAGCGATGGCAACGACTGCCCTTTTTTCAGCATTGGGCAATGTATCCAGCTGTTCACGCATCCTCCCATTTTTCGGCAGATGTCAGTGCTGTTAAAAAATAATCGTGACCATTTTTTTTACGGGAAATGACGTGCTAAAAAGTAAAGGATTCTCGTAGAGCTATGTCACCCGCGACTATTTTTATAGAAATCAAATCTATTTTTCGTGACTGGCAACAGTCAAAACGTCAGAGTTTGGTGTTCCCAGAGCGGGAACACTGCATGTTAAAGGATTAGAAAAAAACAGTAAACATCAAAGCACAAGAAGACGAAGTCATCGCCTCAAAAGTTCTCTCGCATGCCAACATCTTGCGGTCTCGGAGTTAAGTCCGTGGAATGTCCTGCAGCGATGGAGGTGCTTATTCATAAGAGGAGGTGTTTATTCATAGGCAGTGCCATATTACCGGAAGGGCAAATGGGACGACTGCCAAGGGCCCACAGATTTTAGGGCCCAAAATATCTTACATCTTACACTTTTATAATTTTACAATAAAATTATAAAGGATAAAAAATTTCAAAAGTTAAATGATTTTTAATTATAAAGTATGAACAATGAAAATAATTCAAATTTACTTTTGTGTATAAATTATTTTAAACTTATTTTTAGCTCTTCGAAATGCTCTATAGTCGATATAGCATACCAATATGTAGGGAAATAACTAACTAAAGAGTATTTTTAATGTTAGAAAATAGCAACATTTTTCAATTATTTGTTATTTTAAGAAATATTTACAAAAATGACTGTTAACAAAAAGTGGTTGTATTCCGTGCATGTTAGAAACTGTGATATAGCATTTCGATGTATCGTTTAACTATCTGCTTCTTTGACATCATATAACTATATTCGTTTATTTCAGATTACTTAAGACAGAATTTGTGTTTGGAAGGGGTAAGATACTTAAAACTTTCAGCATAAACCAACCATAATGTTTTTTTTAAAGGGGAAGGGGATTTATTGCAAGGGGC
The DNA here is from genome assembly GCA_038373885.1 of Cheiracanthium punctorium. Lineage (NCBI taxonomy): Eukaryota > Metazoa > Arthropoda > Arachnida > Araneae > Cheiracanthiidae > Cheiracanthium > Cheiracanthium punctorium. The sequence continues at coordinate 473,430 of JAWZYV010018972.1, forward strand.
TTAATTTTTTCTTCTGCCCAGGGCCCACAGTTGTCTCGACCGGGCTCTGTTCATAGGTTCTCTAGAATCTCATAGACGACAGCAAGGATGGTCAAATATACGTAAACGACACAAAACAAATGTTCTTTCAGACAGTCATGGTCCGTTAACACTTTGAAGCGTAAACATTCCCCAATGCTGTAAAAGGGCAGCCGTTGCAATCGCTCCATTTAACTACCAGCAAGATGGCGGTCGATCAAATCGTTCATCGCGTGCCACAGATCGAGAGACCATATTTGACACACGATTTGCCAATCGATTCGAACGTTCGCGTGTGTGGCACGCGATGGACGATTCGATCGATCGTTATCTTGCTAGTAGTTAAATCGAAGGATGGCAACGGCTGCCCTTTTTTTCAGCATTGGACAGTGTATCCAGTGGTTCTTCGATATCGGTGTTTGTGCATCGTATTCTCCATTTTTCAGCAGGTGCCAGTGCTGTTCAAAATAATCCTGACAACTTTTACATATTAGAACATTTTTACGGGAAATGATGTTCTAAAAAATAAAGAATTCTCGTGTAACTATGTCACCCTCCAGTATTTTGATAGCAATCAGATTTTTTCTTCGTGATTGACAATAGTCAATACGTCAGAGTTTTGTATCCTCACGGAGAAGACAGCACGCGTTACAGGGTTAAGAGTCAAAAAAAGGGCAACTGCACACTTATCTGGTATTTGTTTCTAAAAGTTGTCACATCAAACATACGTAGGGTTACATTAAACCATACGCAGGAACATATTGTAACCACCCTATGTATGTTTTTCTAAAAGGTAGCCACACCAAACATATACAAGGTGGATAGAATTGCACTTCCTCTATAAACAGAATTTTGCAGCTGAAACGGACGATCCGATTCCAAGCTACTCTGGAATATGGATTGTATACGGATGCGCTCAAGGAAGTTTTGTAAAAAGCTTAGTTTTAAAAAATGTAGATAGCATTTTCCCTGAAAATAAGGCACAGCAAATTTAAGGGTGTAAATGACTAAATCGAAATGTACAAAGAATTTCAATATTTACTGAATGGTTTTTGGACATTTATTACCTGACTTGGGTCATTTCTTCATTTGAATTTATCAGTTTTCCTTGCAAAGCGTTACCTAATGGATATTCTTTTGAATGAAAATTACTTCCTTGAGCTATCTCGTGTAAGTCCACATGCAATAGTTGGAGAAAATCTCCTCAACAGTTTCAGATGCAGAATGCTGCTTATAAGGAAAGTTCAAGTGCAACCATTCTGTATAAAATTATAAATTTAAAACTTCCTTTATGCAATTCAATCTAGAATAGTTACTTGTTTTGGGAAAGGATCGCTGGATTGAAAAGGCTTTTGTTTTTTCTCGGAGCACATATTTAAAAAAGAAATGATAAATAAATACTTGGTTAAGGGAATCATTCCCTTTACAAAAATATTTATTTTAAAATTCAATTTGTTTATCGAGTTGCAGTGGCGGCTCATGGGTTATTTAAAAGGAGGTTCACAAAACAAATTTCGAAAATTAAATAGGCAGATACGACGCACCTTCAATTAAAATATATTTTCGTTTCCCGCAGTTAAAGGAAAACAATGCACGCGAATGAAAGGAAACAAGTCATCTTTGGTCTTACATTTCGTCACCAAGATAAGTTTTAGCAAAGGTACTGCCTGGATTCATTTTATTTCAATTTCTTTTCAAAGGATAATATTGAAAAATGCCATTGCTTTAGATCCGAAATACGACTTTTACTCCCATCTTAATTACTTACACTAGTTTGTAAAAAAATAATGTAGTGAAAAATGACAGAAATAAAGAAAGTATTAAGAAAATTAAATAAAAATTAATTAACTAACCGAACGTAACAAACCAAGAGAAAACCCGAAGCGATACCGCGAAAAGTGGCCCTGTGTGCACAATGAAAATGTGCGAACCGAATGATTTCATCAGGGCGGACTTCTTCCCAGCTGTCACCACTACTGATCCCAGAGAGCGGTTTAGGGGGAGAAACTTTCCATTCGCACGTGCGATTGATTAAAGACTGTGCTGTAGTAACCCCCTCTACAGCACTTTAGCTATAATAAGCGTATTTAATAATAGTGGGGGAGAGATTCAAATTCGCAAACATCTAGAAGTGCACTTAATATTTGTTTTAAATTTAATTTGTTAATCTGTTTATTCTTTAGTTCTTCCTTTGGGAGTTCACGTGCTCGTATGCTCAAATGGAGGAGTCGCCACTGTGGAGTTGTATGGTATTTCTCTGTGTCGCACTGAATGGAAGAAGAATTACCACTAGATATATATTCTGTTTTGCAATTCGATACCGCAGCTTTTCTTTCTGTTTTCAAAAAGTTAAATGCTTGTAACAATCACTGTGAGTCATAAACGCGGTCGGTAACCTTCCTCACTTCACTACCATCCTTCCTAAGCAAGCTCTTTCTTTTGTTTACTGTCATGAAGCCAAGTTTTGCATTCTACGTTTGTCAAACTCTAAATACAACTTACTGCTAGAACTTAAACTATGTAATTAGTTCTTCCGAAATGTGGATAAACAAATTTTTAAGGTACATGCCTAACTTAACATTGCTTTTTTTTATAAAATTTTTACTTCCTCCATTAGTGTAACAGTCTGGAAGCTAGAAGAAGGGACAAATCTCTTCCTTTAAGTTTTCAGCCTTCGGTAAAGTAAAATCATATTTTCTATTGAAAGAACAGGGCACGCAAAAAACACACACGCTGATGATTGTTTCAATATAAACCGTGCATTAGCATTCTAACATGATAATAAATAATGTTTTTTCTTCTAAAATTGCAGTATTGAGGGAAATGAATCATTTAGCTCAATTTCTAGGTTAGAGTTTAAAATCATTGTAAGCTTGCTTCATTGATTAAATGTAATTTTAAATAACTATATTAATGTGCTAGCATCAATAAAGTATGAAAGCAGAATTGTTTTTCATTTTTCGTAGGTTACATATTACAATATAAGAAGAAAGTTTACAATACTTAATTAAAAATTAACCAGATAAATTAACTTTTATGGAGTTAAATTCCTGCCAAGATTAAAGATGAAAATATACTATTTTTCTACAATACTTAAACGCTATATATTAACTATATATAACTATAACTGTAACTATATATAACTATAAATATAACTATAGGAAATAATATTTTTGCTTTAGAAAGCAAGTACTTCATGCCACTAGGACTTTATCGAACCCATTTCTTTCTTTCTTTTTTTTTTCTTATTTTTATGACGAAGAACGTAAAATAAATTACATTTAAACACTGATGAGTTTTTTTACCCTTTGAAACAATTCCAAAAATTCAGTATACTTATTTGAGAAAAACGTTTATCATATTTATAATTTATTGTAGTAATTGCTGAATTATGAATAAAATCGGAAAAATATAGAATTTTGACACGCAAATAATGTAAGTTTTCGCACTGCCTGTTTGTTTTCAGATAATTGCACATCTATTTGATTTGTTTATAGTAATAATTGCATGCTTTTAATGGAATGGGACTTAAAGAAGAATAGAGGCTATGGTTTAATTTTCAGATACATGTGAAATGACAAAAATTAAGCGACTCTTAAATATATTTTCTTAAGTAAGAGTAGATTTAATTTCATCATTTATCAAAGGCTTTCAGAAGAAAATAATGCTGTGTTTTGATTGAAACTTCTCTGTCATAGGAATGCCTTTTTCAAAACTATAACTTTTTCTTTAGACGTCAGTCAACGAAGAAACAATTTAAAATTTTCTATTACGGCGAAAAATGTGTATTGCATTTCTATAAAAAGTCCATTAATAGTAAGGTCAGGTTTTTGAGAAAAAAATTAATAACAAGGGAATAAAATGAATTTATATTTAAAAAGAAACCTTTATGTTTATCTCATAAAATCTTAAAATATATCTCGAAACCAGGTTTAACCTGCTTGTTTCAATAAATGAAACGGTAGAAATTTCTTACACCCAGTTTTTCTGAATCAAACTGGTGTTAAAGATACTCTGTGAAGTATTCAAGTATCAATTGGAAATCTACAGCGTTGTGACATCGCAAGGATAAGAACGAATAGGTTAAACCTAAATTCAAAGTAAAGCCCATTTAATCTTCTTTTGTGGTATGCAGCTGATACGATCTTCCCTCTCCTCCCCCTCCCATTTGCAGTTCAGTTTCCAGACACCCTTGATCTCATATTCGAAAATCTTATTTCCTTAAAATCTAGGTTTAATCTAAATAAGTAATGTAATTTGAATATGAATTGAAAATATAGGGTTTCCATAAAAATGTAAGAAATTTAAATCAGATTTAATACGTAGAGCTCCCTTAATACTTTCATGTGCTATATTTATTTTTAGTTCGGAAAAAAATATATTTATAAATATACACACCTATTCCCTTTTTTTGCTCTAAGACATATGTCTTAAACAAGAGTTATTTTAATAGAACACGGGTCTCTCGGTAAATATTTTATGAGTATTTCGCAATAGAATCAGTTCAAAGTTTTATGCTATTAGTAGGATGCCAGTCACTAAAGAGTTAAGACCAAACATTAATTGAAAGTAAAGCGATAACTTATTTTCGTCTGAAAATCCACTGGAATAAGAAATATTACTTAGTATTTTTTCTTTGTTTTTTAATTATACTTTGTCTGCTCGATACGCTTAAATATTTAAATTTAGTTCAGCGGCTTAGTTTTTAGTAAACTCAGGTACAATAAAACAGAGTTGTAAAACTGTCTCGATAACGCAACTTAAGCAGAATATATCGAAAGATAAGTTTAATAAAAACTGCGTTGCAATTTTCCAGAACTAATGAGGATGCCTGCCGATATATCGTAATTACACATATATTCCTAACAAGTAGATCAGTCTGGAACTAATTTCCTCGAAAAATTTTGAAACGTTTACAAAGCCATAAAATCCCGCTTGCTTGATCTTAATTAGATAAAATAGAATTTGTATACTTCCTCGGGAAATGGGATTCGCCGATCAATTCGAATAAAACTTAATAGAGTGTGTAAGTAAAGCAGCTCCTACCTTGGTGGAAAAATAATTGTTTTGTGCTGCTGTTAAATGAAAAAAAAAATATTACAAAACTTTTATGAGAAAGTCTTTTATGGCACAGGTTTTGCAGATTTTATGATTCATTATTTTTGCCCGTTAACGCAATACTTAACACATTTTAAAGCATAATTTTCAGACTATTCGAACATCTTTAAAAAAGCTAATTTTCTTAGAATATGAATATCTGGACAAGTTAAATGTAATTTATTCAAATGAAAAGCATTATTCAGTTTATTAAATAATTGTGTAAAATTTTTCTAGACTGTAAATCGCAAATTATTGGCTATAAATTTTATTTTTAAATCAACCTTTATTAATTTTCCCCCGAAAATCTCTGTAACAGCAGTGGCACAAAATCCTATTAAAATTTATGATATCTTGAAGTATTTAATACCAACCATAGGCTTTGTAAATGTAAAATACAGTACTGACAGTGATATTTGCTTCCTAAATGTAGTTTTGGCATTTACAAGAATTATTTAAGAGAGAAACTAAAAAGTTCACATGTTTTTTAAATAAATAATAAATAGCACATGGGAATAGGCAAGCGATAATTTACCCTTAAAACCCTATCTTAAAAGAAGCAAAATTTAAATTTCCCGCTTAATTTACAATATATTAGATATACGGGGTAAGTCAAAATTGAGTGCAAACTTAAAAATGTCATTAAAAAAGTATTTCTATCTGAAATTACCTGTTCTCCCTCTAATCCTATTCATTCAGTTCACAACTTTTTAATCGTTAAGTTTCCCTTTTCAATTAATTTTTAAAGTTTGACGAACGCAGGATGCGTTTTCTTCTCTTTCTTTTTAAATAATATTTTTTATGTTATGCACGGTCCTTTAATGAATCCGGCATACGGGATTTTCATTCAAGACGAAGTTTTCGACAGATTTGTGTAAAATTCCAAGGTAATTCTTTAACGGTGTCATAGAAGATTTTTATGTAAAAATCTCTCAAAAATTTGGAAAAACCGGAGAAAAAAAAAATACCAAGATTTTTAGTTTTTAAGATTATAGTTTGAACGTCTATACATACCAGTACAAAATCCCATACCGAACGATTGAAGGAAATACAATAATAGAAATAAAACTTAACTATCTTCCATAACATCTACACAAACTGTTAAATTCAGTGTCTGATTGTTTGACAGAACAGGTTGTTATACTCATTTGCAGAAAGCTAATAAAACACTTTTGCACAAATAGTGCCAACAGTTACTTGTATAACACAAATGTAATAACAATATCTTGAAAAGTTAGGAAGCAGAGAAAATAAATAAATAATTGGCAAATTCAAATAAATACAAATTATTTATGTTTGTTGAAACTTCTGTAGATCAAACGTAAATCAATATTTTTTAATAAGAAAGCTAAGATTTATCTCTCCATGAAACATTATTGATCTAAGCTGATCTATCCCTTATCTAATAACACTTCAATCAACATAACCCATATTTACTGTATTCATACACAAGAGGGTTACTACTTCTCAAATTATCGGAGAACTATTCAATTTCCCAGTTAGCTGAAATCACACCGTATACTAAACAAAGGAACAGCGTAGTCCTAGACAAGCACAACATTAACAAGTATTTGAGATACTTTTATTCAGCTGCGCTCATATTCATAGGATTTGATGTTTAAGCCGGCGTAAATGTTTGGTGATAAGAAACCAACAAAGAATTAGAAATGCTTACAATCCAGAAACCTGGACCAACACAATCAAGTAAGTAGTATAATTCTATTTCCGAAACATTTGCATATTTTTCATTAGTGCAGATAGATTTGTTTATTATGTAAATATAGGGTAATTCATGGAAAAAAGTCCGAATGATTTTAAGTGAATATATCGAGCCTAACTAGGTTCAGTCCTGGAAAATTATTTTTGGAGCCAAGTTTTGATGATATTTCCCAAAATATTGCCGAACTTGGTGGCATTTGGCAATATTTTCTAGGTTGCATATGACCGGAGTATATGGACCATTAGAATACTGTGTATTATAACTACAGAAATTTGCAAGGGCAGGTGCAATTTAGAGCTGCGGTTAACCAAATTTAGACGTTACAGTCATCGTGTAATTTTTTGTATTCTGTAAGCGGCAACTGACACAGCGTTATTTTTGGCGTCACGTGTAAATAAATACTCCCAGCCAAAGCGCTCGCTGTTATTTCTGGTAGTAAGATGAAGTGACGTTTACAAAGAGAATACTGTAAAAGCACATATTTTCGCGAGCCGTAATTTTTGCAAAAATGAAGAAATCTGTGATTTCGCGAACTGAAAATTTCAGAAATTTTATATGAATGAAACCGAAAATTGAAAAATTCGGAAATATAGAATAATATATTTCGGGAATATAGAACTATCTAATAACCCTAACTAAAAAACTACCTAATTATAGAACCCCTTTTGCATAAGGCATTTTAAGAAACTTCCTTTTGTACGAAAAGATCGTCCCTTCCCCTACTCTATTCTAAATGGCTTCAAAGAATCTGCTACATATATTGTAAGTTAATGAGCTGCATTCTAATAGTTGTATTATTGTTTTACATTCAAGAAATAGTTGTATAGTATTCAAGAAAGGAAGTTGTCAAGAAAGATTTTGTAACTATGCAATAAATCATTAAATTTTAATGCGTGTCAAATTTATTATTTTTTTATTATTTTTAATAAAAAAACAGTATTTCGCGAGGATTTAATTTTCGCGATTACGACAGGCTCGCGAAAATCACGAAAATTAGAGCCTCGCGAAAATAAGTGCTTTTACAGTATTGAAATTCAAGCCACCTTGGAAGATCACATACCTCTAAAGGTCCGACAAATCAGAATTGAACTATTCGTTCTACCTCTACTACTAGGCAAACATACCAGAAGAGTACATTTCTAGGGTCCTGACGGCTGCGCTGGTCTGAGAACATGCTGCTGCTGACAGCTTTGCTGCAAGCGTTTTAGATTCTGATTGGAATCCCCTTAGCCCATGGTGGCATGTGTTTATACAAATATTCTAATGCAAAATTGTAATTTAAAATAAAGATGAACTTGTACTTAGGAACAACATAGATGTAGACAAGATTTTAAAAAAAAGCGTCACAGCTCTCGATAAACTCTCTCTCTCTCTCAAAAGTTAAATAATAAAGTATTTCTTTCAACATATCAAAAGTTAACTTATTGTGCGACGTGTTTTGTCAATGTCAAAATGAAAGACGTTGCTGATATTGTTATTTTTTACATTATCATATATTTATTTCATATTATTAAGAAAGGAAAAGTAACAAACTTTACTTATGTATTTTACATATTTTTAATACAATTTTCTTCTTCTGTCTCCTTTTCTCCTTCATGGATAAGCACTTACAGCTTAACTTTGCCAGCCGGGTTGTGTAGTTGCTAAAGAACCATTCAACCACACGTCGAGCCCCACCATGGCCGAGTGGATAAGGTACTCAAAATGGTGGACGACTGAAGTGTGAACGACCAGCGTTCTGTCCTGACCTATCGCGACGCTGTTGATCTAACGGTATGGAGTTTGCGTCGGTTTTCTACAGATGTAACATGAGTACGCGTTAGAACCGTGTGAAGCCGACATCACATTTTACTTTTTGGCATTACAATTAACCCTTGTCCTGTATTTTACGCAGTGCATATTATATACAGCTCCTCACATCCGCTCAAAGCATTTCGGTTCTTTGTGGTTTATGACTGCAGATTTGCTAATTCTTTTTCAGTACGTTAGAATGCATTTCATTATTGCAGCTGCTAACTTTCGGAGAGGCAGTCAATTTTTGCTAAATCCAGCAACTTCTCACAGTTGGATCTTGGCGACTTTCTTCATTGGCACATTTTGGTAACCTTTTAAAATTTCTGCTCCTAATTGTTTGGATTTATAAAATTGATACACTGATTTATTCTTAACCGCTCCGGATGTGTTCGCCTATTTTTGTTTGTTGATGTGTTTTTTGTTAGCGCTGCAAGGCCAAGTTTGTAGGCTACGTCTAATTGTCTAGCTGCGAGAGGAGATCACTTTAGCTCCAGTTGAACATCTAAGCGTTAGTAAAATTTGCAGTTCTTCCCCGCTTCCTTGCCATCCAATGACTTTGTAAGCATTTACCGATCTGCAATAAAATCAAGTTTAACCTTTTTGGACGGAGCTTTCACTGCGTCATAACGCAATGGAAAAATTCCGCTTCTACGTCCCTGCATGAAAACACGCGTAATCTGCTTTACAAACCCCATAGAAAATCCTCCGACCAAGGTATCGCCCATTCTAGGCAGATGGACCACGTGTAGCTTTGTTGTTACCAGGACCCAATATAGAAAATTCTTGAGTATAGGCATAACGCAAGATGGAGGCCCCCTAACACTGATGTAGGCAGCGTAAAATCTCCAAAGGTAAATTACTTTCTGGCTATGCCCTGCTGTCGACTGTGCATTATTTTTCCAAAATGGCAGTTGTCTATTATCTTTCATGATGAATTTCACACAAATTCAAGCTGTACATAAAATACCCAAGAATTTACAACTTTTTTCAACCCCTGGTTATAAATGCCATCCAGTCATCGAGCAGATTGTACACTTGTTTAAAATATTGTTTGAAAAAAATGAAAGAATATATAAAATCTGTTATTAATAAAGATTAAATTAAGAAAGTTTTAATTGTGATTTTGTTTTGGGGGCCTCCCAACATTTGGGGGCCCTAGGATCAGGCCTATTGGGCCTAATGGAAAGTCAGGGCCTGGATGTAACAAAGCAAAACAAACAAATCTACCACACCGCGGGTCCGGTATCAAATCCCCTCATTGGCTTGGCTGTCATTTTGCCCATGACTGCAGGATAGGCAACGTTAGCTCACCTATTAAGTATCTCCATAATAAAGTAACCAGTACTTCGGTCTTTTTTAGTGCCAATGTCTGAAAACGGCTAGTTCCCAACATAAAAAAGATGTCATTTTTTTAATAATTCAAATGTAATAGAATTTTTTATATGTGGTCTATAAATGAAAAATCCTTCATACTAAGTACTTTATAGAAGTTCTCTATATTGCTCTTTATTCCTCTATTCATTGTTGTATACTGAATTTTTATACAAGAAAGAAGCCTAAAACATTTTATATATAGACTTCATAATGACACAGACATCTTCCTTATAAATTTTATTTTTCCTTTTATACGTCTTTTCTTACTCTTTTCCAAACAAAAAATTTAAATTTTATTTATAAAATTCTGAACACAGAGGTAACACACTGACAGAACAAGTAAACACTGTGCTTTAAGGGGGAGGGGGGCTAAAACGTTTTTTGAGGGTGGTGAATCTCTAAAACGGGAATTTAAATTGGCAATGAAGATGTCAGTAAGTCAGGAATATAAATTCCCGAGAGTATTGGTCGAAGAATACAAAATATCTATAGAAAGGAGGGGAGTAGGGAGAGTAAATCAGAATTTCAGAAGTCTGTTGGAAGAGCTTTTGAGATAGACGTGTATGTAGTCGAAATTGAAAGTTTATCTTAACATGGATACACAAAATGGAAAAGCAAAGAAAAGGAATGTTAACGAAAGTGCGCTGTAATCCTCAAGGGTGATAGTTATACACCAAATTTACGGTTGTCCAGGAAATTTAAAATTTCAGATTTACACTTCCAGGAATGAGAAAGTTATCAAAGATTCTCTCTTGAATAATGATTTATGTAAACAACTGGGAATTCTTAGATAGAAGGCAGCAGAAATAATACAAGAAGCGTTATTTATGTACAAAATGAAAAGAATCGAACCTCTGCGATATTTTCATTCATAACAAAAACAGGTTCTTTAGATTTGTGATTATGGTTTAAAAGTTTTTATTTATATATTTACTCTTTGCGGATGACCAAATAATAATTCAGACAAATGACTATGACCTTCGAAGATCAGCCTACGTCCTACATAAGATATGCCAAGACTGTGATATGAAAATCTCAATTTCAAAAACGAAAACAATGCCATTTAAAGGAAAAAACGGTCAGAACAAAAATCATTAGCAATAAAAAAATTATCGACCAAACACAACACTTAACCTATCTAGGTTGTGACATCACCTTCGACTATAATAATGATACCCTAAAGCTAAACATATTCCAACACATCTGTGGCATTCTAAAAAGAACCTTAAAAGGGAAAACAAGAAGAGAAATGAAACTGAAGGTTTGTAGGGTTATGGCAGTTCCCATGTTATTATAGGCTTAAAACAGTGGCGTAGCCAATGGGGGAGATAGGGGGTCGCAAACACCCCCTTCCCCCCGTGAAGATTTTTTTGCCGTACAAAATGTATACTTTTCACTCCCTTATCACACACACGTATACATACAAGTGAGATGCAGTAGTCTTAACCCCCCATGAAAAATTTTTGGCTACGCCACTGGCTTAGAGACATGAACTTTGGGTGCCCAAGATATAAGCAGGATCCAGACAACAGAGATGCGATACCTAAAATCCGTAAAAGGCTGCACAATTTTAGATAAAATAAGAAACAAAGATATTTATATTATTAGAGATGGATATATATATATTAAGAATAACATACAATATCATGTGTGTCTATTACTTGTTACACATATATATTTATCTGCATATCATAAAAAATACTCGTCTTCCTTCCCTTTTTTTTTTTTTTTTATTTTTATTTTTTTTATTATTATTATTATTATTATTTTTTTTTTTTTTTGCTCAGACAGGGGATTCATTCCTATATTGCACACCCTTTTATTTATACGGTAAACCTCACGTACAACTGTTCCAAAATATCTAGCCATAATCATCGATGCGTTCTTATTTACTCATTCAATTCATTTCTAAATTCCACGTCTTACTGTAAAAGAGTTTCACCGCTAAACCCGTGCGTTCTGGAACTACCTCTCTCCTCTTGTATTCCTTTTAAGCAGATCCTTCCGGCTGCGAAACTGTTTGTCGCTTGACAATCGGGACTCATGGTTGAAATTTCCGGTTTTTCACTGCGTATAATACATCCGCGCGTTTGGAAACGGGGGAAACTGTAGCTCGACGACTCAACTCGTGCTGTATGCAACCGGTTTATCTCCTGCGCCTGGAGTGACTCGGCACATTTTTCGCCTGTGTTCTTTTTAGGATGTCAACGTCGTGTAGAGGTAAGTGATTGTTATTTAATTATTTTGTTAATGAAAGCTTATGCCGCCCTGTTAACTGTAATTTTGTAAAGAGAAACAAACTTAACGTTACTATTCTTACGCATTATTTTGTCAATAGCCGTTCTGCATGTCAAGTCCATGCGGTCTGATAGGTTATTATTCTGTGAAATCCCTATGTTTACTTTAAAATAAATAGTCTTCTATTATTCTAGAGCGCGTCTTACTCATCGTGGCTATTGCCTGCAATTGCCCGATAAGTACCAAAATCCAAGGGGAAATCTGCAGCTTTCCGTCCCAGGTACTCTGTTGACGCAACTCAATAATTTTATTCTAACTTGTATTAATTAAAATTTGATTAGTAAAATTACTGTACTATGTATTTGTCTCGCCTATAGCTGTATGTCCGGTATTTATTTATATGCATATTTTTGTCTTTTCATGTTGCCCTTCTCTTGCATCCTATGCGTGACATCCGACCGAACGACTCGCCGCAAATCCGAACGAACGACTCGCCCCCATGGGAATGACTCCCTGCCGGTTTGTTTACCAACAGCAAAAGCCAAACGACAACACCAGCTGATGCCTTGCTAACTTGTGTTTTACTTTTTTTTTTTTTTTTTTTTTTTTTTTTTTTTTTTTTACATACGTATGTGCGCGCCTGTTATCTTATTGCTTGCTATTATTATTAACATTATTATATTTTGTCCGTCTCTTTTTTTTTTTTTTTTTTGTTGTTGTTGTTAACATTCCCTTCATTTTCAGCTTAGCTTTTCTGCAGTGCACAAGGTTACACGGGATATCCCTTTTGATTATATATATATCATGTCATTATTATTATAATTCTTATTATTATTACTGTTATGATTAGCTAAATTCAATTGCCTTCCAGGTCGCGTTTTTTTCTTTTCCTATCAGTTTTGTAATTCTTGTGTTCGGTTTTCCTTTCACAGAGATTCCAATCCGTTAATCAGCTATTTACGCAATTGAAAATCAACAATCATGAAAAGCAACCCTCTGGACCTCACAACTCGGCTGCTGGTAAGAACCCCCTTTTTTTTTTTTTTTTTTTTTTTTTATGTTTGTGCTGTTTCTCGCCCCTTCCGGGAGCGGTTGCGTAACCAATAACCATGGGTGGGGGTTTTTGACTCGTCAGAGTCTGTTTCTTGTGTCTGGGGTTTTACCCGAAAAATGAGGTTTTTATGGACTTTTTTCGATTCTACATGAGGTTTATTCACTTCTTTAAGTAACAAATTATTATTACGAAATAGTTTCATTACCCTATAAGGGCCGGTAAAAATGGGGTCAAATTTACACTTCTTGTGCATATTTCTCATGTATACCAAATCCCCTATGTGGATTGGAGTATGTTTAGCGGGTTTTTCTAAGTTCTGCGGTTTAGCCGCTTTTTCTTGAAATATCCAGGCCTGTTGTCTGTTATTTAAATTCTGCTTAATTAATTTGTCCACAAATATTTGTATTTCCTCCTGGGACCAACTTGATTCGAAAATATTTTGTCCCTGTACGTCAGTTGTATTGTCCAGGGGTATTTTAATGTCACGACCCAGAAATAGTAACGCCGGCGGGAAATTCGTCGCCCTGTGTTTAGAGGCGTTGTAATAGAGCTGCGCCCATACACTTGCATCTTCCCATTCAAAAGTGTTCTCTGCTGTGCATCGAATACACTGCTGAAGCGTGCCTTGTGCTCGCTCTACCGTCCCATTCGATTGTGGGTGGTAGATCGACGAAAAACGACTCTCTATATTGAGAGATTTTAAAAAACTCCTTAATTCCTTTGATCTAAATTGGGGTCCGTTATCCGATATAATCGTATCTGGAAGCCCAAAACGAGAAAAATAACTTTGTAAACATTGAACTATTTGATCTGCAGTGATTTTTCTACATGGAAATAATTCTATATACCTTGAGAAACTGTCAACCACGGAAAAAAAAAAAACAATTGCCTCTGACACTGCGAGGCAGCTTCCCAACAATATCTATATGTAGGCACTTTCCCGGAAGTGTTGCTCGGTCCATTTTTTGTCTCGCCGTAGCGGAAATGTGCCTGTTTTTGAATTGTGCACATCTGTGACAGTTATCGATAAACGTCTTTACGTCGTCAAATAAGTTGCCCCAAGTGTAATATTTTTTAATAAAATCGATCGTTTTTTGTCTGCCGAAATGTGTTGCGTGTGCAATTTTGATCACGGACTGTTTTAAAGCCTGAGGGATCACAATTAAATCTATTTCTGCCCTCTCTCGCGTGGCTTTTTCTCTATAACGAAGAATTCCATGTGTATCGAGATAGTAATTTTTGAACTTAGGACTTTTAGGGGTTTTTTCGCGGACGTGTGGTATTATTTTGTTCAATAATTCATCGTTCTGTTGTTCCTGTTTTATTTTTTCGGTCGTTAAATCCTTCTTCCCTTCGAAGATTTGTGCCGTTATGTTATTTACCTGTTCTTCTTGTAAGATGTATCGGGACAAATAATCCGCGGGGTTTTCCTCACCCTTTATATGTTGAAATTTAAACGTAAATTCACTTAAAAATAATAGCCACCTTGCGGTGATATCGGATTGCTGCGTTAGATCTAAATGGTATTTCAATGATTTCGCGTCACTAATTAATACAAACTCATGGTTCCATAAATAATTGCGAAAATGTCTCACCGCTTCATAAATTGACATTAGTTCCAGTTTAAGAGATGAGTATCGTTTTTCCGCATTTTTTAAAATTCTGCTAAAAAATTTGACTGGTGTTCTGCCTTCTGGCCGATCCTGCATTAAAATACCATTAATGGCCGTGTTGGATGCATCGGTTGCTAACAGGAATGGTTTTGCAAAATCAATTTTGGTAATTCTTGGTTTTTCTAAAATGATCTGTTGTATGTTCGCGAAACTAGCCTGACACTCTTCCGACCATTCAAATTTTTTGGTCTTTCTTGTGAGCTGCACAATCGGTGCAATAATTTGGGAATATTGTGGAATAATCGTTCTGAAGTAATTTGTCATCCCTAAAAATGATTGAATCTCTTTAACTGACTTATGTGTTTTAAATTTTGTGATTTTCACGATGTTTTTTGATTCTGGGGAAATCCCTACTTCGTCCACTTGGAATCCTAAACATGTGATATTTTTTCGGGGTATTTTGATTTTTGACGGGTCCAATGTTAAATTAAACTCTTTGAGCTTTTGGAATATTAAAGTCATTTTTTTTCGTAATTCTTCGAGGGAATTAGCTGGTATAATTATATCGTCTAGGTAGAAATTTATCTTCGTTTCTCTCATACCTCCCAGCACCGTATTCATGAGTTGGGTGAAGTAACTGGCGCTGTTTCGCAAGCCAAAGGGTAGTCTCGTGTGTCTAAAATTTCCTCGGTGGGTAATTATTGCACATTTCTCTCGCTCTGCCTCCGGTAATGCTATTTGAAAAAACGCAGATTTAAGATCCATAGTCGTGTACCATTTGAATCCGGCAACTTCTTGTAAGATATCTTCAATATGTGGGATATATGTTTTATAAGGTTCAGTGATGTTATTTAATAATCGAAAATCTGTCGCCATTCGGTATTTAGGGGTTTTATTTTCCTCACTTGTTTGCTTTTTAACGAAGATTATTGGGAACGCGTAACCCCCGTCGGATGGTTCGAGTATACCCGCTTCTAATAGCTCGTCTATTTCGCGGTCTGCGAGCGTTTTCATGTTTTGCGGTATTGGGTACGGTCTACATTGGATAGGGTAATTGTAGGCTAATTTGATTTGCGGTTTCACAGCGTCTGTCACTCCTAATGTTTTATAAGAGGTAGAGAATACCTGATAGTTTTCTTGTAGCATTTTTTTAAATATACGCTGTTGGTCTTCCGGTAAATGATCTAAATCAAAAGTCGCCTCTTCGAATTCCTTTTTTCTCAAGTTTAGGATATTGTCCCTATCATTAGTTGTTTGTGCACAATAATTCATTCCTACTTCTGTACCTTGTGATGACTCCCTTATCTGCCGAACGTTCTGCGGTTCTATGATTTTCGCGACTTTCATGTTTTTTTGTAAATGTTTCGTGGTGTTGGTGTTATTTTCGAAAATCATTTGTAACGACTTATCTGTTTTTTGTTGGATGATGCATATCTGTTCCTTTTGGAATTTGGGTATGACTTGAATGTTGCTTTCATTTTGTTGCTTTTCAATAGGTCGATCTGTTTTTAAATTTACTATTTTTGTGTCCGCGGGCGGAATTAGTACTTTCCGTGCTATTCGAATGAAATTATTAATCTCCTCCGTCTTATCATTTTCTTCCCTTAGCTCCGTATTTTTGGTCTCTGATTTATTAATTGGAATTTCTTCATTATTTATTGTTATGCTATTTTGTTTCGTATTTAAAATTACTTTATTATTAATCATGAAGTCGTAACCTAATATGATTGGGTATTGTGGGTTCATTGCGAAGTTTGCCACGAAGAAGGTGTTATTGCATTTTTTATGCCCTATTTTAAATGAAAACTTCACGGCTTTTAGAAAAGGTACAGTTTGTTGTGTCACAGATTTTATTGTTACCTGTCTGGAAATAAAGTTTATTTTTATTTTACTTTTTATTCCTTCAAATATTTCGTTATTTATTAAACTAATTCCTGCTCCTGAATCAATGAGTGCAGCATATTCTTCATCCCCAATGTTAAGCGTTACTAGTGGTAATTTAATTACATTTTGCTCGTTGTCACTCACCGACATTATATACCTATGGTTCTCTTGTTGTTTGCGTTTATTATCATTTATTTCTTTCGTACTATTTTGTGCTTCTATCATTTGATTTTTATTTTTGTTTTTATGGTCAATATTTACTTTGGTAGCCTCGAGTTTCGTTCTATGGGATCCCAACCTCTGATTATTATTTATCTGTTGCCTCTGGGACCCCTGTATGAGTTTAAATTCTTATAGTCCCTGTTTCCATTGTTGTTCGTTCTGCGGAAATTTGGTTGCTGTCGACCGTCCGCGGGAATTCTTTCCCAGCATGTCTGAGCGGAGTGGTTCGACTTTCCGCATATTTGGCAGATAATTGCAACTTGTTTATAACTACTATTATGTTGATTAACTGGTTGCCTTCTATTTCGGGGATTGAACCAGCAGTCTGTGTCTGTGTGATTTTGTTTTTTACAAAAAGAGCATGATTTCAATGGATTGGATTTTTCATTCACTTGAGAAATCTCGAGTGCCTGAATTTTATCCTCAAACTCTTTTATTTTATCTTTTAATTGCGCGATTTCTAAGTCCTTCAATAGACCAGTAACGTCTGATTTCTGTACGTCAATATTGTTTATGTCCTCTTCTTCATTAAAAATTCTCTCCAGCCTGATTGCCAACTCAACCGCCTCGTCAAAGTGTTTTATGTTTTCTTTTAAAATTTCTCTTCTAATTTCCGGACGTACCGCTTCCGTGAATTTCGCGAGCATGATGTGGTTCTTTATCTTATCTGTTTCCTCTGACGGCTTATCGATCCCTAAAAATGCTTCAGTCTTTTCAGAAATTATGTCCCTTAGTTGTATAATCGATGTTTTCGGGGTTTGCCTAATTGCATTAAATTCCGCGTGAACTTCCGAAGCTGATTTTATTTCCCTAAATCTTTGGAGAATCGCTTTTTTCAGGTATTCGTAATTGTTTCCGTCTTTCGTCTCTTTTAGACCTTGTATAAATGCTTTTGCCTTACCTTTGAGGCATGTCTTTAAAATTATGCCTTTCTGCTCATTTGACCAATCGGTGAGAGCAGCTACGTTTTCAAATTCGCTGAAAAATTGCTTTGGGTTCTCGAGACTATCAGCCGAATATCGGGGCAATAGAGGGATTAGTCCCGTGTCTGGCGTTTTGTTATGCTGGCTTTGTGCCGAACTTTGGGTATTTCGATTCCTAAGAGACTCTGGCGAATCCTGTCTAACTCTGGGACGACCCATTTTTTTTTAAATTGCAAATAAATTCCATTTATTCTTAGTCATTCCACTAATATTAATTAAAAGACGATATTGACATAATTTTAAACTCAAAAACATGTCTGGGGGAGATGTGGTTTTGGAGGATAAGGGGTATCCACAAAAGGTTTGAAACAACAATAATAAATAAATTACTTGGGATATTCACCATTATGATGAGGTAGCCATCTTTACACAGGACACGATCGACGCGTGCACTATTGGAACCGCTTTCTTTCTCTTAAGCCATCATCAAGCCACCGATTCCATGTTTTTTTTTAACACAACTTGATCATATTGATTCGAAGCACACACTGATTTTTTAAGCCCGTTCACACCTTTTTCAACACTCTCTTCTGCTTCTTCTCTCTCGCACACTCGTTCTGTCGTCTTTTTTCTTCTCTCACGGGGCTGTTTCCTTTTTTCTTACCCCCTCTTACATCATTGGCTGGAGTTTCTGATTTGTTCGTATCGGGGAATTAATGCATCCTCTCGTCGAATCCCAGACATGTAGGTGGGTCATCGGGGAATATACCCCGCCAAATTTGCATATCATTTTCGGCCATAAATATTTTAACGTTGACAGTTCATTGTGCTATAGTGTCCAGACTGACCATTGCCTGGCGCCTCTTCTAATTTACGGTCCACTTGTGTGGTCTTCCCATGGGAACCGTCTCAAAATTATATTTCACTGCTGTTTCACTCCACCACACGGTGGTTGGATCAGGAAGTTGGAACAGGTTTTTTTTGCCTAATCCATGATGATGATTATATATATATATATATATATGATATATATATATATATATGTGTGTGTGTGTGTGTGTGTGTGTGTGTGTGTGTGTGTGTGTGTGTGTGTGTGTGTGTGTAGATAAATATTTTTATACTTTTCACTTAATTTACTTATCCGATACAAAATATTTTTTATTATTCGATATGCTATTTCTTTTTCAGACCTCATTACTCCAGATCTGAAATGTCATAGCCCTGCAGGGAACATTGAGCGAGATTTTAAATGGGATTGCATAAAAGGATTTATAATCGGTACCGTAACCAGTGCTAATTTGGGCTACTTTCTCATCTTTTTATAACATTTTTGGTACTACAAAATATAATAAAATGGATTTTCAATGTCCAAACTGAAATTTTACAAATTAGCATAGTATGAAGAAGTAAAGTGTTTTGCTTTAAAATTAGGATATGGTGAGATAAAATGGGTTCGTATTTCTTTTTGATAAAATATATACATAAATTGTTTTTAAATTATACTTTTTAGTCATATTTAAAGACTACAGATTATTCTATAGTCTAGGCTTAGTTAATATCGTGTGTCCAGATGCTCCTAGTAAAATATTTAAGGAGTATGTATGTTGCCTACTAATGTATGAAAACATGGGCTAAAATATCATTTAAAAAAAAACATTTATATTTTTTATATAAAAGAAATACCTACTCATTTTACACTCACCTTACTATGTAACAATGAGAAGTCGAAATACAATATATATCTAGAACCTAATTCAACTGGACTTGGCCATAATGTTTTTTTAATTTGAATAATTTGTAGGTCATTGAAGGAAATAAATAAAATAAATTTGAGAAGTCATTTTTCAGTGCTTTTTAAATTAAATATGTATAGAACTCTCAATACAAAATTACTATAAAGAATATTTATTGAAATGAAACTATAGTTTTTTATGTCAGTGTGGTAATTACAACTCAAAATTTCCTTTTGATTGGGATTTTTTTTTTTACTACATAAAAAGATGCTTGCTCTAACGAACTTTTCAAATGAAACCCTCTGTGATGCAGTGGTTTCACTTTCTTCCTTTGGAATAATAGGATTTCTACAGTCGATCACAAAATACGGACGGAAGAGTCAATATTCTTATCTTTGTTATCCCGAATAACAAATTATATTGGAACAAAACACTAAATGCCGAAGGGTTGTAAAGTTCCATTTAAATCCTTGATAATGATAGATATCTTTCAGAAATTGTTTATCGTCCGTTTAATTTATGCTGGGAATATATACAGAAATCCAAAAATCTTTTTTAAAAATGGAAAATGTTACAGAAAGAATTAACCCAAAGAAACGGCATCTTGATTAAAATTTTCTTTATAAAATTGTACATACTGCTAGAATCATTCAAACAATTCAATCTACTATAAATAACTAGAAATATCGTTTCTAGCTGTAAAAAATCTGATCTTTCGCACTAAAATATACTATGGCAAATTAGTTTTAATACTTTAGAATTGGTTGGTAATTTCGTCAAAAACTTTATTCCATGCTTCCGAAAAATAGAAGGAAAAGATGTTACCCCATTCAGAACGATCTTTACGATCATTCAGAATGCACCGGTTATGAAACACTTTCTAATACAATCTTTCTTTTACGGATATACTGTCAAAACGGATAGTTTGAAACGGCAGCTTACATCGTTAAAAATATAGGAAAACATCTACAAAGGTTCAAAGATACAAGTCAAGAAGAAACGGGATGGGTGCAAAAGTAGAAATTTTTGCCTTTCTATCTTGGTAACTAATAGAGAAAACAGATTAACTCTTTAGGTGTCCGTAATTGAGGACACACATTTTGAAAGAACATTATAAAGTATATAATAATAATTTTAAGTTGAAAATGGTTTTGCATATTTTACGAGAACTTAGTAATCAGGATTTTTTATTTTATTTATTTTATAACAAATTTAATCTCTATTGTTATAAAAGTATTCATATATCTGTAAGAGTGAAATTACTTAATCAGGTCTGAGAGGGTAAAACCAGACTAAGTCGCTTCACTATTTTCTTGATCACTGTTCTTAAAGCCTAGTGTGTGAGATATTTTCTTAGGCTAAATAAAAAAAGCCTGAAAAACTACATTTTAAATGTATTTAAGGAAAAACAACATTCAGACATCTGCTAAATGTTTAAAGAAACTGCGTTCAGATATCTGCAAAGTGTACATGCCGAAAACATTGCATTCAGATAGCTATTGAATGTCGCAGAATAATGCAACCCATCATACAGCATTATTTTAAAAGAAACAAAACATGATATTTACCAATGCAAGCCCTTTTCTGAAAAGGACTGTATCATTTGCTCCCGGTCATTTATTTTTTAGTATACAGGATCTTCCAGATAAAGAATTTCCAATACCAAGGCAAGTAATTCCATTTGTTTTCTATTTGGACGATTTTACATTTCTTCTTCCTTCTTTTTAAATACCGCGTACATAAAACATAATATTTTGTTTTCTACACCACTATTCTCGTAAAAATAAGATTATATTATTACAAGATCCACGCATACTAAAATAATATTTTCATCTTTTTTAAGGTTTTCGTTGCGTATTTTAAATAAGACAGGCAATGCTCGGTTTTATATTGAAGTACTATTTTTATATGGAATTTTTATTAAACATCTACGTACTATACAATCTCAGAATGTATAAACTGCTCTAAAATCGAATGGCTGAATTTGTGACTTCGTTAGTTTATGTTAACGATCTAAGTGATTCAACGTAAAATTCTCGTTCACTACCGTCCAGTTTTCACTGCAGCATACTTACATCTTTCTTAACACGTCTAAAAAGCATCAAAGTGCTATTACAATATAAGCTCTGATTTTCGCTTACAGTTGTTTTCATGATTTTTTGCGTGTGCAAATAGTCCTTCAAGAACCCTGCTTTAAACTGTTAATTACCATCTTTCAAAAGGCTTAGAGACGAATGCTCATAGTATTACTTTTCAGCATTTATAAAGACACTCCTTACATTTTTCATTTTTCGTATTCTTAAGCTATGTGTATTCTCAGTGATATTTTAAATCTCACTTAGATTTGCAATGTTTATCTAACTAACTTACATACAGCCGTGACAGGATGCGAGCCCTGAGTCGTAGGGCTCGGGTTCTTACCGGGGTAGATCAAACACGTCTGTGTACATGCAACAAATTTGCATGTTAAATTTGTGGGGCCGTATGTCTTTTCACAAGGCAGGTCGGTATGGAAAAGAAGTGCGAATCAAGGAATGATCCCTTTTCTGCAGATGGCTTAGATTTTGGTGTCTCTCCAGGATGGTATCTCCCTCGGCACACAGTCGTTAACCTTTTACGCGCGTGAGGACGGAACACTCTGACGTTTTGACTGTTTTCAGTCACTAAGAATAAATGGGATTTTATAAAAAAAATACTTGAGGGTGACATAGTTTCACGAGAATCCTTTACTTTTTAGCACTTCATTTCCCGTAAAAATTGTCGATTATTCGTAAAATTGTCAAAATTATTTTAAACAGCACTGGCATCTGCGGAAAACTGGTAGAATACAATAGAAATACATCGATATAGAAGAGCAACTGAAAACTCTGTCAAATGCTGAAAAAAGGGCTGTCGTTGCCATCGCCCAATTTAACTACCAGCAACGTGGCGGTCGACTCTTTTTGACACAGTCGACTGTGCTCGCACAGCCAGCCGTGTCAAAAATGGTCTCTAGATCTGTGGCACGTGGTGAACGATACGATCGACCGCCACGTCGGTGGTAGTTAACCCTTTGAGGCACAACCCTTTCCCAATGCTGAAAAAAGGGCAGCCGTTTCTATCGCTCGATTTAACTACCAGCAAGATGGCGGACGATCGAAACGTTCATCGCGTGCCACGGATCCAAGCACAGCCGGTTGTGCAGCTGCATCAAAAAAGGGTCTCTAGATCTGTGGCACGCGATGAACGTTTCGATCGTCCGCCATGTTGCTGGTAGTTAAGTCAAGCGATGGAAACGGCTGCCCTTTTTTCAACATTGGGAAATAGTTGGCTTCAGATGATTAATTCTATGTGGTCGGCTCTTTCTTGTGTACAACAACAGCAACCACTCAGAGCATCGTAGTAAACAAGTGACTGAAAAGAAAAAAAATCGGTTTGGTAGCAACATTATTAACAGTAAATTTAGATAGCGGGAAGCAACGGAAGGCACAAGAAGAGAAATGCTGCGTTGGATCTTCGCAATGTTGGGAGCGAACAGGCGGACCATTTCATAATCGAAGCATTCAACATGTCTAATTTTGTAATCAGTTTAAAAAATGCCTCTCGCTTTTGAAAATGGTCGAAAGCTACTTGGAACGAAATTATTTTACTCTTTAAAGCTGTGGTTCCTAAATGCTGGTCCATGGACCACTGGTGGTCAGCGAACAAATTCTAGGGTCCGATAAGCTAAGTGGTCCAGTGTTTAAAAAATAATTAGGTTTTCATAACTTTATGAGGTAAAAATGTAAAAAATATTATTGATTATGGTCGTTTTTAAATAAATAAAAATATTGTTTCATAATACTTTCAAAATAGGTAAGAATCCAAGAGTCCCACAGTTAGTCAAAGAGGCACGTGTTAATAAATCCCATTAATGCCGAAATAGCTGGAAATAGAACGAATAGCACTTATAATGTATTTCCTAATTCACTTTTAAAAGAAATAATGTATAATTTTCTAATTTTATTCAAGAATCTTTTTTCTGAACTTTTCATTGTAACATTACGCTTTATGCATACGTTTTGAATTTCTTTATATGAGATGAGGCTGAAATTTTTGAGAGAATAAGGCTTTGTGACTTTTTCCTGTAGCCTGGTTCCGTTCTCCTACTAAGCTACGATGATATATGTAGCTACTCAGAGTAGTCATTTGTCTCTTTTAGGCAATTTAGAATGAAAAAAACATATGGCGGAAAAATGCTTTTATTTTGAAAACTGTTATTTAGAAATCATAAGTAAAGAATCACGTGTTGTCATTAATATAGAAATATCATTTGCAATTATTAAAAGTAAAATTAAGTATTTCAGAGAGTTAACAATTATAAAATTTCTTATCCGCTTTCTCTACAAATAAAAATATTAAATCGAGCTCTGAAAATATACCATTATAATCAAATGACATTTCTACTATTTCAGTTCCATTTTACATGCCTAGTGTTTTATTTTGCGCCGAATATTCAGCAATAAAAAATCGAAATCTGTCACGCCATTTGCAGAAACAGAAATCAAACATTCAAAATGCAGATGAAGAACAGAGTACTTTTTAATAGATTTCTTTTCTTTCGGGAAAATTTGTTCTGAATCTTTTGTCTTTTTTAAGTGTTTTGGGAATGTTTGGAATTTGAATTCAAGTGAATAAATTCTGACAACAGAGGGGAAATTCTAAATGCAGGCAGACAGCAGTATGAAAATACTTAGCCTTGAAATCTTTGTTGCGCTTTTGATTTTTAAAATATTCCTGCAGTCATGAAATTGTTTACCGTACATGCATTTTAACTTAAAATTTGAGGTTTTTATAAAAGAATTAAGATATATGGGTTGTATTTTATTAAATGCATTTTTTCGAACTATGAAAAATTATTGAAATAGGATCAATTATTGTTCATGATTCGTATTTATTACTCCCTTGCACAAAGTGAGAAAGACTATTGTGATAGCGAAACATTTTGTAGCCGAAATTTACTTGAATTGTGATAGCCAAATTTACTTGACAAGTTTTTGTCTCACGTTTTGACGAAAGTTCGTATTTAAGCACGTACTTAAGCACGGTCGGTCAAAATAGGCATATACTACTTATTTTGACCGACTGTGAATCCATTTTGGCTAGTTTTATGTGGCGCCGTAAGTATGTTAAGTACAAGGTAGTTGTAATTAGACATCCCTTATAAATAGGGTTCTACAGCTGCAAACCAATTGTCATCAAATTTGTTGTATAGATTACATGAGATATGCTCAAGGAATTTTGAAACAAAAATTAGTTAAAAAAATAGGTGGTACTTTTCATAAAAAAAACAGGAAGTTTCATGATAGAAATGGCTAACTCGAAATGTAAAAAAATATTTCAACATTTATTTAGTAGTTTTGGAGCATTTATTAACTAATTTGAGTTATTTTTTGAATTGATTCCACCATACAAAGAGCCTCCAAGAGCGGGACATTTTTTGATCTAAACTTTTTAAAAACTTTCTTGGCCGTATCTTGTGTACAGTCTGTATGCCAAATTCGGTTACATTAGGCTCACCCGTTTCAGTTGCAAAATGCTGTTTAAAGGAGGGGGGGTATAATTATAACCACCCCGTACGTAATGTGCATTATACAAAAGTGGACTTACTAAACGTTCTAAATGTATGCTAGTATGTATTTATGTATGTACTTACGCATGGACGATCTTGACCGATCGTGAATCCATTTTATCGTGGTGACGTCTGTGCATACGTAAATACTTAACTTGGATAACTCAAAAGTGATTAGCCGTAGAATGTTGAAATTTCCTATTTAAGACTGTTATAATGTCTAGTTGGGCACTTCCCTTTCCGATTGTAATCAAGTGGGTTGCTCATTTACAAGGTCACCCAAAAAAGATTTTTAATACATTGAGGTCTATGGATATCCTCAATACATGAAAGTCTACAGTAAATCACTGTTTCAGTCATACCCCATTATCTCGCCAACTTTCGCCACAATTGTCGATTTTTTGCAAAATATCACCCAATTTGGCTCCAAAAATAAGTTTCCGAAATTGAACCCATCTGTTTGATATAATATTAAAACATTAATGTTATTCTTACAGTACTGTACTTTGATAAAGAATAAATTGGTGGAGAGAGCGTCCTGTTGTTTGTACAGCGGAAAGTTATTGAAGCATAACAGCATTGCAGGGAAAGAAAATTAAAAGGTTTGGCTGATTATCACCATCTACTTCGAAAAATAAACTATGTTAAGTTTCTCGAAAGCAGAACGAGAGCCAAGGAAAATAATGAAATATATTCTGCAGTACTAGATCCATGAATCCCGTGACTTACATGTTTTTTTCGGTTTAGGGTTACAATTGCTTTCTCCACCTATTACTCCTCTATGTGTGTGGCGGTCCACATCCGGACATTGCTGACACATTGAGGAAAAACTAGATAGACAGTCCAAATGTCTGAATACGACTGCATAGCCAGCTGTCAGCCAAAAAAGTTCTTTAGCACTATTGCACGCTACTGGAGGTTCGATCGGCCGCCATGTCGCTAGCAGTTAAATCAATGATGGCCACGGCTACACTCTTTCAGCGTTAGGTAGTATATCCTGTTGTTCTTCTATATCGAAAGGAAAATGTTTGCCCTTCAAAAAGGTTGCATTAGTGGACGGAAACTGGTGAATACTGTAGTCCTCAAAAGCGAAAATGACTTGTGTCAAAGGATGGCTCCTTTCATTGCTTTTGAAACGCCTCACTAAAATTAACACGCTGGGCTCTTAAAATGCTGTAAATAACAAAAATTTTAGCCTACATATTTTAGACTTCTCAAAATGTTCCTGTATATTTTCACTTTTCCTTTGAAAAATTTAATACACCCCACTTTAAACAAAATAAAGTTAAACGCAGTAGATATATTGCTGCTTAAAAGGCATGATAGCATTTACAGTAAAAGTGGATAAAACTTAATATTAATTACTTTGTTTCTTAGTATTTCAAATAATACGATCACGACTTGCTTTTATTACATATCCTTAAATGCAATTTGTTCATGAAAATTATTCTAATTTTGTGTAAATAAATGCGTCTACAGCATTTTAAGTTGAAGTAATTAATTATTTAGCTAAGAGTAGTTTTTCAAAGAATAATCAAACTCTTATATTATTTCTAATTATCTATTAGATTAGCAAGAATATCCCGTTAAAGGAAATGAAATTCAAATGTCCATTGTCGATTTAAAAGTTAGATTTTCGATAATAACATCCACACAGTTTAAATAAAAGAACTTTTAAAATGAAAATACTACAACAATTTTTGTGACCAAAAAGTACACTTAATAAGCACAACTTCTTTTCTTTCATGTCTCAATTTTATTTTCCTGTACAGCAGTGGTAAATCGAAATCTGTGAGATTATTTTCAAACGAAGAAATCCAAATTACCAGAAGGCGTACGAAAAATTAAAATTACTCAATAGCCTGCCTCACACCGTTTTCTCAAAAAAGCTACTTTTTTTCTCTTTCTCCAAAATTTTTAGAGGTTTCTAAAGTAAAACTGAAGCAAATAAAATTTGATAATAGAAATAAAAGTAAAAAATATGGACTGCAAACGGATAAACGCTTAGCAAAAGCAAACCGAATCTGTCGATACTGATTTAAGTATTTCAAAAATGACAGAGGAATGTAATATGAAAGATCTGGTTGGTACGTTTTTTGACATTTTTATGTTATAATGTAAATAAAGAATTTACTGTGGAATTCTGGATATCTAAACATTGGATTCATAGATGTTTGTACACCCTCTCAAAATAGTATTCGAGTATAAGCGAAATTTCCTATTTTAGCTTTGCGAATAATGAACTGGTTGTTGAAGAAATTACATCACGACAGGAATATGAAAATTTATAATTATACAGAACCTAGTTCATATTTTGTAATAAATAATTTTTAGTATAAGAAATCAACATTGGAAGTTTGACCTTTACTCGAATACTTTTTTGTGAGGGTGTATGTTAGGTTAATATTTACATTGTCTATTAAATGTTTCTAAACGACGCTCGCAAACCAGATTGCAATTTATTAAAAATACGAGCTAGTAAGAGCATAAAATGATTACTTTCAAAAGCTTTTCTTTTCAGATAACCTGAGCTATATTTGAGAGGGGGCGGAAGTTAATGTTGCTCTTTTGTAAGGCGATATTTTGCCCATCCAAAAACATTGAACCTAAAAATACGAAATTTGGCATGTACGTGAGCTTTTAAACATATGATGTAATGTAAATAAAGAATTTGCTATGAAATTCTGGATATCTAAACATTGGATTCGACACTAGATTAGACACATTTTTCAAAATTCGTAACCTGTGGGAGGGGGAGGGGGAGATATAGGGTGCCAAAATGCTTTTATGATACATCCCGTGTGATCGTAAAGAAAAAACCACCCACAGTTTTAATGTGCACATTCACTTTGTATACAAAGTGGCCTTTGATAAGCCTGCTTTCAGGCCTAATTTCTTCGATTTAGAGATAATCTTCCTGCCAAACCAAATTGAACGATGAAATAGCCAACGAGCTACGATGAAAACATGAAAGCCCCTATCAAATTTTCCTTTTTGCAAGAAATATCATATAGCGGGATTTCAAAGTTCTTAATTATCAATATAAAGATATACCTAGCAGTTAAAATCAAGACTCCTTATAATAATAATAAAAATAAGAGTAATTTATTGTTTTTTATATTTTGCAGTTTTTTTTAATTGTATATATGTATAAATCTTTTATTTTTCGAAAAAAAAGCAAATACAACTCTAGAAATATTTAAATAAAATATTAGGAAATAAATGCAAACTTATTTCATCGTAAACTACTCATTTAAAATCGTTTTTCCTACAAAATAAATTGCATACAATTTCTTTTTCGTGTTTTATGCCAATCCCGTCTGCTTCAAGAACAATATATTTCAAATAAAAGATAGTTCTATTTTTGTTTTATCATATTTGTTGTACTGTTTTGCAAATTTTTAGCTACGCAAAAGTGCTGATTTTAAACATTGCGAAAAGTTTTTGGAATAGAAAAAGCAGGAATACTACATAATGCATCGAATTTTGGGAAAATTTTCTTGAGACTTACAAATGCAAAAGTAGTTAGATAAACACGTCTTGCAAATTCACTTACAGCCCAAATGACATTAATATTTGTCTGATTAGATTATTAATAACGACAAACCTCCCAATAAATAATAAATTGGAGACTAGAACTTTAAAAACTACCAAAACATTTTTATAACTTTCTATGAAATTTCAGAATTAAATAAAGCTGTTACATGCGAAAAATTGTACATGTAATGTAATAGTTGATTTAAGTATTTAAAAAAAAGTATAAATTTTCCCTAAAACTGGAAAAGGTCAGAAATCTTGAAAAGTACAGATCGTTTTGAAACGTACAAAACGATCTAACACAACTGTTTCACTTTACAGGGTGTTCCATAAATGCTGAGGCGAACTTTTAAGGGAGATGGGGCACATCATAAGGATTAAGGATTCCACAGAAACCCATACCTTGAACTCTTTTTTTTCGGGGGAGTGGGGGTCATCAAAAGTGTCGTGTATCACGATCTGTTGAGTTTGATATGGATCTCAAGCAAGATTCACTTGCTCAACAACCAAAGAAGCTCCCGGTGTGTTCGAATATATCCGGTAATCGATGTTTCGTCGGTATCAGGCATGTTTCGCTTCTGATGATGCAAACTTCGAGCATTTCTTGTAACATTCGAGCTGTCGTACACCATCTGTATTCAAAATGTCCAATAAATAATTCGAATTAATCACTCTCTTGTTTCTTTTCTCATCGTCCAACATTGCTATTAATTACTACTGACATTTCCGGGCATGGTTTCTGATGAGTCAATCCTCACTTTCCTCTTCAGCATTCTTTCCTGTAGAGCAGCACCTGGCTGAAGAGGATGACGCTTCCGGGAATGGATTCCTGCTCAATTCGTATATTTTAAGATGTGCTGTAACTTATATAGAAGTCTGTAGAAGCATTTATGGGACATCCTGTATGTAACAGCGCATCAAAAATTCAAGTAAATGAAATGACCTAATTCAAATATTTCTTTCAATTATGGAACGAAGAGTCTAATTTTGTAATACCATACACGTAATGCGTATCGGCCAATTATGAGTTAGTAAACGGATTCATCCATCTCCAACAACGTCCTAGGTTGAAATGATCAAGATTTCATAAGCCTGCGAACATCGCCCTCTATCGGTCGCCGTTTGCATTTCCGGTACAAGCTCCTATGTAAATACTGTTTATCGTGGTATGACAGACTAGCAAGTTAAGTTTGGCGACGAACTTTTGACACACCCTGCATAGTTAATATAGTTAATATTTAAGATAATACCTAATATATATATATGTACTAGCTGACCCGGCAAACGTTGTTTTGCCATATAAATTATTCCTAGGATTATTTTAGTAGAAAGAAATGACTAACTTATTGTAAGTGTGTGAGGATGTGGTATATGAGTGGAAGCGGCATGGAGCGCTGTGAACAATGCTGGAATATAAAAATAACACAATACCAAACATTTATATTTTTAATTCATTGTAATTTATTCTTTACATTTATATATATCGCTAATTACAATAATTTTACTAAAAAATAATATCAATCCTTTAACGGAATAGAGTGAACAATATTTTTAGCTAACACAAACAAACTGCATGGTTTGCCCACTGGAGATCATGCCACATATAACTGTCCGTGTGAAAAAATGGCGTGCTCAAATCTAAGCCACAAACAAACATAGTTTGGCCTTGAGACTTATTCATAGTCATTCCATAAAAAATTTTGTCCAAAAAAAAATAATAATAAAAAGATGAAAATCTGAAACATTTTCTGATTTTAAATACGCACTATAGCGCTATATATTAAAATCGTATCATAATTTATGCGTCGTCCCTATTTTTCTCTCATATTCCATTAAGTTGGAAAGTGTATATTATTCATGACTGTGCTGTATTTTTTTTTCTTGTTTCGTAAAACCCATCTTTGGAATCGAAATCTATCTTAAAATCGTCTACGAAAACTATTTTACAATATTCGCCAAGTATATTACAACTACACTTCATCGTTCTATATATTGTTTCGAATGCGCATCATAATACATGCGTATACCATGTATGTCTTTCTTAGGTTGATTCCTACTTTAACGCCTCGACTATCGCCAAGGTGGCGATCATTAAACATATGCAGTTACAATGACAATTTTTTGCATTTATGTGGCAATCATAATTTAGAATTAAAATGGCGATTTGGAACAACATGTAAGCACAGCATGCCGTTACATTTTTATTTATTTTGGATTGCCAATTAATGTAGTTGTAATAATAAAGTGTCTTCAAATTCCTTAACTGGTGCGTTTATCGCTAATTTGTTTACTTTAGTTTTCATCTAGTTCTTTTGGGAGCGCCTATACGGTACGTACGTATTATGCCGGCGGTCACTTCCGCCAAACTACTTTTTCGTCAAATTTGCTGGCAAACTATTGCCAATCGTATTCCAAACCATCAACAATTTCATGTGCCCGGCATTTATCTTGGTGAAAATTGCTTGTCTTGGAGGACCGCCGGGATAATACGTAAGTACCGTTGAAACTTGTGCATTACTCCCAGAGACCCATGACTGCAAAGCTCGCCAAAGTACGGGGATTTTTTAGGTTGGCGAGAGTGGGGGGCGTTAAAATAGGAATCAACTCTTTCTTGTACCATAAAACACATCTTTGGAATCGAAATCTATCTTAAAATCGCCTACTTAAACTGTTTTACAATCTTCGCCAGGCATATTCGTCCTATAGGCATATTCCAACTATGCCGCAAAGACATGAAATGGGAATCATAATCCATTAATGTACAGTGTTTTCCTTTCTTGTTCCAAAAAGCACTTCTTCAGAATAGAAATCAATATTAAAATCGCCTAATAAAACTGTGTTACAATATACGCCAGGCGTTTTCTAACTATACTAGAAATATATTTATAATAAATTGTCACGTTTTGGCTCCCCATTTAGCGATCCATTATCAAAAATTGCAAATCCTTGTGCGACTTTCAACATTTTATTAACGCCCCCCCCCCTCTCCAAGTTATCTGGCAAACACATTTGAAAAGGGACTCGATGCGCTAATGCCTAGACAAAAATCCTGATTGAACTTATTAGCACTCTGGTGCTAAAAATTTTGAGGTGGACCGCCCTTGTGACTTAGGGGTATGAGACAAAATCATATTCGCAGACCTAACGAATATACATATAAAATTTCTTTAAAATCGGTTGAGCCGTTTTGGAGGAGTATGGTAACTAACACTGTGACATGAAAATTTTATTTATTAGATATACCCAATATGAGTTCAATCGAATGTACCGTTTAAACGCTAGAGCACTTTCAAGAATTTCACCCCCATAAGCCATAATGTAAAAGAAGTCTTTGTAGTAGCCCAGTAGAAAAACTATAAGTTCTATACACATCAAAATCAATGTCGGTCTTACGATGGTGGTTTATAACATATATACCCAATTTGAGCTCAATCGAATGCCCCGTTTAGGAGCTATCGTGTTCACTCACATACACACACACACACACACACACACACACACACACACACACACACACACACACACACACACACACACAAACATACATCTCGTAAAAATAGCAAAAATGAATTGAGAAGACCTCAAAACGTGTTAATATATCAAAATCTCGAAGTTGAATTTTTTCATGATTACAATACTTTCCTTACAGGGTACATGTTCGGAAAGAAAAAAGGATGAAAATCTGAAACACTTTCAGGTTTTAAATACACACTATAGTGCTATATATTAAAATCGTATCATTAGTTATACGTTGTCCCTATTTTTCTTACTTATTCCATTAAGTTTCAAAAGTGTATTCATGACTGTGCTGTATTTTTCTTGCTTGTTTCGTAAAACCCATCTTTGGAATCGAAATCTATCTTAAAATCGCCTGCTAAAACTATTTTACAATCTTCGCCAAGTATATTACAAATATACTTCATCGTTTTGTATATTGTTTCGAATGTGCATCATAATCCATAAATGTACCGGTTTGTCTTTCTTGGATTGATTCCTACTTTAACGCCTCGACTCTCGCCAAGGTGGCGATCATTAAACATATGCAGTTACCATGACGATTTTTTGCATTAATGTGGCAATCGTAATTTAGAAATAAAATGGTGATTTGGAACAACATGTAAGTAAATCATGCCGTTACATTTTTATTTATTTTGAATTGCCAATTAATGTAGTTTTAATAATTAAGTGTCTTCAGATTCCTTAACTGGTGCGTTTATCGCTAGTTTGTTTACTTTAGTTTTTATCTGGTTCTTTTGGGAGCGTTGAAACTTACTTACCGTAACTAACCTAACTTGATACTTACCGTATCGTACAATCGTATTCCAAACCATCAACAATTTCATGTGCCCGGCATTTATCTTGGGGAAAAATTGCTTGTCTTGCCGGACCGCCGGGATAATACGTAAGTACCGTTAAATCTTGTGCATAACTCCCAGAGACCCATGACTGCAAAGCTCGCCAAAGTACGGGGATTTTTTAGGTTGGCGAGAGTGGGGATGTTAAAATAGGAATCAACTCTTTCTTGTACCATAAAACGCATCTTTGGAATCGAAATCTATCTTAAAATCGCCTACTGAGATTGTTTTACAATCTTCGCCAGGCATATTCTTCCTGTAGGCATATTCCAACTATACCGCAAAGACATTTTAAATGCTGTTTGGAATGGGCATCATAATCCACGAGTGTACCGTGTTTTCCTTTCTTGTTCCACAGAGCACTTCTTCGGAATAGAAATCTATATTAAAATCGCCTAATAAAACCTTTTTACAATATACGCCAGGCGTTTTCTAACTATACGCGAAATATATTTATAATAAATTGTCGCGTTTTGGCACCACATTTAGGGATCAATTATCAAAAATTGCAAACCTTGTGCGACTTTCAACATTTTATTAACTTCCCCCCCCTCTCCACATTATCTGGCAAACACATTTGAAAAGTGACTCGACACGCTAATGTCTACACAGAAATCCTGATTGAAATGAATAGCACTCGGGGGCTAAACATTTTGGGGTGGACCGCCCTTATGACTTAGGGGTATGAGACATAGTTAAAAACCTATTCTATGACCTAAGGAATATACATAGAAAATTTCATTAAAATTGGTCGAGTGGTTTCGGAGGAGTTAGGTGACTAACACTGGGACAGGAGAATTTTATATATTAGATAATATATTTAAGCATATTGTAAAAAAAAAAAAAAAAAAAAAAAAAAAAAAACATATGTATGTTTAAAACTTAAAGCAAAAACGGGCAAACAATCAGAAATCGTAAACACATTTTACCTTCGTTGTAAATTGTTTAAAATGTGTTCTAAATGTAACTGGATATCTTAGCGTGCAAAATGAATTCCCTACAAGTAAATAATTAGAGTGACGATTATTGTTACCAAGTTAACTGCATGCATAATGAATGAAACTGCATTTAGTTAATACAGATGAGCGTAACTCCCAAAAGGTGAATTAGAATTATGTAGCTTTGTTTCGAAATTACACAATTATTCCAAAATTCGCGTTAAGTATTATGTAACAATTATTGTGGTAGATCAAACTGAATGCTTAAAACGATTAAAGTGCTTATTGCACCCAAATGAATCGATAGCAGGAGTGAATGATTGAATAATTATTTGCTGTAACTTTGAATACTGTACCATATAACTATTTCTTTTCGTATTTTAAATCGTTATCAAATTTGAAAAAAATTCTAATACTCGAGCTGTAGAATCTTTGTTATGAAAGAGAACTATTATTGCATCACTACATAATTTTTAAGTACACAATAAAAACAAATCTTTTTTTTAAATTCTAGACATGAGCTCATTGTGTTTATTTGCACACACAACACATGAAGACAATTCAATAAAATTATTTTAGGATTTTTAAATGTGGGGTTGTGTAGAAATATACACCTCAAGGAATATCGCTTTTAAATTGAAAAAATGGTTCTATAACAATCTACAGAAACGTTTTCTGGGTAGCTACAATTTCCGAAGATTTTGCACAGCTGTGAATAAAATGGTAAAAGTTTAGCTACTTGGTAAACCTAAAAATCGTCCTGTTGTTTAACGATCGCTTACAGGATTCAACTTTGAGGCTAAGAGCAGGACCGCTGACAGGATTTTCGGGCCCCAGGTCAGGTATTTATCCCCTCCCCTCCCCTTTCAAAAAAAAAACTTCCATTTTTCTTTTAATCCAGAAAAGATTTTTAAGCATTTTAGAATTAGTACACTTTAAATTTACTTTATGTCATTTACTTTGTACAGGATAAAACTTCCATAAAAAATTGCAAGTACTTTATCAGAACTATTTTAAAGCAATGTACATATAATTCTGAAATTCTTTCTTAGTGTATACAGAGAATCAGTTAATAAATTAAATCTAAGACATTTTTAAAAGTTGAGTTCTCACTATTTGAAAACTAAAACTGTAGTAGAGTTATAAAATTCGTTATGAAATGAATAACGCAGAAAGAAGATGTTAGCAGACACCAATGAGAGTAAATGCCGCAAACCGATTTCGGTAAGTATGACTTACAAACATCAACGCGAGAATACACTCTACCAATGATGTTTGTGTAGTAGAGTTACCTTCTTTATCAAATTAATTATTAGTTTACAAAACTTCATTTTATAAGAAAATGTGAAAAATAGGAAATAATAAAATAATAAACACTTCAATCGAAAAATATGGTTGTCTATAAATTTTCTATGAAATAGTCCTGCTGGCTCTTTAGATGCAAAGTCGTCAGTTACATCATCAAAGTTCCAAGAACGAGCAAGATCTGTCTCCACAGCAACAGTGGTTAGTCTACAAAGTCTTTCTTGTCCCATGGTTGATCTCACATAATGTTTTATTCTTTTTAAAACACTAAAAGATCTCTCATATCAAGTCTCTGACACTAGAAGAGTATAGAATAGCCTGATGGCTACACAGACATTTGGGTACAAAAAATTCGTTTTTAAGCTTTAAGTTTATTTAACAATTCAAGGAGTTTGAAAGGATTAGACTCCAAATTTGAGCAATGAATTGATTTCAGGTGGATCAATTCATTTGGGAGATCCTGAGAAAGGACATCGGGGAAGTTAGAAAGTAAACTATTTCATGACTCACAGCAATGACATCATTTTCTGTAAGTAAATAATGCCACCAACACTAAAAAATTTCGCTCCGTTTCCTGGGTATAATGAAACGCTCGGTTAGTCCTCATATTACAGAATCAATGATTTTGTAGAAAACATTTATCCGGGAATATTTCTCTTCTTTTGACTTCATCTCATATTGAAGGTTGAGTTCAAGGACATCCTCATCATATTGTGTTTCATCATGAAAGCGTTTTGTCTTCTTTCGAATGTCGTTTCTGTAGGAAGCTCAATTGCCATAGCAATGACAACAAGCTTAGCTTCACTAAGAATATGATCAAATTTGTTTCATAACTCTTTCTACTCTTCTATTAGGCGACAATATTTGTGACTTTTATATCGATAGTTGCATCTCTGGCTTGCAGAATCCTATTACGATGGTCCAGAGTGACTAGAATTTTGGACCAAATGGTAGTTATTAAGATACATTTGAACGGCTGAAGATCTTTTGAAAACCCCAACAATATAGAAAAGTAGACAGAGATCGGAAACATTCAATGTATTGGTTTTACAGTTCGTAATAATATTTATTAGAGCTCCAATATAATTAAATAAAATATTTTACAAGCTTAAGTTACTTGGTTTTTTTTACCGTTAGATCAATTGGTTTGCATTGAAAAAAAAAAAGAAAAAGAAAATACAGTCAGTCGTCTGCACGTCAGAAGTGGAAACTTCTAGTCAAGCTTTCTAAAATTTATATTTATGCAGTTAAACAGGTTCTCACACATTATTGTATATACATTAACAAAAAATAAACATTTATGAACGTTTATTCACATTTTTTTATACATTTTAAATTCTTTTAAAAAATATTTAAAATGTTTTTTAAGGCTGTAAGGGTATCGCACATTTATTTATGATATTCTCTCAATTTCACACTTTTGGTACGTTTGTACACATTTTAACTCAATTTTCACTGGGTTAGTATGAAATTTTTGATTTTGTAATTTAATTACATTTCGAATCTCGCGGTCGATTTGTGTGCACATTTAAAAGTTAAGAAAAGAGTGGGCGTGAGCGCACAGGCCATAACGTGACACAACTGATATGTGCGTACGGTATACACCAGCGATACACATTTTTCTCAACGTGTTGGATTTTGTTCGATTTAATCAATAATTATGTACGTGAATTTAATAATAATTATTAATTACTTACGTCATACTTACGTTATAATGACCAGTAATCCTATCTATTTGTATGGATTTATAATTCTAATTCAAATGCACTGTAGAACAACACTTATAAATAAATAATGCACAGTGTATAGTTATTATTACGTTCCACATTATAAAATTAACTTTATTGCATAATAACTATATAGTTATCCAAATTCAGTAACATTTTAAAATAAATAATTGAAAATTATAGCAAATGCCCAGCCAGAAAAAGTTTGCACCTTTTTTGCAAAAACATAGATTAAACGCAATTTGTACGTAAAAAGTGAATATTTTTTAATACAGTAAAACCCGTTTAAGAAGTTTCCGCTTTAAAGGTTCTTATTTGCGGTTCCCAATTTTTTCCTATTCTTACAATTTCAAAAATTCCGCTTAAAAAGTTTCGTTCCAAACACTTTCCCGCTTAATTAGTTTTTTTTTTTTTCACTTCTAAGTTTACTTTCAGGAAATGTTTACTTGTGTCTAATGTCTTTTTTTTTTCGTTTTTTCCCAAGTACTTATTACTGTTTGGAAAAATAAATGTTTAGGACTGAAAACGATTGTATTGGCCGGTGAAATGCTAACAGTGGACGAAATTCATGAGGTTACAGAAAATTAAGAAGTAAGTGAAACTGAATAAGAGGTTGTGAAAATTCTTAGTTTTTCGGATGCTGTAATAGGACTAGAAGCTTTTCGTCGTTTTATTAAAAGCGCTGAAGATGTGAAAGAAAAATTTTTCATAAACGAAAGAACAATTAAATATTGCCGATAAAAAACAAAATAACGGATTTTTTTCTGTAAAATCGATTCCAATCAGTGGCGTATCCAGACTTCTTCAAGGGGAAAGAGTTATAATCAAAACTTTGTGTTAAAATGCGTAATATTAAGCGAAATATTCAAAATTTATGGATATTATGGATATTATGGATATGGATTTGTTAAAAAAGATTTGACAAGAGGGAAGCTGAACCCCCCCCCATTGTATACGCCACTGATTCCAATAATGCTTAAAGCGAATATTTTTTAAAAAGTTTTAATATAGAATAGTTAATTATATCGCTTTACTTTATTAACTAATATTTTAAGTGTGCAAGCAAAACAATTGTATAAGCAAAACAATTTATATAAGCAATTATAAACTTTATATTATTCATATAATATTTTAATAACGTCAAAAGAGATATTTCTTCAACATTTATACTGAAATTACTTTATTTGTTTTTCAAAAAATTAGCCTCCGGCTTAAGAAGTTTTTGCCCTCCATCTCTTTGGAAAACTTCTTAAGCGGGTTTTACTGTATTTTGAAAGTATGCACTTGTTGTGCAAATTATATGCAGTTTTTATGCATACTAAAACATGCGCTTAAACATATGCATACTAAAACATTCAAAATTTACGCAGTTTGAAACGATTTTCACAAAAATCTCAATCTAATCAAAAAATTTTTAAATCCGACACTTATAACTAAAGTTGAGTGATCACTTATCATGTCACAAAATTTCCTTTCTTTCACTTTAGTAGTTATCTTACGCAACAAAAATTTACGCAGTTTGAAACAATTTTCGGAAAATCTCAAAATCTAATGAATTTCTTTTGAAATTCGATACCTATAGTTTAAGTTGAGTGACCACCTATTGTAACACCAAATTTCATTTCATTCGCTTCAGTCAGTTTTGCGTGATGTGCGAATAAAATATACGTCACTGGCAAAACGACAGACAGACAAACTATTTTTTTTTTTTTTTTTTTTTTTGTACGGTCATTGTACTGGGGGTCCCAAATGCTTAAAACGGATAGAAATCGCATTTTTTTTTTTAATACCAAGTAGTGTACAAGAAAAGTCTAATTTCATTTATTTAGATACATAAAAGTTCCCATTCCGAAATTGAAACAACAATCTCTTCAAACTTTAGTCATTTCATCGCGAGTCGAACCCGTCTGCTGATGAGCACGCTAGCTTAGGCCCACCTTAGGCCCACGGTTCGATGCCGAAGCTAGAAGGGCGCAGTTTAAAAGTAACTTGTTTTTATGTATGATAACAGGTGGCAGCACTAAAATTCAAAGAAAGAGGAAGAAATCTCAGGAGGCAAGAGGTATGACTTCACGATCCACTTTTTTCCCATATTTATCTGAGCATGGCGGTCACGCGAATTCAGTGGTTTTCCTCCATCCCAAAAGTACAATTTTTGAAGTTTTCACTTCAAAAATTTAAGAACTTGAATATTTTCACATATATTTAGCAATTTTTGAAATAGAGAAAAAAAAAATCCCAACATTGATAGATCGATCGGCTTGAAATAACTCACACACTTGCAAGAAGTTTGCAATAAAGTTAAACGCATCTTTATTTTCTGCGTTGTACCATATTTGCGTAAGCAAGCGTTACTCCGTGCAAGAGATGAACACTTCACTTCATCATGTAAATAAATCGAAATCATGATTAGTCTACAATAGAATGCTAAATGTAATAATCAGTGTCTTTTTATGTTTATCGAGAGAGCGTAAGTCGCCGAGTCGTCTAATTGTGCATATATACACTCTCTAACGCACACTTTTGAATAAGCCTTAAAAGATTTTTAAACATTTTTCTTTTCAATACAATTGGACTAAATGGCCTTAAATGGAATGGAGATTTTCCTCATTTACGACAAACAGGTTAATTTCCTCGCTTTTGATCAAAATGAGTTGTTTGAAAAGAGGACACCGGTGAAGTGTATGGCTCAGAAGCGGTTGAATCGTTTAAAGCAGCACTTTGAAGTACAACTAGAAGTAAATTGTCCGTTTCTATTAATAAAATGAAAATTTTATAAAATTACTGAGCATTTTAGTATATTAAATTTAATGTGGGTATGCCGTACGGTTCGGTGTTAAAAATCTGATCCTTTTTTTAGTGTTTCCATAAATTTAATAAGTAATGTTACTGGTATATTATCATTGAAATCCAAACATTCTTTGAAAAATATCGATGAAACAACGAGAATAATTTAACATCAATTAAATTACTCTCTTGATATTTTCTGCGTGCATTTGTCATAAAATGATAGAAATAATATGAACACGCTCGAGGTACATCAGAAAAACATATTTTACTTCTACTTCGAATACGCTCTAAAGGGAAAAGAGAGAATATTCACTTCCAAAGAGTGAAAGGGTGTGCAAAGTTGAGAGATGGGAAACTGTTTAATTCCCAAGAGCGGATAAATTCACTCCTTTTAACCAACTTATTGTACCAAAAGTCAATGTTCGTTTTAATGACCATGACAACTCTTAACCTATGGAAAGTTGGATACTAACTCCTTAACAGCTTGGATGCTTTGAATGCCATTTCATTCCTTAATGGCAGTATTTACTAAATGCCATGACTCCGCAAGTTAGGCGAGCTTAAATGCCGGTTTGGCTCTCAGAGACACCGCCGAAATTGTGTTGTTCTGATGTCATTGTATGTATTTGGCGTGTACAAGGTGCGTAGCCAGGGAGGTAGAACACTGGGACCTGGGGAGCTCCTGAAATTTTGATTCTTGTTAATCAGTTGTCAATAATCAAACCTTTTTGTGGCAAATTCAATACCTTTTACATTCTTTTATACCGTTTTTTTTCTTGCTACGTGTCTGGCGAGTTAAATATCATTTTCACAGATAACCTTTGAAGTAACTAGATCAGTCGAGTTAATTCGCTCATGTAATGTTTGATGAATATAGTTATTAGAGTAACAATGCTCTCATTTTTTCTTACGGTGTGTTAGAATGCAATTTATACATCTGTTTCAATGAAGTAGTTTCTTTATTAGTGTCACAGCATCCGTGGTTTTTAAGTTGCTTTTAGACATTAAAAGCGAATTAAAGTCTTTCAACTAATGCTTCTTTTAAAAAGAAAAGAAAAGTCTGCTTCACAGTCCATTGAAAAATAATAATGAACCAACAGCATCAGGCTCGAAACTATTCAGACTGTCTCTTCAAACGTTGTATATTGTAATAAATAAAAACGTTACTGTAATAAGAATTCAGTGGAAAACATTTTGAAAAAAATGCTGAAACATAGATCTTTATTGAAAAAAATTTTGAAGTGTGAAATATTCAACAAAATACGTTACAATTGTGTATGTTTTTTGAAAGTTTCGCAGCTAGCACAGCTTGATCGCTTCATACGGTACATCTTATGAACAGACATTCTAAAAAATACGATTCCTTGCTGTAATGAAACTTATTTTGGAATATGTAAATCAAAGGATATTTTTCGAAGTATATGTTTCAGTTCCTTTTCAGAGCAAACATTTCTAATGATAGTCAAAGCTTTTAAACAATGAGTAAATGGTGCATAATTCGGATGGGATTTGCGCTTTTGGTGGGTACTCAAACTGTTCCGTGTTCCTGTAAAACAATTTGCAAAACGCAGTTTTCACATTCAATTACTATACTGAACTCCTCTAGCCTTTAACACTTTCTAAAATCCAGCAGTACGTGTTCAAAGCAGTACATGAAAGCATTTAGGCAAATAATTACTCTGTTCAGTACATGTGTGACGCTCACTCTCGGCGGTATACGAGTATTTGTGCAAATAACGGGGCCGTTCCTTTGTGGATTGTTTATTAATTCTACAATGAGAAAGTTAGACTGAATAAAGCGAAGGAATTAAACATAACTATATTATACAAGCGTTAATTATTTTGCAACTAGATAACTAGCACTTTTAGTATCTTCACTAGCTATAGAGAACAAGTTTTGCCCATTCTGATCCCATATGTTTATAGGTACAGTTTGCATATTAGAATTTGTTCAAATTCAACTGTAATTTAAAAATCGAATGGGACAAAAAGATACTTACTTGTTTACAGTAAATTAAAACACGTTATTTCAATATCATATATATATATATAATTAGTCTATAATGAAAAAAGGCATAAGTTAATATATTAGGTGTTCAAATTTATTAAAGATTGGGGTGATAGAGAATTGTGTGCATTTCTGTATCCGTGTTAACCCTACAGCATAGCGTCCTTTATTGAAGACGATTAAACTTCATAGTTTTGTTGTCGCAGAATACATAGGCATCAATTTCTATTTCTATTTTCCTTTTCTCAAAATTCTCAGCGATATAAGTAAAAAGCGAATCTTGCACCGTTTCATTCATATTCTTCATCACTGCAAGCCTCAGCATAAATTGGAGAATGTTATGAAAACGTCCGGAGCTCTCAAGGAGTAATAATATAACAACAGGACATAAATCTCATTGTGCGTAGACTTTCAAAATATTTCATGTTTAACCATCTGAGCGACTTTGGCAAAGGACAAGACTGTAAAGTTATTTTCGCTACACATCAAGTTCAACTACAGAAGAGCCTGTCTAATGTGACCGCCCTCGAGAAGAACAAAGCTGGTCACCTTATAAAGTGGTAACCTTACAAAGGTCGTAAAGTGCGCTGGTTGTAAAGTAAAATTCAACAAAAGTTGCTTCTATAGGCAGGTATGCTCTATTTAGCAAGATGGTCACTTTAGCAGGTTCTACTACAGTTTCATTTGCGTAAGAGGGAAGGGGATCAATCTAGGACTACCTCCACAGAACCCACATATAATCAGTTCATTCCCTTCGTTGAACAAAACAGTGATGGTGGCTTCCTTCTAAGCATGAGTTTGCCAATAGGGCCGAGCCTTACGCAGCACGCTCGGCAAAGAAGGAATCATCCCTGTTACGTCTCGCAACGACAACGATACGGGGAAACAGGTTAAATCTGAGTTTAAGATTAAGAATGCAATTCATGATCCACCACTTTTGAAAATTCTGAGCACGTTACTGGCTTTTGAATCTTTTTTGATGGGCAACGTCCTACACGTAGGACGCTCAAATTTTAACATTTTCATTGCTGGTCGAAAACAATTCATATGCGCAATTCAGTTTTTCTGGGTTAAATTATTTATTCAGTCATTTTCGAAAGTCATTACGATTTTGAAGTGAGAGTTGACAAATTTTTACTTTTTGTACACACATTTTTATGAAAAAAATATAAATTGTTCATAAAGTTAATATCAGAAATTTATGTATTTCTGCTGAAGAATTGGAAAATGCGATGGTGGCAATCTCCGTACAAATCGGTTTAATAATATAAAGGAATATATTTATATAAGACCAACTGAAAAATATCAAAACAGAAAACCATTTTCCAATATTGCTTTCATATTTAAGTTGAAAAATGATTTATGTATGAATTTAAACTATTCAAAGATGTGAACCAATTGCAGTAAAAACTTAAGGTAAGGGAACGAAATTTTACGTCTAATCTAAGCCGCTCCGAGGGTTAATGCATGCAAAACTTCATTTGTCTCATCAATACTTTCAATGAATATTTTTTCGTGCACTCACGGTTTTAAAAATATTTGAAATTCAAATGAAAGGGAATGTCAGGAAAAGTCAATACACGCGAGCACGCATTTAATATTTAT
Organism: Cheiracanthium punctorium; assembly: GCA_038373885.1. Taxonomy (NCBI): domain Eukaryota; kingdom Metazoa; phylum Arthropoda; class Arachnida; order Araneae; family Cheiracanthiidae; genus Cheiracanthium; species Cheiracanthium punctorium. The sequence goes on from JAWZYV010018972.1 coordinate 516,955, forward strand.
AGTGGGAGAGATTTGATCAGATCTGTCAAATTCAATCACCACAAAATCTTTAGCCTTGCACTGACTTTGGAGACAGCTGGAATGGTATTTCTTATGAAAGACAATTTCGACGTCTCCAGAAAGAGGGTGTTTTTGTTGGGTTTTAGAATTTAAAGTATTTTCCCTCAAAATGAAGTTGATTGATTCATGGGTAGAACAGACGTTTGGCTACATTGTTCAATTCGAGCATATTGATAAAGTTTGTGGTGGGGCATATAATCTAGTATTAAAAAAGATTTGATTGTATGAGTCTCCAATTAATTTAAATTATATAGGTATATGTTGATTCATAATTTCTAGGAAAAGCAGCTTACAGGTTAGTAGATCATTTGTGTCGATATAATGAGGACAATTTCTTGAAAAAAACGCAATTTTTGCAGTCAAAAGTCGATTAGATTATGTGTAATACGTGTCATTTATCAGCTTATTTCGTTGGCCGAAAATCTCATCACTGGAAGCAGTAATAAAGATCCGATCCCCATTTCGTTAGTTAGAATTTTTTAATGTTTTAGAAGAGGATATAAAAGAAAAGTGCTGCAGTTTATAGCTGCCTTCATAGTTTAAAAATGTTCTTTAAGTTAAAATAAATTAAAATATATATTGTTAAATTAAATATTGTTAAATAAAATATTGTTAAATAAATATTGTTAAATAAAATATTGTTAAATAAAATAATAACTAAATACGTTCTCAGTTATGGATTTGAGGTTTTTGGACCTCGACTAAATCATCGAAAAAACAGCTGGCCTTATTTGAGCAAAAAGCTCTTCAAAGAAGTTTTGATGCTATATTAAATTGGCTCTAGATAAGACATTTTGAATATTACGTAGATTATTCAAGGTTGCGCTAGCACAATAAGTGTGTTCTGAAGGAGCATTCAAAGAACCATTCTGGAAAGAAACATCGGTTGACGCTCAGGTGGTGTAGTTGCTAAAGAACAATTCTATCACACCTTGGGACGGGGTTTGATTCCTGCTTGGGTTTGTGTGTTAAATTGTCCGTCCTTTCATAGGGGATAACTTTGGCAGCCTACTGCGGGTGCCCCCACAACAGAATGGCAAGCAGCCCCGGCCTTAGTAGAGGCAGAGCCCGTTTATTGGGGGGGGGGGGAAGAAACATCGGTTAAGGAAGTTCTCTGTTCAGACTTTTTAGTGATGAGAGCGAACAGGTTAAACATGGATTTAGTAGAGTACGGACTTAAGGCGACATTCGCAAAAAATCCCTGCTCAGATGGGAAACGAGCGACCTCTGGTGAGCGAAGCGGCCCCCTGCAGAGTGGGCGTAAGGATAAAAGGGGTTTCTTAGAGGAGGGAAGTTTTGACACTTTTATGACTTTATGACTGTGGGGGGAGAGAGAAGAGGGAAATTTTTTCTCCGCGATCTTCTTCAAAAACAGTTCTTTTTAGCTGCTTGTCTGTTTACGAATTCTGAAAGAAAGATGGTTATTTTATTTTTGATAAATTTGTGTTCGTCACAATAAGCTTTATACAGAGTGTAAAAGCTTAAAATTTGATTTTTAATTTGAAAAAAGAAATAATGTATGTACATATATATTTATTTATGGTGTCTTTTTTTTATCACGGTAAATAATGTTTACATTAAACAATTATTTATTTATTTTAATAAAATGAGCAAAATAAAAAAAGTTTTACTTTTTCCGTTATGCTTTATAATTTAAAAATATCATAAAATATTGTATGCGTAGTTAGAGCTAGTTATTGAGAAATTCTAGTAATTGAAGTGCTCAATTTTCGTTTAGGGTACTCTTAATTAAACATTTATTGTTAAAATGTAAAAATCATACCAGTGCGAAAAATTAAATTCTTAACATAAAATTTTTTTTTGAGAATGCATTACTTTCATAGTATTAAAGAGCAAAGTTTGTTTGCCTTTTTTTGCAGAATATCGAAATCTTGTATAGGACATTGTATTTGACATATTTAAATGGGATGTAGTTTATTCATTTTATAAAAGGTTCACCTGAAAAAAAAATACAGATAACTCAAATATCTTGCAAATGACAGATTTCTTTTTTCAAGAATTGAAAAAAAAAGGCTCGAGGGATCTAGGCCTAGACTTTCTAAGGGATCCTAACCCGCATTCACTCGAAGTTTCGGAAAAAACCTCGGAGAACTCCGAACGGTTAGGCCGACGCACGCGACCTGGTTTCGAACCAGGCACCTTTCGTCTCCCAGTTCAAAGCGCTAATGCTACGCACCGGTGTGACCCTTTACCTGAAATACAGTCGGACCTCGATTTAACGAATTGATTGGGACCCGCAAATTTGTTCATTAAATCGAAGCAATTCGTTCAATGGAATATCAATTTTTGTAAAGAGTATGGTCAGTGGCGGATTTCCCAATAGGCGCATGAGGCGCGCGCCTCGGGCCTCATATTTCTAAGGGGCCTCCAAATTCAGTTTTCAGAAAGAAAAAAACTATATGTAAATATCTGTTCAAGAGACATTGTTCATAGTTTCAGGATCGCTTCTAGAGTAGAAAGCGCTTTTGAACAATCTTTCCTTTGGTGACTCCCTTTCCTCTTCACAGCATTGGACCATAATCTAAACTAATACTTTAATACGAATACTTTTAGTTTACAAGTAATTGATGCTTTAAGTCCGTATTTCACTGTAAAAATATTCAGAAACGTTCCTTGGAAATAAGGATAAGTTAGACTTACAAATACTATACAGAAAGTATACATTTCCCTTTGAAAACTTTACTGTTTCGTTCAACCCGTCACTTAACCGAATAGTGGTCTCACGACCTTAAAAAACAGGCAGTTCACTTAAAAATGACTAGAACTGTAAAAAAAAATAATTTAAAAAAATTCCAGTAGTGTTCCTTGAAAATTATAGGCAGCTGAGGTGCCCTAAATTCCAAGGAAAGTTGCACGAAAATACCAAGAACTTTACTGAACAATATGCAATTCAGTGGATCTTTCCTGAGCTGTTCAATATAGTTCCTGGTATTTTCATGCAACATTCCTTGGAATTTTAGGGCCCTCAACTGTCCATTATTTCCAAGAAAAATTCCTAGATTTTTTGTATTGTTTTAATTTGCTCACTATATTTTTATCTCAAAAAATACAGGTGCAGAGGGTCCCTATGCCTTTTCCTATCCGGAATCAATTAGTTGTGTTGGGTTGGGGGATTACGGCCAATTATCTACAAGTAGGATCTATGCCGATGGGTGTGGGTGCTCCCCTTGGGGGTCTTTCTAAGGGATTCTAACCCCTATTTACGCTAAGTTTTGGAGGAAACCACGGAAAATTCCTAACGGTTAGGTTGGCGGATGCGACCTGGTTTTGAACCAGGCACATTCCGTCTCCCAGTTCAGAGTGCTATGCGCTCAGCCACTGGTTGGGCCGACCCTTTTTTTGACGACAGCTGGCTGTGCGCGAGCACAGCCAGCTGTCGTCAAAAAAAGGGTCTCTACATCTGTGGCACGCATTGAACGTTTCAATCGTCCGCCATCTTGCTGGTAGTTAAGTCGAGCGATGGCAACGGCTGCCCTTTTTTCAGCATTGGGAAAGGGTTGCGCTTCAAATTGTTATATGATTTAGGAAAGGACACTCTGTATTCAGTGAAATTTTCAAATATACCTAGAATATATAATTGTTGTTGGTTGTCACGATATAAAAGAAATTGAAAACAATAATTTATCTTCTTTCGAAAAATCACCAACAATTAAAAATTTAAGCTAGGGATAACCGATTTTATCTTTTTTTGGAATCAAAACTTTCCGAGTATGCAATGATAAAAAATTGCCGACCAATAATTAAAAAGATATGAGTTGATACATGTGCGATAACACTTTTTTGGGGGGATTGGGAGAAGATATTTGATAGTTAAAAAAAAAGTATTGAAAAATTAAAGAAAGCAATACTTAGCGTCACCGAAATTTCACATGCGTGCAAAAGTTTCAGCTCGATCGGATGATAGTGGGTTAAAATTCATAGACAAATTTTGAACTGGAATGTCATACACAGTTAATTAAAAACTTTAAAAAAACAAATGATGATTAGTTTAATTTTTTGTTTTCAACTAAAAAATATTTATGATAACTTTATTATAAATACGGCATGTATTTTTTAGTCGCAGATGAAAATGCTAAACATTAATAATAAACCTAGGACCGAAGCTTAGAGCATACCCATTTACCCATTATAAAGTGGAATTTATTTTTAAGTCAATAACATTTTGTGTGTGTGTGTGTATATATATATATATATATATTATTCATACCTAATTACTCATTATTAATAGTCCTAAACTTATTGACAGTTTTTGAATAAACAGAAAAATTAGACTAAACAGAAAGTTTACTTTTACTATTAAACTGCTTAGTTTTTCAGTTCCAAACGGGAAATTTATGAATATATTTAAATATTTATAAATATATGTTCTTGAAGGAATGTTAAATTTTTGGTTGATTTTATCCAAGTCAGAGCCGGCCCGTGAGGCGTGCGGGGCCCCAGGCGAAGTGCAAGAGCGGGGCCTCTTCTCTATCATGTCTTATGAGATAGCAATAAAAAGGCCCAGGAGCGGGGCCTCTATAAGCGCGGGGCCTTAGGCGATCGCCTACATTCGCACCCCCCTTGGTCCGGCCCTGTCCAAGTAAAGAATTCTTCTGAACTTTGATGTTAAAGTCATGTTTCTGATTAAGTTTCCCTTGTTCTGACCTTCAAAAGTACCTGTTAAGTAGTCAAAATTTTCATGACTGAAACAAGACATATGCCAGTGATCCACAAAAAGTAATTCGACGTAATTAAGTAACAGCGAAAAATAATCAATATAAAACTGCAGTTGCTGGGTTATACTTAACGGTTGCTGGGTTATGCTGAGGTTTATTTAGTGTTAATCATGAAAAGTGAAACGTAGTACAAAAATTATTGAGATAAAAAATGTTTTTTAAGATGAACAAATCTATAAACATAAAAATTATTTTAAAATTTTAATACTCCTTTTGTAGCAGGCCCTGACTATTGGACGGACACTTGGTGCATGTGCCCTGGGCACACATGGAGAAATAAGCCAAAAAATTGAGTTTAACACGATACACAGGGCACAAAAATTGAGCCAGCTAAAGGACACAAAATCTTAAAAGTGCCCTGGGCACAAAAGTGTTATAGTGAAAGTCAGGCCCTGGTTTGTAGACATAAACTAGATATAAAAGGAATTAAAACATTTTAAAATAATTAGTAATAATGTAAAGGAGTTAGTGATTTTTTTTTTTTTTTTCGTTATCCACGGCGTAATTGTAATGACTGTTTCTGTATCGCTGTCTTCGTAAATTCGAAGTTTTAGCTTTATGTGAGAATTTTATTTCAGCAATTGTTGTTCGTTAAATCAATGCTAAAAATTCGTTAAATCAAAGCATTTTAGCACCCTTTTTGTCGGGACAGAAAAAACATTCGTTAAATCGGAGAATTCGTAAAATCAATGTACGTTAAATTGAGGTTCGACTGTACGCTAATTAATGTCTAAGTGTAGATTAACTTTTCTATGATTGTTGCCAAAATAATTGCCTTTGAGTACTATTTTAGACTTTCAGGAATGTTTTAAAATCTTTTTATCTACTGGTGGTATTTAGAAGTACGGTAAACATAAAAATATTTAAAAAGTCATTAATTCATTCTTTGAAAAACAGCTAACAAACACTTCATTTAATAAGTTTACATCGTGGCAACCTGTTCCATTAATGAAAGATCGTTATGGGCGGCTTTCTGGTCACTTTCTAATCATGTTGAGCCAGTAAGAAGATTAAAAAAAATGGAGCCTCTCTTACAATTGCGACTGTCAGTTCTTCATGTACCTGAAACTGTATATCTTTGATTATATTTTTGTATTTTGAAAGCATAATAGCAATGAGGAAAAGTTTTAAAATACGTATTCCTATTTGCTAGTTTTTCTAGAGCTTTTATCAACGGCATTTTTAAATTTATATGTAAAATCCCTATAAACCTATATTGTTTATTTTATTAAAAGAACTCTTTCAGTCTCTTCCAAAAATCAAAATGAATATAATACAAGGGTAATTTATATTATTTATTAAAATGAAGAAATAGTACAAGAAGGGATAAAAGAATGAAGAAAATAACTATCCATAAAGTAATATACACATTTACGTAAATACACATATATAGACGTGCTCCTATAGCCAAAATTTTGTTTTAATTGTCCAACGGCTCCAAGTCGTGTATTAGTAGAGCGGCTACGCACTGTTGGATGAGACTACTTACAGAGCCAATTAATTCACGGTACAAGACAATTACGCTAACTTTATCGTTTTCTACCAGTCGCAATTCAAAAATAAGGAATTCGAATAAAACTAAAAATTCTATAGAAATATTGAAAATTCACGTATATTTTATCCAAAGTTTAGCACTTTTCATCGCAAGTTTAAAGAAATATCACTAGGCTCTATGCTTTGATGAAACCTTTCATGTCCAGATGCATCTGATACCAAAAAGCCTAGATGCATGATACATTGTGACTGTAAGTGGTCTCACCAAGTAGCGCATAGCCACTTTACTATACCTAGACATAATTTTTCTGACTAGCTGGAACCATATAGCACAGGAAAGTGGACTTTAAAATCTCTCTATATATACACTTTAAAAAAAACCTGCTAATAAAAACACAAACATTCATATGCATTGTATGTAGCATATATAAATCAATTCATTGCGCATCAAAATTTTCCCCCAAACGTTTTTACAAAGCAATTTATTTATTGCTAACTGAGTAGCCGTTCTTCCCCCAAGCACAGCTGCTGTCTTTTTTTAACTCATAAAATCCAATAAGAGACCTCGAAGAAACAAAATTTCGCTGAACTTTGAGTCCCTAAAAACAAAAACCTAAACCATGACAAGTGGGCACGCGCAGGATGTAGTAAGAAAGGAAAATCGACACTAGTCACCTTTTCGTAAGGGGTTGGACATTTTTAGGAGGCAAGATAGTGAAATTTCAGATTAATCAGGATATTATATTGGCTTTAATGTAGGCTAAAATAATGTTTCTCGAAAATGGGTTCATGAGTCGATTTATATCGCAAAATTTGCAAATGAATATGTTTGAAAATAAAATTATGACTTCGATCAGCAGTTTCTAAAAATTGTGCAACAATTTCTACCAACAAAGAATAATTTATGATGACGCCCCCCCCCCCCCTCCAGCCCACAATTCCTTAGCATGCATACATTTTTTAAGTTCTTTAACAATGAATATTTAGTCCCATTAATCCTACTAAATTTTAGTCCTACTAAATATTGTTATTGATAATGTCTGAATAAATATTTTAGGAGAAAAAAATATTTGGATTAAAAATAAGTATAAATGAAGAGTTTTTAAACATGCATTATCACCTGCTCGTTGCCTTTCTCTCACCTCCCCGCCCTTCCTGCAGTTCTGCGCGCACTACCGGTTAGCAGTCTAAGTTAGCGCCGCTGACTTAGATGACATAGTTTCATTCTTCCCAAAAATAGCAATTTTATACAGTTAAAAATAACACACACACACAAAAGAAAGAAAGAAAAAAAAAGATTAGGTAAAATGTGGATTTTCAGAATTTTAAAGAATTAGTTTTTAAGTATATATACATTAATATATATATATATATATATATATATATATATATATATATATATATATATATATATATATATATATATATATATATATATATATATATATATATATATAAACAATTTAAAAAAAAGTAAGCCGATCCTTCAATGTGAATTTTATTACGTTTTACGAGTGTGACTTGATATGTTCATTACAAATATGTACGTTACGTTTATGTAAGTAAGGAATATCTTCTAAACTTTATTTTTGCAGAAATTCTACTTTAACCTGAAACATAATAAAGCCATTCTTTTCTTTCTTTCAAATATATTTCAAAGAATCTTTCTAGTAATTAGAATAAACTTACCATTCTTATTCAAATATACATACCGTGTATAACTTATACTCGGTTCATACTCTCAAAAATGCATTTACAAAAGTTATATAAAAATACAGGAAATACGCTGATACACATAAGAAAATCTTGCGAAATTTTACAGGTTTATCTATACATCAGCTTGAAATCATTATAGAAGCAATTTACTTTCATTTACACTTCTTAGAAATTAAAGTTTATGTTCGAGCAAAATTACAATAAACTTGTAGAATTCTTATTCAAATGAATATGTGTCTCATGCTTAGTTCATACTCTTAGAAATGCATAATTAGATTTCTTAAAGAAGACTCAATCACTAACACTCCTCGTTTTTGTCAAGTTTGTGGATTGTGCTAGCTGCATTTTTTTGCAATTTCATTCAAAAATTAATTTGAAACTTCCGGAGACTTAATCTGTATTTGGACTTTTTTTTTTTTTTTTTTTTTTTTTTTTTTTACAGAATTGTCATCATGCAATTTAGTATTATATATAATCAACAAAAGCGGGCTCCTTTACGAGGTGGGGCCCTGGGGATTTTTCTCTGCTCCCCCCCCCTCTCTCTGCGCCACTGATCGTACGTGATATTGGCATCATTTTGACGTCATGAACAGGAAACAATTTGCAGAACTTGGATCCCAGTGTCTTACAAAACAACTTTCATATCACACCATTCAGAGAAAGATGTTACTACACCATGAAAATGATTACTTAATCAAGATGCAAAATAAAATGCAATAGTTTAATAGTAATGATATTATGCAGGATACAGTGGCGTAGCCAAAATTTTTCATGGGGGGGGGTCGAGTACAGCAGCTCATATATATGTATACGCGTGTGTGATAAGGGAGTGAAGAATATACATTTTGTATGACAAAATATTCCTCATGGGGGGTGGGGGGGACTTGACGTTACATCTGGAGAAAACCTACCAAAACTCCAGACCGTTAGATCTACAGCCACGCGATGGACCCGAAGCCGGGACCTTCACACTTCGGCCGTCTACCATTTTCGGTGACATAAGAACTGTGCCATAAATTTTAAAAAGCCATTGATGGGAAAAGTAAACATACTTATTAAAAAATAAAAATCTGGAGTGGCTCCACTTGTTTTTCCGAACACTTACGATTAAGATCATTACCAAGCATTTAAATAAATTTTAATCGATGAATAATTCAAACGTATATACAAAATTGAAGCTCAATCGAAGCCGTTTAAACGCTAGCGCATTTTCAAGAATTGCCCCACATAGGCCATAATGTAAAAGAAATCTTTGTCGTAGCCCTGTAGAAAAATTATAAGTCCTATACACACCAAAATCAATACCGGTCTTGTGACGGTGAACATATATACCCAATTACATATATACCCGTACGAACATTATATGAGCCCCAATATGAGCTATCGTGTTCACTCACTCACTCACTCACTCACACACACACACACACATACACACATACATACATACGTATGTATACGTACGTATGTATGTGTGTATGTACATACGTACATGTGTGTATGTGTATACGTACATGTGTGTATGTGTATACGTACATGTGTGTATGCATACGTACATGTGTGTATGTGTATACGTACATGTGTGTATGTGTATACGTACATACGTATGTACGTAAGTATACATACGTACGTATGTATACGTATGTACGTATGTATACGTACGTACGTATGTATACGTACGTACGTATGTATACGTATGTACGTAAGTATACGTACGTACGAATGTATACGTACGTACGTAAGTATACGTACGTACGTAAATATACGTACGTACGTATGTATACGTACGTACGTAAGTATACGTACGTACGTATGTATACGTATGTACGTAAGTATACGTACGTACGTATGTATACGTACGTACGTATGTATACGTACGTACGTAAATATACGTACGTACGTATGTATACGTACGTACGTAAGTATACGTACGTACGTATGTATACGTACGTACGTAAGTATACGTACGTACGTATGTATACGTATGTACGTAAGTATACGTACGTACGTATGTATACGTATGTACGTAAGTATACGTACGTACGTATGTATACGTACGTACGTAAGTATACGTACGTACGTATGTATACGTACGTACGTAAGTATACGTACGTACGTATGTATACGTACGTACGTATGTATACGTACGTACGTAAGTATACGTACGTACGTATGTATACGTACGTACGTATGTATACGTACGTACGTATGTATACGTATGTACGTAAGTATACGTACGTACGTATGTATACGTACGTACGTAAGTATACGTACGTACGTAAGTATACGTACGTACGTATACTTACGTACATACGTATACTTACGTACATACGTATACATACGTACGTACGTATACTTACGTACGTATGTATACGTACGTACGTATGTATACGTACGTACGTAAGTATACGTACGTACTTATGTATACGTATGTACGTAAGTATACGTACGTACGTAAGTATACGTACGTACGTATGTATCCGTACGTACGTAAGTATACGTACGTACGTATGTATACGTACGTACGTAGGTTTACGTACGTACGTATGTATACATATGTACGTAAGTATACGTACGTACGTAAGTATACGTACGTACGTAAGTATACGTACGTACGTATGTATACGTATGTACATAAGTATACGTATGTACGTATGTATACGTACATACGTATACATACGTACGTAAGTATACATACGTACGTATACATACGTACGTATACATACGTACATACGTATACATACGTACGTAAAAATAGCATAAATGAATTCAGAAGACCTCAAAACGTGTCAATACACCAAAATCTCGAAGTCGAATTTTTTCATGATTACAATACTTTACTTACATGGTACATGTTCGGAAAGTAAAAATAGCTCATAGCTGCACGGCCGCTTAGAAGGTGCGTGTAATTAAAATGCAGAAACGGCAAAATTTATTGTATTCTATTAAAAGTAATTGAATTTTATTTATCTTTCGCTGAAATTTTGGGCTCGGGCTTCAAAAAATTATACTAATTCAAAAACTAATTCATCTCTAACACACAACGCTATAAATAAATAAGTAATTATAATAATAAATTAAAACGAAACAATGGTTCATTTTCCTTATAAATCAAATAAATATGTTGCTGTATTGTGTATAATATTTAAATAATCCTGTACAAAAGAAAAAAAAAAAGCTGAAATCTCTACTGCTGTGTCTAATAATTTAATTAACACTTTACAAATATTTTTATTACATATGATTTCTCTGATGAAAACTCCTCCACCCCACCTTTCAGTTTTTCTCTCATTTGAAGGCAATTTACGTTCAACATAAAAAAGTTGTCTGGCAGCTATAAAAAAGATTGAAAGGTGTATTTTAAAATGTAAAGAAGCAGTAAATGAGTCCCGATTTGTAAAAGTTATTACAAAGCAACTTATTTTTTTTCCACAAAAACGCTTTCTGCAAAATTCTCGTGTGACAAATATTATTCCTTTTCAAACACTTTTGAGAACACAAATTTCGGTTTCCCGTCCCAACCCAATTTCTTTTCCCCTTCTCATACGTACTCTACGTACAACCCCCCCCCCCTTAAGAATAGCCCTCTTGCCCAGCGGGATAGTAATTTATCATTCTCTCCCCTACAAACAGGGCAGCGGCTAGCTCGTGCAATGACCCAGATGGCGCACTATTACGGCGGAGAATTTTCATAGAAATGTAGACTCGATAGTTTTACTTATCGTTAATTTATTTTTCATCAAATAGTTTTTCCTTTTTATTGAAAAAACAGTAAACACTTTAAGAATGTATCTCCCGTTTACGAAATTCGTTTATCTTAATTAGCAAATATTTTACGGCTGTTCAAACACAAAAAACCTGTTTTTCCCAACTTTAATTGAATATTAAAAATATTAATAGAATTGATTTCAAAATTTTAGAAACTAAATAATCTGTATCGCATTAATATCTTGGCAAGGAAAAAAACTGATTTAAAATAACAAAAATTGTAGACGTGGGACGAGAAAATACGCTTCCCGTAGGTTAACATGGGAAGTCTCAGTTTCGTTTTCTACCAGCGTATGTCGCCTTAAGTACGTTCAAGTGTGTGCGATCACCCCTTCGCTCCTACTGCCTCATAGATCCGCAACTTTATCGATATTCCCTTACACTAGAGCATCTTAGACACATAAGACTCTGAACTTCTTGTCGCATAAGTGGTAACGGATATAGACTTGCCGTGGGAATTCTCTGAAATGTTGGCAAAATTTTTGTTACATAAAAATGCATTTTTTCTTTCTTTTTTAAATGGCGTACAAAATTATAAAAAGTTACTCTTATAGAATTTAGAAGAAAGTCGGCTGTTTGATCCAAAACTACATGTCAACTCTGATTTAAGAGAAAAATGCCAAAACCACACGGCTTTCAATTCTTGTCCGACATCATTGGTAATCCTCTTTCTAAGAGTAAAAACTTCTAAAGTTGTTATTTCTTTAGTAGTTAAACGAAAGAAGCTCCTAGAAAATAAAAATTATATAAATAATTCTTAGAATTAACAGTTTTCCCATACTTACTACTTATTATCTCTTTGCAGTGTGGCACTTTAAATAGATTTTAAGCATATTTTAATGATTTAAATCAAAATCAAAAACCCAAATAACGATACATTAGAAGAATAATTTACGATTCATCTTAATGTAAAAAATTCAGTTAATTTCTAAACATTAATAATTCATTAACGATTTTAATGTCACAAAAAGTATTTATTTTTGATGATTTATCATAAACATAATTTATATTCCGTGATAATCTTCAGTTTCATTTTTAAACAGATACGTGATGCATATTAAGGCCACTATTATTGTTATTTTACAATTCTTTGTTGAATATTTACATTAGGGAAACTTTTCACGTAAACAGTAGATATGGTGTAAAAAGTAGAAAATTAAATTGATTTTTGTTAAACAGCATACATGATGATGAAAATAGGTAGATGTACTCTAGAAATACCTAAATCCAGAGTATTAAAAAATAGTGGAATTTCCTAATGCATATTGGGAAAAAAATGCATGTGTGTGTTGCGTTATGGCAAATCTCTACGACGGGTAACTGGCTCAGTTGGTTTAAGCCCGATCCCCATAGAAACACTGAAAGTGAAGAATCACCGACCTTGGTCTGCTCTTGGGAGTGACAACCTCTTACATCTGGACAGCTGAGGGAGTGTGTTTAACCCTTTAACGCGCAGTGCTCCCGTTCTGGCTGTGCGGGGGCACAGCCAGCTGTCGTCAAAAAAGGGTCTCTAGATCTGTGGCACGCGATGAACGTTTCGATCGTCCGCCATCTTGCTGGTAGTTAAGTCGAGCGATGGCAACGGCTGCTCTTTTTTCAGCATTGGGAAAGGGATTAGTCTCAAAGGGTTAATGGTCGTGAGGACGCGTTGGCAGCGATTCCAATTTAGTTTCTGAAAAGAAATCACTCTTGTTGTGTCTGCCACAGTGGACGAAAACAAGTTCAAGCCAATAAGGGAATTATTGTACAGGGTAATCCGCAAAAATGACCAAATTGGTAAAAGGACCCCTTTCCAACAGAGACAACATTTGTGAAAATTCCCTTTGACTCATGAAGTATGAATGTACTATCCTTATAAGATGGTCACATTTGAAGGTGACCATTCTTTGTCATTTACCAAGAGTGATAACATTAGACGGGTTTCTCGATATTTATTTTTCATCTTTATTTATTTATTATTATATATATATATATTTTTTTTGGTGATCCATGCTTAGAGGTTATTTGTTTGAGTCGTGAAAAAGCAAGCAATGCCCCATACATTCCTTCCTTTTTCGGAGCGGACTTTTATAAGAACTTCAATAGAAGTTATTCCATAACATAAAAGCATATTTTTGCATGAAGTAGATGAAAATCTTGTACCACAAAACATCGATAATACTTTGCAATTTTCATTCATATTTATAAAGTTATATGTAATTTTGAATTAAAATGCTCATATAAACGGTTCTTACATCTTAAATGTTTTTGCAAGTTGTCTATTTGCAACGTAAAAGCGAAATTTGTAAGTATTTTCGAAATTTCCATATCTATTTTTACAGACTAAAATAAACATACATTTAGTTTAGTCTTTCTGTAAATCTTTATGCTGTATTCAATTTTAAATAAGGAAATCCATTTTATAATACAATGTATCACAAAAAAATTATTTTTAAAACATCGATAGATGGTGCTCTTTCCCGATTTTGACAAAATAGTTCTTATATTTCTTCGATCGGTCATTGATGTGTTATCGTAAAACATGGTTTGCTCCAACAAAAGGGGACACATTTGAGAAATATTTACCATTTTGTGAATCGTTTTCTTTTCATACTTTGACTTTCAGCTTCTCATGATCTTAAGCTCGAATTTAGACTTACCTGAAAATAAAAAAATTAAATTAATGGATGTTATATACAATAATAAAAGAGTTCGAATAAACACGTAGATTAACAACCGGTTCTTGAATTTGAATTGTAGTGTAGTATATTACTCTGAAATTTGAGAACAAATTAATTGCTTTTGAAAACTACAGTGCGCGAAAAAAGTATAAGGACAACATTTAATTGCATGAAAATATGCTTTATTTCCATTTCACCTAAATGAAATTTTTATAATTCTTACTTCTGCTGCATAATTTTGTGATAACACTTATACCCCATAAAAAGCAAAATTTAGCTTCAAAATATTGATTTTACAAAATTTAACATTAAAGGAAATACGGAAAAAATTATAAGGACATGTTCTAAAATACTTCAAAAATGTTTCAATAATCAAGAGAACTACCTTTTTTTTCAATCACTTGAATAAGCCGAGAGGTCATAGATCCTGAAAGATCTTTTAAAATGTCCACAGATATTTTTTCCCAAGCGTCTTTCATAGCAACGACAAAATCTTGCGTACATTGATACTCGGGCTAGAAGTCCCCATAAGTTTTCGATTGGATTAAGATCGGGACTTCTCGCCGGCCATTCAAGTAAATTCACAGAATTAGCTTCAAACCACAGTTTTGCGCTCGTAGAAACGTGTAACGAAGCATTATCCTGCTGAAAAATATAGTCCCCTGAAGTAATTAGTGGCGCTTCAGGTAACAAACTTTCTCCTAACATATCAACATACCTGTCCGAATTCATTTTACGGTTAATAAATACAATTGGGGTGGTTCCATTTGCCGCAAAAGCGCCCCATATCATAACCGAGCCACCACCATATTGACGCCTGGAAAACACTTCCTTGGTCTTTCGCAGATCATACCAAAAATAACGAAAACCATCAGGTCCATCAAGATTGAACTTTTTTTCGTCCGAAAAAATTACATCAGCCCACTTTTGACCAAGAGAAATGTATTTTTTGGCAAAGTCAACTCTTCCTTTCTTATGATGATTTGTAAGAGGTGGGCGTGACACTAATTTTCCATAAGAAACTTGAGGATGTTTACTCAAAACATTTTGAACAGTCCTTGTTGAGCATGGTAAACTCAAATTTTGTCTAACTTCATTTGCGGTTTCTTTTTTCTCGCAAGCTCTCCTTACAATCCTTCTTTTTTGTCGACGAGTGAGAATTTCTGGTCTCCCAGTTCGCCTTTTCATACCATACATCCCAGGATTTTTTAGAAAGTTATAAACCACCGTTTTAGATCTCTTGATTCTTTTTGAAATTTCCCACCCACTTAATCCACATTCTCGAAAAGCAACAATTTTTCCTTTTTCAGAGTCAGAAAGTTGAGCTCCGTTGGGCATCGTTAAAAATTCACACTGAAAGTCGCCGAGTGGGAAATTCTTTTCGCAAATGAATCTTTTAACTCGGAATTGTCATTTTATGCTTTCAAATATGCAAATTTTTAAATAATTACTGGGGAAAAAGCAATGTCCTTATACTTTTTTCCGTTTTCATTTAGGTTTAAAAATCAAAATTTAAATTTTAGCAGATTTCAAATTGAAAATTTTAATTACTTTGCGCATGGAATATTTTAGTTTTACTTCTATTTTTGCTGCAAAAATTTGCATACGATTCTGTAAACAAGGCTTCTAGATTTGGCGATTTTTCGCGTGTCCTTATACTTTTTTCGCGCACTGTATTCCATGATGAACTATTTAACTGTTTAAATTTTTTGGGGGAAAAAGTGAAGTTCTTTTTATTACACAATCAGCTCAGTAATAAATGTAAAGAGGGCAAATATTATTGATTTTATTCCACCAGAGGGTGAATACAGATTTTACCTGTTCATCGCATTATTACGAAGACGCAGCAGCGAGGGTAGGTTTTTGGATTGAATCAGTCATTAGCTTTTTACAGTTAAAAGAGTTAAATTTTCTTACATAAAATTTACTTACTAGTACAAGAATTTTAAAGGACAACCTGCATGTAAAGTCACTTAGAAGAGAAATATCTGCACATCTTTCAGCGCAGATTCTACTCCTGTTACCACAATAGCTCTTGTTTTAATTATCAGGTTGTAACGAAAGTTTTCTGCCAAATCGCTGCTTGAAAAACTAACTTCTAGATCCTTAGATAACTGCAGGGTGGTTGAAGACTGATCTTCTTCCACAAATTCTCGCAGGCTGGTCTCATCAACATCACTGGACCAGCCAGAGCTCTCTGCTTCTTGAATCTCATAGTCCTTGCTTTTGCACTTTCGGTACCAAAACCTGCACAGTGTCACATGATACAACTATAGTACTTAAAGCTGTACACATAATTTGTTGACATTCTGTAGCTGACTTTTTTCAACAGAGCTGGAAATATAAATGATGGTTCTAATCAGGTAGAGAAATAGTTCCATTTGAGAAACTTAATGATAATAATATTTTTTTACTGATTTCACAAAACAGTGTTATAAAGTAAGTCTCTTTCTTTCAAATGCCAAAAATAATTTGACAAAATATGAGTAAATACACCAACGCGATCTGTGTGCTGACGATGTTCGTGGTGGCAGGAAACTTTCGTTACAACCTAATATATTGCATTTATACATGTAAAACAATCTTATATATCAGTTACATTTATCTTTAAGTACCACAGAAAATGCAGTTTTTATAAATTCATATACCATTCAATTAAAAATAAATGTGAAACTTAAAAAAAAAGTCTGAAATTCTTATGAAGGTTATGCTACCCTCTATTAGTACTAGAACACATACATTTGTCATTCGTTATTCGATTATTTCAAATATTGGAATATTTTTTTTTGTAGCAATGATATTTATGCATTTTCTTACAAATGTATTAAAGTAAGACTTCTTTGATATAAAAACGGTTGCAATTCTCAATGTAAATGCGATTGTGATTGTGTGTGATTAAGGCAAACCTGCGCGAGGGGTATCTGCCTAAGATGAGTGATGCCTTGGTAGGAGGACTTTTAAGAGGTTCTAACGCGTATTCACGTTACATCTGGAGAAAACCTACCAAAAATCCAGACCGTTAGATCGACGACCGCGCGATGGGACCCGAACCCGAGACCTTCACACTTCGGCTCTCAATGTAAAATAGATCAAAGAAAGAGAAAATTGACAGAAGGAAAAAAAATGGGGGGGGGAAATTATTGAAAATGTAATTAAATGTCTTAAATTTATTAGGATATATGTTACTTTGACGAAAGTTTTATCTCTAAGTGAAAGCATAAAATGTAGTAAAATGATTGCTTACTAATTTACTTCTTTGAATGACTGTAGATGACTATTCTATTTTTTAGTTCAAAATATTTAAAATAAGTAATTTGGAATTTTTGTTTATTTTATTTTATTTTTTAATAATTTTCTGGGAAAAAATTAAATATCTTTTCCTTTTTTCCGTGACTGAATATTAACATTCTTTAAAGTTTTTATCACCCTTATAATTTGAATACATTGAACATTTTCAGATTGAATATCGTACTCTTTACCGCAATAAAATTTATATTTAATCCTTATGAAATAAATAAAAATTTACTTACATCCAAAATTTTTTAAGGATTGAGGAGAATAAAAATGTAATTCTCGAAAAATTTATATTACATTTCAGTTATTTCAAATAAGCTATCGATAAGAAAGTTTTTCATTTCTTTTTTCGAATGTATCTTTTTATAAGCATTAGTTTTCAGTATTTCGAAAAATACATTTCTTATAACGTATAATGCAGCTTATGTTTGTGAAAGTAAGTAATATTTGTGCATCTTTATCTCGAAACACAAATTCGATAGAATAACACTAGGTGTATTTATTTATATATCTGGTTTTTTAGCCGGCTATCACATGATCCCCTTTCGATTCTAACACTCTGACATTATGAAGCATCACATTTCTCACACGCCACACAGCAATTGATTTTTCAATGGCTATCCTCTTTTTTGCCAGCAATTCCTGAACCTTGCTTATAGAGTTCCTGCCTCATATAAAGCGCATAATGGAAAAAAAAAAAAGTTGGATTAAAGTTTTTTTTTCTTAAGAAATTGGATGATGGAAAGTTAATCTATCCCCTTCTTTCGTAAAGAATGAACAAGACTCATAAAGAATGCCAATCGCATTGATCATAAACACTTTCCACTATTATCTTATTTACGCACATGCTACTGCTTAGCGAAAGTACCAGAGAATTTTATAGGTTTATGGTTTTAGTATAGTACATTCCTAGTCTGCTCCTACTTTCCAAGCTTGGCACAGCCAGCTGTCGTCAATAAAAGGGTCTCTAGATCTGTGGCACGCGATGAACGTTTCGATCGTCCGCCCTTTTGCTGGTAGTTAAGTCGAGCGATGGCAACGTATGCCCTTTTTCCAGCATTGGGAAAAGGTTGCACCTCAAAGTGTTAATGGAATTATTGTAAGAGACTTTCGTATTCACAGTTAGCAGTGCCTACTATTAGGGAGGGAACCCTCTCGACCATTTAGTGTTTTGTCCCGGTTCGAGGATAGTGGTTTCCTTCCCTTTTTTTACCCCTCCTTCATACAATGAGGCAAATGCCACCTTTCATTGCATAAATTCTAAATTGAATTCAACATAACTTAGAATATATTAAAAGTAGAACTATGTTCAAAAGTCTTTATCTAAACATTGCGGAGAAGAAGGATTTATAAAGTCAATTATTTTGCTTGCGATTAATCATTGCAAAAACGAACTCCACTTTTTTGGCTTTAGTTTCTTCAGGACATTGATTTTCGAATGATTCCTCTGTCGTTCAACATTGCGCTAGTAAAAAATTTTAAAAGTTTTTGAAGACATTACGACACAAATATTGCATCAAATAAAACACTATATCCTCTGAGTTTCAGCATCTTTTTTAATTTAATAAAGCATGATTGAATTACTTTAACTAAAATTTGATTACTTCACTACAGATGCACTGTTAATGAACTGGCAAAGTAAGAAGAGCTGAATCTATCCGTGACCATATTATTCTTACATTGTACCTGGCCGGCGGTCCTTAATTTATAATTTGAGGACATAAAGACGTTAGGAAACCGATGCCATAATGATGCCGGGGATGCTCCACACATAACAGGATGGCGATAGACTTTATGCATATTTTATTACAGAAGCCTGGATGCTCGTAAATAAGCATCGTAATTACGCTAATGAACTGCAGTCGCCCACTACTTGGATCAAAAGATGCAATAATTATCCCCGAGCATGTGTTCTACGAAATCACCATGAGTAATGGAGTACACCAGCACATACCGAGTGAGTCTGGCATTCAAGATATTCAATCGAATTGTAATAATGCACTCTGATAATAATTAAGGAAGTAATTCTTGGTACAAGTGTCGGATAAGCCAATAAAAGCTCAAAATTCGTTTTAAAGAAAGATCAAATAATGTATACTAGTGTGTATTTTGCATTTAAAGTCTTGTGTGGTGAGAGGTGTTTTTTTTTTTTTTCAACAGATAAACATTTGTAGTTTTAAAACTTTGTAATATCGAAAATTTTTGAAACTAAGACTGGAATGAATGAGTATGCCTGTTGAAAATCAGTGAGAGAGACTGGGGCCAAAAATAACATTGGTGAAATCTAACATTTCATATAATAATGCTATAGTTATTATACCTTTGTTTGTGTGCCTCTGAAGGGATTTGATATATGAGCAGGACTGAGTATTTGATTCATTGATGCGACGGGGTCTTTTGGACTTGGTGTAGGCTTTCCTAACGCCAGGGGGATGAATAACAACAACATAGTTCTTAGAATAGTCAAGAGATGCCGGTATGATAAAATATCTTCAATAATTCTAGGACGTAAATTACAAAGAAATTAGTTGAACTATCTATATATTTGGTAAATAACGTGCTTTTTCATCTCCAGAGTAAAATGCTGTTTCGTTCCAGTTTTTCTTTCTGTTACCCAAAAGGTCAGGCATAATTACTTAATCAATTATCAATGAATTATCAATGTTTTATTAATAAATTATCAATGTTTTATGAATAAATTAACAATGTTTTAAGTTTTATCCTTATTTAAATGTTTTAAGCCTCAAATATACGTATATTGCGACGCATTTCAGTGTAATCAAGTGATAATTTCAAATTGACACCAGGTTGTCAATTGTAACAAGAAATTGTGGAGACGATTGTACAGGTTACATTTGACTTCATAAAAGATACGCAGCATACGCCTCCAACTTTTCCCCAGAAATGATCCACCCGTCTTCGAACGCACCAAATACGCAGAAGCTGTGTCTAGAGGAAAAGTTCTGCAATGATAATTTCAAATTGACACCAACTCTCTATTGTAACAAGAAATTGTGCAGACTATTGTACAGGCTGCATTTGACTTCATACGCAGCATACGCTTCCAACTTTTCCCCAGAAACGATTTACCTGTCTCGGAAATCACCAAATCACGCAGAAGCAGTGTCTAGAAGAAAAGTGTTGTCCTCAAAAATACGCCAGATGAACACCCACTAGACATGATTGCTGAGAGAAGTTGGTTTATCCAAGAAGAAGCTTATAGATCCAAAGTACAAGGAACATGTAAAAAGTCTTTTCAGATGAATAACATTGTCTTGACGATTCAAAAACAACAAACTAAGAGAAGAATGGGTGCAGTGCACATCTTCTTATAAATAAAAATGAAATTCTGTTTGTTTGTTTGTTTGTTTGTTTGTGGATTTGATTCGTATACAAATCCACAAAAATGGACCTATCGGCCTGAAATTTAGTACAGATATGTAAAATAATATAGAATAACTCATAGTCCACTTTAAAACTTTGAAAGTCCACCCGTTCCCGGAATTTAAGAGATTTTTTATGCTATTCACGCAAAAATCTTTCTGTAATTGTAACCCCTGTAGTGAAAAAAGTGTGAAATAAGGATCGTAGTTGCCATGTGTGGCGATTTTGCCGAATAAAATGTCGTTCGTATACAAATCCACAAAAATGGACCTATCGGCCTGAAATTTAGCACAGATATGTAAAATAATATAGAATAAATCGTAGTCCACTTTAAAACTTTGAAAGTCCACCCGTTCCCGGAATTTAAGAGATTTTTTATGCTATTCACGCAAAAATCTTTCCGTAATTGTAACCCCTGTAGTGAAAAAAGTGTGAAATAAGGATCGTGGTTGCCATGTGTGGCGATTTTGCCGAATAAAATGTTTTAAATTCTCAAAGTAAAAATAAAAGAATAAGAATGATTTTTTTTTCTTAGTTTATATTCGTAAGGTTATTTTTTTTTAAATTATAATATCGTGTGCATGGGAAATCAGAGCAGGAATGTAATGCTTTACACGCAAAACAATAAGAATTGAAGATTTCCGAGGCTAATAGGTAAATTATTTTAGTTTGGCGAAAAAATAAAATGGCTCAAATGCCGATTTTGTGAAAGTGAGTTCTAGCGGTTTGCACAGATTTCGGCTTGGCGCAATTTATTGAGAGCTTAAGGAAATAGATTTTTGAAAACAAGTGCAAAGGTTTTATTAGAATACAGCGTTAAATTTTAATGATCCGTGAAGAAATAATGCAGTTATTAAATGATTTCAATTGATCTATCTCCAGAATTCTCGCCAAATGAGTACATTGATTTAAGTTGGGGGAATTCCGCCAAATTTCAGAAAATTGAAATCTTCTCATTCAGTACATCGGAGTAATGATGAATAAAACACGTTATAGTTGATAATTTTAAAAAATTCGTCTGTATTAAGGGATTCAACTTTTCAAATAAAGGCTTGCTTTACTTTTTCGCGGTCGAACCATTTCCCATATATTATTGCTGCTAAGTCAATGCTTCGAATGATTTCCTGAAAAAACGCTTGCAAAATGGCGTATGTTGGCACTTTGGCGAGGCTTAGATTTGAAACTGGATTTTATTTGAGACTGGGATATATAATGACACTGGTTATAGATAAAAATGAATGTTGGTATGAGTGTATGAGGTTGAAAAACTCCAGCACCGTTGAGCACCGTTGCACCATGAAATTTGGTTCACCTAAGTCTTTTATCATGGAGAAGCTTTTTATGCTATCCGTTTTCCTCTAACTTGCCACAAGGTGGCGCAGCAGAACGTCGAATTCTATTCCGTTTAGCCGTTTGCTATGCGAATATCGTCCAACCGATCTCGATGAAATTTGGTACACGCGAATATTAGAACACGGAGAATATTTTTCACTATCCATTTTGCTGTAACTTGCCGCTAAATGGCGCTGAAAAGCATCAACTTCTATACCGTTCGACCGCTCGGCATAAAAATTTTTATACTTATACATTTGAGCACGAAGAATATATTCTAACTGCGTTCCTTTTGATGTTACTCACCACTAGATGACACTGCAATGCATTATTATTTTAACTCGCCACTAGATGACGCTGCAGCAGGCCAAATTCTTGACCATTCAAACGGTCGCTATGAAAATCAGTATACATAGCTATTTGAACAATGAGAATATTTTGGCGTTATCCATTTTGCTATAACTCGCCACTTGACGGCGCTGTAGCAAATCATTACTTTAATTAACTACTAGATGGCCCTGCAGTGTATCACTTCTTGACTGTGGAAATGATCGTTATGAAAATTGGTATACATAGATAGTTGAACACGGTCGCTATGAAAATCAGTATACATAGCTATTTGAACAATGGGAATATTTTGGCGTTATCCATTTTGCTATAACTCGCCACTTGACGGCGCTGTAGCAAATCATTACTTTATTGAACCACTGGATGTCCCTGCAGTGTATCACTTCTTGACTGTGCAAATGATCGCTATGAAAATAGGTATACATAGATATTTGAACACGGGGAGAGTTTGGCGCTATCCATTTTCTTATAACTTGCCACTAAATGTCGCGTCAACATATGAACTTCAGGACTGTCCAGCCGATAGTCATGAAAATTCGTATACATCGATATCTGAATGCGAAAAATATTTTCGCCGTATCCGTTTTGCTAAAACTCGCCACTAGATTGCGCTACGCCGCATGGCCTTCTGCACCGTACAAACGATTGCCTTGCAATTCGGTATGCATGATTATTGGACACAATATAACGCGATATCCACTTTGCTATATCTGTTTATTACAATGAATAGTAATCACCACAAATCGTAATATCAAAAAGTCCATTCATTCCCGTGCGAAGAACGGGTACTTCAGCTAGTCACCTATAAAAAAATTGCCGTAAGGTTGAAGTGCACAAAAAAGTGAATGCCTAAATTGTTCTTCAGAGCATCTTTTCTCAATAATGTAAATAATTTGTTTAAATACGCTTTTTTTTGTTTGTTTGTGTTACTAATCTTCAGTTTAAGAACATTTAATTGTTTATCGTAACAAATGTATCTATGCATTATTTAGCTATATCTCGCCATTTTGTTGCTCATTTTGTTAAACTTAGCAACAGAATCACAAGATGCATTAAAAAGCCTAACATTTATTGAACTATTGTAAATTTCATGATTTTCTGTGAGAGTCTCTTAACTCTCATGATTTGTCCTGTTAACACTTTATGCTCCTACTCGTAAATAAATAAAAAATGGTCTGCTTGATATGATTTAGATATCTGGAATGAAACAAATTTAAGGTATATTCTTTCTATCAAAATGAACTTACACATACAGATTGAAATGCGTTTCATTTAGTTATACGCGGAGAGTACAGAACATAAACTACGACCGAAATTTAATTTACTAACTAATTTTCCAGCAAAACCGACCAGCGAACATAATCACAAAACTTTCCAACATCCCAATTAATATCCCATGTCTTCAATTATTCATTTGGGAATACTATTAGAATTGTTCGAGGAAATTACAAGGAAAACTTCCAGCTTCGAGTTGGTACACGACCAAGCAATTACTTCAGAGTCCCTGGTAGCGATGACTCTGACATCTTAATTTCTCACGTTAATCTCGCATCGAAATAATTTGCAATCGGAACGCCGGGTTTTAGCCCTGGGCGAATTACGTATGTTCCACTTCTGCCTTCTGGCGTAGACAATCGACACGATATGCATGTTCCAAGCTTTCATTTCGAGAATCTGTTATCATTGAAACGTAAGATCTAATTGGTAGTGATTAGGTTTCTAAACCTCACTAGACAACTACTGTAACGTGAGTTATTGTGGCATCATTGGTGCAACAGGACAGGGTTTCTGGGGAGGGAAAGATCAAAGCCACTTTCGAGTAAGATAAATCAAAAGAAATAACTACGTAAAGCTCCTATTGCAGTAAAAAAAAAAAACTGCGCGCACATTTAAAATATAACACATTGAACCAGACTTACATTCTAGCGTTTTTCAACACAGCATAGCCTTCTCTAACCCACACGTAAGCAAACTTACTTGCGTTTAGGTTGAGTGCTTTGCTAATGAAGAAGAGAGGACTTATCCCATTTTTTATCAAACAAATAATTTTTATTACTGTTACGCAATTTTTTTTATTACTGCTATATACTGTTGTGAATATTTACTGTCACTAGTAACTATTTATAAAAATTACTATGAAAAACGCGTGAAAATAAAAAAGTATGCGTTGCATACTTATTGTATTTTTTATTATTTAGTTTGTCTTTAAAACAGCCACCTAGGTGGTGCAGTGGCTAAATAACCAATTTATCGCACCTTGGATCCGGGTTCGATTCCCGACTTCCACTTGGATGTTAACTTGTTCGAAACTTCATAGGGGGTAACGCTAGACGCCCGCTGAGATCCCCCATAATAGAATGTAAAGGCCTGTAAATTCGGGCCTTAGTGGTGGCGAATACTTGATGAGCTAGTGCCCGCCCTTTGGGAAAAAAAGTCTTTAAAACAGCCTTTCTGATTATTTTTTAACATCACTTTAGGCATCTAATTTGTATATGTAGGTATATATTATTCAAATATATATATATATATATTTTAAGGAAATCGAAAGATATCTAGGGATAGCTTAGTACCCACTGAGTTATATTAAAAAGTTTATCCTAAGTATCAGAAAAAAGCATTGTTATTTTTCTACGAGTAAGCAACTACCAATATGAAATGCTTGATAGAAAACACAATTGCACATTCAGAAGGTTATATATGTCCTGTATATGGAAAGTTATATTTCGAAAAGCTTGACATCTGGAAGTTAGCCGAACACCGATTAAAAGACTTTTTTTCTGACTAAGTATTTTAGTAAAATAAAAGCACCAGAAATTAGAATGTGAAAAATGGGTTAATTCAAACTTGATTAAATAATAAAATAAGACAAAATGAAAATCGGGCTCTGCATTTACAATGCATGTAATTTATTAAAAACTAATTAAACTAACTGGACAGTTTAAAACATCATAAACTTTCACAATAAATTGTAATATTTATATATGTTACTTTTTGAAGCAAACAAATAAATATCAGGGTATGGTAACATGGAGTAACCCTGCATCATAAAAATATGAAAAATATTCGTCCCATTCTTGTATATTCGATCAATCCTGTTTTTCTTCTTAGTCTAAATATTCTAAAGTTAAAAATGGCGTCTTAAATTCAGATGAAAATAAGCCTAAATATAAACTAGCGCCATTTGACTGAAGTTCACTTAAAGATGCTAAGGCTTTCGCTGTAATTTTTTTACTTCTGTAATACCGAGTACATATCGATTTCTGATGCCTTAAGCACAAATCTACTTTTTGCTCTCCACATTTTCATACAGTACAGAGGCACTGAAAGAACATTGAAATTCTGCTTACATTTCAACTTTTATGAGACTTCAGGGACTAGATTGTTCCGCAGTGACACATTAGTATTCCCATTGTAACACACTAAATTCAAGTTCTTCCCTGGTTTGCACAAAAAAACACTAAAAAGTATTAAATTTAAGAATAATTTGCACTGTTCCTTGAAAAGAACTTTTGGAATATATATTTTTTCTTTCTCATATTACGAACGAAGAAGTAGCAGTCACTCCCAATGTTCTACTTTAAAAGTTCGGTGGTTTCTTTTTGAAGTAACTTGTCGAATATTAATGACTTTAATCAGTAGTTTCTGCGTTGAAAGCGATTTCAGAAGCTTTTACAATAGTTTTTTATTTATTATTTTATTTCAATTAAATTGTTTATGCAAATAATATTTTTAAAAAATATCAAATACCGTGTATTACCTGCCGACGGAAGCACCGGTACATGGTACGGCGCACTATGATTGATTAAATTAGATTTTACGAAAAAGTTCTCAGATCAGAGGGGAAAAGGAATAAAGTATCTATTTTACACTTTGTATACCATTGTACTGAAAGAAAACGAAACCATTTCATAAGAAATATCAAATACATGAACCTTTATTTATCGTATAAACCTAGAGCATACAGTTTGAAGTAATGAAAATTTATGTTATTGGTCGGAGAATACGTTATTTTCATACATAAAAATAAGTTTCTTTTTCCGATTGGGGGGAGAGGAGGGGGCTAAATATTTTGATTGATTAATTGAAGCCTCAATGTCCATCTAAAAATATACGCATGCAGATTTTTCTAAGCATAATACATAGGGCGTGGTAGCCCAGTGGTTAAGGTGTTGGACTGGCAATCGAAAAGTGGTGGGTTCAATACCATCTAACTACTGAAGATCACCGTGTACATGCGGTGTAAGTGCACGTTAAATTCGTAATTCCGAAAGTCCTCTGGGAGGTCGCTTGCAGTTTCCGAGGGGGTGGAAATATTCAGAAGATAAGAAGAAGAAGACTTTTATCGTCTATCTATTGACTCGAGAACAATAGCAAACTTAAATTCATGCATAAATTACACAAATATATGAATGTCTAGAATCGCTCAGATTTAACTTATTTTGGTAAAACAGAACAGAAACCACCTATTATGATTACAGCAGTCCAGAAGAAAAAAAAATGAAATCAATATTTCGAAGAATCATCAGAAATGTCTGTGAAGAGAAGAACGTGTTTCGAATCCCACTTTCTAATGGGAAACATCTAGTGAAGACAGAGCATCCAATAGATACAGCACGAAAGTCCGTTCTCCTCTTCTTAAGAGAACAGGGATTCTAACCCTAAATACAAGCTTTAAACAGTTCGAACGACTAACGACTTTGCATATTGCAGTTCTAGAGAGAATAGAGATGATAAATGATACTCCCAATAAATTGAAAACGGATGTAGTAACTGGTGTCATACTTGTTAAACGACTAGACGCTTCACACGCGTCTGATTAAGTGATGTAACTTATCTACAAACATTGACCTCAGGTCTCGAATTAGAAAGCGTTGTTATACTTGATTTAAATCCAGAAGTGCCTTGTAAAATATATGCAATGTGTAACGACTCGAATCCCAACAAAAATGAATGAGAACCGAGGCGATTTATTGACTTATTTAGCTATTAAGAGTTAATTATGCTCAAATTTCTATATGAATTGTTTCAGGGTTTACCAAAATGTATATCTAGTATTTAATCTTCAAATTTTCAATACAAATCAGTTTGCACTAGAGTTCTAGTTCGTTCGGGGTGGGGGTGGGGTTCTGTCGACATATTTTTAATAGACCGATTTTTGTGGACCGATTTGCTCCGGCACGGTTTCATTGCATTTTTCAATAAGGTTGTCGGCGTATTGAGTAATGACATGTTATAGAAGTCGACAAAGTTAGCAATTTTTCAGGATTTATCGTCAAGTTTGGCGCCAAACAAATAAGTTTCCAAAACTGTACCTACCTTGGCGATATCTTCCTTACTTGGTGAGAAACTGGCAAACGCTACAGTTTATTATAAAGGAGAAGTATACTTAGAAAATGCCTGACGAAGATTGTTAATCAGATTTAGTGGACGATTTTAATACAGATTTCAATTCTGATAATTGTTTTATGGAAACACGCCACACTCATGGATTATGATGCACATTCCAAACAGTATTTTTAAAGTTGAAGTATTGCTATGCTTGCAAAGATTATAAAACAGTTTCAGTAGGGGATTTTAATATAGATTTCGATTTCGAAAAAGTGTTTTATGGAACAAGGAAAAAAATACTGCACACTGTTAATAATGATATACTTTCCAATTTAACGCCATAAAATAGGGACGACGCATGTATTATGATAAGCTTTTACAATGTAGAAATTTAGTGCGCATTTAAAATATTGTTTCAGATTATTATTTTTTTTTATCAAAAGCTTAATCGTCTTTTATCCAAGAACGAGTTAGCAATTAGGAAATACCTTAAAATTTAACTAAAATGATCAGAGAACGCACTGTAAGAAAGAAGTGAATAGCATGATTCTAAAGGTTTCAATTTAACTGTATTAGCTGATACTTTCTAAAGTACGGGTCCGGATGGAACTAAAATTTGATTTGGGTATTCCGAAATATATGCGAAAACAAATATCTGTATGTTTCTCTTGAAATGCGGTATTTCATACGTGGGCAGTTCGATAAGTCCGTGCAAAGTCATGCCAGTGTCTCCACTCTGCCGTCTCACGGTTATACCCGTTTTCTAGCAATCTTTGGCGATTCGTTGACGAAGTTTCTTTTCGATAAAAATTTCTCAAATGAACAGATTCCCACCCCTCCACCCCCACTCCGCACAATGGAGACAAAGAATTTTCATCTCTCTGTCTTTGTAACGTAGAAAGGCAAGTGACCATGGGGGGGATGGAATCTGTTCATTTGGGAAATTTTTAATCCATAAACTTTTTTGCATCCAAAAGAAGCTTCGTCAACGAATTTCCAGCAAAAAATGTATTACGATTTTGCTACGTCTGGGAACATAATAATGGCTTGCATTTGATAGGCTAACGGAATTATGTCAGAATTTACTATATAGGCGATCATTTACACGGTCAGACAAATTAACAAATTTAAAATAGATTTAATGAAATATTTTTAAAAGAACAGAGAAAGTAATAATAAAAGATATTAATATCAGAAATAAGTGCTTATTTTTATCATACTCTGAAAAAACTGAAAATGTCTTATTTCGCAGCTGAAAGTTATTGTTTTTTCTTTATTTTCAAACAACTATTATAACAAATGGAGACAGAGAACAGACTCGCTCCTAGTTTTGGAATATATCTGTGCAGTAAACAAACATCCCTTTTCGCTTTCATGATCTGCAAGATGGGTGCTTACAACTATTTTCACATAAAATAAAATAATTGTATAGAAGTTAGTTATATATTGAGAAGAAATATATAAATGTATTCATTTATTGCTGCATACTTTTCAGTGTATTATTTTTAATGCTTCTGATCTTAAGAATACCATCCGGTACAATGACACAGTTTTAAAGTTTTTTAAAGAATATTTTCATCATAACTTGGTGTGAAATTAATGTAGCTACGAAATAATACGTGTCTGAGAGAGTACTTCAAGCAACTGAATGTATTATTTAGAGCTTCCACTTTCTATTGAAAGACTCCATCACAAAAAGATCCTCACCAGAAGATTACAGACTCTTGAATATTGACACCTCCGAAAAACTGCGCAAAATTATATATCATTTTGCAAAGCAAAGAAGAAATACACCTCTCCTGAATGGTGTATGCTGAAGAAACAAAATCTGCCTTAACGCTCTTTGTACAAAAATTAAAATAAAGCATTTGGGCCAAGTACTCGAAAAAAAATACAAGATGATTTTTTTATAAGCGAGACTACATACAGCTAGACTAAATAAATTAAAATACGGTACCTTATCGGAAATTTACAGGTGACATGGAACAGCGCAGCAATTTTTTTTGCAGATTTAGCAAAGTTTTCGAATTTTATAATTTTTCTAAAAGTTTCGTAACTCATACAAATTTATCGTTTATATCAGTGTATAGTGAAGGTGTAAAGAGATCTTCTAAAAGTTTTAAAGTGTTTGACTTAATTAGTTTAGTTGTACTGATTTACCAAAATTAAGTGACTTTTTCGAAATACACAGTTGAGAGCGGGTTTACAAAATATGCACTCGCTTTGTGACTCTCCGATAATATTCTAAACTTTAGGGAACAATGATCTCTATACTCTCTCCGGGATGTTGATAAATTCAAGGTATCTGTTAAAAATAAGCTAAAAGATAGAATAAAAGCGTAGGATAACTCCGAATACAGTGTGTGGGGTAAATTGCTATAGAAAAGCAATGATAGCAAAACTGTTACATGAGCAATGCAGATTGACAATCAATGCTGCATGAACAGTTGATGCAAAACTATATGCATTAGCCGTATGTTTTAGGCTCGAGCTTATATTTCGCTCCAAAATCTCTTTTTCATCTAATAAAATCTGTTGTCTATTGTTACCTATGCTAAATATGTAAAGCATATGTTTCTCCGTTTACTGTGGAAAGAAACGAAAATTTAACCACTAAACCCTGAACCCACATAAACTTAGTTTAAGTGGTACCATTTAAAATTAATAAGAATGTATTTTTATTTACAAACGAACGTTTTTCCATTACAAAAATTTATATGTTGTTACAAAATGACATCAAGTTCAAGAAACATTTGCCTATCAATCTGTCTTCATCTCACAAAAAGAGGATTTTTTATTAAAAAAATGACTTGAATAAAAAAATAATAATAACAACGGTGATGCTTAAAATTTCCTTTCGTAAAAAATTAAGACACTTTAATAAATCTAGATTGGTTTAATAACTTCCTTGTGAATACTTTCTAGAGAGAGTATAGATAAAAGACATAATAATAGATAAACTACTTAGTCAAATCATCGCAGGTGTGTGAACAAACAGCGCAATAATTGCACTTATAGACTGGCTAATTATTCTTCTTTTACAGTGAAACAGATGAAACGTCTGTAGTGAACAAGTCTCAAATGTTATTTATATTTATATTATTTTGTCTCAAATATTATTTAATTTTGAAAGATGTACTTGTTTTAACACAAATTTTAGCAATTTATTTTTAAACCGTTGTATGAAAGAAAACTTTAAACATGTCTTGCTATTTATTATTATATAATTACCAAAATTTTAAACCGTTCCAACAAAGAAATCTTTAAGCATACTTTCCCATTTACTGCTATGATTTCCAAAATTTACTGGAATAAATTATGCTAAGCATACTCCTCTAATGCGTTTCATTTAATTTTTCTTAGCCATCTATTACAGAGTTTAATTGCATTTGATCTCGTAAACATCAAATGATTAATAGAAAATTGGTAATCGGGGGAAACGATTCAGACATTATGTATTTGAAGCTTTATTAGTGTTGTAACATGCAAATAGCAACCAATTACACGTCAGTACGTCAATTTAGATTAATACGTGTGAGTGCAAAATTAGAAAAATACATCATTTTCGTTGCGAGAATAAAACACGTGATTCAAATAGGATAATTGTTTCACTGAAATAACTATGAAATTTGTGCCCTAATTAGTTAAAATTAGAAAAATAAATCCTTATTAATAATAACACATTTCAGATGATCATAGAAAGTAAGTAATTGCAGGTTACTATAGGAACATGGCTCCCACTTTTGGAAGAATTTCCAATATGTATTGAATAAAGTAGGAGTGGCCAAATAGTGGCGCATGTGCCAAGCTTGGCGCATTGGATGATTTCAAGCGGTGCATTGCATCCTTGTGCCTATACTTATTGTTTCGAGACAGACTGAAATCTTTTAAAATAATTTCGTACACGGAAATATTTTATTTGTTATAATTTATGATGCCACTTCAAAGGAAGCATTATTCCAAAATACACTGCCTTCAAAAATCGAACCACCCCTGATTCCCCACAAAATATCCAAAAATTTTATTCTAGTATTCTCTTCAGCAGAACAAAAATTTCAATGTCATGTTCACACGTTATTGCATTTCCTCCCCTAAAACTATAGTCTACCAGCATTCACACTTCCCATTCCTACCTGTGAACGTAAGGAAGGAAAAAGGTGCATCAGTTGCAAGGCGCATCTGAGCTCTTATGTGAAAAAAATTGGCGTATTATATGCAAAAAGGTTGGATTGGACACCCCTGGAATAAAGTACTATTCAATGCACCATAGGTGAGTTTATGTGAAGTAACTGTAGCATATGTGAATTTGCAGATGAGGCTTACTATTCCTGTTAATTGTCCTGATTTTTCTAGTATCTTTCAAGGAATCGAAGCTTTCTTAGTAGGAAGATGCATCTTGATGATGTGGTCAGTAGTTGACAGATAAGTTTGATGTTGTCACATCTGAGCAAAAAAAACTGTTATCGAAGATATATTTTTAAGCTAGAATAATAAATGAAAGTCATAAAGGCACCTAATTAGGAACGTAAGTAGGGGAAGCAGAAATTTCTTAAGTTAGGAATCGTAGGCGTTCTTATGAACACTTTTAAGAAGGGGGACTCAGGAAAGGAAAGTTTATTACGGAATTTCAAACATTTTAGTTATAAAATAAAAGAAAGTTAAGTATAAAAATAATCAATATATCGACGACGCTTACGATTTTTATGACATTTCAAATGTGTATATATGCACTGATTAGCTAATATACTCTGGTAATAATGCGAAGAATGCGAATACAATAAAGCCAATAAACTTTTTTCCTCATACATCTTGAGTGTATGAGGAAATCGTGTAATCGTGTACTCTTGAGTGTATGAGGATCGTAGTCTTCCTCATACTACGAGATATATTGAAGAAATGTTTCTCTACTTTATTATATTTAGGGCATACTACTTTTATTCCAGATTGTGTATACGATTGTGTGCATTGTATATACAAATGGTTTTTATTACACACTGAATACTACGTTCTTGATATGAGCTCTAAACAAGATTTTAAAATGCAAATATAGAATTTCACTAAAGATACTCTAAAATATTTTAGATAATTTTTTTCACTTATTTTTGTACATTGAGGTCTCATGATTTCAAGAGGCTACTGGCAGTAACAAGCTTTTAGTAACTGTTTTAGCTTCAAATTAGATGAAAAACTACAGCACGTTTTAAATATTTTTTACACTCAAATTTTGCGTTAACGTTATTTTAATGAGTATTTAAGACTATCATACGAAAATAAATGTTCTGCAGAATTAATTCTTTAAACATTGGTGTACTGTCGAAAGGTAAAAATGTATCAAAAGAATTGAAGATTACCTCTTCTATATACGTCTTTGTAAAACACTTCTGTTATAAATTTACTAACAATATACTACATTCTTTTTTTTTTCCAAACACATCTTTTCTCCTAGTAATCTATGCACATTCATATCAATGTTTAAAACCTCTTAGGAATAACTTTATTACTCCATGATTTTACTGTGGCAGCCGTAAAATTATGCACTTAACGAAATCGAATTTGAAAAATTAAAAGTTATCATTGAAAAATGCAGGTAGAAGATTCAAATAGTAATATTCTTAACTTAACGTGTTATAGTAATATTAGTATTAATATTCAGCACATAATATATAGAAACATATATTACACATATAAATACAAGTGTATTACATGTATGTGCAAGACACTAAATAATTTATAATGATCCGTTTTTTGATTACATTCAAAAATTGAACTGAAATACATATAAAGTTGAGCTTCTCATATAAACATGCATCCTTCAGCTGAAACGGGGAACGGATTGTCACCAAGTTTGGTATATTTACGATATGCGAGATGTATTATTAGGAATTGACAAAATTTACCACTAGACGGCGCTTTGCATTTCAAAACGACGAATTTAACTAATATGACTCAAACTATGTCAGCAAATAAGCAAAAACTAGTGAAAATATAGTTAAATTATAGGTCCAATTTAGCTTGTTAGTGATTTTTGCTAGATTTGCTGCTTTTCTATGCTAAGTGCCTCCTAGTGGACTTTTTAAAACTAAATTTGTAATCTATGTATCAGTGTTGGTGGCAATCTACTTACTTTAGCTGCAGGGTGTTGCTTATAGTAAAAATTTATTTGTAACTACT
Organism: Cheiracanthium punctorium; assembly: GCA_038373885.1. Taxonomy (NCBI): domain Eukaryota; kingdom Metazoa; phylum Arthropoda; class Arachnida; order Araneae; family Cheiracanthiidae; genus Cheiracanthium; species Cheiracanthium punctorium. Next base: position 551,243 of record JAWZYV010018972.1, read on the forward strand.
TTGTATATGCATCATAATCTCAGATCTTGTTCTGCTAATAAATAATTGCGCTCCTCAATACCAACAATTTAATTAGCATTGCCTTTAAATTTCGAAAATGAACTTTGGTGTGAAAATACCTAATGATGTTTTATCAATTACATTGCTGCATCATATCATACAATTTCATTCAGTCACAAATTTTCTTATTAGTGAACATTCCACTTACGTTATAGCTGTTCGGAATAACATTTGTTACATATCAAATACGTCTTACGTCCATGCTAATAAATTAAATGAATGAAACTAAATTTTCATCTGTTTGAAAATGTAGATTATAGTTTCGGGATTATCACTTTTCCTTTACATTAATTTACCAGACATTTGCCTAAAGATTGATCGAAATACATTCATATCTTGCCCTAAACTTAGTTGGTGTATGAATAATAGACGATAAATATCAGTGGGCTGTGAAGTATTCAGAGAAAAATTAAAGGTATTTTGTTAAGTGCTTCATATATTGTTAGATACCTAAATTAAACTATTTATTTATTTCAAAGGATTAATCTTCCAGGAAAATTAGACGTTAAAATTATGTAATTTTTCAAGTTTTTAGCTAATGAACTCTAACATTGAATGACTGATTCAAGTTTTCTTTAATGGCCATTATATTTGTATAATTTATAAGTGTTTGAACTAATGAAAACTAAAATTTAAACTCTTACTAAATTCTGAACATTGAAATTAAGTATTTCATTAAAGACTTAACTAACTTTTATTTTGTACGGTTGGTGGAGATTTTAACTAATAAAATTATATAACTTATTTAATTTTTACTCGAAGAACATTAAAATTGTTTATCCGATTGAGATGTAAACGTTTGGACGCTAAAATTATATAATTCATTAAAACTTTAACTAATCAGCACTTAAAAGAAGGAAGTCATAAAAAGTACAAACGATCCTCTACTAGGAACTATTATTTTACTTTAAAAGAAGATGCTTTTTTATGATAATAGGTTATAAACCTAAATAAACTATACACATTTAACATATGAATACTTAAAGCAGGTAGAAATATAAAGAGAAATAATACATCTCTTCAGATCACTACTAAGAGCTATCCCATAGACATTCTTGTTGAATAATTAAACTCGATCATTGTTTAGTTCCTTTTTTATAGAGTAACAATACCAAACATACAAACTCATTGAGTTAAAAGCGTTCTCAACGGGAAAGACCACCCCAACTTTAAATAGAAGTTGATTATGCAAATATGTACTCCCGTAAACAGTGAACGTGTCTACAAAAGCGGCGTCCCGTAAGCCAGCCACGATACATCGAATTAACGTCGCCGTCGACGTAGTTTCGACGTAATCATCGACGTTAAAAATCCTTGGATATGTCCACCTGTTTGCCCGTCGAGCGCTGAACTTCTCGACGGCGTATCACCCGCGAGGGGCGACCGTGAGAGATAACAATCTCGCTTAACTACGGCGCAAGAATGGAAAAGGGTGACCGCCAGGAAGAGAAAATCCCCGACATTGGTCGAACACTCGTCGCTATAACGGCGAAGGGAGACAGATTCTCAGAATCCGTTTATAAAATTCAGCTCATAGTGGTTGATTTTACGTTATACATTGTCGAATTGCTTCAACAGGACAGAGAAAACCGGCTTATATTCGTCTAATAGAAGTCGTTCCTTAAAGACTTCACAGAATTTGTCGAATTCTGACCATTTATAAACGTAGTAATTATGCCGCAATTCCAGACCTTTAGAGAATGGGCACATTCCATTTACATACGTCGTGAAGGAATGGAAATTCAATCTGCTCTGATCTTGTGCACTTTTGCCGTTTAAAAGGAAACACTTTATTTTTCTATAAAATACATTTTACTATTAGTTTGTTAGCTAATGAAAAATAATTTTTAATCCAATATGCAGAAATAACAAGTTTTAAATTAACTTCTGATCGTTTTGATAAAGTTACAAAATATACATTCATAAAAATTTGAACACAGAGAAAATATATGAAAGAAAAAATATAATCTTGATTTTTTGAATTTAACTAATCAGTAACTCGCATTAATAGCTTAAGTCTAATTTACATTTTAAAGGATTTACTTTTTCCCCCGGTACATTTTATGAATTGTTTTAACTGTATTAGGTATATTCAATAAAAAAAGGGGGGCGTTGTTAAATTCAAAGTTATGAACAATCTAAATAATTTCATATATTGTTGAAAAATGGTGAAAAAGTAACTTAAAAAATTAAATAAATATTAGTAAATTTAGTTAACTAATACAGTTTAAAATGCAATTTTACTAATAGTAAATATAATTTACTTATTTTATATAAAAAAGTTACTTTTTCACCAGTATATGAAAATATATAGATTCTTTATAACAGTAGATTAAATAATTTTTTATTAAAAATACCCAATACAGTCAAAATGATTAATAAAATGTACCAGGGAAAAATGGAAACCCTTTAATATGTAAAAGCGACATCTGCTGTTTATGCGACTTACTTATGAGTTCAATTCAAAATCAAGATTATATTTTTAACTTTATATATTTTTTGTATATGTTCAAACTTTTATCAATATATATTTTATAACTTTATCTAAACGATTAGAAGTTAATTTAAAACTTGTTATTACTGAACATTTAATTCAAAATTGCTTTTCATTAGCTAAAACCAGTAGTAAAATGTTTTATATTTAAGAATATAAAGTGTTTCCTTTTTTTTAAACGGCATGTGCGCAAGATAAGAACTGCTTGAATTTCCATGCTTTCACGATGTATGTAAATAGTATGTGATTCACACATTCTCTAATTATCTAGAATTGAGGTACAATTAGAAGGAAGCCATAATGCAATAATGGTTGACTTTTGTTATAGTAAGCTCACATTAAGTAAAATCGTGCTTATTATGAGAAAAAAATATTTTATATGTTTAAGGTAAGCAGTTGATTTTATGGTAATTGTACTTGTATATTTCACTCTATAATAAGGAATAAGAAGACTTATAATTAGCGATTAAAAAGAAAATGATTAAAAGAAACAAAGCACATAAGTATTAGTTAAGTAATTATGTAACTCACCTCTAAAATTTTGACAGCCGAAATTAAAATTAGTAGTTACCCCGACAAACTTTAACAACACCGGCCAACACAATTTAAAGAGAGCCAGACAAACTTATTAATACATGTCAAGCTAACGATAAATCGTGTTAGCATTAAACTTGAAAATATTCCAAGAGATTCTTGAAAAATATCCACTTTTATAGTTAAAACTATCGAAAATGTACTCTTATGTGCAGCGCAGCAGCTCAGCCAGTGACCACGCGATGAAAATGAAGCTAGATCTGCCCTTGCATAAAAAAACTGCGAAACGAACCACGACGGAATACACACACAAAAAGAAGAAAAAAAAAAGAAAGGCATCTGTGACGTGACTTAAGCGTTCTCCAAAATTCTGAGAAATCGCGTGGGGTGGACAGGTCAAAGGTCGTGTGAAAGGACACGGTCCCAGCAAGCGCACACACGTATATATTAAGTATTCCCGATGTCGAAATGTCGAAAATAGGTCGAGGAAAAATTACAGCAAAAAATAGCGTTTAAAAGAGATCAAACATGCATTGTGTTATCGACGTTTTAAAGAGCCGTTGTATGCTGGTCAGGGAGGCGGCTATCTTCGACTGTTAATGTTTGTCACCCCCACGAGGTCTATAATCCGTCAATATATCGCCGATTTTCCGCTCATAGCTTCGGCGATCTGGAGAGACCCCCCAGCCAAGAAGAAACAGATGGAGCACCGAGAAATTTTTTCAGCTTAGTTAATAGTCAGTTTAACGTCGAATAAACAGTGCAGGGGAGACAAACGTTACCGTGTCCTTTCACACGACCTTTGACCTGTCCACCCCACGCGATTTCTCAGAATTTTGGAGAACGCTTCACGTCACAGATGCCTTTTTTTTTCTTCTTTTTGTGTGTGTATTCCGTCGTGGTTCGGTTCGCAGTTTTTTTATGCAAGGGCAGATCTAGCTTCATTTTCATCGCGTGGTCACTGGCTGAGCTACTGAGCTGCACAGAAGAGTACATTTTCGATAGTTTTAACTATAAAAGTGGATATTTTTCAAGAATCTCTTGGAATATTTTCAAGTTTAATGCTAACACGATTTATCGTTAGCTTGACATGTATTAATAAGTTTGTCTGGCTCTCTTTAAATTGTGTTGGCCAGTGTTGTTAAAGTTTGTCGGGGTAACTACTAATTTTAATTTCGGCTGTCAAAATTTTAGAGGTGAGTTACATAATTACTTAACTAATACTTATGTACTTTGCTTCTTTTAATCATTTTCTTTTTAATCGCTAATTATAGTCTTGTTATTCCTTATTATAGAGTGAAATATACAGGTACAATTACTATAAAATCAACTGCTTACCTTAAACATATAAAATATTTTTTTCTCATAATAAGCACGATTTTACTTAATGTGAGCTTACTATAACAAAAGTCAACCATTATTGCATTATGGCTTAGAATGAAATAGGTTAAGCTTTTTTGTGCAAAGGTATTTTTTTTTCTTTTTAAGTTGTATACTAATATGTATGCATCTAGTATGTAATATAAACCTGTTTGGAGTAGTAAAATTTAACAAATCAAAGAATTAAGAGAGATAAATAAAAAACTGTTTGTGTAATGAAGTAGACAAGATTTTTCTCGTGGGACGGGAGGGGGGGACACTAAAATTTATAGATAGAAAACTTGTTCTAATTTTATTACATGGAAAAAGTAATAAAAAAAGCAGGCTTATTCGTCTAATAGGTCGTTCCTTGACGATTTCGTCGAATCCTGACAATTTATAAACGTTCTAATTGTACCTCAATTCTAGATAATTAGAGAATGTGTGAGTCACATACTATTTACATACATCGTGAAAGCATGGAAATTCAAGCAGTTCTTATCTTGCGCACATGCCGTTTAAAAAAAAGGAAACACTTTATATTTTTAAATATAAAACATTTTACTACTGGTTTTAGCTAATGAAAAGCAATTTTGAATTAAATGTTCAGTAATAACAAGTTTTAAATTAACTTCTAATCGTTTAGATAAAGTTTTAAAATATATATTGATAAAAGTTTGAACATATACAAAAAATATATAAAGTTAAAAAAATAATCTTGATTTTGAATTGAACTCATAAGTAAGTCGCATAAACAGCAGATGTCGCTTTTACATATTAAAGGGTTTCTATTTTTCCCTGGTACAGTTTATTAATCATTTTGACTGTATTGGGTATTTTTAATAAAAAATTATTTAATCTACTGTTATAAAGAATCTATATATTTTCATATACTGGTGAAAAAGTAACTTTTTTATATAAAATAAGTAAATTATATTTACTATTAGTAAAATTGCATTTTAAACTGTATTAGTCAACTAAATTTACTAATATTTATTTAATTTTTTAAGTTACTTTTTCACCATTTTTCAACAATATATGAAATTATTTAGATTGTTCATAACTTTGAATTTAACAACGCCCCCCCTTTTTTTATTGAATATACCTAATACAGTTAAAACAATTCATAAAATGTACCGGGGGAAAAAGTAAATCCTTTAAAATGTAAATTAGACTTAAGCTATTAATGGGAGTTACTGATTAGTTAAATTCAAAAAATCAAGATTATATTTTTTCTTTCATATATTTTCTCTGTGTTCAAATTTTATGAATGTATATTTTGTAACTTTATCAAAACGATCAGAAGTTAATTTAAAACTTGTTATTTCTGCATATTGGATTAAAAATTATTTTTCATTAGCTAACAAACTAATAGTAAAATGTATTTTATAGAAAAATAAAGTGTTTCCTTTTAAACGGCAAAAGTGCACAAGATCAGAGCAGATTGAATTTCCATTCCTTCACGACGTATGTAAATGGAATGTGCCCATTCTCTAAAGGTCTGGAATTGCGGCATAATTACTACGTTTATAAATGGTCAGAATTCGACAAATTCTGTGAAGTCTTTAAGGAACGACTTCTATTAGACGAATATAAGCCGGTTTTCTCTGTCCTGTTGAAGCAATTCGACAATGTATAACGTAAAATCAACCACTATGAGCTGAATTTTATAAACGGATTCTGAGAATCTGTCTCCCTTCGCCGTTATAGCGACGAGTGTTCGACCAATGTCGGGGATTTTCTCTTCCTGGCGGTCACCCTTTTCCATTCTTGCGCCGTAGTTAAGCGAGATTGTTATCTCTCACGGTCGCCCCTCGCGGGTGATACGCCGTCGAGAAGTTCAGCGCTCGACGGGCAAACAGGTGGACATATCCAAGGATTTTTAACGTCGATGATTACGTCGAAACTACGTCGACGGCGACGTTAATTCGATGTATCGTGGCTGGCTTACGGGACGCCGCTTTTGTAGACACGTTCACTGTTTACGGGAGTACATATTTGCATAATCAACTTCTATTTAAAGTTGGGGTGGTCTTTCCCGTTGAGAACGCTTTTAACTCAATGAGTTTGTATGTTTGGTATTGTTACTCTATAAAAAAGGAACTAAACAATGATCGAGTTTAATTATTCAACAAGAATGTCTATGGGATAGCTCTTAGTAGTGATCTGAAGAGATGTATTATTTCTCTTTATATTTCTACCTGCTTTAAGTATTCATATGTTAAATGTGTATAGGTTATTTAGGTTAGGTTAAGTTCAGCGCTCGACGGGCAAACAGGTGGACATATCCAAGGATTTTTAACGTCGATGATTACGTCGAAACTACGTCGACGGCGACGTTAGTTCGATGTATCGTGGCTGGCTGGGGTTTGTCTCCCCTGCACTGTTTATTCGACGTTAAACTGACTATTAACTAAGCTGAAAAAATTTCTCGGTGCTCCATCTGTTTCTTCTTGGATGGCTGGGGGTCTCTCCAGATCGCCGAAGCTATGAGCGGAAAATCGGCGATATATTGACGGATTATAGACCTCGTGGGGGTGACAAACATTAACAGTCGAAGATAGCCGCCTCCCTGACCAGCATACAACGGCTCTTTAAAACGTCGACAACACAATGTATGTTTGATCTCTTTTAAACGCTATTTTTTGCTGTAATTTTTCCTATTTTCGACATTTCGACATCGGGAATACGTAATATATACCTGTGTGTGCTTGCTGGGGCTGATACTGGCACTATTAATGTGGTATGTGATTGCACTTTTTTAACAAAAAGATTGGAAAAGATTTTGTTTTGAATAATCTTTCTTACATATTTCGGAAGTAAAATAATTATCTTTTCGAAAAGCTGAAATTAACAAAGCAAAGTAGTTCATTTAACATCTGTAGTAAATTCGGAATTTCTGATGCAGATCTAAAGATTTTATAAACGTTTCAGTATAAACCATAAAAATATTTAAAATTGTTCTCATTTTTATTCAAATTACAATTTTGAATTTCCTATTTTTCATACATACTTTTTTCATCTTTTATCACTCAAAATGTAATTCAATTTTTTTTCTTTGCCGGAAAAATATCTCAAAGGAACCATCAAAAACTTATTTTATGGAACTTGAAATGGTATAATTATAACCGAAAGAGAATATTCGGAATAAAAATATGCACATTTTCCCCAAATTCACCTGCGTTCTAAAGCGGACTTCCTACACATTCGTGAAATTAAGCTTTGTTTGCCCCGCTAGACATGCACAATTAGTAATTACCAAATGAGTGCTCAGCCCATTAATTTTTCGAAAGAGAAAGAATAGCGGATTTCAATTAAATTCAAGCATTTTGTGAGCTGTGTTTGAATCATACTTCACAGAACTTATCTCTAATCATGCGAGAGACGCAAATGGAGAAATATCCGTCTGTGTTCTACCACTCTTATTTGTTAAATATCTAATCATGATGCGAATCTGTCTGAGATACCTTTATAGAGAACACGATACATACATTACAGATAGAAAGGATTTAAAAATATATTTCAAAGATCTTTAAAGTGGTAGTATGGTAATTGATTTTATAGGGTGAGTTTAAAATTCTTTATTGTAACAGACTAAAATACAATTAAACCTAAGGAATATCTTGTGATACGCTTTGTAACAGGGACATTAATACATTACTCATATTATTTAAGCACAATAAACGGAATTAGTATTAAAGTCTCCAACCTCTATGGAACATAATTAATTCTTTTTGTGAACTTTTTATTTTTTTAAACTTTTTCAGAAGGGCAAGCAGCTCACACTTCATACTCAGTAATTTTGTTATATTGTAAGCCGAAAATTACTGTTTACGAAAGTAGTTAATAATATTCCGTAGAAGTTGGAGACTGTCTCTGGTATAAAATTTACGTCACGAGCAAAATAATTTTAGTGTTTATGAATTCAGCTAGATTGGAACAGTACTTTGAGAGTACCAAGATGGAGTTTTTCACGATACCTTTCACAGAGCATTGAATATCTCATGGATTTTTTTTTCTGCATTTATGGTACAGGCAATGTTTAAAGCCTTTATAGTTAAGTAAAATTGCTGTATTTTTAGTAGTCTACAGCATAACTCGCTTATGCAAAGTAATCTTTTTCTACCGTGCGAAGAACGGGTGCACAGCTAGTATTATATACTACTATCATTACACACTAGTATGGCACGAATGTCATACCATTTTACTCGGTCAACGACGTCATCTGAAAATCTAACGAGCCACACTGTTAGTGTAAATATAATCTCTTCAACAGATATAAGTACATTTAGAGTCAAAGTACTCAATTTCAAATATAGATTGATCTCATCACAATTTAACCATTTCTAAACAATTTAAACTAATTCCTTACATGCGATTTATCCCGCTAATTGAAAACAAATCTCGTTAAATTCATCGTTGCAATTAACAGACAAGCATTTCATACTCTACAACCATTAATTTTTCTTACCAAGGGATTTGAATTGCATTCCAAAATTTTGGGCACATCAGAATTTATTCGTCGCGAATCAGACAATAATTTCAGAAATGGACTATTCATTTTGCGAAGTGCCTCACGCTTTCCAGGTGCAGCACGATATTAATGATTCTAATTCCACCGTTAATCCCGGTAATCAAAAGCGATTTCGAACACTGCTGAAGAAACTAAGCTGCCGTTAAGCACAGTCAAATGAATTATCTAATTGGGTAACGCAAACAGTTATCAATTATAAAACGACAAACAAATAAGTTAATTTGAATGGACAGATTATTTCATCGCAAGAAGGAATTAAGAGTTAAAACTTCGTCTCGTTGATTTATTTTTAAATTCTTATTTAATGTAATAAATTGAAAAATCTTTTTGCTCCAAGCCCTTCAGAAAATAAGCATATTTCTGATGAGAAATATGTGTTAGTTTGGAAAACCTTGAAGATTTTCTTCTTTCACATGAATCTGCATATCCAGTCAGCTTCAGAAAAGTACGGACTTGGATATAGGACGATCATCGATGTAAAGCTAAACGAAATTTGACCGTAAGATGGCGCTGTGAATTGTAATCATTAACTTTATGTTGTGCGCATGTGGGCGTAAGTAGTAAGATGCAGTGTGATTCGTCGCTACAGAGCGCTTATGTATATGTAGTTCAATATTTTAAAATATATAGTTAACTTAAAACATGCTTTATTTTATTTTAAATTTTATCGCAGTGTAGATACGCTTTATGTTTTCTTGGGCCCTAATCCCCTTCCATCCAATCCCAATAGTTTTGAAAAAAAATGTATTTATGAATCTCACAAAAATTTGACTGTCATCAGAAATACTTTAAATACTTCATTCAATTATACAGTGAAAAATAAATTTTTATTTCATATAATTTATTATTATTGTTAATTAATTAATAATAGTATATTTTTGATTAATTAACAAAGCGGTAAATGTATAAATGACTCGTATAAAATAATAATTAATGCAGATGAGTTATATAAAATATTAAATAAAATCCAAATCTAAACAGTCTGCTATGAAAACTAAAGCACAAAATGTAACTCCAGCAAAATATAGCTTTAATCAGCATACTATACATCGCAAAATGAACATATGTGAATAGGGCAAATTCAGTATTCACAGATCTTGGAAAAATCTCTTAATTTTCATTTTTAACTGCGAAGATTTCATTGCGTATTTACCTTATAAAACACTGATCAGCACAACACAGATATATTTAAAACATTAATTTTACAAAAACAAAATATTTTAAAACTATCTCTCCATAAAAAATGCAGATCAATTGAAAAAAAAAATGAATGAATGAATAATATAAAAATATCCTTCTTTTGGAGTGAAATATTTTTATCAATTTAGCATTAACTCCTTAGTGGAAAATCCCTACAATGATACGCCATTCATATTTCATGACATGAAAAATCTATGAGTACATGGATCAAATAGCGCGGAATAATGCTTAAAAAACAATTCCAAATGTCGTTGTTTGTCACGGTAATTTCATCTGGCGCGACATGGAAGGTCGTAAATTTCATTGAAAATGAAACTGACAGGTAACACTTAAAAATGGATGTTCTTGCGTTTCTTTTTCCAAGTGAGCAACCTCAAAAAAAGAATCTTTATTTATCAGATGAAGGGTTTTACAGTTATATCGTTATTTGAGATATCTCAGTTTGCAACTTTGTGAGATGATTTAAAATGTGTGTAAGGAAATTTATAAACGTGTTTCAACAAATTTATCAGTATCCGAAATATACAGAGTGTTTCATAAAGTTGGTTACACACTTTAACTATTAGAGATAATTGGGGCAATAAAAATTGAAAAAAAATGTTCAAAGTAAGGTACTTGGAAATTACTTAAGTTTCGTTTTTTTTAAATGGGGGTAGTATACAAATTTAAAAAGTTTAACTTTTTGAAAAATTAAAAGAGGAATTGTTTCTTAATATAATCCTTTTTTTCCACCTCATTTTGAACATTTTTCTTAGAGATGCGACTCGAGACATATTAATGCAAAAGTTTAACGATTAATTCCTTATATATTAATATTTAATGATCCCGGAAAATTTTAATGACTATGTCATTTTATCTCTCACACCCTTTATTGAAAATTGTCCGAAAAATGTGTCCCAAAAATGCGACATAATTTTACATATATTTAAATACTATTAGTTCACAACAGCTTTAATCTACTGTTACAATATTTCGTAAGCTGTAGAATATGCACCACATGTACTTTTTACATATATTTAAATACTATTAGTTCACAACAGCATTAATCTATTGTTAAAATATTTTGTAAGCTGTAGAATATGCATCAAATGTATTTTTCTGTAAAAAGGTTACAATCATAAAAATTTCAACATGGGGTTACGAGGCGAAATACACGAAAGATGAGAGATAAAATGATATAGCCAATTAATATCGTTTTAATATGGCAATAATGAAACTAAAAAATTATGGGGGTTCAGGGAGGTCTCCCCCTGACGAGGCTCGAACAGCCGAGTTTATTTTTTTAAAGTTTTATTTTAAATTTGTTAAGAATTATTTTTACAAGACTTAAATTACAAGACACAAAATACAAGGCATAAAATATATGAGCAGTTTGACTGTGCTATGAGCAATAATCCTTGAACGTCCCTATTAATCCTCAGCAAATTAACATTCCAGCATCTATTTGCGCATATTGCTTTAGTAATAAACCAAGCTTTAACCCATTCATAATGCAGTACAAACTACATCTGGCTAACTGAACTATTAAATTAGCGCTTGAGCCATAAACCAAAATCAATAATGACTATGTTGTCAAACCCCGTCTCTTAATAAATGTCACTGAATCATGAAAAGCATCAATCATATCAAACAAATTCCGCAGATATTACTGTCTAGACATTCAAAAATACCCCTGAAAAAAACCCAGGAAGCGTGGTCGATATTGTGATATATTTATAAGCTTTAATGGCAAAACCAATACCTAAAAGGGAGGAACACTTTGTCCCCATCATGCTTGAATTTGTTTAAGTAGTTTAAGCGCACCATAGAACTTTTCAACATCGCTTATGCTGCTGAAGTCTCATTGGAAAATTGCGGTTTTCCTAGTATTTTCGAAAATTAATGATTAAACTCGAATCATTAATTTAGAATTAAGCATATGATTATCGATTTTAAAATTTTGTTACCATCGTGATAATGCTGTTTTGAAATATTTCAAAACTTAGTTACATTAATGAAACGTACAATGAAATAAGAGAATATTTTTGGAACAAATTTCAAGTTATAAATGTTATTCACAAATATTTAGACTTACGAAGAAATAATCATTAGGCAGCATATTATGTAACACTGTCAGTGTACTTTGTAACATTAATGCGAAATAACAATGTGCAAAAACCTTTTTTAAGCAAAATCGTTTTACATAGTACAATAACAAACTAAGATAATGAAGACAGTAAAAACTTTAAATAAATATATTAAGTATTTTATTCAATATGTAAAAAACAGATGGTAAAGTGTTTTTGTTTAAAATCGAGGCACACTGGTAGACACACACGAACATAGTCCACACTATGTACCAATAAGTATTTGGACACCCATGCAAATGCGGATATCTGCAGTCCTGATCTACGTCAAGCTTTTTGTACTTAAATATCATGTAGGAAACAGCACTGGAATTAGTCGCATGCAAACTTGACCATACAAACCCACGAAAGAAAGAGATAGAGACCGAAGAGTGCTGTCCAAATAAATTCGGAAAAACTACACCAAACCGATGGCCCACATACTTCAGGAGTTACAACAAGCATCCGGACTGTTTTTTCGATAAATACCATCCGGAAAAAACACATTTGCTTGGTTTCCATGGTCGTACTGCCGCTTATAAGCCTTTGATTACAAAGGCTAACCTTATTGCTCGGATGAGGTGGTGCGAGGCACGTCGAAATTAGAAATGAGTGGAAATGGGTTCTCTGGAGTGATGCATAAAGCTTCAGTCTCTACTAGTCGGACGACAGAATATTGGTTTGGCGAATGCCTTGAGAAAGGCTTTTGGCTGAATGCATGGTCTGGAGCTATTTCTCTTGGTATGGACTGGGAACCTTGATCCCAATTGATGGTAAGCTCAACGCCGTCTCCTACTTCACTATTCTATACAACAATGTGCTTCCTATGATGTGGTAATTTTATGGGATCCTTGTTACTGCCAGGATGATAACGTCACTTGTCATATTGCGAGGTCCATCGCGGATTAGCATGATTACAATGAGGTGAACGGATTAGACTGGCCTGCCCATAGTCCAGACTGAAATCCTATAGAAAACCTCTGGGACGAATTAGATCGCCGTATAAAGGGGTGCAAGCAACCGTCCAAATTCGGTAAAAGAACCTGCATATTTTCTCCAACCGAGTGGAATAAAATATCGTTGTCCATCATCCAAACACTTGTGGAAAGCATGCCCCGGAGGGTTAAAGCCGTAATTGCCTCAGGTGGAGGCTCTTCCAAATATTGAATATGAATAAATTGTGTTTATCTCTTTTATCACAGGCGTCCCAGTTACTTTCCAGCAGATAGTATCGGGAAGGCAAGTAAAAAAATACACTAAGTTTTCGAATTATACGATTACGAGAACTAGTAAGAGTGATAGTTTTAAGCTTCAAAATAACTAAAAAATAGCATTTATTTTTTATAACAGTATGTATAATTTTTCGTTAAGGTTTTACATACATGTTTGAATGAAGAATTAGAATAAATAAAATTGTCAGAAAATATTAATTAAGTAGCAGTGCATATTTCATTATTTTAAAAGAGTACGCATTTACTTTTTAACATTTAAGGAACTCAAAAACAGAACTGTTAAAATGGCAAAATTGGTTTCATTTTCGGGAGCTATTTTGATAAAACATGAAACGTATTATTAGATAATACTTCGAAAACCATAAATGAATTATAGACGAAAGTTATTTCGTTGAAGTTTCAGAATTTTTTCTTTTTTAAGAACAAGGAGTAACATCTGAAAAGGTACAGGATGTTTCACGAAAGACCACTAACTTTGAAAATGAGTAACTCAAAAAGAGTAATAGATGGAAGCATGTTAACTTAAAAAATCGTAAAAATTTTATACAAAAGCCACAAAATTTTATTGCAAAGTGCACTGACAGATGGCGCTATAAGCAGCAATAGTTGTGACAGAAAGAGAGCTCGGACACCAAATACAATCGCATCAAAATCGATTTAATATGCGCATCTTCCATAATGCACGCCAGCCAGGGGCGTAGCCAGGAAATACCTTTTCCCATCGCTGTCGAAAACTTCAGCACAGTAACCCTGCCTATTTCGCTCAGAAAGCAAAATCATATTGCGTACGGTGTTGGGGAGTCCCATCTTACATAAACCATGTCGTGTATCCGGTCAATTATACAAAGGTTGTTGCGACAAATGTTTCAAAAGCGCTTTATACAGTTAGTTGTCTTGTTTCTCGGAAAGAATAAAGTAGTCAAAGGATGCCTTTGTAAGCGATTGCAGCCCTTAACGGTAAGTTTTGGGCAATGAAGCGCTCATGTGTGCGACAAATGAGAATTTTCTATCAAACGAGGAGCCTTATTACCGCTTGCATCGTCATCATTCGGCGTAATTTGCAGCTAATATTTTGAGGACTCCGTACCAAATTCTTAGGTGTTCTTTTGATAAACATACCACTAATTTCATCTTTCTATCAATCACCGTTTTTGCGTTATTTATTTTCAAATTTAGGAGGTCCTTCGAGAAAAACACAGTACTTTATTCAACGTTCGGCCGTTACAGAAGGGTACAAACTCTATTTTATAACCAGTTTTTCATATTTTCAGCAGTCATATAAAATGTGTACCTTAGATATATAATTTCGATTTAGTTCAGTTAAAAACTTACTCTAAATTAGAGAAAATACAATTTCAAAAATATAATCGAGGGCATTTCATTGAATAATCAAATTCATATAACTGATATAGCATTAGGGATGGACGCGAGACCACGAGACGAGACGAAACTTCTCGCGGTCTCGCACTTTGACGAGACGAGACCTCGAGACGAGACCTTCGGGTACCAGACGAGACCACGGGGTGCGTGACGAGACCACGAGACGAGACTACGGGGTGCGAGACGAGACCACGAGACGATACCACGGGTCAGGTATCGCGCGAGACCACGAGACTGGTCTCGCATTAAAATAGGCAAAGATGGTTATGGCCGGTACTTCAAAATCTTTCTAAAAGCGGCAAGCCCGGATTTTGCAAAAAATTTCGTCCCACAGCACAGATTGATAAATAGCTTACAGCATGAGATGTACAGAAAATTACTTTTGTAGTATTTTCACATTTCGGAATATTCGTGAAATTATATGTTTACATGTGATTAGTCAGAAACAAAATAGTATGGCTATGGGTGTGGGGAGTGGCGTATAGCAAAGGTCTGAAGGTCTGACCTCCACCCCCCGGGCCCGGCAGAATATTTTATAGGGGGGTTCCCCTCCAACCTTTTATGAAATGGTCAAGTTTTCAGTTTTTATACATTCCCCCTCGCATCTAGAATACAAGATAATTCAATAATGATTACCGTAAAGATTAAAAATTAAAATGTTTAAATTAATATTACTTTTTTAAGCTGAAATGTACTTAAAATATACAAATGTAAAAATGTATTTTTACACAAATCAAGAGTTCGTTTGATTGTTGAAAGCGCTTTTATTTGAAATACTACTACTTTTCATGAACACTAATAGTTCTATTGAAGGTTGCATTGTGAATGATTAATCAAAAGAAGAAGTATTAGAGAAAGGGAAGTTCTTTGAGATTATTTTATTAAGGAATTGGGAAAAGGAAGGAATTGGGAAAAAAAGATAACCTGTATACTTTCAGAAGATTTCAACCCATACACCCAGGCATTGGCGTCGCAGCCTGTAAATTATTGGGGGAGGGGGGGCGGACTCCTTCCCCAAAACTTTGATTTTTGTTACTAAAATGATAATGATATAGTCTTGTAGTGAAAAATTTTGCCTTTTTTTGTCGTTTGGACCGCTCAGAAAATTTTGGACCCCTTACAAAATGTTTTTTCTGGATATCTGCCTTCCAAAGGCGTAACTTAATAAAGACAAAAGGGGTCAATTGTTTGCCCCCTTCCCAAATTCAATGAATTCAGATTTCACCTATTTGAAAATTGTATTTTCCACGATAGGAAACATTTTGCCCCGCCCCCCCCCTCAACATTTCTCTCCCAAACGCGCCAACGGGGAGAGAGACAAATAATAAAATAACATTCTTTACTATATACCGTCCTTAATGTCAAAGAAAAACCCTACCATTGTCATTAGACAAGGGTAGCGTTTGGGGGTCCTCAACTTCTGTGAATCTTTCTGGCACATAAATTACTATTTGTAGAAGAGTATTGAAAAACTACCATATTGGAGCATAACACTTAGGTTGGGATGAGCTTATAAAAAAGATAATTTTGCCTATCCAAAGTGCATTATAAAGCATAATATTACTTTTCAGCAATGTCTTTCTTTTTTTTGGGGGGGGGCAGAAGCCCCCTTGTCTCTTTCCCTGGATCCTCTACTGGCAACAACTGGGTTTATCATAACGACTTAATTTCTTTTGATACCTCCTCTTACAACATAAAAAAAAAAAACTAAGGATCTTACAGTCCCACCCCCATTCCTTGAAACAATATGTCTGGATACGCACTGGAAAGAAACAATCTCCAAGTAAGTGCTTCGTCTTTTCTAGAGTTTTCCTTATGAAAAAACTCTCAATATTGTGCGGCGAACTTACTTTTTCGGAGGACCCATGGTAAGAGAAATGAGGTCTCGTAAAAAACTCTTGATGCTCTGTGAGAGAAGACATACGACTGATATCACACCCTATAAATTCTACCGGTCAATAACAAAAAAGTACTTTCTCCAACTAATTTCCAAGTAAATGTTACCCACCCGCGCCTTCTGTGTTGCTCTGACTATTCGTATACTCGTATCTATTATGTCTGTAGGTCTGAGTTTTTATTCCTAGTGGACGGAAATCTTTTGTGAGGCATCTTCCAGTGTTCGGACATGGCAGGAGGCCGAAATTTGAACTTACCACTCTTCTCGATATCAATGCGCGGTCTTTAGAAGAAATAACGCAGATAGGAAGATAAGAAATCCTCGTGTGAGGTTCTGAGCACCCGATTCCGATACTGTATTGTGCAGCAGTAAAAAAAAAAAGGTATCCACCTCGAAGTGTGAGAGAAAAAAGTTGCTTTGGGGTGTGACTCCCAAGCGGTAATCACCCCTCAAATTTCCATTCCCTCCTCTCTGAACCCCCAATCAGTTGATTTTCCCGGAGGCTATTGGAAGAAGAAAGCGTCTATTTTTGGTCACGCGCTTACGAGATTTTTCCTTTTTTCCTTTCATCGTACTTCTCCCTTCGAAAAGAAATAACCTTAATTTCTTAATTTTGTTTTTTTAGAAATAAACATATTTTAGAGTAGTGCATTTTTAAAAAAATAAATAGATTATGAATTGCATTTATTTTGTACGATGGAATGTTTTAAGATGAATCATCTGATATCCTGCGCAACTAAGTACATTTACTGAAAATGATATTGAAAGAATCGTGTTTTTAAAAATAAATAATTGATCACGTGTTTAAGTGTGATTATCAATCAAAATCCATCCCAGATATTATTGAAATCATCCTAGAACTAATTTTATAGTAAACTGCTGATTTAGGAAAATTTTAGGGTTTTGAAAGGAAGAGCAGATTAATTTTAACTTTCTTTTAATGAATGTCCTATTACGACGAGCTAGGGCCCTGGCCAATGATAAAAGTGGTGTCTCCACCTGTGAAATTTGTGATACTTTTTAATTTCTGTTTTACATTTTTGGAAGTCTTTCACGATTATGTATCTCAGAGCTAACTGCAACTCCCCTCGCCCACAACATAAGATTTTTCATCAACAGTAAGAAAGTCAACATTCAGTTATTGAGTACGTTATGTGGAAATAGTAATATATAGACAGGGAATGTTTTAAAACAATTTGAGGAGTGTTTATAAGTGTCTGAAGTAACTGCGTATGCGTTTCAAAAAGTCACATGTATTACCCGATCTCAGAACTTTTTTTTACCTTTTCCTTATAAGTTCTTTAAAAATTTTAAAGTCAATCTTCTAAGAGTCTCTGCCATGTCCGCGTGGATAAGGCACACAAAATGGTAGACGGCTGATCACACGGCTGTCGATTTAATAGTCTGGAGTTGTGGTCGGTTTTCTCCAAATGTAACGGAAATATGCGTTATAGAACCCCCCAAAAACACACCCTTCGTAGGCAGATATCCTTCGTACAGGTCTGACTTAATATACGCAATATATAATACTTCTAAGACAGCTCGTTTGGAGGCCACCTTCTGGATCTACTAATGTCCTATCGCACAAAGTCGAATTTTCTCTTACCCGAGAGGTCTGGGAACGCATTTCTCGCGTAAGTCAATACTCTAAAGTTATGTGGCTCGGACAATGAAATATTTTGTATTTTTAATTTGATAATTACATAAAGAACTCGCATTCATAAATTGGGTTGATAAGGCCCTATGACGAAGATATTTTAAGCTATTTAAAATATAAATTTATAATGAATATTTGTAAAAGTGGGTCTATTATAACCTGGGGATAGTAATGACCATCTGAGCTTTTAAAAAGCTTTGAAATTTAAAATTTCAAAATTATTAATAACAAACAAAATACACATACTTAAGTGCCGTGTTTACTCGCGTAACAGTCGCACTTTTTTGCCAATTTTTCAGAGTGAAAGTCTACGTGCAACTGTTATGCGGGGTAAAATTTACAACATTTTATTGTAGCTAAAGCTATTTTTTCTACTTCAAAACGGGGTGCGACTATTACGCGAGTAAACACGGTATTATGTATTTCAAAAAAAGATAAAGGAAAACAAATAAAATTTGATTTAGTAGATTTAATTGTATTTATGGAAATGCAATTTATGTAATTCTAAATACATACGCTGAAGGAAAATGCAGTTTTGTCCCCAAAGCTTGCGACCCCCCTGGTCCCCAAAACTTGCGACGCCCATGGACCCAGATATATCTATAACAGGTCTATTCTTTCTACGGTGTTAACATGTAATGTTTTTCAACTGTCATATTTTACTAGTTCCATAAAAACTGAAATCTGAAAGCATTTAATTCACTAAAAAACCTCATTGTGTCGGAGCCGCTCTTCAGCGACCACCCCCCTCCCGCATTCCGGAGGCTTACAGTATGCTACTTAATTTTTTGTTGCATTTGCTCTATTAAAAATGACTATTTGCTTCGTGGATGTTACTCTTCATTAGCACTATTTAATGTTCATTTAATTTCTAATTATATATTTCTTATTGATTTAAATTTGTTTAAGTAAAAATAACTGCGAATCCAGTTCTTGGGAAGTTTTGAAAACTAAGAAATTATGTCTGTATGTATATGCAAGATATTCAGACTGTTTCTTTATAGGCAATCACAAACAAATCTATGCAATTTTTTTGAGAAAAGGTACAACACACACATTTATTTATTCCATTTTAATTCAAACGAATGAGTGCCATCCCTTCTACCTCGGGATAAAAACTAATGAGGCAAGAAAAAGAAAAAAAAGAACTATGTCTATTTACACTATTAATTGCTAAGTAAAGGTTGCCCCCCAATTTGTAGTTATTGCAAAATGATGCCGTATTACTTACATTATAAAAGATAACCAACAATACAAACATTTCAAGTGCATCTGAGTATCTTGTACTACAGTGTGACATACGATACATACTGTAAACAAATAGTGAAGGCGGCCCCCTCAAAACTTTATCGGGGGAGGCTGGTTTTTGTGGTGCGCCATGGAGCTTGCGATATTAAATTTATTCAGAGAAACACTAAACCATTAAAAAAATAATATTATAAATAATGATTTTATATCTCGCAACCATCCCTCCTAGCTGGCACGTAGCCAGAAAACAATATGGGGAGGGGGAGGAAAGCTGAAAAAGGCAGAATTTCTCACAAGAGAAGCCTGATTTTCAGTATCCGGGTAACAAAAATTTAAATTTCGGGGGGAAGGCAGGTCCCCATCCCCCCCCCCACACACACACACGTCTTTGATTACGTCCCTGTCTCCTAGTCTGTGTTAAGGGTATTTCTTTCGAAGAAATAAGTCGGTTTTTTTTTTTGTTGTTGTTTTTTTTTTTAGAGTGTTTCAAAACTTTTATTGGGTGAACGTTTATATGAATTAAATACCGCCTGTGAAGAGTCTCAAATTTTTCTGAGTATCTACTAGCATGAGCAATTCTTTACAAAGCTGTTCAAAATTGAATGATTTCTTAAAAGAGCCACCTTAAAGTAATTTGCAAGGAGATTCTATCGCATGCAATTACTTTTTGATGCTTCATACCCTGAAGTAAATATGAGGACGTTAGGTAATAGGCGACTATGCCAGACCACGATAAATGTGAAACGACTGTACATTTTTTACTTTGAACAAAGAAGTAAAAGGACATTTTGGCTGAGACAATATGCGAGACCGGTCTCGTGGTCTCGCACGAGACGAGACCTCGAGACGAGACCTCCGGGTGCGAGACGAGACCACGAGATGAGACCACAAGGTGCGGGACGAGACCACGAGACGAGACCACGAGACGATACTTCGATATGAAAGGACGAGACGAGACTTGAGCCATTTCTCGTCTCGCATGGTCTCGCGTCCATCCCTAAATAGCATTCTTCTTTAGTTGACCAATCTGCAACAGTTTCGGGATGAAAAAGTTTTAGAAAAGATTAATCCTAAGTTTACTATTAATTTATAAAATGTCACCAAAAATATGTTTATAGATTAAAAAAAATATTCATAATTAAATCTTTAGAAATAAAGCTCTCAGAATAATGTATAGTAAATTTTTACAGTATAATATTTAAGATAATAAACTTTTATATGAATATTAAGTACATCATATATTCCACAAGTAAATATAGTCTTAATTTCAATTATAGTTAAAAGTTTGTCTCAAATTTATCTAAATTAAAACATTTTGATCTTAATACAATTCTACAAATTAAATAGAATAGCGCGCGATTTAATAAAATATTTTTTTATAAATCTCCGCTTATGTAATGTCCTAATAAAGAAGTGGAATTGTATTAAAGCAAAAATAAATGCAAACGTTTATCACTGGTACATACAAATCTTGTTATTTATAATATTAAACTAAAATTCTAATATAAATTTTCTAAGTAAAATTTTTAAATAGGTTGTAAATATACTAATTTTACAACCTATATAAGATCTTTTACCAACCAATGAAATGTAAACATTTTTACTAAGTGTCACAATTTTGAAGTGAGACGCACTCTTAAAAAAATGATATTTTTGAATTTAAAAAATTTCCTATCTAATATCTACTCAGAATGAAATTATTTTTTTCATAATAACTGTAATACCACACCCTCTTACTTCACTAGAACGGTTTTTAAATAAAAAAAGGTAACAAAAAAAATTGATGCATTTCACCATTAACGCGGATTTTAGAAAAGAACAGGTATAATGTCCAGGATTCCCTTGTCAGGAGCCATTTTGACAAAAACATGGAACGCATCATCAAGCATTAGTTCGAAAATCACTGAACGATGAAAAAAAAGAGGGAAAGGAAATTTTCTCCAGCTTCAAATTATTTTTTTTTTCCTTCCTAACATGTGGTAACACCTGTAAAAAAATTATTTTTATGTAATATACGATCAATGAGCTGAAGTTATTAAATATATTTCGTCAATTATGTCATTTTTTATAACGATCTTACAAAATATATATATAAAACTGACTTAATGGCATTTTCCATTAAAACATATGCATGCAAGTTGTGTATGACACATTTTTTCGTTTCTTTAAAAGACATATAAAAGAAAAGGTTAATGTTAAAGCGCGTTTCTTGCTACAGTTAATACATCAATATTTTGCTGAAATTGCTTATGATGCAAAAACTCTTGGAATAATTTAAGGTTTGAGATAAGAATATCCTTTTTCAGAAAATGCTTTTTTATAACACAGGCAAGTAGTTTGACAGATTTTAGATAAAATTTTGCTCATGATTCACGCTTCAGAGAGTGGGCTATTTTAGTGTAATGCTCAGTGAAATTAAATTAATGTTTGAGTGAAAAATGTATTAAATTTTATGCTTTCAGATAGAAACTTTTTCTATCTAACAAAATACAGCAATAAATTTATCTTTGGCTTATTTCAAGTGATAAAAATTAATCTAACGAGGGATAAAAATTGACATTAATTTATGTAAAATCTTTTCATTATTTTTTAGTTTTCAAAAAAGTTGAAATAAAGTCAAACGAATTTTTCATGAGAAAAATTGATTTATAGATCGATTTGTATTTTTTTTCAACACATTTTAGTTTTAAAATCTAAATTAATTTTTGACTAAAGGCCACTACAACAGAAATATAAGACAGTCTTCAATATTTTTCTTTGAAAGAAAATTCAGAAAACCATCTGATCAATTTCTTTCACTAATGGAACAAAATTATTAATGCTAATTAAAAACCAAAAATTAAGTTTAAAATGGTTCTTTAGTAATTACAAATTTAAGCTCTAAAAATTGCCTAAAAAAATTTTTTGCAAAAATTGAACATCGTAGGCATATTTATTTGTTATTTTTTATTTTATCAGTATTTCTATGGGGGGGGGAGGGAAGGAGGATTGTAAAGCATATCTTTATATGTCCTTAATACTTAATCACTTTAAAAATTCGTTTAATTATTAATTACAGTTGTGACTTTTTTTTTACTTTTTCTTTATACCTCATTAATAAATTTTCAGTAAAACGAAATTTAACTATATAATTGATAGCTATGAATCATTTCTCATTTTTAGTTGCTTCAACATTCGAAGAACTGTTTATAAAATATAGTGAAGAAATTAACACGCCTGCATTTTTTCCAAAGTGATTATTGCTACGAATTTTTGGTGAGACCTGCACTTTGGGGGTTAAATATAGTATAAAATTCGTATTCTACGATTCAAATAATTAAGATTTGCATTTTGCAGCATGAAAATCAGTTAACTATAACGTAAGACGGGGTTGTCTTCATTGTTTAACATAGGTTTTTCTGGAATTTCCGCGAAATATTCGCGATATCGCTTAGCTGACTTCAGTTTTGGGGACTTATTCCTGGCGCCAAATTTGGGCGATTTTATTAATGGACCGTGTAACGTCTCCTACCCTGCACTGACACTACGTATTTGTATTACGTCATCAATGTGCTTGATCAACAGAAAATTTCGTCGAATTAGTATGTTGTAGAGATTAGTAGACAATTCGTGAAAGGGGTTAGCGGAACTTATAAATATGGGAGGGAAGAATTCAATTATGTTGCGATTGATTGCTGGTTGAGTTTGCTGCATTAGTAGCAAGGCTCTGTATTGTGCGCTTTTATGAGCGATCTTCTTGCTTTATTTTGAGACGCTTTTTTTTAATGCAATTTATGAATACTTCATTTTTATATGCCGAGGAACAGTTTACTTGAGAATTTCCACTGCATTGTAGCCTGTGGAAGGATTTTAATGTATGAGAATTGACTGTTATAAATCAAATTACTGACTGTTAATTCATGTGAACACTGTATGGAAGATTGTTCGGCGAAGTTTTAGAAGCAATAAAATTTGTGTTTCGTCCTGACAAGTGGCCTATTTACCAGAACTTTCCATATACACTGGACTTTTAAGGTACGAACCCGGAAACTAAGCATGGAACAGTATATTAATGGTATTTATCTAACGAAATGCTTCTGACGATATTTTCTGTGTATGAAAAAATATTCTTTTTTACTCAATCGTTTCTTAAAGTGTTTCGCGTGATTCATAATGTATCTCGTATAAAACTACTTAACTCTTGTCTACGGTAATATAGCGTTAATTCGTTCCTCTCGGTTATAAACGCCCCCTTCCACTTTTTAAACAAATTGGAATTTTCAAAAATCTCGAGACAGCCACCCGCTCTGCTCAAATAGCCCTGTTCTTTACGTGAAACTTTATTTTAACAGTATTTCATATCTGAGAAGGGAGTAGATATTTTCGCTGCGTGGAAAAACCATGCGGGATTTCTAAACTTCTGGTGCCTTTGAAAGCAAACTACAGTGGTTCACAATCTTTTTCTAATTGTGAACCCCTTATAAAAGTCATCATTTATTAAAGAGCAAATGGCCCCTCCAAATTTGTAAGACTTTTCGCCGCGTTTGAGGGGTTGCGCATTAACGGGATATTAAACTTCTTTTTCGCTTAAATTCCGTGTAAGCGCCCCCCTCCGTTTTTTACGACTCTTCGTTGCGTTAGGGGATTGTGGAGGATTAACGGTATATTAATGAAGATTAACTCTTACCTAGATTACAGTTACAGTGCACCGCGGAATTTTTCAAGGTAATGTTTTGCGTAAATATCAGCTACATGTTTTTTTTTTTTTAAGTTTTCGGAAAAGCGTAAATTTAATTAATCGTTTCTAAAATTAATCATTTAATAAATGCCTTACTATCTGGAGTGTCTCTCGAATTCAATCCTTTATTTAACAAACTAAAGACATGTTTTAACGGAAATGAATTTATTTCGAACATACGAAGGACAATGTGTCAAATTACTAGAATTACGTAATGAGTTCAGTAACTCCCTATACTTTCAAAAGAATGATATTAAGTTTAACAAAAGCATTTAATTAAATTTCAGTTTCAATCTCTTACTTGAATGAAGCTCTTATTGAAAGCTAATTTGAAATGTCATCGTTGTATGTTTATAACAGTTTCAATAATCTTTTCGCCATAATATTTAAATTCGATTAACGTTGTGCAAAGTCACAGTTTAAACTGGTGAAATACTGTCTTCTCAGAGATTTAATTTCTAAACGCTCCACACACAGCATTAAGTAAAGGTTTCTATCGAATTGCTTTAAATATCTGATTGATCTATAGACCCCAAGCTGTAAAAATTGAGATTACATTACATGAGATTATGATGGGATTACTAGCATTTGATTGAAGTGTGTGTATGCATCATACAAATTTATTGAATTTTTATATACAGGGGTGTCTCCAAAAAGATGGTAACACGCATTCATTCTTTATCTATTAAGAGATAGTTGTGCAATGCATATTGAAAAAATATTGGAATTAAGGTAGAAAAAAAAGTCTGCATGAAGAAAAAAAAAATTTCTCGTAAATGTTTTAAAAGCTACTCTTTTTAAATTTGTGTACAGCCTCCCTACAAAATATTCCCAATTAAAAAAGTGTTTCCTATAAACTCATGAGGCGGTGCACAAAAATTCAGCCTTTCGCCATTCAAAAAAAATCATGTAAATACTGTATTGCTTCTGTGACATACATTTTTCTATACCAGAGATAAATACTCTCGCCGAATAAAAATTCACCCCTTAAGCCTCCTGATAACTTTTCTAGCTAGATGAGTGTAGGAGTGGGGGATGCATTTCCGTAATTCGCGCACCACTTAGAATAAAACCTAGGACCGGCACTGTCTACTATGTTCCGAAGCGGTTTGAGAGTAGAGATACTGACCAAGAGAAAAAAATATATATAGCAAAAATGGTAAAAATGTTTACCTGATTTCTTTTTCTAGGAAATCACGAAAACATATTTTACCGAAAGATCGGTTTCTAAAATGAGATGTGCGATTTGGCGAGTTTTTTCTCTCGGGCAGAAAGAAAATTTATTTATCTTTGAGTTATTTCCTTTACATCATTCTTATAGTTCGCATGGATTGTTACGTATTTTTAATAGGTCATAAAGATTCACTAATAAATTTCCTTACTTTAAAGGATGCTCATTTCAAGCATTTATGATTTAATTTAAACAAGCATGCAAAAGAATTTGTCTGTTGTTAGAAATGACTTTAAAATTTATGCGCATGGCATGTTTTATGTCTGTTGTTTCCTTTATGACTGCATACATTAAATAATAAGTATTATATAACGTAAATAATATCTTCTAATTTTAATGACATCTTCATCCAGTATTTTTACATATATGTTCATTTATGAATATATCTCTAAAATAAAAATAATTATATGGTTTTCTTCGAATGAAAATAAAAATATCCAAACACATAACATGTACACTAACCAAACATTAGATACCATTTAGTATTATTATTTTGCTTATAGATAGCAAATCAATCGAAAATTTTGCAACACTTAATCACATTAAGGGAATTTTTAAGTCTAAATAATATTTTAAGTAATTTAAAAATATTTTAAATTATTTTAAATTAACTATATACATACATACACATGCTTACAGGGTAAAGAAACATTTTAAAAGTGTGTTTATTTGCCATGGACACCTATATACATAATGCATATGTAATAAATTTTGAAGCATTGGGAGGGGGCACTTCGTGATGTAACTTTTCCTCTTTTCTACTAAAATTGCTTCCCCAGACTGGCATAAGCTATTTCCTCAATTGATTTCGCGCCTCTTTTGTAGACTTTTCGCCAATGGCATTTAACACCTCCTTGACAGGCCTAGACTCATCTTGTATGCAAACGCGATACTGGTAAATACATTATAGATCCGTGCTCAAAGTAACAATGTAAGAAGTTAAATGATGAAATATGGAATCTAAGTGAGATAAATGTAGATCTATTTTCTTTTTGCTGCTCGGTCCATAAAAAGGCAAGTGCCCCCTCATATTTCCCCCGTTCTTTTTACACCTTCTCTTACGCCCACTTCCGATTTTTAATGCCTATTCCGCAACCATGTAAGGCTCAAGAAAAGATTTGAAACGACTGAAGTTTTCATCATTTCAAATTTTATAATTTAATAAGGAGTCTCAGTACGTAATATAGTATATACACCGAAGAGCCTTTACATTAAGACCACCCGCACATTTTTCAATGAACTCTTCTGGATGACATGTACAGCACTTAATTAAGTGGGAATGGTATTTAACTGTTGCTGGAGAAGGTAAGGAATCATTCTTGTACTTACGTTTGTGAGTGATGGGAAAGGCTGATGATCTAAGCGAATTTGATAAAGGGCAGATTGTAATGGCAGAAAGACTCTGAACAAGTATCTCCGAAATTGCACGACTGGTCGGTTGTTCACGATATGCCATTGTTGGTATTTATAAAAAGTGGACTAATGACGGTGAAACCAGCAGTAGTCTCCAAGATGGTGGGCGTCGAAGCATTATCAAAGAAAGAGGACGCCGGAGACTGTCCCGCCTAGAACAGCAAAATCGGAGGCAGAGAGTGGCTCAGCTGACAGCCCAGTACAATGCAAGTCCACATACAATTGTTTAGGAACACACAATTAAGCGGATACTGTTGGATATGGGGTTGCCTGCTGAGCAGACGTCGCCCTCGTGTGCCTTTGCTTACCAAGCATCATTGTCAATTACGCCTACAGTGGGCACTGGAACATCGAGACTGAACCATGGATATGTACACGGGTGTGCAAAAATTAAGGGCGAGACGGTTTTTTCAATATAACTTTGTACAAAAGTTTTCCAAATCAACACATTTAATACCGTAAGATCCCCAATACGTAAGGACATGAGTAATGTAAGCAACATTTATTAAAAGAGAAATCAGAGGGATAAAAAGAAGCTTTATTGAAAAAGCAGCATGGAGCGCAATGCGACTGAAGGCCGAAACATCCCTGTGATGGGTGTCTAGCAAGAAACATCCGGTCTTTAATAGGGGATATGATCTCCCCTGACTGCTAGGCAGGTTTCACAGCGTCTGCCCATGCTGAGAATGAGGGTGTCAATGAGTTGTTGAGGCATTGCTGCCCATTCGTCTTGCAGCGACAATCGAAGCTCCGGAATCGTTACTGGTGGTAAGGTACGAGCTGCCAAGCGTCTGCCTAGAAAATCCCATACATGCTCGATGGGATTGAGATCCGGAGATCGTGCCGGCCAATCCATACGTTCAATATCCTCACTCTCTAAGAGCTGTTCCAGCAGCTACTGTGCGATGACATGGTGCATTGTCGTCCATGAAAAGGAACTGCGGACCCATAGCGCCTCTAAAAAGACGCACATATGGAAGAAGAATCTCGTTACAATAACGGGTCCCGTTGACTGAACCTGCGTCGAAGATGTGAAGGTCTGTACGACTACCAAGCATGATGCCTCCCCAAACGAGAACACCGCCACCTCCATACCTGTCCCTTTCAAGGATGTTCGAGGGATGATTGCGGCTTCCCCGCTCTCTCCAGATGAGTATGCGATGAGAATCGCTACTCAGACTGAATCTGCTCTCATCTGTAAAGAGTACTCGTCCCCATTCATTGTCTCTCCAATTCCGGTGTTCCCGGCACCACAGAGAACGCCTTCTCCGATGGGCAGGCGTTAGAGGTACACACCGTACAGGGCGTCGTGCAAACAGACCACCACCGTGCAGTCTTCTGGCCACGGTAAAACGCGATATCGGTCGTCCAGTCG
Organism: Cheiracanthium punctorium; assembly: GCA_038373885.1. Lineage (NCBI taxonomy): Eukaryota > Metazoa > Arthropoda > Arachnida > Araneae > Cheiracanthiidae > Cheiracanthium > Cheiracanthium punctorium. The sequence goes on from JAWZYV010018972.1 coordinate 579,679, forward strand.
CCTGTGTCTTGTGTCTAGCGATTTCTCCCGCTGTCTGCCGCCTGTTTCTTCTGGCCTGTAAGGCAATATACCGGTCATCTGCGGGTGTGGTTCCTCGTGGACGACCACTACTAAACCCCCGGATAGCTGTTCCTGTAGTTTGAAATTGTCTCCAAAGTCGTGAAACGATGCTGTGAGCAATTCCGAACTCTGCAGCCACACTTGTCACACTGCGGCCTTCCTCCAACTTCCCAATGATTCGACCTCGGGTAAAAGCATCCAGATGTCGTCTAACAGATTGATTATTCGCCATTTCTCGCTGAGGCAGCAACTCGGTGTGATTCTAACTGCTATACGGCGTGCAATCTCTTTGCCAGAAATACTGATCTTACACTGACAACATGCTTTATACTACTCAGACACTCCCCCATTACGTCTACCTGCATATCTGCGCATGTGCTACCGTACATCACCTTACTTAATCTCCTGATTGGTCTTTCTGTCCGCTCTGCCTCTTCGTTCAGCTGATATGCTAATTTTTCGACTTCGTCCTTAATTTTTGCACACCAGTGTAGAAGAGTTGCCTAGTAGGATGAATCCCGGCTTCTCCTTTATCTTGTCGATGGTCGTGCCAGGGTACGCCGTCTTCCAGGAGACCAGCTGCTCCCTTCTACCCGGCAGCTCAGAGCTCAAACGCCACCATGATCCAATATCTTGACTTTGTATGGCCGCTGCATAAGTATTTGGTACAACCTGTGTCCAGTATCTACCTTGAAGGCCAAAGGAGGGGCAACGTGCTTTTAAGTAGGTGGTCATAAAGTAATGACTCTTCGGTGTGTACTAAACAGACATGTATTGTTAATATTTAAATATAGCTGGCAAAACAGTTCCTTATTTTGAGGAAATAGAAAGTTTAAGAAAGCTTCCAGGAACAGTAATAGCATCGGTACTTACGTTTCAAAATGTTCACAAGTTACAACAGTTTCATCAGCAGTAAAACATTCGCAAACCTGCACACATGTAGGATGAAAAAAAACCTATTTGTGACTATGCAAATCTTTTCGCGATGAGAAAAAAATAATTTTGTATACCTTTCGAAACATGCGTACACTGTTTTATTACTTTTCTTTGCGCTTTATGCCTAATTATTAATTTTTTATCGACTATCTCTCAAAAATTTTACGTTTCCAACAATAATGCAACAATGTAGTTTGCATATAAACCAAGTTTTTTCTTAAATTTTTCTACCTATTGTTTCTGAGATTTATAGAATATTTTAAAACAACACTTTTACATTCTTTGAAAATATTAGTCTTTGTGTAGAACTAACGTAAAGTTAGACAGCTAAAATGTTCAAAAGTAACTTAATGTTTTGGGGCCTCTCCGCCGCTACAACTTATGGCGTGTGCTCTCCAAAAAACTTAGTTTATTTTCAACAAACTCATCTGGTGATAGATATTTTCGTCTCAGTCGTTCTTATTCAACTTTCATAAATGATCTTAATGATTTCTACAGTTATCCCAGCAAACACACACAGGTTCTTTGAACGTCTATTAACGTTCAGAAGACGTTTTATGAACATTAATAGACGTTCAGAGAATCTGTGTGTGTTTGCTGGGATCTTCTTTAAGAATTTCTGGAAATAGAACAAACTGAACGAATAATTGAAGGAATTCGAATTGATGAAGTAAATGCGGCTGGTTGTGATGAAAAATTATTCGTTGAAATAAATGCAACTGAAGTACCTTTTGAAAAAGACTTTGGGGATGGTGGTAGGTCGGTGGCAGCTGCTATGGAACAAACATTTCCAAAATTACTTGCATTAACATACAGAGATGAATTGCAGGCAATGCCTTTCCAAGACGAAAATGTTCCCCTTATGGATAATGAAGTAGCTAGCATCGTTGATAGTGCTCATGACACAAGCGATGTATGTGTAAAAAGAAAAAGTGGCAAAAGGCTTAAAAAGTTTTTCCGAAAATCCTGCTGCTTTGGATGCACCAGAAAAGTACATGATTAAGGAGCACCGTCAGATGAGAATGTGGCACCATTGCATGAACTACAACCAATTCATGCTTCTAGTCGCAATAGGAGTCTTTTCAAAACCTCCTGATTTCTTCGCCTTTGACGAAATAGACGAACTGTTTCTGAACTAATGAAGCATCACTGCTGAAACTTCAAATTGTTTCGAACTTTTAGCTGAGTCTTGCTAAGTCAGAAACAAACAGGAATCATTTTTTTTTAATTGTGCCTGAACAATCGAGTTCGGACTATAGGCTCATAGTGACTGTCAGACCATCAAATTGCAGACCAATTGAAAAGTCCTGATTTCTTCTTCTTTAACAAAATGGACGAACTGTCGCACAACATCAAATCTGAAAATATTAAACTGTTTCGAACCTTTACCTTAGTCGTGCTGAGTCAGAGACAAACTCGGCTGATTTCTTTTTAAGTTGAGCCTGAACAATTAAGTTCGAACTAGGCTCGTACTGACTCAGTCTAGCAAGAACTTCCAGAAATAAGCCCGAAACGCTGCAATGTTTCAAACTTTATGCTTGACTTGAATAAGAGTTTGCTTTGAACATTTGTTTATTATTCTATAATATATGTGCATCCATTTGAAAATTAAAATCAATGTCACGTAATACTCCAAAATATTCAACTTTGGGAGGAGTCATTTTTTAACTTAAGCTATCTGAAATGTGTAGTTACAGGCAGTTTCTCGTCCTTACATCTGAGATTTGACTAATCAGAAACGATCAGCCTAGTAAAATGGATGAGATTTTATGAATCCTGAAAACTTCAAAATTGGAAGACCAGACTTTTTCGACCTGCCAGCTGAGATATGACGGAGCAGTTACGAACTCAAATTGCTTCTTTTTAAATCGAGACTGAACTACTGAATTTGAACTTGCATTTGAGAACTTAAGCAGCACAAAACCATCTGCAGTACTGAGTAAGAGTTAAACTGTTCTCAGATATTAAGCCTGAAACACTACACCGTTTCGAACTTTATAGGCTTAGGTGGAATTAGAGTCTACTTTAAACTCGCAAATTATGGTGCATTCGGAGTTGGAAATCAGCGAGTCGTTTATGAACATTCAAAACTTCTAAGCTGAAACACCTGTCTGTTTCGAACTTCATAGCTGAGATGTGCGGAGTCACACGAACTCAAATACTTCTTTCACAATTGAGCTTGAACTGCTTAGTTCAGACTTTAGGCTCATACTGATTACGAGTCAAGCAAGAACTCCCTGGCGTTTCAGGTACTAAACCAGAAATCACGCAATGTTTCGGACTTTAGGTTTATACTAGGTTTGAACTTTTTATCATTGCTTTTGATACTGTATGCTTAATAAGAAAACTAGAAAACTTTCTGGAAATAAAACAAAATTTTTAACAGATAAAATGGCATTTACTTATTTATCAACTTTATATATATATATATATATATATATATATATATATTTAAATATCTGTTTTAATTGTGTCTATATAAGTCTTTAAGGAGAAAAGGTAGAATACATGTATCTTATCATATTAAACGCATAAATGAATCATATCAAACTCGTAAGTTGTGTAAGGATTACCAATACAAATGTATCCATCCTATAAACATTATTACGAATGAAATAATTAGATAAATTTAAACATTTTATAAAAAAATATTCATTTATTTTTAATTTTGTAATGAAATTTTATTTCATAATGGTAGAGGAAAAGAGGGTATTATGGAAAATCATTTACATTTCTAATAATAACTTTAGGTTATTGAATTATGATTTTTGAATAAAATCTCTAAAACCGTCATGAATATATACTATAACAAATTGTAATAAACTATCACTTGTAAAAAAAGCTATATATTTTGTTGTTCTAAAAAATTCATTTAAAAAACTTACAAATGGTGTTTAATAAGAAATAGTCGAGTAATATGGAACAGGAGGATTAAATCATTAAAAAAATAATTTTAGCCAATAAAACAAAGTTATTTTTAAATATAAATACCATATTTTTAAGATTATGTGCGAGTTCATTTAAAAATGTTAGTTTTAATTTTCTTTCTTCGACGAAGGTGGGTCGACAGAGAGGACAGCTGAAATTTTCCCTCTTTCATTTTCGGCGAATTTTCCTCTACAGAAGATGCATTGAGCGCCTTTATTTCTTTAGCAGTTTGTTTTTTAGTTGATAGCACGAAGTCTATTACACTGCTATCTAGTATTCCACAGCAGTTACTTACTTCTAGAAATTAAAAGTAGTAACCCAGAAAAAATAAATGGGTATTGACATAAATATCTATTTTGATCATCCCTGAAACATTTTGACTGTTTTTTCTTGACCTCTATGCGTACATATGTATCTCGCATACCTCAAAAACGATGTTAAAATTTCGTATTTAGAACTGCTCCAACACCTGGTGATGAACCTTTCTTTCTGCTTGCAATAGACTGGGTCACGGAATAATTTACGGAGGATGCTCAATATACTTTCAAAGTGTTAAATATCTATGGGAAGTCATTGTTTAAACAGCATTTGGAAATCGTTCATTTAAGCTACTTGAAAATGTGATAGTCTTTTAAAAATGTGATAGTAAACAACTTTTCATGAAAATTCACATGAAAAAATGCACATGATTAAAAAATAGTACAGTACGCTTTCTTCGAATGGTACAAAAAATCCACTCTTTGTCAGTTGTAAAAAGGCTCTGTGGTAATTAGACATTTACAAGCTGGTTCCTTTTACGAGTTTTCAATGATGTCAAGCCCTTGTATACGTTAAAATATATCCTCCAAATATGTACTACATTTATTTGAAATGTCAAAAGAAAAGAAAAAGAGAGCTGCAGTTTTTCGTTCCTACGAGTCATAATAGAAAAGCTTCTTGTGATCGACAAAATTTATGATTCCTGAAGAACGCTACTCAGTATCCAGTGACATTGTGTGACTACCGAGGTTCTGGTCTTAGAAAAGGAAACTGGAAAAATGGGACTACAGAAAATAAACGACCTCACGCTAATGGCATATACGAAATGCATATGGCGAAATGTAGTGACTACCACGAGATAGCTAATTTAGCTGTTTCTTTTCAGTAATACTTTAACAAAAGAGTTAGCTCTAATGAAACACAGTTAAATTTGAAACAGTCGTACAGAAAATTAAATTGGAAATCTTTAAATTCGAATATATGAAGTTAAAATGCGTTTTGTCAGTCTTTCTTACGAGCAATTGAATACGAAACAAATGTACTGATTCGTAGACATAAAAATATACTTTAAAAGGATACTTGAAGCTCTTATAGTGAACTATTCTACTGTATGATGTAACTGTTTCAATTAATGTGCATGATGTCTAAAACTTTAAGAAATGAATAAAAGAAGAAGATTATTTTATAAGCCTCATTTTGCATTGTCAATAAGCCAAGATAATTATGAAACATTTATAAAAAATTCCTGATTATTCAATATTTTAAAATTTTATACCGTTTCACCCAGGTTTATAACAGGATGTTGTGTTTAATTATACAATGTAAATGGTAAAAATCTAATAGTGTGTTAAATAATTACATGCATAAATTATTCTCAAACCATTAAAGTGTTCTAACTTTTCGACAAAACTGATAATAATATTTCTAAATTCAGTAAAATTATATAAACTAAAGGATTTTCGAAAAAAAAAAATGTATAATTCACGATAATATCTTACAAACATACTTTAACTCAAAATCCGGTAGTATACTAAGTTAAAGTATGTTTGTAAGTTTTTATGTTTGTTGTATGTTTTAAGTATGTTGTAACTTTTTAATAATAAAAGAAAAATACAATGGGTGTCCCAGAACAATTGAACAGCTTTGAAAGCGAACCATTGATATTAAATAGTCTAAAATATTTATAATATTTCTTCAGCAAATGCACTTCTGCATTAATACTATATTTTTAAAGCTATAGGTCTTATGTAAATCTCAAAAATAAATAAATAAATTTAGCATATATATGTAACGAATGTTTGGACGCTCTCATCACAATGACTTCGTTTCCGAAAGAATGGCAGTCGAGGCTGGTTGAGGTTAAACGGTATCTTTACTATCTTTCATACTTTGTTGGAGAAGGATCGGCGACAGACCGACCAACTCGTTGCGTGTTTACTGGGCAGTTACTATATCGGAAGTCCAATTTCTCGCTCCTGACCACTCCTGACCAACATACCCGCTAGTTTCCCAACTTGACGCTAGGTGCAACGGGCGTTACTCTTTCTCTACTTGGTTCTTTCGGGTGATATCATTTAATTTCTTAGCCCAAGAATTTTAGGATCGGCCACCGGAAACTGCAAACGCTGGCAAATTGAGCTTAATTCGCACATTTGATTCTTGAGTGCTCTCAAAATTTGTCTCTGAACTTTACCATTTGCCTGCCCGAGAAGAAACTTTACAGTGAAAGTACTCTTTCACAGAGATTAAAGATGGTTTTTCCAGATGGCTTTAAATTAAATTAGATTAAATTGTCAAAAATATTTTATTATTACACACACATATATATATTTATATAATAAAATATAAAACAATAAAATAATAAGTACAAAACTACTTTCAAAAAGTGGGTCGAAGTGTTATCCGTTTAGAGAATATTGTAAAATTTCATATGTTTAAGAATTTTCCATGTGTGTTTCGTAACTTTCATAGGTTCACTTCTGTATTTGTGTATAGTACAGCTATGAATGGACCATTCAGCGTTTTTTTAGTTCCCTAGCTATACTGGGATTTTCAAGAAGCTGTTGAAAGTTTGTGCGATTTTTAAAATGAACACCTGAACAATGGCAGCCCATACTTATAAAAACATCTATGGTCTGACATTTGTAAACATCTTTCGTTTAAAAATTTCATCAGAAAAAAAGGCAGACTTTTTCAGACCTTAAAATACAGCCCCTGAATACGTACTTTCGTTGGAAATGTCACAGGAAAACGAAAAGGGGGCTTCGCTTTATTCACTCCCTTGAGTCGAAAAGGAAAAGCTCTTTGCGCTCGACAAAATTTATGATTTCTGAAGAATGTTATATCCAGTGATATTCTGTGACTACCCAGGCTTTGGATTTGGAGCGAGGGGTGGAACGAGCGAGGCTAATGGCATACTTGATTTGCAGAAATATACTGGAAACATCAAGGGAGCCAAATCGGTTGTTCCTTTAGCAATACTCGAAACAGTGGACTGTCAGTAAAATTCATACATCATTCCAGTTGAATTTATTTGCTTCATTTTTTTATTTTAATTACTTAGAGCTAATAGGGTGCTTCTTTATTAATTTTATAAGGAAATAAATAAAGAAGCGTTTGTGCAATACACTAATACGCTAATAAATACGCAATCAATACACTAATACGCTAATAAAACCGTTAGATTGAATTTTTTAGCCAACTGTACAATTTAAATTACCGGGTAGTCATGAAAAAAACAATTTCTATAGATAAAAATTTAGTGACCGTTCCGTTCAATCGACTGAAATAAAATTTCGAATATAGTTATTCTGGGGCATTAGCTCAGATTTCTGTGAACGAAACCAAAGTGGCTTTCGCAATTAAGATTACAGGTACAGAAACACAAAAATTTCGAAAAGCACTGTCCGTAATTTTTTTCCCTGCGCAAAATGCTCAATGCATACGAAAACCCGAAGTAGCATTGGAATGGTATGCGTATCAGGAAAGACTGTCACGTTATGCACGCACAAAAAACAGCTAAACTTTTGTTGCCAGAGTCATTTCATCGCCATACGTGAGCTCCCGATTGAAGAACCAACTTTTTCACCCTGCTTTTTATTGGTTTGTTACTCTAAATATCTGGCAAACGTCGGTCTGTGATTGGTGTCTTGCGTCTGTCTTATGCCAATTTCCTCTATTTTTCACGATCGTGTTTTTACTGGCCGGTAGCAGAGTTGTTTTTGTGCATTTATAAAGGGTCCGTTTTTCCTGTTGCACGTAACGTTCAAGTGCTGTTTAGGGATTATACATGCTCTGAGCATTTTCCGGAAAAAAATGGATGTTGTTATTCGGAAATTTCGAGTTTCTGAACCTATAACCGTAAACATGTGCGTCCCTCTCTTGTCATTCACAGAATTCCGAGATCACACCTGTGAATAACTATATCCGAAATATCATCTCAATCGGTTAAGCGGAACGGCCCCTAGAGATCCAACTACCTTATAAGTTTTTTCATGGCCACACTGCAACTGAAGTACCCGTTCTTTGTAAACGGACTTTTGGCTTACTTCCAGAATCAGCACAAATGTACAAAATGCTTACTTGCAGTTTAAGCGTAAATTCCCAATTTCTTATTAAAATTATTTTTAAAATATAGTCACTTCGTTATGTAAAAATATTATCAATGCTATCGAAACCTTGGTTAAAATCAGTTTTAAAAAAAAATTACTGAAAAAATTTTCCTTCATAAAGACTTGATTGGGAAGAGATACAGATCGCGCTGTATTAAGTAAAAAAAAGCGGATTTTTATTGCTTGCATTCGAAAATACCTATGGTAACTCCTTTTGAAAGGTTTCTTATTTTTTCTCTCTTTGAACAGTAGCAACTACGGACGATATATTGCATATTGTATTTTTGGTGACCACTGAAACGCATATTTTGATCCTTTTTGCGATATATATTTTAATTTGGCATCTAAATTGAGCTCCGGAACTCTCTTCTTGATTAAAAGATATTAGCATCACTTTAGCCAAGAAAACATTTTTATTTATCTTTCAATATAAATTTAACGGTTGACAAAATGAGATCTAATTGACATACATTTACATAAAACAAAATGCAAATTTTGACTATTTCAGTCATAGTTGGAACTAGTAGCCTTAGTTTAGGCTAATTGGCTAATTACGTTAATTAAAGCTTCGGTCAGAAGGTCTTTGTAATCGAAATTCAAAATCGTAAGCTGCCTGCAAAAGAGTGTTTTTCTTGTTTTTAAAACGGCTTCTAAAAAAAGTTTGCAAAGTTCAAGTTTAGAATCATATTTAACATGTACTAATGGGACTGTCACCGAAAGTAGCCTAAACAATGAAATGTGCATACCAAGCCCTTCACTTAGAGATCAAAACTTGAAACACAAAATGGGCTTACCTTGAAGTAAACTCGCTTTATATATACACCTAAAAGCATGTTTACGACATATTTTAAAAATATGTGGATGTCAAAAATCCATTTAAACTTTTCTTGGGATCACAAGTGAATACCCCTAGGCTTGAAATCCTGACAGCTACTGAAGAGACGCGGACTTTTTGATAAAATGATAAATTTATTTTAAGCATAAGGAGACGGTGGTTTCTCACAAAGAGAATATGCACGTATTATTTAGAACATTTTTTATTCATGGTCGTTTGTACTTAAAGAATCACAACAATTATCATCTGATATGTCTTACAGGTAGTTTTATACTCTTATGATTAAATTCTTTGAAAACTATATTAATTTATAAAAAATATTTTGCAGCTTATATGATTAAAAATATTTGTGTAATTAAATTTGTAAATCAATTATATTTTGCCTCTAAATTTAATATATTCACGCATTCAATTTTGCCATTTATATGAAAATAGATACGAAAGAAAATTCAAAACATGTCATGGGTGGTCATATTTTGTCTCTATTTCATGCGCATATAAACACAGCTGTTCCTGATATCCTGAAATAAGTTAAATTACACATTTAACTTGTATTCACTTTATGTTTCAGATTAGAGCATCTAATTAATATTAGGCTCCGTGAGTACTGAGCAGTAAAACTTTTTTAAAGCTCGTGGATACAATTACGCTATTTTCCTGTTCTTACTTATGCTAAAAAATATTTTCAATTTAATTGGCGAAGTCCGTTTTCATGCATTTACTGGCCATATTTATTTTCCGACTCATTTTTTAATTTTTATTTTCCTTTAATTGCTATGACTCTAGCAAAAGACAGAGCAAAAGTTGTAGATTTGGTTAGCTGATTAATGCAGAAATATGCAGGTTGCCCTCATAAATGCTGCACAAACTCTGCACGGTCAGATTTCTCATTCGAATTACATAAAAAATGTCCGAAGAACCATATCTCTACGTTCCATAGTTTTCAAGAAAAGTGCGAGAAAAAAATAGAAGCATGTCATATTCGGTGTACGAAAAGAGCCTTTAATGGAAGCATGAACAGAGCTCTTTTGCATATATTTTCATAAAATGATGTTCAAAATGTCCACCGTGCATATCGAGGCTTGCATGCGTGCACCGTGTAATGGCTAGCTGCTCGCTTTGCATCAATCTGGTGTTCACATAATGACACATATCATGAAGGGGAGAGACTGAATCATTTTTTGTTGTAGGTCTCTGTAGATCAGATTTTCTTTCAAATGCTTTCATTCGAATGAATATAAAGGTGTCGGATTTGATAGGCTTTATGGTCGTAGAACCCAGTCTCCCATATCTAATCCAGTGTTCAGTTTAATGTATCTAATTGATTTTTTTTCAACGGATGTGACGTCATACTTTATTTTTCTCAAAAACTAGGGTCGTACAGGTACAGTTCTTTGGGCTTTTTTTATGTGCTCCCGACGAGGAATCCGGCTAAGCAGAGTTTGGGCGGTATTTATGGGACACTCTGTATTACTATACTAGCTGAAAAACCCGTCGTTGACGGGTTAGTATGTAAAGCAGATTCTCAATAAGCGTGAATTTTTGTTCACACTGTAGGAGTACAAAGACTAGAATTGGCGTACTGGCAGAAGTATAAAAGCAATGTAATAACTTTCGTGTATTGTTAAACGATTACAAGTTAGAGAGTAACAAACTGCTGAGTTGAATCGCTAACGCAGAATCTATGTAGTAGAATCTGATTTTAACGTCAAGAAATCATTTAAAGTTACAAAAGAAGATCTTAGTAATGAATACTTAACTGAAAAGTGAATGTCTGGAAAATCCTTTTTCATATGAAGGAGTCTATATTTAAAAATGCAATGTTTGATTTCATTATATTTCGATGATTTTACTTCACGTGAGATAAAACTTTTAGCGTTTACGTCATACGGAAAAAAATTAAAATTTGTAGAAGATTCAAAGTTTTTAATTTAAACTCAGTCACCACCAACTGTGCAATTAAATGCAATTTCATTTTCTTGGCCGTTTTCACACCATAATCAGACAAAAGTTTCTCAAAATCTTGATTCAGGCGAATTCAAACATTATTATTCAACTACATAAATCGCCTTGTTTGTAACTGTATTTTGTTCGCTGAAGTGTAGATATTTTAATAGTATGCCAATAAAAAAAAGATAGTAAAATTAAAAAATTAAAATAAACGTCCCTTGTTTAACTTAAATAGCCAAATCTTATATTATCTCCAGTCTGGACGCTATAAAGTCATGGTCCCTCCCTCTATTTCCTAAAAAGGGATAAAAATATATAATTTTTGCAACATTTTAAAATTTCTTCAAATTTTTGAGAAAATTCGACGCTTTTCTTCAGTTGTTTCTAATCACGCAACCAAATTTCATTTTATTCTCTTGAGCCGATTTTGAGGGATATGAAAATAAACATTTACACGATTTTCTCAAAATTTATGAAATATTTAAGTCAATTTTGGCACCAGGACTGAAAATTAAATGGTCATCTAGCATAATACCGAAATTCATTCTATTCCATTCAGTCACGTTTCAACAATAAAAACAAAAATATGTACGCAATTTTCATAAAATCTCAAAAATTATTTTTTAAATGTTGAAACATTTTGTTGCCTTCAGTTTAATAACACCTACGACGATGCTAAAAAATTTTTTATTCGCTTCAGTGAGTTGTGCATAATATACGAACAAATATTTGCGAGTTTCGAATAGATTTTTGAAATTTGTTAAATTCTGTTCAAAAATTGGAAGAAATCAAAGCCTATAATTTAAATGACCAACTTTCATGAAAGCAAATTTCATTTTATTCGTTTCATCGGTTTTTAAGTGATAAACGGACAAAAATTTACAAATTTTTAATGAATTTTGGCAAAATTGAAAAATTTTATCAAAATTTTTCAAAAAACTCGTCATCTATAAATAGTTATCTATTATAATAGCTATTAATGTTAAACATCATGTGACTAAATTTCTTTTGGTTTGTTTCAGCGGTCTTTACGCGATGCGCGAACAAAAATTTACGTATCGTCACTAAATTTTCGCTAAATCTCAAACTTAATCAAAAGTTTCAAAAAATTCGGCGCCCATGGGTGCCTTAGGTTGAGTGACCACTTATCATGTTACCAAATTTCATTTCATTTGCTTCACCTCATTTGCTTCATTTGCTTTTTTGCTTCACCTCATTTTAAGTGATGCGCGAACGAAAATACGGCGTCACGAACAGAACGACAGAGAGACAGAACAGCTGGCAGACATAATCTTTTATACGGTCGTTTTGTGTTTCCAAGTGCTTGAAACGGATAAGGAAGGAAAAATTTTTTAATTCATGTACAGGAAAAATTCTAGTTTTATCTGTATAGCTAAAACTTAAAAAAGAGATATTTTGATATTTTAAGTGATAGTGTCAAAGCTACATCACTTATAACGATTACTTAATGTCAGATCAATAAATAATTTATTGAAGTACCTCTGCGTCAATCTTTGTACATACGTCCATCTACTAAACACATTTTAACAAGTTCTAGAAAGTTCTTAAAATTTACCATTATTTTTAATGCTCTGAAGGGACTCCAGCGCTCCAATCAACCCCCCCCCCTAATTTCGGCATAACAAGTGCCTCAATATCGATGTCGACTCCCATGAAAAGGGCATATTTTTCTGGATGTCGTTGTATGCAATAAAACTTACCTATTATATCTGTGTGTAGGTTCTGTGTATAAGTATCTGCGTATAAGTTATTGCGTATGCCTGGCGCTGATCATATAAAGTAATGGCCCCTCCCTCTATTCCCTAAAAAGGGATAAAAATACACAATATTTTTTATTTTTACTTATTTATTAATTAATTTTTTGAATTATCATGTGCACATAAGGCGTTCGCGTTGAAAAATATTTCATAATCAATTCGCTTAGATAGACTTGTCATGTTGTTGTCATAAATCAAGTTATTTATTCAGAAAAAATGATAGTTCACAATTGATCAAAACTCCCATTAAAGTATATCCATACAAATTCAAAAATGCAAACCTATAGTACAAGATGAAACCTTTTTCAAGTAAGAAAATGTCGACTCTTCACTCACTATTGACTGAAAGTAAAGGGACGCTTACCGACTGAGCACCTCTCATCATTCAAGGAAAACCTCCCTACTTTCACTCTTTATTTACGGTTAATTTGAAGAGGGGCAAAGAATCGAAGAAGCAAAAAAAGGAACACTTCTCCACTTTCTATTTTGGGTCCGAATAAAAATAACAAAAACATAGATTAAAAAAAAAAAAAAACTCCCGCCCTCCCCGCATTGTCGACATACTCCGTAGCGTGGCGCGTCTTCGGGACATTAAAAAATCACACAATGCTGTAAAGAAGGCAAAGTATTCCCTGACCAAACTTTTTCAAGATTTTAGATACCACTCTCGATTCTCGGTGCAGAATGAGGTAGATAGATTAAAAAAAGAAAGAAAAAAAAAGGGAATATAGAAAGGCATTCACTGATTAATTAAAGACATTTCTTCTTTTAATTGTTTGTTCGTTAGAGAGAGCAACCCGCAATTCTTCGGTTTGTTTTTTGTTTTTTAATTTAACCCTCTCTGGCTCTTTGCCTGATGATAGATCCGGTTTTAGCATCTCTCTTGAACACACACTTTCTTGCCCGCAGTTTTAATCAGCCAGCATTATGTTGTGATGAATATGTACACAGAAAAAATTGTACCGATGCACCTGCTTCGGGTTATTTTTTTTCTATCTTTTCCTTGCTGAAGAAGGGTATTTTTAGACGGTCTTTCAGGAATTTCGATGTGATTTGTCGAACGGGATTATGGTGTCAAGAGGGTGTCGAGGGAAATATGACTTACTGGAAATGAACTGGTTGAAACGTGAGCGCTGGATGGTTGCGTGCTTTGCGCCCTTGAAAGTCGCTTGAGACCGCAAATCTAACATTCACTGCTGTGTCTCCTAGTTCAAGTGGACCAAGAACTGATTCTTTGGCATCTTTTGTCTGGACAAAGAAAGAAAGATCACGAAAAATGGAAGACTAAAAAAGATAAGAGTATTTAACGCGCAGTGTTCCCGCTCTAGGAACATCAAACTCTGATGTTTTGACTGTTGCCAGCCACAAAGAATAGATTTGATTTCTATAATAATAGTTGCGGTTGACATAGCTCCACAAGAATCCTTTACTTTTTAGCACGTCATTTACCGTAAAAAAATGGTCACGATTATTTTTAACAGCACTGACATCTGCTGAAAAATGGAAGAATGCGAGAACGGCTGAATAGATTGCCCAATGCTGAAAAAAGGGTAGCCGTTGCCATCGCTCGACTTAACTACCTGCATGATGGCGGACGATCGAAACGTTCATCGCGTGCAAGAAGTCTAAAGACCCTTTTTTGACGCAGCTGGCTGTGCCGCCAGCTGCGTCAAAAAAGGGTCTTGTGGCACGCGATGAACGTTTCGATCGTCCGCCATCATGCAGGTAGTTAAGTCGAGCGATGGCAACGGCTGCCCTTTTTTCAGCATTGGGAAAGGGTTGCGCCACAAAGGGTTAATCTTTCCAGTAATCACTGAAGTTCCCCTTGCCTTACCAAAACAGTGGCAAAATCAGGGTGGGGTGAAAAGTGGACTGAGCCGATCACACACCCCTTGAGTGCATCTGAACTCACTATTAAACCCGTGTTTAACCTGTTCGATTTCATCATTAGAAAGAAGAACAATAACGACTTCTTCATGGTACGATTTTGCCTACCAGAATGGTTCTTTGAATGCTCAGATGGAGTCCAGCGTTGAGCTTAGGTGATTGCTTATCGATTGTCGCCCTCTAAACTTTAGATTGTGACACCATGTACTATTGCCAGTTTTCACCCACTTGATGCCTTCTATCAGTCCTCTGAATTTGTTGGTCAAATTTCGGAATAACCCTGAATCATTCTAAGCAACCACATGTTGTATTGTAATGTGGATGAGTACATATCATTATGTAAACTCAAAGTGAATACATGGTACTGTAGGAATAATAACAGAGCTATTCAGTTATGATTTAAGTGACTATTTGATAAGAAATGTTAAAAATATATATATGAAATTTGTATCCATAATATGTATTTATAATATGAAAATACAAAACCATAAATTTGCTTATGCAGAAATAAATATATTTAACAATAATAAAAATTTTGGCATGCAAATTGACAATGACATTACTTATCAAAGATAAACACCCATAAATAATAAAGTTAAGATCTGATTTATACGTGCAAGTACCACATTTACAAATGGAAGAGAACACTGTTATCAGGGTCGGCCCGACCCGGTAAGCAAGGTAAGTCTCCCATCGGTTCGCCATCTTCGAAGGGGCCCCATTTAGAACTCAAAAACGTAGAAAAACGTGATCTGGAGTATAAAAGGGGGCGTCTTTTTTACTTTGCAGGGGGACGCCCTGTATCCTAGGGCCGCCGTTGGCGGTAATACATTCATCCTACCTATGATTGCGAAAATCCTCTCTTTTTCAAATTCACATCGTTTACTATTAAAATACTATGGTAAGTTAATATGCAGGCAATGTCTATGTCATATGAAAAGCAAGTTGTAAATGAATATTATTTATTCATTTCAGATAATTTTTCGCGATATGGGAACAAACAGCGACTCCCTTTTAGCTCTTTAGGAACAAAATTATACATTATAAAAATAAAATGCCAGCCTTTTTTTTCTTCAACATAAGACACAAAGACTTCATCAAGATAATACTTCATAAGACACAAAGTCTTATTAGTAGCGAAATGTGTTCGGAAAGAAAACAGAAAAAATTGGTAAATTTTGACATAATTTCCTTTGAATGTTCAACAATCAACACTACACACGCAAATTTGAATTACTCATTTCTTGAGCGATTTTATCCTTTAATACTGACTAAGTGTTGAAATTTACTAATGCTAATATTTTCTTTAATCATCTCGATATGATTATAAAAACAGATAAATATGAATTTAAACATTCTAGTTTCATAGAACAAGCTGTTTCGAAATAAGTTGAGAACTTGGAAGTGGTTTTAAAAGAAGCTATAATAATAAAATAATTAAATCTGTTTTCAAATAATTTTATTTCCATAGTACTTTTAAGTTATTAATGTACATAAGGGTTGATAACAGTAACCTAAATTAAACTTAGAAGCAAATTCACTTCCTTATTTCAAGAAAACAAAGAGAAATATATCTGTAAATTTTCATTTTAAGTTTAAATAAATCTTAATGTAAGGGACAGAGAAAAATTTGTGTCGAACATCCAAAAAAAAGTCTCAAAAGCTTTTCGCCATTTAGAAGAAAAAAAAAATCAATGTTTGCACATTAAGTTAGGCATGTCTGCACAAGTCAGATTCACCTAAACTTCATTTTAATCGTTTATATCCTAGTTTTGAATAAAGCCAGATACGGATAAACAAGGTTTTTTTTTCTGTGTGTGTGTGATTTCTTTTATTCCATAAACGAATAAATATTGAAAATTTTTATAAAAAAAAATATACATTATGTTATGCGTTATCTATGCACATTATTTATATTCTAGAAAGTAAAATTCTGTTAAACTGTCTTTGAAATTTTTACCTACATAATAATAAAAGTGAATGTTTATAAACCTGTGTGTGCGATCTCCAGACAAATCTGCAACAGACAGAAATCTGAAAATTTGAACGTATAAGATCATGACTTCAGTAATGAACACCTG
This sequence comes from Cheiracanthium punctorium, assembly GCA_038373885.1. Classification (NCBI taxonomy): domain Eukaryota; kingdom Metazoa; phylum Arthropoda; class Arachnida; order Araneae; family Cheiracanthiidae; genus Cheiracanthium; species Cheiracanthium punctorium. The sequence goes on from JAWZYV010018972.1 coordinate 596,504, forward strand.
AGACTCATAATTTTGAAATTTTAATTGCCTTTTTAATTTTTAATTAAAAACCGTTTATAGGATGCCATACTTTGCGAGTTATGCCCACATGAAATGCTTTATGCTTTTGAACTAGCAAAAATGCTATTACCTCAATGAAGAATCGCGTTTGGAAAACATGAAATACTATGGAAATTATGTCACTTTTACACCAAATTTATCTTATCTATAATAATAAAGTGAATGTTTGTAAATCTGTATGTGTGCGATCTCCAGACAAATACACAGCAATCACAACTCTGAAATTTTGAACATATAAGCACATGACTACGGTAATGAGCACCTAAGGGATAGAATTTTGAAACTTTAATTACTTTTTAAATTATTAATTAAAAATTCCCTCTTAAATTACTATATTTAGCTAGTTTCGCCTGCATAAAATACCTTATGTTTATGAAATAAAGCATAAATTTATAATACAATGCAAAACCACATGCATTTGATAAACATGAAATGGCATGCAAATAAGCCAATTTTACGCCAAATTAAAAAGCATAAAAAAGAATTGTCCAAATGTGCTTCTTAATGTTCATAAATTTTCAAATCCTACTAATATTATAAATCTGAACGTTTGTATGTTTGTGTGTTTCGATGTTTGTCACAAAATCATGCAAAACTGACTAAACTTTGAATCAAGATAGCATATACGGTGGATTAACACACAGATTACCTTTCAGGCAAATCGCATATATAGTTCTTTAACAGGGATACTCAGAGTAACTCTAATACATTACGCTCTATGGGCATGTCTGTAACTACTGAACCGATTGTAAAACTTTTTTCACTGATAGAAAGCTACACTATTCCTGAGTAATATAGGACATTTTCCATGTATATATCGCAAATATTTCTTTTACAGGGACACTCATAAAAATTCCATCATGCTCCACGGGTATCTCAGTAACCACTGAATAGATTCTAAATTTTTTTCACTAAGAGAAAGATACACTATTTCTGAATATTATAGACTACCTTTCATGCATATATCATAAATAGTTCTTTGCCTAAATTTGCTTTACTAGAAATACCCTCATATTTCCTATAATTCGATTGGATAATGCAAATGCTTTGGTGGGAAGCCCATCATACAAGAACCATTCCCAATGCTCATGACCAGCTGGCATAGTTTTTCGGCAAATTATGCCCTGACACCTAATGCATCCGGGCAACACCGGGTACAAAGGCTATTTTAGTAAGTATTTTGCGAGGTTATTACCAGACCAAACCGTGAGGTCGCCATCATTTTTAAAATAATGAGATTAGAATTTAAAGCATTTCTATATAAAAACATGATAAAAATCTTAATTTGATTTTCACATTCTTCTAAATAACAAAATCGCGATATCTGGTTGCGTAGTAAACACAAAGAGATATTGCAAATGAGTTCGACGTCATTTTGATGTCACAGGTTGAATATCGATTTCGTTTATCGTCAGCTTATAGGTGATGGCAATTTAGTTTGCACAATTCGTGTTAGATGTTTTGATAATCTGCATTCCCATGGTAAGATCGGGTACTTCAGCTAATAATGAAATAATTTAGCTTAATTTTGAATATTGTAACTCAACAACATGACGATAAAAACAAAATTAACACATGACAAAGTGCATATCTACCTTTGAACAATAGTGAATTTTCTTGCGGAATGCTTTCACATTGCAAGAAAAATAAAATTCATAATTTCCGTGTTGGTCTAGTGTTTTTTTTTAAGTGATCTTACATAAAAGCTAATTCAAGTGAGGAACCACACTTTTTTGAGACCTTATTTTTTTAAATCATAATTCCCGTACCTGCTGATCTTAATATAGAAAGTGTGTGAACTTGTTTTTGGAGGGATTTCAAAATTTGGCAGGAACATGGCGTACCAAGAAACAAAAAAAAAACGATTCTCATGATACAAATCAGACAAATGTGAATAAAATGGGTAAAGGGTGAAGGTAATTGGAGAAAACAAATTTTGTGAGCTACGAGTATAATTCATTCTTTTGACATTCATACAGGTAATTAAAATTTACATGACAGTGGAATCTAAAATATACTTGTGAACCATCTGTAAATCAATAAAATTAATCAATTTTGTCATGCTTTAAATAATATGTTATTTAAACCCGTTCATCTATCTATATATATATATTCGGGAGTCTTGAAATGCGTTCGGAAAATCCTCGCGTAAGTGAACAAGTTAACTCTCTCTCTCTCTCTCTCTCTCCCCCCTCTCTCTGTTTTTCTCTGTCTGTCGCAGAAAAATCTCGAATTATGGGCGAGAAGTAATGTCCATTCGCGTGGTAGTGGGAATCCACAGCAGAACAAGCAAGAAAATTATGTCTTTTCTCAAAACACGTTTTGAAAAATTAAATTTGTAAACACTTCTGAAATCTCCAATTATTCAATAAAGCTAAAACTCTCCATATGAAAATGGGCAATTATTTAGAATTTTTCTTAATTTTTACTAAGATGAAGGCGAAATAACAATACAAACAGTAGAAGAATAAGTAAGAAATACAAAAACAAAAGCTTTTTTCCCCTTAATATATATATATTTTTTAAATGGCAAGCCTCTGCTTTGGAAGCATTGGCCACTAATATGGCCGGAGTAAGTACTAGTTGTTGGTCACTTTATTATGGGGGCACCTATTAGGTAGACCAACGTTGCCCCTCCGAAGGGATGGACACAATGACAGCCACGCCCAGTCCGGGATCGAACCCCGAGCGCCGGGAGTTGAACCCAAAACCGTAGTACGGTGCTTTATCCACAATACAATCTGGACGGCTTTCCCCTGAATATAAAATAAAGTTTTTTAAAATACTTATCAAATGAAAAATGCATAATGGTAACTTAAATACATTCATCCACCATGTTATTGGATAGCCATGCTTAAAAATTAGCAACGACTGTATTTTTACAGATAAAGATTTTTGGTACTTACATATTATCCCATCAGTCACACACTCACACAAACATCCTGCCAAACTATTTTTTCTTCCAATGTGCTGGCAAACTGTTACCAATTGTATTCCAAACCATAAATAATTTCATGTGTCCGGCATTTATCTTGGCGAAAAATCGCTCGTAATACGTACCAGATTTCCTATAGTAGTAACTATGAATGTATAGATATATATTTTATATATTTTGAATTTTAAACGTAACACATGAGGTATCCTATATAGTATTTATAATATATCCGTAACACGAGTCAATATCTTTGACAAAACTATGGACTTGTTAAGAATAGCAATCAGGTCCAAGTTAACGGAGAAGTTAAATAAATTCGAAATTTACAAATATATTTTTTGGGGCAATTCCATGGTGTCGAATGTAAGAAATGAACAAAAATTTCTCAGATAATCTGCATTTATAAAATATAAATTTACTTAAACAGATTAAATTTGTATACATGATATTTAGTTCATCATACTCAATCAAAAATATATTAAAATTTAAGAAAAAAATTCAAGTCTAAATTAAAAGGTTTTAACAGTTGCTGTCGGACGTAAAAGCAGAAATTGGAAAAATAGTACTTGTTTACAAAATCAATTAAATTTTCTGAATTGAATAATATTGTAATTTTAAACCCAAATGGATTCAAAAATATACATATGAATAATGCATATTTGATAGTTTTTAAATTATGTAGTTTGGAAAAAAATTAAATTAAAATTATTTTTACTGTGGTGTCGGACGTAAATTGATTGTGTTTTTACTGGCCATTCCCCCAGCTGTGTTTGTGTGTGCATAACACGTCCGTGTTTGTTGTTTTTTTTTTGTTTTTGTTTTTTTTTTAGATAAACGAACTGACCCAAACCTCTTTAGATTTTCGCATGTGATGAGCATTTTACGACGGAAGAAAATGAGCGTTGCCTTCCGAAAAATTCGAGTTCCTTAAACTATAACTGTAACCGTGACAGCCATTTTGTTGCCATTCACAGAATCCTGAACTCATATACCTCTGCATAACTATACCCGAAATCTCACCTCGATTGGTTGAACGGAACGACCATTAAAAGTCCATACCTAGGCATAGATTTTTATGACTACCCTGTATTTCAAGCTCAATAAAAGTATCAATAACATTAAGGTTTTCACACTTTATTTTTTATAGCTTTTGCGGAAGGGATAGCAAAATTAATATATTACTCTTTAAGAGTGACAATTGAGAGAAAAACTTTAGTGACATTAATCTTTCATTTATTTTTTTATAATTCGTTATTATGTTACACAGTATATGTATATAAAAATAAGAAATTCGAGAACAATGTTTTAAAACAATGTGAATTTGGCATAATTTATTTAACATATTTTTTTCCGATTTGAACAATAACCAAATGGACTCCGACGATCTTCAACAACTAAAAACTTTAAAAGTTTTGTAGTAGTAAATTGTTTTTAGAAAAGAGCGATTACCACCTAAAACTAGTGGCAGTGTGCCAGTTCTTTTTTTTCTCCTCAAGGGGTTGTTCTCTGCACTATGATGCTTTTTAGGTCTTTCGAAAGTTTGGATATTATTTATAAAAGGAATCAAAAAGTTTTTAAGCACCTAGTTTTTTTTTTTATGAATCAATACTTTGTGAGGGCCTGAAGTGGAAGATTTTGTTATTTTTCTTCAAAACTGAAAAACGTGTTTAATGCGTTATGAAAGTACAAGTTTTGCTTAGAGAATAATTATAAAATGAAAATAAATTCATTTTAAAATATATTAGGTACATAAATCAATGGAGAAGAGGGATCAAATAAAAGGAAGCTCATTTTTTAAAAGATTCTTCTGTTATAATCCTTGTGTATCCTGTGTTTCAATCAAGTCATTGTTCTATGTTTCAGAAGAATAGGCAAAAGCAGACAAGTAAGACAGTAGATTGTCTTCAACCTGAAACAAATTTTGTGCATTTGCTTGGCTTCAGTGGAGCAGTCAATGATTACCTGGGGAAGCACAAAAAAATGAAATATCTTAATATATGTTGTTCCAACTTTGCAGGGTTGCAAACAAACATGTTAAAGGATCGCCAAATTCTCAAATTTGTAATCCATCCATCTATCTGGGAAATTACCCAGATTGCCCTTATCCCACTGAAAGCAAGTATTTATCCATTCTTTTGTAAATAAATTCCACCGAAACTAAAAGATTTTAGATTTTTGTGAGAACTTTATGTTTGGAGTCAAATTAAATATTCTAAGCACGCACTTTTCTTCGGAAATATATATAAGACAGAGAGTTGGTAATCCCAAAATTACATATTTCGAGGAGTTCGTTTCTTATTCAAATATTTCCCTTTCAATCGGACAAAACTCTTCCAAATTCTCCAGAAGACTAACGTTGTGCAATACAAGAATGGGCGAAAGTAATTCAATGATAAATCCGGCGCATCTTACATATTTATCATCTGTTTTCTGCGTATTTTTTTTCTCCGAGGTTATATTAAATCTTGTCTGCTCACGTATCCCGAAGTACATAAAAGTTCAACCCTCTAAGATTAAATTTTAACATCCGTGGCAGATTGCCCGAAGTTTTCTGGAACATCTTGAAACAATTTTTTAAAAGTCCATCTCGAAACTTCGGAGGATTTCTATAACTTTAGTGCGTTTATATATCCCCCAGACCGCCTAGAAAGTGGCTTGTTTTGGAGGCAAGAGTTCAAAGATATAAAAGAATACTTTGGAGCGCTCGGGGGCCTTGCTTAATGCAGTAAATCTTATAAAGTTTTATCTCCGGTGAGCAATGTTTGTACCCGAATGTCTGTGTACAGGATAACATTATAATTCCCTTTCATACAGCAGAAAACTCTAGCAAAAATGTGAAAATACTTCACCGCTGAAAGATAAACTTATCGTGATAGTATTTGGGGCAATATGTAAGTTTGATTAAAAATTAGTATCACTGTTGATCCCTTATCATGTTAAGAATAATGTTAAGATATTTAAGGATACACCCATACACAGTATTTAAAAATAATTTCTTTTCCAGAAGTCTAGTTAGTTTCTTAATACGTTACTAGCAACAAATATTTATAAATTTAAAATAGTGGGAAATTTTCCTAACTTGTTTCTAGTTTCACAGAAACACTCGTTGATACAGACCAACGTTTAATGGAAAAACTTGTAATAAGTAAATGCATAAGGAATGTATAATGGAAGTAATAGGAATGTATAATGGAAGTAATAGGAATGTATAATGGAAGTAATGGATAATAGTAAGGAATGTATAATGCATAAAAAGCTTCAATACTTTACTACAAAAATACATTTAAATAATAAGTGAAAGGTAAATGTACAGAACTTATATATCTTTAGAAAGACAAAGGAAAATGCTTTAAATGGTCTTAGATTCAGAAGTAAAAGTTCTCATAAAATTTATATTCTAACAGTTTGTATTTTATAATCAAAATTATTTTGCACCTAACCGTGGAATACAATGAATACATTTTTGAAAAGGTAGAGTCAGGTGGGGGTAATTATGACCCTAGGTATCCATGACCAAGGAATTTTTTTTTAATTATAAATGATCACCTTTCAAAAAAATATGAGGCATACAGCTTATAAAGTATTTTCCATAATAGGTAATAGCTATCTTTAATCATTAATATTAAGCATGTTTAAGGTAGCAACAATCAAAAAAGCTATCACCATGTCAGAATTTTCAATTACCGGATTTGTCGTTTCGGTTTTCAAAGTCATTTAATGCCCAGGGAAAACGTTTTAGAAAAGCTCACTCGTATTAAAATGTATATTGGTATGCATTTAAGAACTTTCGATATATTTTTTACTTTTTCTTACATAGTTAAATATTTTAAAACTCAGTCATAATTACCTCAGTGCTTTTTAAAAAAGTGATGAAATCATGACCATGTGTTCATAGAAGGAGGTTCATTATTGGAGTTCTTGTCTTGGAAGAAACTTCTTGTTCTTCCTTGATGTTTTTTACTGAAAAATCATTAAGGAGAAAATAACGTAAAATAGTTATTTATTTGTTGTATGTAACTTAATAAATTATAAAATGGATTTTAATTTTCAATTTTCAAATGCTAAAAACTTACTGTCATATCCTGTGAACAAAGATGCGTGATATTAAAAATATACTAGATAAAATTTAGTGATAAAGATAAATGAGACGCATAAATACAAAAAAAAATGATATAGACCATAGGCATTTCTTTAAAATAAATAGTTACTTTCTCATAATCAAATAAAAAGAAATTATTGCTGGTCATATGTCACTCGGAAAGTGTCGGTGTTCAAATGCAGTCATTTGGTTCACACAACTTTTTGGTAAAACTTGTGTCACTGGGGAAAAAAATGTCTTTACAGACGACATAGCAGGAACAGTTTAAGTTTTTAAACTATCTTATATTATTTTGACTTTATATTTAGTTCTTAAAAGGTCAACATTACTTAATACAATTCCTTTCAATTTCGTCAACAATACCTACAATCAATATTTTTACTTTTATACACAAAGAGAGGAACACAACTTGGCAACAAGAGGACATTTTGTTTTAATGAATAGAAACTTATTTTGCAACTTTATTACTCAATATCTATATCCTATTTATGCATCAGAGTAATTCTAATCACTTACAAAAACAAGAGTGGTAGTCTCAATTTTCCTACAAATATCCCCCAGTGATGGTCATCTTACATTTTTTTTTTTTTAGTTTTGTGACTTATTGGGATAATTATGATCTCTTCCTTGAAATATTTGGAAAATAACCTTATGGAAACAAAATTTTTACTGGGTGTTCTTAAAACGTCAACGTTTCCTCCTAATTAATTAAAACGATTTTTCCTTTAATTAAAAGAGTTAAAAAATCACGAAGTTATAATTTGGATAAGTGATCATAATTAGCTCACCTGCCCCTGTATCCATCATAGAAATTGGGAAAATATGATGTGATCGATGTGAAATTTCCGACACACGTTTCCGTTTTTGAAAACTTTGGTTCCGCGTGTTTTCTAACACGCAGAATCTCTTTGGTGTTTCTGAAAACTTTTCGCATCGGAAAGTTTCATGTTGGCTAGAATAGCACTTCACTTTCGAAATAAATCTGGACACTAAGTATTTTAAAAATTTTTGAAAGCTATTTTATTTGAGTACTAATGGAATGCTGGGATATGTAAAACTGATAATTAAGATGTTATTTTAAAAAGTAAGGTGGCAAGTCTTATAACCGAAGAGCTTATTCACGAATCCAAGCGATATACAGACATAGCAAGGAATTCGGCACATATTATTTTTCAGCGTATGCATCATTAGCATCAAAGCGTTTGTTTCATCTTTATACCTATCTACACTGCTCAAAACAATTATAGGATATTGTAAGTTTTATATAAAATAATGATATAAGCGAATTTTTTTTCCGAAAATGGAAGAACAGAATCACAAATGCAAATTTTTATGATTTTCAAACTGTGGGGTATGCTAATTTTGAGTTCGACGTCAAAAACGTCGCTTCAGCAGCAGCGAATGAAATTGGACTTTCAACTGAAAAAAAGACAATGAAGACAAGGATGATCGGCATTCAGTGACTGCTTTGTTTCGATGAGTACGATGTCTCAGCGAAGTCAGTTAACCGATTCAGAAGCTTGGAGAGTTGTCGGTAGGTTAGAAGGGGGCCAAACTCAAGCCGAAGTAGCGTAAGCCATTGGAGTGTCACAAAATGTGATTTCCAGGATGTGGAACCTGTTTTTGGCGACTGGAAGTGCAGGCCGAAGACCAGGGCAAGGTCGTAGACGGGAAACAACGTCCAATTAAGATCGTTATTTAGTGTTAACGGCTCGGAGACACCGGAATATGAACGCTACTCTTCTTCAACAACACCTTCGCTCGACTACTGGAACCACGGTTTCAACTCAGACTGTCCGAAACCGGTTCCATGGTGTATGTCTGTATGCTCGCCGACCAATGGTATGTGTTAGACTAACATCAAGGCATCGTGGCGACCGCAGGGAGTGGGCAACAGAGCGTGTGAACTGGAGGAGAAATGAATGGAGCAATGTTCTTCTTTCTGACGAGTCCCGTTTTTCAGTTCATCCTGATAATAGGCGTATTTTCATCTGGAGGGACCGTGGCAGTAAGAATAATCCTGCGTTCGTGCACGAAAGTGTCAGCTTTGGCGGTGGGGGAGTGTTGGTGTATGGTGGCAGCTCCATTGACGGGCGCACAGACCTCTACATCATTCGAGATGGACCTCTGACTGGTCACCGATATAAGGATGAGATTGTAGACCTATTGTAGTCCCTTACGCTGCAGCAAGATGACTTCCTTTTAATGGACGATAACTGCAGGCCACAGTGCGTGGCCCACACAGCGTGCTAACCTGGTGGAGGATTTCCTTTTCGAGGAAGGAATCGTATGAATGGAATGGCCAGCGTGTTCTCCAGACATGAATCCAATAGAGCACGTTTGGGACGCTCTAGGAAGACGAGTTGCTGGTCGCCAACCACCCCCACAAACTCTCCATAAACTTGAAAGAACTCTGGAAGAGTGGGACAGAATACCCCAATTCGTGATTAATAGCCTCATTGACTCCATGCCTCAAAGGTGTTCAACGTTGCTGGCCATCCGTGGAAACCATACCCCCTACTGAAAATGATTTCCTTTGAAGAAAGCACCTTTTCTTATTCTTTTTTTCTCATATGCACAAATTGTATTTCTTTCCTTTTCTATACAAATGCGCAATAAAATGCATTTTTTTCTGCCAAACATGTGTAAAAATTCTCATATAACCTTAGACGCTCACAAATTCTCATATGGTATTCTCATATAACCTACTACGTCTGTCGGCCATGTATCAATCAGCTAAAAAGTTTCCCAGCCACAAGATCCACCTAAAACCGCAATATCCTTTAATTGTTTTGAGCAGCGTATATAAACCGGTGTTGAAGAAATCGGGGCCCTGGCCATTGAGTTCCACTTAGCAGCTGCGTCTGAACTGTGACATCGGCTTGGAAATATCGTCTTGCCAGGGGATTCTTTAACGGCTCGAAAAGATGGAAATTGGTGAGTACAAAATCCGGGTGTGGAGAGGATGTTCCAATAGTTTGCATGGGAAGCACTGTAGCCAACCACGTGTAGCGATGCAACAAGATGACACCTCTCGACAGCAGACCTTGGTTGTTTTGGATGTTACACTTTGTGCTTTAGTAGCTGACCAACGCCTTCATCTTTTCTATCTCAAATTTTAGTTCTTAAATGAAACTGAGAATCGACTTACTCATACACTAAGCTCATACACTAAGTTTAAAATTAAGTTGTTTATAATAATTAATAGTTAATTATAAGTTGTTTTCATTATTTTCTAATGTTATATTAATGTTAATCCATTATATATGAAAATGTACTCAGAAATATTATAGAAAATTTTGAAAAAACACGATTTAAAATTACCTATTTTCCCTTCCTTTTTTCAAAACTGCATGAAACTTTTACTGGTAATTGCAGTTCTAGATGGAATAAGAGCTCTTGAAATAGATGTCTAGCAGCACAGATATAAATAGATTTTTATGTTAAATTAAAATTAAAAAATAACATCCTCCGAACGTCTAAGGCTCAGTAACTATAGAAATGTTTCTTCTGAATTCAGTTTTTCTTTTTCCAAAATGGATCCCTTGACAAATAAAGCAGAGCCTATGTAATCGTATCAGTTGATGCAAGAGACGTCTATTTTAGAATAAAAGCAAAGCTATGCTTTTGGTCTCTAAAAAGATCTAGTTATGTTTAGTTCTAAACAGGGCACTGCATTTCGAGGTGAGAAAGGTACAATTTAATAGGGTGGTACAAAGAAAGAAGTAGCAAAATTATTTTCTTATGCCTGCACTCTAAAACATCCAGAAACGTTCCTTCGAAATAATGGAAAAAGTTAGACTCAAAAATACCATACACCCTCAGAAAAATTTGTCGTTATACACTAATTCAATGTTTCTCAACCTTTATTGGTTGACGGCACACTGAAAACATCTAGAATTATTTGTGGCATACCTGAATGTAAAAATTGCAAAAGCTGTATGAAACAAAAAAAAAATGATAAATATAAATAACTAAAACAATTATTTATTTACAAAAAATATAAATAAATAAAATAAAATAAAGTACTCAACGAGGGGACTGAACCTGTTTTTGCATGAATCTTGCTGCAAACAGCTCTTTCAAACATCAGCAGAACGGTTTTCCATGCTATGAAATCAAAGTTTCAGCTTCATAGTGTATAGCTGTGTGAAAGTTAACAAGACAGCACATGAAATAAATAAAAACTTTGTGAAAAGAACACACATAAATGTTACTGTTACTTGCCCTTCTTTTCTTTTCTTTTCATCCCATCCCTTTTTTTCCGCCTTTCCTTTAATCTCCGTGTTTTTGTACGGCCTTTTTTTTCCATGTGGCAACATGCTTGTTTGTTTATCGCTTTCCCCTCCCTCTGTTCAGTGAGACGAAGGGCGATTGATGAAGACCGAAAGAATTTTTCGTCGAAACGATCGTATCGTGTTATAAGTAACATTTTATGTGTGTTTTTTTCCCAAAGTTTTTATTTATTTTATCGTTTAACACCAGTATTTTGAGTGTTTTTTTTTTTTTACCCTCCGCTAAAGAGGGTAATAGTTTTGGGCAGACAAAAAAAGTCGTGGATGATAATTGATAGTAAATAAAATCTTACAGATCTCACGGAAATTTGAAACACACCAAGATCCGACACATGATTGGAATAATGGATACTTGAAAAATTTCAAAGTAACGTCAGATGAAACAAAAGGGGAAACTGTAAGATTTTGTCAGAGCGTCTGCGACTGGCTGTCAAGTTCCCGAGGTTCCGATTTCATTTTTCAGAACTTGGATTTGTTTCCAGAGTCGCGTTCAAACTTTTGTCCCTCCTCGGAGCAAGTGGTGGTGTTCTGTCGTGGCATTTCTAAAATTTTCATTTTTGCGGGATCAGTGTGAAATAGCTCGTAGGCTTGGTATTTCACGCTCTACTGTTCAGTATTACATCGTTAAATATCAGAAGAATATACCCGGGACTGTTGTTCAAGGCCGCGCTGGCCGTCCTCGCCAGTTGTCTGATCCGGAAGAAAGTCATCGTGAAACTAACCGTCTATTTATGCAAAGAAAAAGGGAAGATCCAGATTTTCGTGCTCAAGAAGCGGAATCCAAATCCAGAAGACAAGACAGAAAACGTTTACGACTCTGTCTAGATATACCATCGAAAAGACCAAGAACAGATACTGATCTAAATGTAAGGTGTGAAGAACTAGAATTTCGTAAATTAGCTGAGAAATTTTTCGAAGCTGTTGCTGATGGTCCAATCCACCAATGCTATTGTTGTGATCGACTGTGGTTCAAAAAGTCAATAAGAACCCATTCCAAAACAACTTTACTGTCCAAAGGAGCGACAACGGACTTTATAAAACTAGTCTTTTACAAAGATATCGATGATATTGGCAAATTTTGCAAAACATGTTACGATTGTTTGATTAAATTGACAATACCAGAATTAGCTATAAGCAATGGCTTCGAATTCCCCGAAATACCGGATTGTTTAAAATACTTGACACCACTGGAAGTACGGTTGGTTTCTCCCCGTTTGATTTACATGCAAATACATCCTGTACATGGCTGCCAATACAAATTAAAAGGTTCTGTCAAAAAACCTCTTTAGCGGAGGGGAAACTAATTTCAGCTGAAGGCTGAATATTTTTCTTTTTTTTTTTTTTTTTCGAAGACAGCACAGGATAAATAGAAAATATCATATTGTTCATACGACATTACGCAGTTTCAATAATTTTTCAAAAACCTTCGAGGAACATTAGGAAATCTCTTACGACTCACAGGTTGAGAAACACTGCACTAATTTATCCCTCATTTTTCAACGAATAGTTTTCGTACTCTATGAAAACGTAATATTTCCGTGATCTCTTCGTTCCAAAATTTGAAGAAGAGGGAAACAATTGGTTGGATCTGTAGGAGTTTCTTCAATAGACAGGAGGGAAGGGAAAAAAAAAGAAAAGGGATGTTCGTGAAATAACGGAGCTGTTTCGATAGCACTACTGCTGCGTAAAATTTCCGTGAATTCAAGAAATAATTTTTGAGAGTGAGTCTTTCAATACGCCTCAATTTTCAACGAATAATTTCAGTACTATATGGAGTCATTATACTTCTGCAAACTCTTCCAGAAAATCTGAAGAAGAGAAAAAAAAATTCGTTGTATCCGAAGATGTTTCTTAAATTGGTAGGAGAAGAAAAGAAATGGATGTTCGTCAAATAACGGAGATGTTCCTAATAATTGGTGTCCCTTTAATATGACCTATTTTTGGATATTTTTCTAATAACTAGGTGATCAACAGAGTATGATCTTCTTTAACTGCCCTTAGCTTTATTTTTTTACTAATGTATGTTAGTTTTTAGAAATTAGTATCACTTTCAGAGAAAAATGTTCCAATGGAATGGCTGAGGATCAAGTGTATAGGAATATTGCATTCCACAGTGCAATACAATACTCAATGCAGATAAATATTCTAGAACAAAATTTCAATGTACAGCATAGATTTTGCTATTTGTTTTTATTAATGCGTAAGATTTAGAGTGAGCAAAAATCAATAAAAGATATAGATTTGATAAACTTTTACTTTAACATTTTTCAAAAAAAAAATTCAAAACTTCATAAAAAGATATAGAAAGAAAGCAAATTTTTTTTTCGTTGTATCGGACATTTAAATTCCCGTAGGCATATTCTTGATTCAGTTTCTAGAGAAATAAAAATTCTGCCCCATTTAACAGTTTCACTGAATTCAATAATGAGATAATTTAATTTTTACTTAGATTATTTCTCTGAGATTTATATTCATAGATGTGTTACAATAGCACTTCAGTTCACTAAGTGAAAATTAGTCCTTTTAAGTGAATCACCATAAAAATTATTAAATTTATTTCATCGACAATTTATTACAATGAAGACGACTTACATGAACCACAAATCATGTGTTATTTATTAGCAAATCAGATCATACGTATTTTTAATCCTATTTAGTTTTGATAATGTCAGAAATTCTAAGTTTTTTCCAATCTTCATACTGCTATTGAAAGCCCCTTTTTTAATTCTTCTTCGACATTAAACTCTCTTGACATTAAGTTTGCGCAAAACATCGGAAAATTTCTTTAATTCATGCTAAAGATATTGCTATTATATTTTATAAAAACGTTCACTCCCAAGAGAATTACTGCATTACCATAAAGTTCCTGCATGCTGAACGATAAGCAAATTTTGAAATACTATGAAATAAATGGTATTAACGATACAATGCCACAGTTATGAAAATATCTCATGCACTTTCTAATTTCCATGTAAATTCGGGGAAATGCGAGCATTCACTTTATTTACAATTCAAATATTTCATTTGACTCGGAATGCTTTTTTCCAAAATTATATTATTTGTCCTTTAAATCAAACATACAAAATGGTAAATAGCCTTAGTAGAAAGCCCCTGAGTAAATGCCTTTTGTCAAAAGAATAATAATGAGATCGGAGATGTAAATTTGCTTAATTTTTAAATTTCTTAATGAATGTTTACAGTAAAAGGAATACGGCTATAAATTTTATACAACTTATGAGCAGACTAGGTTAAACTTAAATATTAAGCACTGTTGATAATCAATAGTATGTATATATATATATATGAGAGAGAGAGAGAAAGAGAGAAAGAGAGAGAGAGAGAGATGTATATATATATATATATATATATATATATATATATATATATATATATATATATATATATATATGTATGTATACATCTCGACATTGAGTAAAATATATACTTTTCTAGAGGGCAAATTTAGTCATACGCAATATTTTTGGTCTATTAAAAACAGTTTCTCACTAACACAGCAACTGAATAATATGGTTATAACTAGTCTGCAAGTTTATGATTTTGAAAATTTATTTACAAACATCCCAATAGATGACCTTTATAAAACGCTTTTAAATACTTTTGATGATTTTGAAATAGAATCTGCACTTAACATAAATAGAGAGTTTTTTGTCACTATTTCCAATTTCTGTTTAAATAATAATTACATAAACTTTAATTCCGAAATATACAGACAAATTAAAGGTATCGGCATGGGTGCTAGTTATTCCAGTACTGCAGCTAACCTGTATCTCTTCTATTATGAGTATGTTTTTACATCCTCTAATACAATACATTTTTCAGTATTTCGATACATAGACGACATTCTTGTTGTCAATGGCGATTTTAATAAAATTAAAGATAGGATCTATCCCTCTTGTTTAAAACTTAATCAAGCAAATGACAGCCATTATTCCGCAGTTTTTTTAGACTTGAAATTGAACATTCTAAATAACTTTCTATATATAGATATATATGATAAAAAAAGAAATTTTAATTTCGATACAGTTGCTTTGCCACACTGGACCTCAAATTTACACAGAAAAATCTTTGTTAATATTTTAATTGGACAAATGTTAAGATTTTTTCGAATATGCAACAATAGCTATAGTTTGGATTCACAAATATATCTACTTTCTGCAAAATTGTTTTACAATAACTCATTTCCCTTGGGTTTTATTGATTATTACACTAGACACCTTAAAAATAACTTAAACCCCTGGAAATAGTCCAAAAGTTACAGGTGGGGCTTGCCTATATATTTTTGCGTCCGCTGCGGTTTGCGAATGATATCTGCACGCTAAAGCCTAGTTTTCGGACGCGCACAGATGGATGTGGCAACGAGACTGTCGGACGCTGACTGGAACGGAATATGGCCAAGATTGCAAGATACACGGATTAATTTTCTTTAATTTTTTTGAGTTACGGCTGGAAGTTAGGTGCAGCCACATTTTAAGTATGTTTTTTTAATTTTCAATTTTAACAATGTTTGAAAATCTTTTTTGCAGGTCAGGGAGAACTGGTGTCCGTTGATTTAAACTAAAATTATATTAAACAGGCAATATTTCAAGATATTTAAGCTTCAATAATTCTGTCAATACAATAGTCTATAATTCTGTTAATACAATAGTTCACAATCTCCTGACACCAGTCCAGAAACCTGTAACTAACAAGCACACCAGTCTCCCTCTGATGAATTAGCTGGTTATAGTATTTTTATGTTTATTGTCTTGTTTTTGTATGTTTTTTGACAAAGACTGGGGTTTTTCGGGTTTTATAATACAATGTCACTATATATATATATATATATATATATATATATATGTAAGGGCTGGAGGGTGCGAATTGATGGGGGGGGTGCCGGGGATTGTCTCTGGCTGAAGAATGCAATATCTCTGGCTAGAGAAATATTAATGGATCCCTGCCAGGAATACTATTTATCCCCTTCTGGATAAATGTTAAAATTAGTCTCTGTCCTTTCAAATTCACCAGTACCTCACGATTTTAAGTATTGAAAATAGAAATTCTTTTAGTTACTAGACAAAGGAGCAAGTTACAAACATCCCTTTGAAAACGATATATACATGACTGATGCCACTTCTCATTCTGCATCAAATTAAGACTGCGAAATAAACGAACAAGCGCTGTTCCGCCGCGAGCTGAATTTGAGGGTGGACGTAGAATCGACATAGGCAGGAATATATGTGCACAGAAAATCGGGGGTTGACTTTTGTTTGAATTTAAGTCCCTTCCCAGACATGTTGGTGACTGCATTTGTCATGTAATACTTAATATATTATGTGAGAGGAGCATTTTACGCCTTCCCTTCATTTTTTTCCTTTTCAAATGCCCCCTCCAGAAGAATGTTTTCTTTCAAATGTCCCCCCCTGGAGAAAATGTTCAATTCGCACCCTGAAGGGCTGAGAGATAAAAAAAAGGACACAGCCAATTGATTTTTCTTTAAATTATTTCACTCGGTTATCATAGCAAAACAACAATAGAGAGATCCCGCACTAGTTGTGTGCTCCGGTATTTAAATCGGGAAAAATCAGAAGCTATGACGAACAGGTTTAAACCCTTACCATGTCATGCAACGTAAAACTCCGAGTGTTGCAGTACGCTGATAGGTTGTCTGCTTTCAGACAAAGAAGGAACAAAGTCTACAGGGAACATTTAAAGTCTAGAGGGAAAATAAGGGATTAACTACTCCCTCCTTTTTTGGGATAAAGAATAACTTTTGTTTTCAAGATTCTTTATAAAAAGCCATTTTTATATTACATACTTATATAATAAGTAAATCACTAAGAATAATACTACAAAAATGATGAAAATCGAAGTAATGTGAACCATAAATTATATAGAAATGAATGGAATGGAAATTATTATCTCTGGGACACTCATCAGGGGCCATACCCAGAAAGTTATAATTAAAAACAAAACAGTAGGATTTCAGTTGTGTGGCATATCAAAAGAGATATTATCTCCACACATGTGGGCATTGTCCTACTATATAAAAACAAGAATATAAATACATAAATAATTAAAAGAGCAAAATATTCGAAAAGCACTGCAGAAAAAAGCATACCTAACAGGAATACTGATGTTCACATCTCATGCGATAACATGATTTGATGTATGAATGTTGCCAAAATCAAGAAGTGAAGTACCGGTGTTGCCAGAAATAGTAGTGTAATATTTTTTGACATTATTAACATACAGATATATTAATTAAATTAATATAATTGACAGTGGTGGCTCGTGACCTGCTTCAGTGGTGGGGCCCGAAAAAAATAGTGGCAGTTCAAATCGGGAAAATAAATATACATATAGAGCTGTGGCGGCTCGTTACCCATTTCAGTGGAGGGGCCTTTTTTTAAGTTCGAAAACGTAAAACAAATGAATCGCTTTTGTAAACAGTGTGAATACATAAAAACTTTCGAATAACAAGTTATGAAAGGCCCACTGATTTCTCCTTTAAGTTTTCATTTAAAGACAGCAGATTTATTTTGCACCAAAAAACCTTTTCCTCCATTTTTCTTTTTCAAATAGGTACAATATCAAAATTTAATTTTTTTTAATACAATATCAAAAAAGTATGATTTTCTTGAATACAATATTAAATTTAACAATTGCATATGTACATGTTGAAAAACGAATTTGTCCATAATGTTTCACCTCCAAATAGCAAACAATAAAAACGAAAAAAAAAATTTTTTGCTTCACTTACTGAAAGCCATGGTGCTTTACTGTACCATTCTAGTTGAAATGATCGTGTCTGTTTGCCATCTTTTTTTTTTTTTTTTTTTTTTTTTTTTTTTTGTATAAGAACAAAATTTTTTGGTTGATAAGGTCCCAAGCATTTTATTTCACGCTTTTGTTCTATGTTTAATCTTACTGAAAGGAACTTGTAATAAACTGTCTACAGAATTCATAGTTATTAAATATATTTATAATTTGACAAAATATTTTTATCTCCGACCATTTCTCACTATATTAATACTTTCACTATATTTTAAACCTAAAAAATAGTAAATCTAGTAGAGGAGAGGAGGTGATTATGGAATACCATTTA